>CM053030.1:411075198-411675198 GCA_028564925.1 Lithobates sylvaticus
AGAGACAATCTGGGATAGCTGTGCACAGCAACCAATCAGTTTCTAGCTTTCATTTCAAAACTAAACAAGCTGAAACTTTAAAGTGAAATTAAACCCTCCTATCATTTACAGCCAAGGAAGCTGCCATCTTAGCCTTTATTTAATTTGTAGTTAACAGCGGTAGGTGAGCGGCGGCCACGGCCTGTGTTGACCCTGTCCAGGTCATGGAGCGGGTGGCCCTGGCCCACCGGGCAAAATCCTGGTCTGCCCTATGGCCAGTCTGGGCCTACTGGAGGAAAATAATTGCCTCTAGGGACAATGGATTTTAATCAAGCTGCATCATCTCATACATTTGCAACACTCAAGTCCTTAAATAGGTAAATAAAAAATGGCCTGGGCAGAAAGGGGGTGGAATTGTCCGGTATTGAGGTGGTTAAGGGCCCCACCCCCTTGCCCTGGACTATAATCACTCTCCATACCCTTTTCTTCTACCACTGAAGGGTGAATAGTCCAAGGAAGACCTGTGACATCATTGAACCAGGCCAAAGATACATACTAAAAATTTACATATATTAAAAAAAAATTCTCTTTGTTGTGGTGGTGCTCCAAGATTAGTTACAAAATGGGACAGTGCTGAGCAAAACTGTAATTCTAACGTTTGATTCTAACGTTTGACATGAGTCCTGTTTTTAACAAGTTTGGTCACATAAACGTTTTGCCGAATAATGAGGAGTCTGAAAATTCAAGATCCTAATGTAATTCCTTATAATCGGGAAACAATAGAAGGAAAAACTATTCAATGGACCAAAATGAAAGTTAATCAGCCATGGGAGTCAGACTTGTACACATAATAAAGCTGATTATAGGCAGCTAATCAGGTATAATCTGTTCAACATTCAGGCTTGTGTGGACATTGTTACTGTATGATAATGACACACTCTAGTTACTTTGCAGAGGAAATATTCTTTTTAGCTGTTACATATAATATTCCATATTCACAAACCACCACAACATTGGCATTGGAATTGGCATACAGCAAAGCAACATTTGAAAAGTAATTAAACCTGATATGCATGCTGATTTCCTACTAATCACCCCCAGTAACTTTAACATGGTGATGTATTTTCAAAAGAAATTTCATTAAAATATTACCTGGTGTTATCACATCCTGTTATATAGTAACAATGATCTGTTCTCTCCTAATTATTATCCTGCATTGTGGGTTTATTTACTAAAGCTAGAAAGTGCAAACTTCTGCATATAAACCAATGCACTTTCCAGCTTTAGTAAAAAAAAAAACATTGTGTACTTAAAAGTGGGGTATGCCTGTACTTCCAATGCAGATTACAAGTGGTTGTTGCAACACACATTACACAAACATGGTCGTCTATTTTTACCACCAGCAAACTTTCATGCCATAATGCTGTTGCTGGAGCTTAAAGCGGAACTTTACCTATAACAACTTGATAAAAAATAATGTTCTTTAGCAAGGAACACACATTCCACATTAATAAATATGCTACCAAAATGAGTGTGTGCTGTAAATTGCCTCCAGCATTTCTCCTTTATCTTCTTGCTGGAGGCTGACACTTTTCTGCAGCCCAGAGCTCCTGAACAGCAGTAAATCACAAAGTGGAACTAAACCCATTGATTTAAGGCTTCATGTACAAGGAACATTTTTTACAACCTCTCCTGAACGATTTAAATTGACAGACAGTAACCGACGTTTAAAACGTCTGTTTATTTTTTTCAAAATAGCCAAAAATGAAAAACGCTTGTAAACGAACGTGGCTGAACACGAGTTACCGCGTTAAGCCACGTTTAGAAGCGTTTGGCTCTTGAAAGGCCTGTAAACTCAGCTTCTGAACGCATTTTTTTGCATTCCAAAAAAAGCCTCTAAACTTAACTGCCTAGAAACAACTGTAAACGACCCTGTGTACATGTACTGATAAGATAACATAGAGGAGAGTTCAGGGGCAGTTGAAAAAAAACTCCCAACTGCTCCTAAACGTTCGTTTACCAGCAGCAGTATACATGAGATCTAACAGTTTCAAAAATCAGTTATGTTTCTGGAATGCCAGGATTGATAACTGTCACATCTGTTTGTGTCCTAAATCCAAACTATCAAACCATCAAATGGCTGGTTCCATAACTGATCACATGTGAATCACTATGGCAGTTGTGGATCAAACAGAAGCAGCTTCCTTGGCTGTAAACGATAGGAGAGGTGAATTCAGATTTTAAGGCTGTTAGCAGATCGGCCTCTACTTAGGTAGTGCCTTAAAATAGAGAGCAACTTAACATGTGCTGATCAGGGTGAGATGGTGTATTACTGGGTTTTACACAGCATAGCAGGGGTAGGCAACCTTAACCACTTGCCAACGGCTGCACGCCAATATATGTCAGCACAATGGCAGTGATGGGCAAATGGACGTACCTGTACGTCCCCTTTAATTGGTAGGGCTAGTGGGTGCCGCGTACAGCTTGACCGTGCCCATGGGTCCTGTGGACTCGATGTACACCAGTGTCCTGCAATCGTATAACGGAGCCGCAGAACTGGGAGATGCCTATGTAAACAAGGCATTTCCCTGTTCTGCCTTGTGACATGACAGAACTCCACTGCTCCCTGTGATCGGGAGCAGTGATCGCTGTCATGTCCTAGGTAGCACATCCCTCCCACAGTTAGAAGCACTCCCTAGGACACACTTAACCCCTAAATCGCCCCCTAGTGTTTAACCCCTTCCCTGCCAGTGTCATTTACACAGTAATCAGTGCATTTTTATAGCACTGATCCCTGCATAAATGACAATGGTCCCAAAATAGTGTCAAACATCGCAGAGGACTCAACGAGGAGATCGAAATCCACTCCATTTTTTAGCCTCCATTTTTAGCCACCACTCGTTGTCCCCATCTCCCTTTTTATTTTCCCCCCTCCCCCAAAAAATCCCCCCCACACAAAAATACCCTACCACCTTTTTCGAAACACCCCTCCCCCACTCCAAAAGACCAGCCCTTGAAAAGTGTGTTTATATATATATATATATATATATATACATGCTTGCAAAAAATCTCATATAAACCATAAAACCTCCCAAGTCCCCCCCCCCCCTTCTTATTTTTACCGGTCACCAACAGTCATCAGAGCAAGCGTCACTTCCCTTCTCCATCACACCATTTCCATCTCTTTAATTTTTCCCCCCATCATCTACATATATTTCCTGAAATTAGGAGCCATTGCACCTGTTTTTATATATATATATATATATATATATATATATATATATATATATATATATATATATATATACGTCTTTTTACATGTGTATATATATATATGTACACTTTCATGGAATTTCTCCTTATTATCTAAAAACATCATTTTTTTTTTTTTTTATATATAACTTTCATATAAATTTTACTTGCACAGATTTTATATAGATTTTTTAATACAGCTCTTTAATACAGCATTTTAATCCCTTCCTATTCTTTCTCATTCTGATCACATCTATATCTCCATTCTGCAGCACACTCCAATTGCCCACATTATTTCATGCATACTACAAACTCTCCCCTATATATAAATAATATATCCTCCATTTTCCACCCATCATCTTTCACCCCTTTCGCCATCCTTCCTTTTTATTTTTTATTCCTCACCTCATCCACACTACTGTCATTCTATAACATATTGACCCACCAAACTACAATCTCCATCAGCCCTCTCTCTCCCAGTCCCGCCCACACTCACATTCCCTCCCCCTCCTCATGATTGCTTCCACATCATCACCTTTCCCCCCCCCCCCCTGCTCTTGCTACACACATTTTTAACAGTCAAAACATCTCAGCACAAATTATGTTACCAAACATGAATGATCCTTTTAAACTTCTCACAACACCTCTAATACATGATCAGCGTTGGCCAATTTTAAAGTTTTTAAAGTTTTATAAAGTATAAAGATAGATACCGCCCCCATTTTTTTTCTTCTTCCTCCCACACTCCCCCTTCCCCCTTCAACCACTATAAATATGTGTCTACAAGCTGCAGCTGGTTACACCGCCTGATGAAGGAGCACGCATGCTCCGAACGCGAGCGCTTCCAACCACGCCTACCAACGTCATCAATCCTGCTGACGTGCCTATCCTGGGACGCACTCACCTCGGAACCACGAGACGCAAGGGACCGTGCGTTTCCCCACCATAGCCATGACACCGGAGGACGGCCGAGGACTTCAGACAAAATAAAGATACCGCTACGTGCCTGATATTTTTAAACAAAGTGTGAGTACATACTTTCTTTTTATTTTCACATACAGTTCCCACTGTAATCAGATCCACTACTCTTAGAGCAGCGCTGCTCTCTCTCTTTTCTCCTCTACACCAGAGTCTCTTCTGCTCTATGGAGCCGGCTGCCGCATCTTACAAGCACACACTGTTATTCCTGGACTAAGAAAAAAAATGTCCAAAAAACACATCACAGTGTTTCTCCCCTTCAGCCCCCACTCTCTCTCGCCCACCCTCAGTGTCACTCCATCTGTGACCCCCCATACTCGCTCATCACTAGCTGTCGTTGGCGCTCCATCCTCCCCCTCTCCACTGCATTACTATTTGAAGCCTATGTCTGAGCTGCCACAAACGATCACAGTGAACATCCATCTCTCACACTTTTTTCCCATGTAAATCTCCCACTCATATTTATCCTCCTCCCAGCGCTGATCTATTATTAGCCCCCCCCCCCCCAAAAATAAAAACATCCCCACATTAAAGATACAAATTGAAGATAAAACATATATAGACAATTCTTTTGCACACACAAAAAGATAACACTGAACACTCACTCCAGCAATATCCCAACACACCTTCACACACTTTTTATATATATATATATATATATATATATATATATATATATATATATATATATATATACTTATATATATATATTCCCTCTTTTCCTTTTCCCTTCTCAAAGAACACGTCCCTTTTCCACAGCCAATTATACCCCCCCCCTTTTCTTTTCTTCTTTTTTTCGTCTTTTCTTTTTCCTTTTTTTCTTTTTTTTTTTTTTCTTTTTTCCCACCATTTCAACTATGGAACTAATCCTAGCCCTAGAAGAAGTTCGACATGAATTTTTGGAACACCTCTACACGATGTTCCCCACATACTTTTTTATCAGCAACACCACTGTCAATCAAGCAACATATGGAAAACTCTGCGCCATGTTCAGAAAAATAGAGGATACCATTATATCCCTAAACCACCAATGGTGGGACAAATTCTTTCTACAAAGATATTGGCTCTCTAAAATTACCCCTAGAGGCCTTAGGATTAAACACAGATGCTCGTTTCTTACACCAGAACGACAAAAAGAGTGGGAATACGTATCCGATTTCTGCTCCCAAAAATGGATAGATATCATAATAAAACAAAGAGAAGAAAAAATAGAATCACTAACTGAGAAAGTCAAAGAGTACATCCACACTCTTCTAAACCAAATCAATCATCTTCCGATAACCTGGCTCCACATCCTAAAGAAAAAAACCAAAAAAGACGAAGACTATCTAATCAAAACAAAACTCAATAAAATGAGGCATGATGTTGATGACTACACATCATCAAAAGTATTCAATTGGAAGCCCAAAACTACCCCCCCAATACCACCCCTATTCCCCCTGATGCACCACACTGGTGCACCAGTTCCCCTGATGCATGCATACCAACCCTGGCACAAGAACCAGTCCGGACCAAGTTCTACTAATCCACCTCACAGACCACAAAATTGTGAACATATTCCCCCCTCTGTAACCACACACAGAGGACGCACCAAACCCCCGTGATGAAGACTCAACATCCCACCTTGACGGCCCAACCTAAACCAAAAAGAGATCGAACGAAGAAACGGATGAATGCCACCACAAGTGGAGCCTTTCCGACTAACGCTAAACAAACCCCACACACCCCAGCCTTGTCAAACACTGTAGATAGTACCCACCCAAATGCTCCTCTACCAGACACAACTACCACTGTGTCTGAACCACCACCATGCGATCCAGACTCACAATTTACTACTATGCAGACAAGCCTACCTGGTCCTGCCACCACAGATCCCACATCCACCCTAGACCTCTCTTTTTTAGTAAAAACCCCCCAACCTGCACAAAAAAGAAAATTAGAAGAAGAGGCAGGCGAGGGGGGCGTAGAAGACAAAAAGAGAAAGGGCAAACTCCTCAAACGATAAAAATCTATAACCTATCTACACTAACCCTCAGTGCGCAAGACACCTCACTACTAAGCAAAGGCCTCAGCTTTGCACCCTCAGCCACTCCCAATCCATTCACACTGTTCGTAGATTTGAACAAATTCATACGCAATCTGACTGCCAAAAGGTTTTTTAACATTAAAGCCAATAAAAACCCTACTATTGAGGATACCACAGAAACAACACACCTCGACCTCACCCCAGATTTTGAATTAGACGCCTCAGGTCTAGCTCTTCTCGAGGAATTATACACTGGTGGTGGTGATGAAGAGACAGATATTTACTCATCATATCTCAATCAACATCTCCCCACCTCTCCACCAGTCCAACACACCACTTTCCGCCCAAAATCTATCTTTTTTTTTTTTTTTTTAAACGTTTTTATTGCCAAATATACAAAATATAGACAGTTGTACAGTATATCTCAGGAAACATGTATCATCATCACAGTACCATCACAAGGATCGTTTTGTTATCTGTTGTATGTTTCCTCAAAAATAAAAGGGCAGTCATATATTCAGCATTTTTTTTTGAAAAGGAAAAACAAATATAAGAAGAACATTGAAAACCCCAATTGAACCATAGGAAAACAAATCTCATATAAGAAATATTACCATAATGAATAATAGTCCCCGGTGCATTTCAACCGACGTTGATCCCAACGTGCATACATATAGATTCTCCAGGCCATATGATATCACTCAAAGCCCTCTGGGGTCAAATTGTTTGAGAGATGTTTCCCTTAACTATAACCCAGTCATTTGTGCTGTGTGCTGCCGTTTCACTCTCCCCATGATCACCCTCTAAACGCTGTCTATCTTTGTAGACTATATCGTTCATTGAGCATCGGATTGAGCCGTTTCGGTTGCTGCAACCCATTTATTCCATATTTTATGGAACTTCTTCGGACAACCTCTAGTTTCATATGTCATTTTGTATAGGGTAACATTGTTATTAACTAGACCCTTCCAGGCATTCAGGGTGAGACATTCCCTCCTAATCCAATTTAGAACAATCAGTTTCCGTACATAAAAGAATAGTAGTTTCAGTAATGTTCTAGTGTTATTGTTCATAACTTCATCTTCTATAATACCCAACAAACCTATAAGGGGGCTACAGATATTAGGTAGATCCAATGTGTCCGCTATGAATTCGGTCACTTGGGACCACAAAGGCCTAATTCTATTGCACTCCCACACCATGTGTATAAAAGATCCATCTGCTATCTGACACTTGTGGCAGGTGGGACTGTCCCTTCTGCCCATTTTATATAGTCGAAGAGGAGTGTAGTACGATTGATGTAGGTATCTAAGTTGTATCATCTTGTCTCTAGCGGAGACTACCAGTGGTAAGTAGTTATTTACAACCTCTCCCCATTGTTCGTCTGTGATCTCAGGTATAATTGCTACCCATCTATCTTTGAATTTCTTCTCCTTTGGGGCTGGCTTTTCGGCTAGAGTGTTATAGTATGTAGATACTAGTTTTGTGTGTTCCGTTTGAGCAAGGAGCCTTTCCATCTTAGTGTTGGCTAGCATTACCGGAGCTGGTCCAAGCTGGGCCTGCGCGGCATGTCTTAAACTCTGAAATTGATACTCCCACGTATCAGGGATATCCAAATCCCTTTTTAGTTGTATAAAGGATTTAAGGTCCCCTTTATCATCATACAGTTGATGTAGATATGTGAGCCCAAACTGAGCCCATCTATAGCCATCCTCTAGGTGGAAAAACTCCTGAAGGCAAGGATTATACCAAAGCGGTGCGTTGGGTGATTCCTGTAGAGGACTATCGTCAAGGTGTTTCATACAAATGGTTAGGATTCTTTTTGCGGATTTTAGCATTTCTTTCCCTCTATCAGCAGGGGTCGCTCCCCTGAAGAAGAAGTTCAACAGTGCTTCATAGGAACTAACTACAGCGGCTTCAATATCCACTGCTGCATTGTTCAGCTGTGGAAACATTCGCCAGTGGATATGTACTAGCTGCGAGGCTAGGTAGTACAGGCGAAGGTCTGGTACCGCCAAACCACCTCTCCTGACAGGCAATTGGAGAAGCTCCAAAGAGATCCTGACGGCTCCCCCACCCCATAAGAATGAGGTCAGCAGTGAGTCAATATGTTTAAAGGTCTTTTTTGGTGTATATATATTGGAGCATTAGATAGAATGTAAAGAAACTTAGGGAGGAAAATCATTTTAAATAAATTGGCTCTTCCAAATAATGTGAGTGGCAGATCTTTCCATTTCAATATCCTATCTTGGAGTGTTGTTATTACTGGCCTTAAATTAACGTCCACAAATGAAGTCGCCGGTAGGCTAACCTTAATCCCCAAGTATTTAAATTCAGTGACAAAAGTCAGTGGGCAACTTTCTGGTAGAGATATATCTGGCTGGGGGTCAAGAGGAAACAGAGCCGACTTAGTCCAGTTGATGCGGAAACCGGAATAATCGCCAAATTCCCGGATCAAGGAGACAGCTGCGGACAAAGAATCATCAGGGTCCCCCAGATATAAAAGCATATCGTCAGCATACAGTGAAACCCGTTCCTCCAGATCCCCAGCCACAAACCCCTTAATGGAATTATGGGTTCTCAATTTAGCTGCTAGAGGCTCTATAGCAAGTGCAAACAGGAGGGGGGATAGAGGACATCCTTGCCTCGTCCCCCTATGTATTTGAAAAGGTTCAGATATAAGACCATTCACTCTAACGCTCGCTTTAGGGTCTTTGTATAGTATTTGCACCCAGGAATTAAAACGTTGGCCTAATCCCATTTTCCTCAGAGTGGAGAAGAGATAGTTCCATTCGACTGAGTCGAATGCCTTTTTTGTATCTAACGAGGCTATGACCCTTTTTCCCGTATTGGAGTGTTGGGTTTGTAAATTGACATATAGTCTACGAAGATTCATCTGTGTGCATCTGCCAGGTATAAAACCAGTTTGATCTGAGTTAACTAGGTTGAGAACCACAGATAGCAGTCTACTGGCCAAAATTTTGGCCAGTATCTTGACATCCGAATTTATCAGAGAGATTGGCCTGTATGATTCGCATTCCCTTGGATCTTTCCCGGGTTTGGGAATAACCACGATCAGGGCCTCCCTCATAGACTCAGGGAGGACTCCTTCTCTCTCTGCTGCTGTAAAAACTTTTTGGAGGTATGGGGTCAATTTTCCTTTGTGTAGTTGATACCATTCTGCTGGGAACCCGTCAAGACCCGGTGATTTCCCGGTTTTGAAAGAGGAGATAGCCGCCAGGATCTCCTCCTGTGAGATGGGTTGGTCCAGTGCCTCTCGGTCTTCTAGGGACAGGGAAGGCAGTGGAACGGAGCTCAGGTAATCATCTAAGTCCTCAGTAGTATGCTGTGTTTGCATCTGGTATAGGGAACTGTAGAACTCTACGAATGTATTCAGAATCGTCAATGAGTCACTTACAATCGTTCCGTTGGAATTTTTCAGTTGAAGTACTGAGGTCGGCGTGTAAAGTGGCTTGGCTAAAAAAGCCAGCAAGCGTCCACTTTTGTCGCCAAACTCAAAAAATTATCTAGATTGTTGCAATTGCTGCTTTGCGTTACGTTCAGTTAGGAGTAGCTTATACTGTCTGGTCTTATCTTGCCATATCTGATAGGTATTAGGTATTGGGTTTTGAATATACTCTCTTTCTGCCTCTATTCTCTGGGTTTCTGCATCTCTTAGTTCAGAGTTCAAGGCCCTGGCAAAGTTCCTGGTCTCATCTGCAAATCTACCCCTCATAGTAGCCTTAAATGCATCCCATTGGTTAGCAATTCGAGTTGCCGCTCCATTCTCTCTCCAGTAATTGTCAATTTCTATATTACATTTTATAGTCACATAGTCTTCTTGGAGCCATTGGACATTCATGCGCCACTGTCTCCTGCCTCTCGGCATATTCAAATCTAATGTGACCTCAAGGGGTGAGTGGTCTGAAATAGCTCTCGGGAGGTACCGAACATTCTCAATAAGTGGGAGACCATCTAGGGTAGATAGAAGAAGGTCTATTCTTGATAGGGTTTTATGGGTCTCTGAGTGGCAAGAGTATTCCCTCAGATCAGGATGCCTCTGCCTCCATACATCTGTGAGAGCATAACTCTCTAGCCACGAGGAAAGAACATGGTGGGAGTGAGGGGTACAGCCATGGCTGTCCAGATTCCTATGTGTGACCGCGTTAAAATCTCCCAGGAGTAGTATTGGACCTTGTGCGATTATAATCGCTTCTTTCAGGATATTGTCAAGTAGTTGCAGAGAGAATGGAGGCGGCACATACACGCATACCAGTGTCATGAGGGTTTCAAATATTTGGCATACTAGTATCACAAATCTACCATTTGGATCCAATTTAACCTGTACAATATGCGCTGCAGCTTTTTTCGTCACAAGGATGGCTACTCCTCGTGAGTAGGTGGAGTAGTCAGCGTGTAGTACCCGCATTACATTTGCTTTCTTAAGGGCCATCACCCTAGATCCCTGCAGGTGGGTTTCCTGCAGGAATATAATGTGAGGCTTGTATCTTTTTAGAAAATCAAAGATCAGAGATCTCTTGAATTTTGAGTTCATGCCCCTTACATTCCATGATATAAGTTTTATCTTACCCGCCATGGTATATAGACCAAGATAGTATCAGGAGTCCTAGGAAAGCAGACTGTCCCGGAGGCGTCAGGTGCACTTCCAGATCTGCGGAGAGCGAAACAGAAAAAACACCGGCAGCACACAGCACAAATTTAAGCACCACATAAACCTTCCCTTCCCCTCCCCACCCACCCTGCACACATACCCAAACCTTTGTGTGCCTGGATCCCATAACAGAACTATTACTTTAAATGACCTCGGGGGGATTACAGGTCTCTGTTACTCATGTGAGTCCCGCTGGGTGTAGGTAAAAAAAAAAAACACACCTACATAAGTCTCTCAGCTTTGCATATAAGTGGGAAATAAAAAAAGGGGGGGTGTAGAGGGTGTGACACCAAAAATCTTCGATAAGTTCCAGGAGGACATAAGGGAGAGAGAAAAAAAAGAAAAAGGGGGGGGGGGAGGGAAAGGAGCGGGGAAAGGGGGAAAAAAAAATATATATATATTTCTCAACCCAAGGTGGGTTTCTTCTTCTTTGTCTTCTTCTTTAAATCCTCCCTTCTCCCGTATATTCGGGTGGATATCAGGTAAGGCAGGTAGGAAGAGGAAATACGGCCAGACTTCTCTTTAGGTAATGAAGTGTCTGCAGTCTCTCATAAGGATTGTGAGTTCCAGGTTATAACAGTGCACATCAGTTGCATTTCACAGCAATCTTCTCCAGTTATGATAGCATTAATGTCAGTTCCCAGCTGCTGGGCTACGTCGCCCTCTGGTGTCCAACCAACGTGATGCTTCCACGGGTACATTGAAAAAGTAAGCTTTGCCATTATCAACAACGCTCAGCTTTGCCGGGTATAACATACTGTAAGGCATCTGCATGTCTCTGAGTCGTTTCTTAACATGTACAAAACTGACCCTCTGCTTCTGGGTAGCAGCTGAGAAGTCAGGATATATGGAGATGCGATTCCCATTGTACATCAATTCACCCTCTGTCCGGGCAGCACGCAGTATATTCTCTCTGTCTCTGAAGTGGAGGATTTTTGCAATCATTGGGCGAGGGTGGGCTCCTGGTGCAGGTGGTTTGGATGGGATCCTGTGGGCCCTCTCTATCGCAAACAGACGTGAGAATGTGGTATCAGGTAGTGCGTCTTGCAGCCAGAGTTCTAAAAAGTCTTCTGGTTGCTTTTCTTCACTTTTCTCAGGAAATCCTACGAAGCGGAGGTTGTTCCTCCTCTGTCTGTCTTCCATATCTCCGAGCTTCTCAGTGTGGGTTCCAATCTCCCTGTGTAGGTCCTGCACTTTATTCTCCATAGGCCTCACCACATCTTCTAAGTCACTGACCCTCTGTTCAGCTTCTGAAGCCCGATCCCTGATCGTCTGCATATCTTGCTTAATAAATGACATTTCAGCCCTCATGCCATCAATGTGTTCCGTCAGGGTGGTTTGGCAGGTGTAAATGGCCTCCATAATCTGCGTCAGTGATGGCTCCCCAGTGTTCTCAGCCTGGTCCTGATCAGCTTCACCCACACCTCTAGCAGAGCCTCTGTCTAAGGATACTCCCCGTCTCTTACCCTTCGGTCTGGGGGGTAGTGGGCCTACCTGCTCTGATCGTGCGGGCGAGTTTTTCACCTGGTTTCTCCGTGTGCTTCCCGGGCCTTGCTTGTCTGCCTCGTGTCGGGCGCCATCTTGGGATCCCCAGGCAAAACGGGACAGACGATCCACGGCTGAATCCATAGCAGGGGGCCCGTATTTAACCATGCCCCGGTGTTCTGGCCGGTCCAGGGGGTACAAGTGAGCCGGTGATGTGCCCAGAATAGTGCCACAGACACTCAGGATGTGTGAAGGATCTCGTGTCTCAGCCGGAGCTCCCGCAAAGCGCTGCTCACATGTCCGCCGCTAGCTCCGCCCCCCCAAAATCTATCTTTAACCCTACCCACGTTAAAGGCCCGTACCTACAGAGTTTCTACCAAGTGGTCTTCTCTGATATTAAACATCTGTGCAAAGACACTCCGGCATTCGCACACAATCATAACCTCACAGCATCAGAAAGGGCATGCCTCAAAGCCCTCACCCAAAACACAGATCTTGTCATAAAAACCGCTGACAAAGGGGGCGGAATTGTCCTGCAAAACAGAGACGCCTACATCAAAGAGGCTCATAGACTTCTATCAGACAGAAACACATACACCATACTACCCAGTGACCCTCTACCCAAATTTCTCATTGAAGCAGACTTACTAGTCAATAAAGCCACCAGCAACGGAATCATTACAAAAACTGAAGCTGCATTTTTGAAACGGGACAATTACAATACACCTTATTTTTATCATCTCCCCAAAATTCACAAGAGCCTGACTGAGCCCCCTGGACGCCCTATAGTGGCCGCCATGGACAGCATCACTAATCCATTCTCCATGTATATTGATCATTTCCTGCAACCACTAGCCCAGAATCTGCCAGCATATATCCGTGATGGCATATATCTACTTAACACTCTATAGAACTATCGTTGGGAACCTACGTACTTATGGCTCTCCCTCGACGTTTGCTCACTTTACACATCAATCCCACATAACATTGGACTTGAGGCGGTTGAGTACTTCCTCTCACAAAACCCTCACATCAACTCAAGACAGGCAGAATTCATTATAGAAATCACCAAATTCTGCCTGACCCACAATTACTCTCTATTTGAACAAAAATACTACCTGCAAACACAAGGCACAGCCATGGGGGCAAATTTTGCACCTAGCTACGCCAACCTGACCATGGGCCTTTGGGAACACCGCTCCATTTGGAACAATAACCCCTTTTCCAAACATATAGTTTACTTTGGCCAATACATTGATGACATCGTCATCATCTGGGACGGCTCCCGGCCTCAAGCAGACACCTTTGTCACTTATTGTAACGCCAACAACCTAGGCCTGTCTTTCACTTCCGTTTGTGATCCAGACACTTTAGCCTTCTTGGACCTAGAACTCAGTCATTCCAACAACCTTATTCACGCTAAAAACTACACCAAACCCACCGCAGGCAACTCCTACCTCGATTTTCAAAGCTGCCATCATCCAAGATGGGTTTCGAACATACCAAAAAGCCAATTCTGCTGCATAAAACACAACTGCACCCGCCTAGAAGATTACACAGAACAAAGCACACTATTCATAAAGAAATTTTCAGAAAAAGGATACCCCAGCACCCTAGTCAATGATGCCTATAATGACTTTCTCAGCGAAGTACCAAGAACAAACAAACCATCACCCATCACATCTTCCCGAGCGCCTAGATTCATCACTCAATTTCATACACAACACAGAAAAATGGAAAAAATCTTCCACAAACACTGGGGCATACTACGAGAAGACCCCCACCTCAAAGACAGTCTGGACGAAAAACCGAAAATTACATACAGAAGAGCACAAAACCTAAAAGGAAAAATAGCACCCAGTAAATTGAAGACACGAAAAACCAATTCAAATCGCACAACCACTTTTTTAGAAGTCAAAGGCATGTACCAATGCCGAAAATACAACTGTCTTACATGCAAATTTGTTCAACACAAACAGAAACATTTTACCACAAAAGAACAAACTTACAAACTTGACCAATTCTACAACTGCTCTACGGAATTCGTAGTATACTGTCTCTCCTGCCCATGTAACCTACTCTATGTAGGCCGCACTACCCGAACACTACGAAAAAGATTTGGCGAACACAGACGATGGATCGAGGAAAAGAAGAACCTGACTATCCCAAGACATTTTACGGAATTTCACCAAGGCTCCACCAATGGCCTACATGTTTGGGCAATAGAAACCATCCCTGACACTTTCCCTAGAGCGGAACGCATCAAACGCCTATGCGAGAGGGAAACCTTCTGGATCTACACCCTGGACAGTCTCAAGCCAGGAGGACTCAACGAGGAGATCGAAATCCACTCCATTTTTTAGCCTCCATTTTTTAGCCACCACTCGTTGTCCCCCATCTCCCATTTTATTTTCCCCCCTCCCCCAAAAAATCCCCCCCTGCACAAAAATACCCTACCACCTTTTTCGAAACACCCCTCCCCCACTCCAAAGGACCAGCCCTTGAAAAGTGTGTTTTTATATATATATATATATATATATATATATATATATATATATACATGCTTGCAAAAAATCTCATATAAACCATAAAACCTCCCAAGTCCCCCCCCCCTTCTTATTTTTACCGGTCACCAACAGTCATCAGAGCAAGCGTCACTTCCCTTCTCCATCACACCATTTCCATTTCTTTAATTTTTCCCCCCATCATCTACATATATTTCCTGAAATTAGGAGCCATTGCACCTTTTTATATATATATATATATATATATATATATATATATATATATATATATATATATATATATATATATATATATATATATATATATATATATATATATATATACGTCTTTTTACATGTGTATATATATATGTACACTTTCATGGAATTTCTCCTTATTATCTAAAAACATCATTTTTTTTTTTTTATATATAACTTTCATATAAATTTTACTTGCACAGATTTTATATAGATTTTTTAATACAGCTCTTTAATACAGCATTTTAATCCCTTCCTATTCTTTCTCATTCTGATCACATCTATATCTCCATTCTGCAGCACACTCCAATTGCCCACATTATTTCATGCATACTACAAACTCTCCCCTATATATAAATAATATATCCTCCATTTTCCACCCATCATCTTTCACCCCTTTCGCCATCCTTCCTTTTTATTTTTTATTCCTCACCTCATCCACACTACTGTCATTCTATAACATATTGACCCACCAAACTACAATCCCCATCAGCCCTCTCTCTCCCAGTCCCGCCCACACTCACATTCCCTTCCCCTCCTCATGATTGCTTCCACATCATCCCCTTTCCCCCCCCCCCCCCCCCCCCCCCCTGCTCTTGCTACACACATTTTTAACAGTCGAAACATCTCAGCACAAATTATGTTACCAAACATGAATGATCCTTTTAAACTTCTCACAACACCTCTAATACATGATCAGCGTTGGCCAATTTTAACGTTTTTAAAGTTTTATAAAGTATAAAGATAGATACCGCCCCCATTTTATTTATTTTTTCTTCCTCCCACACTCCCCCTTCCCCCTTCAACCACTATAAATATGTGTCTACAAGCTGCAGCTGTTTACACCGCCTGATGAAGGAGCACGCATGCTCCGAACGCGAGCGCTTCCAACCACGCCTACCAACGTCATCAATCCTGCTGACGTGCCTATCCTGGGACGCACTCACCTCGGAACCACGAGACGCAAGGGACCGTGCGTTTCCCCACCATAGCCATGACACCGGAGGACGGCCGAGGACTTCAGACAAAATAAAGATACCGCTACGTGCCTGATATTTTTAAACAAAGTGTGAGTACATACTTTCTTTTTATTTTCACATACAGTTCCCACTGTAATCAGATCCACTACTCTTAGAGCAGCGCTGCTCTCTCTCTTTTCTCCTCTACACCAGAGTCTCTTCTGCTCTATGGAGCCGGCTGCCGCATCTTACAAGCACACACTGTTATTCCTGGACTGAGAAAAAAACTGTCCAAAAAACACATCACAGTGTTTCTCCCCTTCAGCCCCCACACTCTCTCTCGCCCACCCTCAGTGTCACTCCATCTGTGACCCCCCATACTCGCTCATCACTAGCTGTCGTTGGCGCTCCATCCTCCCCCTCTCCACTGCATTACTATTTGAAGCCTATGTCTGAGCTGCCACAAACGATCACAGTGAACATCCATCTCTCACACTTATTTCCCATGTAAATCTCCCACTCATATTTATCCTCCTCCCAGCGCTGATCTTTTTTTAGCCCCCCCCCCCCCCCCAAAATAAAAACATCCCCACATTAAAGATACAAATTGAAGATAAAACATATATAGACAATTCTTTTGCACACACAAAAAGATAACACTGAACACTCACTCCAGCAATATCCCAACACACCTTCACACACTTTTTATCCCACATACTAACTAATCCCCCCACCTCTCTCTTTTTTTCCTCTCCCTCTTTTTTTCCCCCAACACCCCCCCCCCCCTCAAACCCCCCCAAAAATATATATACCTTTCTTTTCCACTATATATATATATATATATATATATATATATATATATATATATATATATACTTATATATATATATTTCCTCTTTTCCTTTTCCCTTCTCACCGAACACGTCCCTTTTCCACAGCCAATTATACCCCCCCCCCTTTTCTTTTCTTCTTTTTTTTTTTTTCTTTTTTTTTTTTTTTCTTTTTTCCCACCATTTCAACTATGGAACTAATCCTAGCCCTAGAAGAAGTTCGACATGAATTTTTGGAACACCTCTACACGATGTTCCCCACATACTTTTTTATCAGCAACACCACTGTCAATCAAGCAACATATGGAAAACTCTGCGCCATGTTCAGAAAAATAGAGGATACCATTATATCCCTAAACCACCAATGGTGGGACAAATTCTTTCTACAAAGATATCGGCTCTCTAAAATTACCCCTAGAGGCCTTAGGATTAAACACAGATGCTCGTTTCTTACACCAGAACGACAAAAAGAGTGGGAATACGTATCCGATTTCTGCTCCCAAAAATGGATAGATATCATAATAAAACAAAGAGAAGAAAAAATAGAATCGCAGATGTGTCCGCCATAATGTCGCAGTCATGATAAAAATCGGAGGTCGCCGCCATTACTAATAAAAAAAAATATTATAAAAATCCCCTATTTTGTAGATGCTATAACTTTTGTGCAAACCAATGAATATACGCTTATTGTGATTTTTTTTTCAAAAATATGTAGAAGAATACATATCGGCCTAAAGTGAGGAAAACATTTTTTTTTAGATATTTTTGGGGGATATTTATTATAGCAAAAATTAAAAATATTGCTTTTTTTTCAAAATTGTTGAACACTTTTTTTGTTTATAGTGCAAAAAATAAAAGCGCAGAGGTGATCAAATACCACCAAAAGAAAGCTCTATTTATGGGTGCCACGTCGCCCAACCGCGCAATTGTCAGTTAAAGCGACACAGTGCCGAATCGCAAAAAGTGCTCTGGTCAGGAAAGGGGTAAAATCTTCCGGGGCTGAAGCAATTATTAAGGTGGAGATCTACCTGAACAACATGGGAGAAGTCAAAGATCACCAGGCACAGTGTCATCCAGTCTCGCCTCCTCACACCAGTTTTAAACCTGTAACTGGCGTACTACCGTGTCGCAATCGTGTGCATTGCATGGCAATCATGGATTTAAATCAGGTGGTGCGGAGGCAACATATAACCTTCTCATCACCTATCAAATACACTCGCTCCACTAGAGGAGCAGCAGTGCTTGCTGCACTTGTAAATGAGCCCTTAGTTACATTCGGCAGCGGCACTTTTAGGGCTTGTTCACACGTAAAACCCTGCGGTTGGGTTGCGGTTTTACTGCCCCCCCAATCTCTATCCCCTTTAGCTGCTGAGGCAGCAGTCAAAGGTGTACACATGGCGCAGCAGGAATTAAGCCCCCTGTTGCTTTTTGTGCATGCTACCGCCTGCCAATCATGACCCATTTAAGTAAATGGGGCCACGCCGCATGGGATAGGAGCCAGCACTACAGAAGAGATGTCAGCTTATGCAGCTCTTGCTTCCTATTACAGCTCTAAGAAGTCCCTCTGCATGGGATAGGAGCCAGCACTACAGAAGAGATGTCAGCTTATGCAGCTCTTGCTTCCTATTACAGCTCTAAGAAGTCCCTCTGCATTGCACTTTTGTATTGTTTGATGCTGTGGGATGTTGGGTCAGAAAGCCTAGACCGCGATCTACCAGTCACCTGTCCGCGATCTACTGGTAGATCACAAACTACAGGTTGCTTACCCTTAAGTATAGGCACTTGTTTTTAATATTTTACAAAAGGAGCCATCCTGAAAGGATCTAGCAAGATTTAATTTTTGACTCAATTTCATTTTTTTGTTTACAAACGATTTTATAATTTTGACTCATTTTCAAAATAAGTATGTAGAGGTGAAGAGGCTGCAGAGATCAACATCACTAAGTTGCAATGAAGGATGAAGAAAAAAGGTGACCACGGCATTTTATTTAAAATAAAGGCAGTTTTACCTGATACAAAGTACTTTCGCAAACTAAATATCTATCGGGTTTTACAACTATTTTATTTTATATACAAATTCTGACTGGCAAACTGGACAGGGCATTGCCATCTGCACATGTGTAAATGTAATTAATATCAACTTTTAAGAACTATTGAAAGTTTATATAATGGGGGTTTTCCAACATTGAATGTCAAGCTATATTTTAAGATTACAAAAGGTTAAATAATGCATTAATTTGTGCATTCATTTTTGCTATTTGTGGCATTATACACTATATTTTATTGCAGACCACAACTTCGGCTGCAGCGGTAAGTAAAACATTTTGCAGCAGTAATACTACAGTTGCTAAATGCGTCAGCACCTTACTGGATGTCAGGGAGCCAGCACCCACCAGTATCCTAAAATCCACTGGCCCAGTTGATTCCTGGCTGACAGGTAAATGTAAACTAAGGAATGTAGACATTTTTTTTTAAAGATGTAGTGGGAAAAAAATCCTTCCTAATTAGATGTTACTAGATAGATTTCCTCTCATCTCCCTATTCCTGTTCTGAATTTGCCATCAACTTTATCCCAGTGACAGTCATAACCAGGACATACAGTATAGAGAGAGTTCATTTCCCCAGTGGGGATATAGACAATAGTAAAATGTGTCAACTCCTTACAATGCTAAAATAAAGATTTGTCTGTAGATACAGTTCAAAAAAGCTCTCTGTTTTTCTTCAGCTTTTTTTTAAATTACTTTCAGTTTGTCCATCCAAAAATCACTTGCCCTTTGTTCTACTCCAAAGGTGCCAACATCTGAGGTTTTGAAAACTTCCTCCATGCAGCGTTGGGAGCTGACATATTGTCTCTTACATCGGCATCCCCAATAGCCACAGATCTGTCATTGGGCAGGGATACTTCACATGTGTGGTATGATCCCAGGTGGATGCATGATCTTGTGAACACAGCCACTGGTATGCAGGGGATGTTCGAGGACATAAGGTAGTATACATTTGAATACTGCTCTACACATTCCATCAATAAAGGCTGTAGTTCTGAACACAGCCAGCATTTTTCAAAAAGAATAGCTTTAAAATGGTTGTTAGCCCACTATACTAAGATCATGGCATCCTCTCTGGTATATAATGCTATGTGTCCCTGTGCCTGTGTTATATAAAAAAAGATGCCGATCTGTACCTTATATCAGAGCATCTCCCGGCGCTCACTTGATTCCTTGGCTCTCTACTCTGCCAAGCTGACAGCTATAGTGGGCGGGGCCAAGCACTCCCGCTGACATCAGCCGTGGATGAGGGGAGGAGATAGGAGAGAGAGCTGAGGAGTCATGTGAGCGCTTATAGTATAGCTATAATGAAGCAGGAGGGGAGGATCGTGGAGTGGAGGTAGCTGATAGGCAGGGTGGGAAGGGAGGTGGAGGGCACAAGAGAGCAGAGAGGAGAGCTGCGGCTGATGGAGGCATGTAAACTGACCACGGTGCCAGGGCTCAGCAGCCATGATAAACTGTTGTCAGTTTACAGAGGGGATATAGCCAGGCAGGATCAGCCAATTATTTTAGGTGATATGCAGGGCCAAATTACACAGCACAAACACTATGCTTTATAACATGCTTTAATGGAACAGGATCCATTTTTTTTTAGGGTAACAAACACTTTAATAGTAAGTTCATTGATGGCATTTTTCATTACTGATTTTTTGCATAAATCAAAGGTTTGGTGATAGGGTCTCTTTCAAAATTTGAATTAACAGCAATAAATAACAAGTATACAGAATGTTGATAATAATGATGATAATTAGGCTACATTAAAACCACTGCATGAGAAGTGTGGTTCATCCTCTTTAGTTATTGAACAGTTAGCACACACTGGCCCCACTAACTGACACAGAGGATGGTGGCTGAACCTATTCAGGCAAACTGATTGTCTCATTTTCTGTCTGTAAGCCCCTGTACACACGGTCGGAAATTCCGACGGAAAATGTCCGATCGGACCATGTTGTCGTAAAATTCGCCCTTGTGTGGGCTCCATCGGACTTTTTGCCGGGGAAATTTGAGATCCTGCTCTCAAATTCTCCGACAACAAAATCCGATCGGACTTTTTCCAATCGTATGTAGAGAATTCCGACGGACAAAGTGCCACGCATGCTCAGATCAAATTACGAGACCAAAGCTATTGGCTTTTTTCCGTCATACGCAACGAACGTCGCCAATTTCAGAATGATCGGATTTTCCAACAACTTTGTCCGACTGTGTGTATGCAACACCAGTGTCGGACAAAATCCGTCGGAAAAAATCCGATGGATTTTGTGGTCGGTATTTCCGACCCTGTGTACGGCGGCTAAGAGTTGGGTACTCAGTTCCGTCAGGGATGCACAAATGCCTAAGTGGCTTCACATTGGAAAGTTCTATCCATAATGTCACCAGACCTCTATATACAAGTGTCCATTGCAGGCCTAGCTTATCACTGAGCCTAAACCCACTCAATTTCTAAAAAAAAAAAAACATCAAAAGATATACATTCACTAAACAAATTAAATAATTCCCTATCAGTAACAAAAATACCAGTATAGTTATGTCAACTAAACACAGTGGTTATGGGTGCAATTCTAAAGCAATCTAGACAGGGGTGGAAATAAAAAAGTATAAAACTGACCTTAACAAAGCTTACGAAATTGCTTATGCTACAAGCACTAAGCAATATCTCCAATAATACAAATAATACTTCCACGCTATCACTCAAATTTAGTGAATTACTTAGCTGCTGCAAACACTGAAAATTATTTCTACAACCATACAGTACATACAGTACATAAATAAATAAAGTGTATAGTGCTGTAAATGTGCAAATATACAATAAATCAATGAGTAAAATATTGCTATAGATATAAAAAAGTATCTAAAGTGCATTAATACGTCAGTATGCTGATCAAATCATGAATCTGTAAATACTCAATATACAATATATCCAATCAGTGAAATATGTTAATAAATCAAAATGAAAGAAATCTGAATATTGCAAAATTATATATTAAAAGTTCATAAACATGAAATTGTTTTCTTGTGTTATTTATTTGCCCAACACCAATTTTATGTCAAAATAGACTTTTGCGACACTCAATGACATTGCTTTATCATCGCTATGCTCACACGCCTTTCACCTCCTTTATACATGTGTCTCAGCATATATCAGTAGCCCTCCCAGTATTGGGGTCCCTCTATTTTTTCTGTCCACTTGGGCCTCCCACTGCTCCCATCTCTAAGGTGGATACGTTCTCCTTTAAGGCACTTGTCGGTGTATATTCCTGTATTGGCCTTGCCCATGGTATAAACAGATATAAAAGAGACCGCCCATATTGTAATATAGTTTGATGCAATCAATTTATTAAAACTAAGGAACCGCACTTACAATGAATATACATGTAAAATAACAGCAGCGCTCAGGGCAGATCGTGTTATCACACTTCATGTTGAGTGTTTAAGGGCACCGGAGCACCGTGCTATAAGTTCTGGAGGCTATGGGTTATTTTTATTCCTGGCTGGATGAGAGCTGATAGAGCTGGAGTTTTTGTGGGTCTGGAGCCTGATGAACAGCTTGCAAACCTAAGCATTTCACAATGCTGGCTTTGATTCCCTGTAATAGGGGTCAATAGGTTCTGTTGAGTGTGCTGTGTCCACTATGTCAGTGGATAAGAAAAACAAGCTCTTCACGTTGGGGGATAAAACAGCACGCCTTTAATTGGATTTACCTTTGATTTGATTTTGGACATTTTTGTGGTTGCTTTCAATTATGAACATTATATTTAGCACATATACTGCAAGTATTTCTAATCACCAAAAGTTTTGTTAATGCTATTAACCTTTATATGAACAAGTGTAAATGTTATATATGATTAACTGGGAGTGTGGTTTCAACATATTCTATTTACCATCACACAGAGCTCCAATATTTTCTTCTCAGCAGCACCCACAGGACTTCTAGTGCGTTAGTGGTGCAGAAGAGGGAGGGGATGCTCCTCTATTTTCTTTGAGGTCACTGACTCCACGTGGAGTGCCTGAAGGGAGAGAGGATAGGAGTGAGGAGAGACGAGGAGTGGAGGAGGATGCGGCATAGGACTTCACATGTCCAACGAGGCAGGATGCAGGCCCCTAGGAGGCCACGTGGTCGTGCATCGTCATCAGCACGTGGCCATGGGAGGCCTGGCACATCATGCAACTGTAGCCCAACACCGCAGAGCTCCGCCTGTGCAGGGCGCTGCCTCTGCACGTTATCCACCAGAAAAGTTTGCTCTGGTTGGTCCACGTGGGCCTGAAGGGAGAGAGGATGAGGAGGAGGACGAGAGGAGGAGGATTTTTGAGACGAGTGCATCAGAGCTCCGCCTGTGATCGCACCACTGCTATTTGCAATATTTGTCTCAAGCGTATCTCGCGTGGCCAAAACATCAGCCGCTTGGGCACCACAAGCATGACCAGACATATGGCGACCTGCCATGCAGCTCGTTGGCAGGCACACATAAAAGACCCACACCAAAGAACTAAGCGGACCTCTCCTTGCTCCTCCTCAGCTGGGATCTCCATCCCCACTACACCTTCAGTCCTCTCTGAAAGCTGCTCTGAGAGGACTGAAGGTGTAGAATTAGGTGTGTCACAACCAAGTACTTGCAGCACACCGACGTCCGATTGCAGCAGGCAAATTTCCCTGCCCCAGCTGCTGGACCGTAGAAAGAAGTACACTCCCAGCCATCCACATGCCCAGCGGTTGAATGCTAGCCTGGCTAAATTGCTAGCACTTCAACTGCTGCCTTTTCAGTTGGTAGACTCGGCCCCCTTCCGTGAGTTTGTTCAATGTGCGGTTCCTCAGTGGCAGGTTCCCAAACGCCACTTTTTCTCACGGAAGGCGATTCCGTCTCTCTACCGGCATGTGGAGGGCAATGTCCATGCCTCGCTGGACAGGGCGGTCAGCGGTAAGGTGCATATTACCGCTGACTCATGGTCCAGCAGGCATGGACAGGGACGGTACCTTTCTTTCACGGCCCATTGGGTCACTCTATTGGCAGCTGGGAGGGATGCAGGACAAGGTGCAGTAGTGTTGGAGGTTGTTCCGCCACCACGCCTCCAAAACGCTACTACTGCTACTGGTTGTGACACACCTCTCTCCTCCACCCCCTCCTCTTCTTCTTCCTCCAGTGCTCTGTCCTTGGAACCAGCGGTGCTCCGTAGGCGTACAAGGGGCTACGCAAGTACGCAGGCAAAAAGATGCCATGCCGTGCTTGCGCTGGTGTGTTTGGGGGACAGGAGCCACACTGGGCCAGAGGTTCTGGCAGCTCTGCAGGGGCAGGCCGAGAGGTGGTTGACGCCACGTCAGCTTAAGCCAGGAATGGTCGTTTCTGACAATGGCACCAACCTCCTCTCCGCCCTGCGACAGGGGCAGCTCACCCATGTGCCCTGCATGGCTCACGTCCTCAACCTGGTGGTGCAGCGGTTCTTGGGCAGGTTCCCAGGCTTACAGGATGTCCTGAGGCAGGCCAGGAAAGTCTGTGTGCATTTCCGCCGATCTTATAATGCCAGTGCTCGGCTGACTGAGCTGCAAAAGGAGCTGAACCTGCCCAAGAACCGCCTAATATGTGACATGCCCACCAGGTGGAACTCAACGTTGGCCATGCTGCAGCGACTGCACACGCAGCAGAGGGCCATCAATGAGTACCTTTGCGACTATGGCACCAGGACAGGGTCAGGGGAGCTTGGTTTTTTTTCCCCACGTCAGTGGAGCATGATCAGGGATGCATGCACTGTCCTCTCACCATTTGAGGAGGCCACGAGGATGGTGAGCAGTGACAGTGCATGCATCAGTGACACTGTCCCTCTTGTCCACCTGTTGGAGCATACGCTGCGTGGGATAATGGACAGGGCACTTGAGGCAGAACAGAGGCAGGAAGAGGAGGACTTCCTTGCCTCTCAAGGCCCCCTTTATCCGGACAGTGTTCCTTCTGTCCCACCCATCACACAGGAAGAGGATGAGGAGGAGGAGGAGGAGGAGGAGGAGGATTGTGTGAGCATGGAGGTGGAGCCTGGCACTCAGCATCAGCAGCAGCAGTCTTTTAGGGATGATGTACAGTCCCAACAAACCAGTGGACTTGTACGTGGCTGGGAGGAGGTGGCTGGCGATCATGTCATCCTCAGTGACCCAGAAGACTCCGGACCGAATGCCTCAGCTAACCTACGCTGCATGGCCTCCCTGATCCTGCAAAGCCTGCGGAAGGATCCTCGTGTTCTTCGGATCAAGGAGAGGGACCATTACTGGCTGGCCACTCTCCTTGATCCGCGGTACAAGGGTAAGGTTGCGGACCTTATCTTGCCGTCGCAGAGGGAGCAGAGGATGAGACATCTCAGGGAGGCCTTGCAGAAAGGTCTGTGCAACGCGTTCCCAGAAACTGGGAGGCTACAAACTCCTGGTCCTGGGCGACGAGTTGCTGAGGCTTCGGTCAGTAGCAGAAGGAGCGGTGGGGAAGGTGGACGTCTGACCGATGCGTTCAGACAATTTTTTAGTCCGCAGCCCCAAGGTATGATCGGTTCCAGCAACCATCGCCAGCGTCTGATATACATGGTGCAGGAATACCTTGGGGCAAGGTCAGACTTGGACACCTTTGCAGTGTTGTGGCACCAGCACCAGTGCCTAAGGCACAATTTTTCAGCCCCTGTTTAACAGGGCGGGTAATTACAATTTTTTAAAAAATGCTTCGCAACACGTGTGATGTTTAACAGGGGCGTGTACTTACATTTTTTTTTAAAAAATGCTTCGCAACACGTGTGACTGCTGTGCTCCAAGTACAGTATCTGTGAGGGGTTGCAGTGTTGTGGCACCAGCACCAGTGCCTAAGGCACAATTTTTCAGCCCCTGTTTAACAGGGGCGGGTAATTACAATTTTTAAAAAAAATGCTTCGCAACACGTGTGATGTTTAACAGGGGCGTGTACTTACAATTTTTATAAAAAAATGCTTCGCAACACGTGTGACTGCTGTGCTCCAAGTACAGTATCTGTGAGGGGTTGCAGTGTTGTGGCACCAGCACCAGTGCCTAAGGCACAATTTTTCAGCCCCTGTTTAACAGGGGCGGGTAATTACAATTTTTTAAAAAAATGCTTCGCAACACGTGTGACTGCTGTGCTCCAAGTACAGTATCTGTGAGGGGTTGCAGTGTTGTGGCACCAGCACCAGTGCCTAAGGCACAATTTTTCAGCCCCTGTTTAACAGGGGCGGGTAATTACAATTTTTTAAAAAAATGCTTCGCAACACGTGTGACTGCTGTGCTCCAAGTACAGTATCTGTGAGGGGTTGCAGTGTTGTGGCACCAGCACCAGTGCCTAAGGCACAATTTTTCAGCCCCTGTTTAACAGGGGCGGGTAATTACAAATCTTGATCTAATAGTTCACAGCAGGGCCCATTCCTGCGCCCACCAAGAGTAACTATGAGGGCCTACAGTCTTGTGGCAACACCGTCCACCACCACCGCCAAAGGCCCAATTTTTCTGCCCTGTTCATCAGGTGCTTGCAATTACAAATCTTGATCTAATAACTCACAGCAGGGCCCATTCCTGCGCCCACCAAGAGTAACTATGAGGGCCTACAGTCTTGTGGCAACACCGTCCACCACCACCGCCAAAGGCCCAATTTTTCTGCCCTGTTCATCAGGTGCTTGCAATTACAAATCTTGATCTAATAACTCACAGCAGGGCCCATTCCTGCGCCCACCAAGAGTAACTATGAGGGCCTACAGTCTTGTGGCAACACCGTCCACCACCACCGCCAAAGGCCCAATTTTTCTGCCCTGTTCATCAGGTGCTTGCAATTACAAATCTTGATCTAATAACTCACAGCAGGGCCTATTCCTGCGCCCACCAAGAGTAACTGTGAGAGCTTACAGTCTTGTGGCAAAACCGTCCACCACCACCACCACCACCCCCAATTTTTCTGCCCTGTTCAACAGGTGCATGCAATTACAAATCTTGATCTATTAACTCACAGCAGGGCCCATTCCTGTGCCCACCAGTCTTGTGGCTACACCAACATCTAATAGGGCAAATTTCTGCAGAGTATATACGCCAGGCCCCTACTTTCAAACATCCAACTTACAAACGACTCCTACTTGCAAATGGAAAGAGAAAACAGGAAGTGAGAGGAAATCTACCCCTAGGAAGGGAAATTCTATCCTGTTAGATTTAATTTGGGAAAAAGGTATCTCCTCTCTACTGATACTTTATCACCAATCCTTGTTTCAATTAAAACCCCACTTTTTCCAAAAACATTTGTCATTGGGACGGAAAGTTAGGTGACATGTTCTGAACAGATGTGCAAAGACAGCAAATGTTACAGGGGTGATAACCCCTCCCTATGTTCTCCAAAAAGCTTAAAAATAGATTTTTTGGGATGGAGCTACACTTCATAATGTACCTGTTCAGATTCTACTTAAGAGCAAACCTAAAGCCGCAAGTGTTTTTAAATGGCTTCTTTTTTTCCTTTACAAATGTCATTTTGTGCAAGGACAGTTCTAAACACGGGAAACACATGCCACTTCACAGGCATACTTTAGACACCCCCCAGGTACCATATTTAAAGGAAAATTTCACTTTTTTTTTTTCACTTTATGCATCATTAAAATGACTGCTCCCGAAAAAACGTTAGTTTTTAAAAGTTCTTTTTGCATTGATATATGTCTCCTGGGGCAGGACCCGGGTCCCCAAACCTGTTTTATGACATTAACATGCATATTGGCCGTTGTAATTAGCACTTTTGATTTCGAACGTTCGCGTCCATTATAACGTATAGGGTTCGAAAATTCGCGCGAACCTTCGGTCGGTTCGAAGGTTCTGGTGCGAACCGAACCCGGGGGTGTTCGGCTCATCCCTAGTGCCCATCTGTTCTGCCTGTCAGTGCCCAAAAGTGGCGCCTGTCAGTGCCCATCAATGCCACCTATCAGTGCTCATCAGTGCCGCCTATCGGTACCCATCAGTGCTGCATATCAGTGCCAACTCATCAGTGCCTTTCAGTGAAGGAGAAAACAACATTTTATAACAGAAACAAAGACAAAAAAATTGGTATTCTTTGTTTAGCAAAAAATAAAAACCCCAGTGGTGATCAAATACCACCAAAAGAAATCTCTATTTGTGGGAAGAAAATGTTAAAAAAATGTAGTTAGAGTACAGTGTTGCATGACTGCACAATTGTCATTCAATGTGTGACAGCTCCGAAAGCTGAAAATTGTCCTGGGCAGGTAGGGAGGAAAGTTCTCTGTGCTGAAGTGGTTAAATCTTTATGAAACAAACCTGCAAAGAAACAGACAAATATTGGGAGCATGGGTGTGAAATCTTCTCATGCTGCCTGCTTTGCCCAGTCTCAGCCTGCCCCTCCACTTTTTAAACCTGTTGCCCCACTCTGCCTGCTGCCCTAATAAGCTACTGGCATTTTTCTGCCTAGCTATCATTAACCTCCCTTTTCTTTCCCCAACAGAACTGCCCACTGATTGGGCTCACAGTGCCATCTTGGATGGGTGAGGGAACTTTTTCCCCACACTGTTTGCTCTGTTCAGTCTCACCCTCCCAATCTTTTAAACCCATTGCCCAAGGTCTAGATGTCACTCCTCCCTTTTTTTCCCCATTTGTAACCCCAATAAAGGCTGAACCACTTTCAAACCTTTAAAACCACTAT
This sequence comes from Lithobates sylvaticus, assembly GCA_028564925.1. Classification (NCBI taxonomy): domain Eukaryota; kingdom Metazoa; phylum Chordata; class Amphibia; order Anura; family Ranidae; genus Lithobates; species Lithobates sylvaticus. Next base: position 411,103,837 of record CM053030.1, read on the forward strand.
GAGCACAGAACATGACAATTTGACTGCTACCTAATATTTAAGGATATGCTCAGTCAATACCTCTTAGCCAAGGCCCTTATGTGATGGCCTCCAGAGTCCCTATACCACAATCATGGCTTGCTTGGGCTCCATCCTTCAGCTAAACCCAGTTGCTACTTAGTGGTCCAGGTTGAGACAAGCCCTTGGACATGTCTTGCCAGACATGCTACATCTCTGGACCCCCCCCTTTTGTGTTTCAGTACTAGAAATATGCTCCATGGTCAGAGCCTGTTCCCACTAGCAGCCCAGAAAGAGTACTAAAATCAGCCTTGTGAGTGGCCTTGATCTACCACTGCAACCAATGTAGGATTTAGTGCCCCTTTTCCACCTCTATGTCCCCTTAATTTGTTTCCCCAATTTCTGACAACCTGTTCACCATTCCTCCTGAAACTACCAGGTGTGTTAATGGGCACATTTAAATTTTCATTTGAACCAACAACATTATTCAATTGCTTGGTGGCCCCTCTAGTGCTAAACTCCAGCCATCAACAAAATCTCTTTCCATTGGTATCAAATGTGAGCAATCCTAGTCCTTGAATACTGCTTATTAGCAAGATCTCAAATCTGATAGTTTCCACTCAGTAGAAAATCACCCAAGCAGTGCTCAACTCTACAAATTCCCACTGTTTGTTCTATGCACCACTGCAGGACAGAACTAAGGCTGGGTTCACACTATTGCGAATTGGATGTGGGTTTCACTGCATCCAATTCGGATGTTGTGAGATTGTGACTGGCTCTCTATGGAGCCGGTTCACACATCTCCGGAACTGCTCTGGTGCGAATTGCACAGTAGTCATGTGCGTCCTCTGGTCTATTTCAGGTCCAAATTTAACCAAAAATTCAGACTGAAATCAGACCTGGAACAGTGAACATGCATGCACCGGACCCCTGCTGTTAGCTGCTCCATGCTTCAGTGTGAACTCAGCCTTAAGATCTCAAACAGAAAACAAAATGCACACCCCAAACAGGATAAAATTAATGAACCAGGGTTCTGTGAACATTACTTAAGTTTGTATGCTAAATCTGAACCCCCATGGAAGTCAATCAAAGGAGACTGTGAAAAAAAGCAAAAAATATCCACGCTAGCTATGTGTATAAAGCAAAAAAACACCCGCAAGTGATGAAACCAGCTGCTAGCACGGGTCAATAGATAAAAACACCCCAAAACAATCAATACATAAACGGTGCAGCGCTATAAAAAAAATCATATATATAGCATGATCTCAAAGAATATAAAAGCATTGTGACAATATATATACGTGACATGGTGAAATGTTCAAATTCATCAATAAAAGTCCATAAAACTCCCGAAAAAAATTGAAAATAGAGAAATCAATAGAATATAATAATTGATTGCAGTGCCCCAGAAGAGCATATTCCACAGGAAAAAGATAAAACAGATGACTGCATGCATAGGAGAGCCAACCTCCCCAGATCATCCATATGCAACACCAACAATGTAGACGATAGCAGCTTACCACTATGTGTTGGCTTCCAAATTAATGAAAAAGCCAAAAGCGCTGTAGAGAAAAACGTTCCCAAATCTATCCATAGAGGTACTGGCAGTCCTGGCGCGCTTCAAGTCAAGGTATCATTCCTGATACATATGTATTAGAACATAAAAGATCATAGCAAGATACTGTATAGAAGGCTATTTATTGAAAATAAAAAGGTGCACTCACATATCCATAGTGTAAAATGAGCATGTAATCATACAAAAATGCTGCAGCAATGGCCATAAGCAGAGTAACAAGCGATGAAGAGCATGGTGATGTCATGTATGGTCCCACCCAAAGCGTTTCGTCATATACTTGACGTCGTCAGGGATGAACTGGGGAAGCTGGCTCCCCTATGCATACAGTCATATGTTTTATTTTATTCCCATGGAATATGCTCTTTTGGGGCACTGGAATCTATTCTTATACAGTATTCTATTGATTTCTCCTTTTTCTATTTTTTTTTTTATGGACTTTTATTGATGAATTTGTACATTTCACCATGTCACGAATATATTGTCACAATGCTTCAAAATTTTTTGAGATTATGATGTTATATGTGTCTTTTTATTTTATAGCGCTTCACCATATGTATATTGAATAAGGGGAGACTAATGTCTGAACAGCTAGTGTTCAGTCTAACTATACTACTAGTCATGTCCCTTGTGCTGATTTTTATGTTTTGGATTTTAGTTAATTGTCAACTGTAAGGATTTCATACCTATGCAAAGGTAATGTTTGTGAATTAAACAATTTTAGTTAAATATCATCAATATATTGAATGGAGGTAACTCATCCCTATTGTATGAAACCATTACAAACACTCAAAACATTTTACAGATTACACATTAACACATTACAAACACCATTACAAAACTTGCGTAGGCTGGTATGTATTTTTAGCTTCCTTACACTAATATGATATAAACCTTCTGCTAATAGGCGACTTCCTTAAAGTAGTTGAAAACCTCAGACATGAAATATGGACATAGAATATCCCTCTATAATGTGTGCTTGTCTCAATCCAGAGCACTAATGTAATTTCTGTCCGCTGCCTCATTCCTCTGCTGTAAGCTTGAGTCGTTTCTGACAATTTTTCCTGACCCCAAGAGAAAAATGGTGACGGGGTGGGAGTTCCAGCTGATCCATAGCCTCAGTTTTGTTCCTATGCGCTGTGTGAAGGGGCATGTGTCCCTTCCCTCTAATCAGCTCTCACAGCTCTCCTCACTGATGTAGTTTCAGCTATCCCCCCTGCTTTTCAGAGCTGAGAGATCCTGTGCAAATTCTTCACTTTGAATGGCTGTGGGGGGAATTTGGCTGTAGATAAACAGGTTTAACTTATATAGGAGGATTTGTTTTATCCCTGTGTATCACCAGTTACTTCACTTGATATATGTGAGGGTTTACAACCACGTTAACAACAAACAAGGCAACAAGTTTTATCTGGTGCAGCCACATAGGCATGGCAAAAGGATCCTCACTTGCATTGGTGTTCTGCTTTCTTATAGTAGTGTAGCACCCTGATGTTTACGCAGGGTTGCTATTAAATTTATTTGCCAAGTGATAGTTGCCGTGGCCAATTGTTAGGAGGTAGATTGATTACGCCCTAATTCTGCAATTGCTGCACTTTTCTCTTCTGTTACTAGATGTCCGGGTATCTGGTGACATTAGCTAAGACAAGGGCACTAGAAGGACAGATTAGGAATGAATGGGGTGTCTCAGCCAATGGGCAGGGATTTTCTTGGGTCCCTTGGCCTGCTGGGAGAACCTATTTATTTGGGTGGAGTCAGGTGATCGGGTTCTGTGCCACCTTGACGGCTGTCTGGGTGGACGTGTGTCATATTGCCCCAGGCTGCTAGGCCAGAAACCTAAGGCCTATCCTGGGGACATCTGGCTGCTAGGCTATCTGAGAGCCTATCCAGAAGTAGAGCAGGGTTGGGACTGCGGGCTTGTAGTCCAACCAGAAGTAATGGTTCCACCGGCTGGGGAACCAGTCGTGGTTAGAGGTAGAGGGAAAGCTGTCGCCCACAAAGGGACAATCCACCTTGCCACCGGAGACCACAGTGAGGGAGCTGAGGCCGGTACTAGAGCAGACTTCTCGCCAACCGGTGACAAGGAATAAGTGGGAAAGCATCAGCAAGTGCCAAGTCAGGGACCCAGCCGGACAGCAGAGGTGATGCTTGTGGAGTGCCAAGCCAGGGACCTAACGTGTCTTCAGGGGTGAAGCTTGAGGAGTATCTGTGAGTGCCAAGCCAGGGACCCAGCAGTGAAGCAGGGGTGACACTTGAGGAAGATACTGAGTGCTACAGTGAAAGAGCTCAGGGGGTCCAGTTGCTAGTGGATCTAAAGTCTAGTGAGAGACTGGGAGCTTGTTGAGTGAAGACCGTTGAGTGAAGAGTGTGGGGTAAAGAGAACTGTTTGAGATGCAGAAAGTTGAATACCTTTACCCGTTATTAACAACTACAAGATTGTTGCCATAGGAGACAGTGGTCCTACCTAAACAGAAGTGGTGTCCGACTGGAGGCCTTGACCTGTATAGCTATCTACCTATAGAAGTCTCGGAGTCTGCCAATTACCTTGCATCTACCTAAGGGTGTCCTGGCTCCTCTCTCCCACAGTTCTGTTTAAGAGACAATAAATCTCTTTGCATTCAAAAAGTGTCTGGCGCCCACCTGTTCATCTTGCATTATACCCACCATGTCTGGTAACCGACGCTACATTGAAGGATGTCACATGTCCTTAACTCTGGAGGTCATCATTGGGATTCAGGGATCCCGAGACTTTGCTACAGTAGAAATATAAATCCAAGCTGTACCTGAAAGACCATACACATTTTAATAGTCGGGTTGCTAAACTAAGTAGATTCCTATTCATTCTCATCAAATTTAATACCAGTCCTTCATTCAGTTACCTATCAGTGTAATGTTTTCAAATGCCATTGAAGGAAGCCTTCTGTAATCGCCAAAACTTCTTCTTACTTTTATTGTGAGGAATAAATATATTTTTTTGGCTGTCAAATACAGAGTGACACTTCTTCTTTTCCACTTCTTCTTTTCCACTTCCATCCCTCCTGAGAACCACGTTTGTATTTTAGAGAGCTTCTTCAAAATAAACTACTATACAACGTTGTAATTGTAATACTACACCAAGGTCAATCGCTCTGTCATCGTTACTTTTCCTGCTTTCTAATAGGAATAATCAGAAGCAGGACAAGCAAAAACATGCTACCTTGTTAAAAATTTGCTTTAAATGACCCTTTTAGAAATAATGAAAAGTACTGAAATACTTCTCAGTACAGCATATTTTAATTTTCCTGGAGAACATTATAAATGAAATATATAACTGTAAAACAAATTAATGATTGGTGCGTAGATCTCTTATTTTTTATTTTACATCATAATTAAAATAATGTTGCTGTTCTTTTATTATGCTTTGGAAAAATCAATATCATAAATATTGATTAAACTCTACCGGCCTCATTTATTCATTTTGCTTGTTAAATCAATGCCAGTCTGTACAATGGTACACCATTTTTTTTCTGCTTTGCATTAGTTAATAGCAATCTGTTTCTCTGGTTATGTATTTTCATTATGAATTTTATAAGTATTAAAGACAACCACTTTATAAAGGGCAGTGTAATTTAAAGTAGATAAAAATCCTAACTATATGACATTAATTTAAAGACAGCATATATTGTAAAGAATTGCCTTTAAAATACAAAAAATAAAATAAACCACTTGCTTTTACTTTTTTTGTCCATCCTTGCATCTTAGTACTGCTGATCTTGTACAGCTTTGTTTTGAAGTCGAATCCTGCCTACTTTCACTCCAATATTGTCTGAATGGGATTTTTCAGGGTGGGTTTCCTGTTGCTGACAACAGTGAACCTTACCTGTATAATATGTGAAGGGGTTAACATCAGGGGCGATCAAAGGGTTAAATGTGTTCCTAGGGAGTGCTTGCTAATTGTGTGGGAGGTTCTTTTACTATAGCAAGGCAGAGATCTGTGTTCCCGCTTAGCTCCTGCTATGTTCAGTCACATCGTGAGCGGGTCTCCGGGGGCGCGCATGCGCTCCCCAGACCCGGTACATGATTCTGCCAAGAGCGGCCACCCTGCCACAGTAAATGTACGTGGGGCAGTCCACATCTGGTTAAAAAAAGTTGCAGGTTTAAAAAGAACATGTAAGTTTATAGCCTCAATGTAATCCCTAGGCTTGTGCAATTCGTTTCGTAACGAATTGAAATTTGGACGAATTTTGCATCTTTTGGACATTCGGATGCATCCGAATGTCCGAATAAAAAAATAACGAATTTCAACTAATACGAAAGAAATTATAGCAGATATAACAAATAATTTTGACATGATTCTGTACTTCGTTAAAGATCTAATGAAACAAAAGGTCAACTCAAAGTAAATCTTACAGTCCAATCAGCTGATTAATTTTGTGCTGGAGGTTGGATTACTGGCAAAGTGCATTCCTGAGAACTGAGTGAGAAGGGTGTTGTATTGTATTTGAGCAGAGAAGAGATATTGTGTGTGTTAAAAGATTCAATAAACAAACGACTTTCCAAACTATGAATCATTATCACGTCTATACATACATACATAAATATCGAATTTCAACTAATACGAATGAAATTATAGCGCATATAACAAATTAATTCGACATGATTCGATATTCAGTATAACGGATATTGACACGAATAACGAATTATCTGAAAACTTATTAACGTAACATAACGAATATAACAGAACGAAATTATGTATTATACGAATGACAACGAACCGAAACGAAACAAAATTTTCTGTTGTGCACAAGTCTAGTAATCCCCTCCCATTATAGAGAAACAAATATCAACATGAGCTTCCATCTGGAGCAATATTGTGACCCCAGAGGGGCAGAGGGTTTTATTTGATAGCTGGGGGTGACAGATTACTCTTAATTGGCCCATTTCCAGTCAACAACCTAGGCACAAGTCCCTGTGATACCAATAGAAGAGGTGGCACTTCCGGTCTCAACAAAATCTGTCGGACTATTATTCCTGATCCTTGAGGTTAGGGTGAAGAGCTATTGGGGTAGTTTCCATTACTCCAGGGAATTATTTTTTCTGAAAATTTTACTTGAAATATATGGTCAAATGTGTATAAAAACAGCAGAATCCTTGGAAACCTTCAGAAAGTAACCATAAGAAAAAAATCTGAAAACGGTAAAAGAGTTAAAGAGGGCATATGTGTGTGATCATGAGTGCAAAGCCACAATAAATTATAACACTATGAAAAGTGGTTGACTCTGCAAGTCCAAAGGGGCTAGTCAGGCTATTATCAGGCAACATCTCCCATTGAATTTAATTAATTATCCTCTTAAAGCACTTGTGATTAAGCAACCGTGAAGAAATACATTACGAACACATTCAACTGGATTTGTAGAGTAGCTCTGCATTTAGAAAGACTGCTGATGATAAAACATGTACAATGCTTAATGTACAGGTATTTTAAGCTACATGTTTCATAGGCAAAAAACATCAGTCTATGTAAAATTATAATCAAGTAGTCAAATGAAAGGTCACTAAAATTCCATGCTCCAATAACCAAAAGACAAATCTTCTAAAGTGCAATTATTTCTGCACAATATCTTTCAACACTATTGAAAATTGATGAAAGTCCTGTTAAAAGCATAGTAGAGCTGTAACTATACTATGCTATCAATAGAGCATTTTTACTTGTGTTATTATTAATAATATTATTAGTATTCCTACTAGTAATAATCCCTATCACCTTTTGCACAACAAGGAGTATCAACTGGAAATAATTAGAAATGTACTCCATGTGCAGTATAGTTCACTTGATCTGCTGTTAGCCAGATTTAATTATTTTTTCTGTCATTTTGAAAGTTATTTTTAAGTAATAAAAAAAGGATTACCCTGCCCTCACCATATGGCCTGTTATGAAGAAACCAGTGAACAGGCAGCTTTTAGTACTATCCCAGTCAGCTATTTTTTTCTGAAATTACTAAGCCAGTGAATCACAAGTAATGGTCCAAAAAAAAATATTAATAACATGAACATTTCACCAACAGAAACTTAAAAAAAAAAAAAAGTGTTTTATTATCAGGCAATAAGGCCTCATGCACGCGGACGTTTTTGAAGCCGCGTTTTTGAGCGTTTTTTGCAGCTTAAAAACGCCTGTCCATGTTAGTCTATGGCTTCATGTCCACCTAGGCATTTTTGAGCTGCAAATGGCATAGGTGTTTTTAAGCTGTAAAAAAAAACCAGGACCAGTGCGTTCCGTGGCGCGGCGCTAGAGCTGTAAAAACGTGAATCGCGCAAAAACGCGCATAAACGCGCATCAGCGTTTTTGAGCTGCAGCTTTTTTTTGCTGCAAAAAGTTGATGGACACTATGTATAGGAAATTAGAGATGTGTAAAACGCAAATTAACGCTGACGCTAAAAAACGTGCAAAAATGCCCAAAAACGCCAATGCAAAACGCGGTAAAAGTCAAGTTTTTTTAGGCTGCTTTTTCCAGGCGTCCGACCTAGCTTTACAGCCCGTTTTTTAAAACGTCCGTGTGCACGAGGCCTTAGAGTCACAAACAGTGTCAAAAGCATGTCACATTGGCAGTGAATACATATAAAACAGGTGCTAGGGCCAATGTTGCATATGCAGAAAATAAACATCATATGTATTTTTCCCAATAAAATCAAAATACTAGACACCTTATCCATCAGAGTCGGATACATGTGTTTTTCCCCCTTTTTATCCCAAACCCCTAAATAAAAAAGGGCAACAGGCCTCAGCTTCCAAATGTAGGAAAAAACAAAACAAAAACAAACTTATGACAAACGTGAATTAGGGCAGTTAAACACAAACCCCTTAGTTCCAGCAAGTGTGTAGTACCATACCCCTAGTAAGAACTTTTAAAAAGTACCAGTACCAACAGAAACTTGGTAGGGAAGGACACTGTAGGTGTAAGAAATTTCTTAACCCCTGCTACTAAACTGAAATATGTATCCTTTGGAATCGATGCCTGTAAACTATTAAACCGTGGAAAACTAAAACAAAAGAAAAAAGAAAAAACACAGATGCTGAAAAGAATCCACCATTCCATTTGGTAATAAAAATTAATACATTTCTATGGTCTTCTTTTACTGTATATACTAGGCCTCAATCTGTTGAATAAAAAGTAGCATATGTCCTCTATCCACAGTTTCTGAAGCACAGTATGGACTTACTATGTTTGAGTTGGCTAATCCATCTATTCATTTATTAAATCTATCCACCTGAGCACATGATGCATGGTCTCTGGTCTCAAGCCTGATTCAGTAAAGGTTTGCACATCTGGACAGTTTTCACATGCAAACCCCCCCCCCCCCAAAAAAAATGCACCATGTACCACCTGACATTTAGCTGAGGAGCAGGTGGGATTTAACCCTTGTGGTGGTTATAAATAATACTGAGTGTTTATTTTTATATTAATTTGACATTAAAAACATGTCTATTACTGTATGAGAATAAATATTAAAGTAACTTACTAAATTAGGCTCTGAACAGGGTGTTCGTTTTTATGTAGTCCAAGATGAACAAGGTGTGTGATGCAGCGCAAAACATATATAAAAAATAGAATATAAAAGTTCATATCCATAGACATATGTCATGTAGTTTTTCTTTGCAAAACAGATAAAAAAAAGAGTTTTCATCAACATCAATAATCAAAACTTTATTTTATTTTATATTATTGTGCCTAATTTTGCAAAAAATGCAGGAGAACCCCAATGACCAATGATAGATTGAACATGATAAAGTGTGCTGTCAGGAGTGTTTGCATACAAAACTAGCTATACTGGCAGAGGAACACGCACAACTTCAGGCCTGGGTGCATATTCCAAATTTTCATAAAAATTGCATGAATGTGTGAGGTTTTATTTTTACATGCAAAAGTTTGCTCTTTTGATTTATTAATCAGGCTGTATGCTATTTTTAGGGCCACCTTCATAAGAAATAATCATCTGAAGTGCTTACATGTTGCTATTTGTATAGCTTAGGGGTTCAGGGGTAGTTCGGGGCACTTCTGTTCTTTTATAGAAATAAAAAAAAAACACCCTACATTAATAAATGGAGAAGTCAGAATTTGCAAGTACTGGTCCAATTTACAGTGAATCTTAATCCACAAATATTGGGTATTTAGAATGATTAATTATTAAAATATTAAAAAAAATATATCGTATGATTCAGTAAATGTGTTGTGTATGTGTATCTAGAGTTGGAAACAAATGGTGAGATAACAAATTGGTAACATTCGTTGTTTGTTCACTATTTCCCTTCCTGTAATCTACATTACCTTCCTCCAGAAGCAATGTAATCCTCTTTTTTGCCTTTGGGACATCATGATAGTGGCTGTCGAGGTCTTTACTTGGGCTGGTGCCAGGAGTAGGAATCCAAGAGAACGTCTCACATCATTTCTTAAAGATGCAGAGCATCATCTTGGATCTTTACTCCCAGCTCTGATTGACAGGGAGGGTTTTCAGTAGTAACAGCATATATCAGCATGCCACAGCACAGGGTGACAACACTGTAGCTAATCAGTTAATTCACTAGAGGAAAAAAAGCATTCCCTCCTTGTGGAAAAATTACCATAGACTGGTAGGATTGCCAGGCATGTACTATTTTATGAATAAGCTGGCAATTATATTTGCTAGCAATAATACTTTTTACTGTATGTCCAGAGTTCTACAAGAGCAAAAACATGGAAAGCATTTTGTAGCACCTACTCCTGCAGAAGTCGCTTAGTAAATTGGGTTCTCTCTTTTGCACCTCAACTCCAGAAACAACCTCTGTCCCTCTGACACACCTGGTTGAATGAAAGTCATTGCAAAAACATATAAGGACATGAGTATAGATACCTTTAACCTGGCTGTGAGTTACTACCAGAAAATAACTGTCCATATTCCCATTGCGCATGTTTCTGGAAAAAGCTCTAGGATACTGGGTGCTCCAGCAATCACCAGCTGGAGACTGGATCTTTTTTTTTCTTTAATCTCATTTTATTGTTTAAAGAATAATAGGAGAATTTCACCAAATACAAAATAGAAATGTCTTTATAACATATAAGGATTTAGCAATATTCCCATAGCCCAACATACACGAGATGTCCACATAATCTCTAAATAAATACTTATAACAAACTACACATAAATATATGCTAACAACTAGATTTCCCAAGATTTCATGAAAAATAAAATAAACAACTGACAAACTGAGTTACATATCAAAAACTAACCATAGAACAAAACCAAAAAAAATTCACCATACATGTTCTCAATTAGCCAAAGTAGGCACTACTGGAGATTTGCAGTGTCTAGGAATTATTACTCGCTCAAAATTGACGAAGTATGTCATGTTTTGAGTTTCTAATTGAACTTGGGGATATGGACAATAAAGTTATCTGAGGAGTATTGGGAATGGAAGTCCATGTCATTTTACAGTGACAAAGTAACAGAGTTGTATAACAGAGGTTCAGAACCCCTTAATCAGGGGGTACTAGGCCAATATGAAGCACAGTACCCTCTTGGCTAGTAGCAGAAAGGCGAGATCTTACATGACACAGTGTAGATATTTATCAAAATACCATGTGCTTCAATAAAGCTAGTCATACTTCAATAAAGTCGCTTGGACAACGTAAAGATCTGTGGTGTAATAGAAAATATCTACACACTACCAGAAAATAGACACCGTTAATGACCGTTAATTGGTAAATTAACTCAATATATTGGTACAAGTTGGAATAAATGGTAGTTAAGCAAAAATAAGAACACAAAAGGTAGATTCAGACACAGTCTACTAGACAGTGTAATACAGTGGTGTGAAAAAGTGTTTGCCCCCTTCCTCATTTCCTGTTCCTTTGCATGTTTGTCACACTTAAGTGTTTCGGAACATCAAACCAATTTAAACAATAGTCAAGGACAACACAAGTAAACACAAAATGCAATTTGTAAATGAAGGTGTTTATTATTAAAGGTGAAAAAAAATCCAAACCATCATGGCCCTGTGTGAAAAAGTGATTGCCCCCTAAACCTAATAACTGGTTGGGCCACCCTTAGCAGCAACAACTGCAACCAAGCGTTTGCGATAACGTGCAATGAGGCTTTTACAGCGTCCTGGAGGAATTTTGGCCCACTCATCTTTGCAGAATTGTCCTAATTCAGTTACATTAGAGGGTTTTCGAGCATGAACGGCCTTTTTAAGGTCATACCACAACATCTCAATAGGATTCAGGTCAGGACTTTGGCTAGGCCACTCCAAAGTCTTCATTTTGTTTTTCTTCAGCCATTCGGTGGTGGACTTGCTGGTGTGTTTAGGATCATTGTCCTGCTGCAGAACCCAAGTTCGTTTCAGCTTGAGTACACGAACAGATGGTCGGACATTCTCCTTCAGAATCTCTTGGTAGACAGCAGAATTCATAGTTCCTTTTATCACGGCAAGTCTTCCAGGTCCTGAAGCAGCAAAACAGCCCCAGACCATCACACTACCACCACCATATTTTACTGTTGGTATAATGTTCTTTTTCTGAAATGCAGTGTTCCTTCTACGCCAGATATACTTGGACACACACCTTCCAAAGAGTTCCACTTTTGTCTCATTGGTCCACAGAATGTTGTCCCAAAAGTCTTGGGGATCATCAAGATGTGTTTGTGGAGAAATTGAGACGAGCTTTGATGTTCTTTTTGCTCAGCAGTGGTTTTCTCCTTGGAACTTTGCCATGCAGGCCATTTTTGCCCAGTCTTTTCCTGATGGTGGAGGCATGAACGCTGACCTTAACTGAGGCAAGTGAGGCCTGCAGTTCCTTGGACGTTGTTGTGGGGTCTTTTGTGACCTCTTGGATGAGTCGTCGCTGCGCTCTTGGGGTAATTTTGGGCGGCCGGCCACTCCTGGGAAGGTTCACCACTGTTCCATGTCTTCGCCATTTGTGGATAATGGCTCTCACTGTGGTTCGCTGGATTCCCAAAGCTTTGGAAATGGCTTTATAACCCTTTCCAGACTGATAGATCTAAATTACTTTCTTTCTCAATTGTTCCTGAATTTATTTGGTTCTCGCATGATGTGTAGCTTTTAAGGATCTTCTGGTGGACCTTACTGTGTCAAGCAGCTCCTATTTAAGTGATGCCTTGATTGTGAACAGGTGTGGCAATAATCAGGCCTGGGTGTGGCTAGAGAAATTGAACTCAGGTGTGGACAACCACAGTTATAGTATGTTTTAACAAGGGGGGCAATCACTTTTTCACACAGGGCCATGATGGTTTGGATTTTTTTTCACCTTTAATAATAAACACCTTCATTTACAAATTGCATTTTGTGTTTACTTGTGTTGTCCTTGACTATTGTTTAAATTGGTTTGATGTTCCGAAACACTTAAGTGTGACAAACATGCAAAGGAACAGAAAATGAGGAAGGGGGCAAACACTTTTTCACACCACTGTATCTATGCCAAAGTAACTTAGAATAGAGTTCTGTACCACTAGTCTGGAATCAACACATGCATGTGAAATGTGTGCAACACAACATGCAAACCTTCTCTCTTGGGATGGTGCATATAAATGTTAACTGCAATGTGAATAATATTACTGCAACTGGGTTAAAGTGCACTCTAAGGGAATGGCTAGAGTATGGTGTAGCATTCCCTGAGAGGTATTTATTATGCTAAACAAAGTGGCAATGGTCTTGAAGTAGCAACTGTAAAGAGGCAGTCTTTAGTCCTGACTCTTCAGCTGGGTAATGTTAGGGCCCAGTGGTACCATTGGCACACATGAGGACAGTCAAAAAGGCCCGCAGGCAGTAATTGAGCTATAAAACAATTGTGTAGTCAGTTCTTAAGGGCTCAGTCTCTAGTGACAACAGGTTATGGCCACAAGGCCCTCTCACGAGACCCAACAACACAGCAGCAGCGGATCCTCCAATTAGATATCTGTCCCTCTGGGTTACCTCGGGCATCTTTGGTCCTTTGCCCAGTGTGACTGTATTCTGATGAAGGCTCAGCCCCTTGGCTCCCAGCTCTGCACTCTCTAGTCCTCAGCACAGCAAAGGGCTTTCTAGTGGCTTGGTCTCTCTCTCTCTCTCTTTCCCCTGGGATGGTCCCCACAGCATAGTCCTCTCACTCTTTCTCTCTGCACTGCACTGCTTTCTCCAATAGAACTTGCCTGTGAAAGATCAGCTGTCTATTTTATATATATATATATATATATATATATATATATATATATATATATATATATATATATATATATATATATATATATATATATATATACACACATCAACAGCAAACACATAATTGATCAGTCAGTCAAACATGAAATCAGTCAAGGTTATTCCAGGCAAATATAACAAAATGCATTGCATTCAGTCTTTACACAGAAGCAGTCAATGAGTGGAATAACAATCATTTAAAGGTTTGGATAATTTTAAACCTACATTTAGTAAAACAAACAAAATAAAAACCCAAAACAAAACAGCACAAGGGACATTATTTACTATCAATGTGCCTTGTACCTTGTGCTTCTGGCTCCTGCTTTTGTTGAAATGTTCCCCCACTATTGTAATTTTTCAGTGTGGTAGGGTTAATATAGTTGCTACCCTTCACCACTCATAGAAGTGCTATAACTTCTATGAATTAAAAATTATCTATGGACCTTTAATTCATCCACCCATCCTCCAAGTCATAGATCTTTTTTATTCATAGAAGCTATAGTATAGCTTCTATGAATGGAAGAGCACAGGGGACAGTTCACAATGAGTGCAAGTACTGTTCTTTTTGAAGATTTTTTTTTTTATTAAACTAGGCTTAAACAGTAAAACATATCCATATTGTAAAGTCAGTTTCTAGGTTTTTTTATGGTGGTTTTCAGTCTGTTGCTTTGCATCCTTAGCCTTTTACCAGATATATCAGTATATAAACATTGTGATTATACTTAACTAATGTATAAATGGCATTGGAATATAATATTTGTTCTGACAACAAACATGACAGAAATATCCATAATTTCAGTTTTGAATTTATATTCATAAATATTCAGTTAAAATATATATATATCCATGAATCCAGCGCAATTCTCACCCGAGCCAGCACTTTGGATCCCCAACACCAGCTTCTTTAGTGTGAGAAGCCAACTGTAACAGCTTGTGGCTTCACAGCCGTCTTCCCACTGTGCATGCGTGAGCCATGCTGTGCTTTGAGAAAGGTCCTGCAGCTACAAGGTAACTTTGGCAGGGATACCACCAATACAGCACCCAATTTGTCATTTAATGGATTTGATCACCAGATAAAGTATTATTTTAAACTAGTCAAATAGTATTATATTTTAGGACTCACACACATGGCTACAAGGGGGCCATACAGCATGAAAGCATGTACAGAATCAGTAAATGATCCTTGGGGAGCTACATAGCTACAGCTGCTGCGTACAGCTGTCCTTAGAAAGCTATTGTCGGATAAGCCTGTATGCAGGTATTCACAGAACAGTTCTCAGAGAAAGAATTTACATTGTGCACCTCTCTATATGTAAAGAGATGATGGAAGATACCAATATAAACAGGGTCTCATCTAAAGTTTGCTTACTGGGGGTGATGGAGGGGGAAGTTCCATAAAGTGATCCTGACAATTAAACAAAAACTTTCAAAAAAGAACATATGCAAAAGGAGACATTCTGGTGACCTCCACATCACTACTGTGTCCTGCAATGAGTGGGGGTTAGCAGGAGGAACCAGCATAAGCTATAGGTGACACAGGAGATCAACACTCCCAGAAGTGAGTTCCTGCTTATGGATGTGTACCCTTTACAAGATGTCTCATAAATGGAGAGGTGTTCTGATGGTCTGGGCAGCTGTGAAGGGAAATATTTACAGTCTTTTTTCAGATATGTTCATTGGAGAGTTTTGATTTAATAACCCATAGGTGTGCGCAGTCTATTGCAGTAGGGTGTGCACCCCAAAATCTCAAACATGAATGCCTTTCTATGCAGCCTCAGCGGTCAGTGAATAAATGAATGGAAACAGTGGGTTAGTGTGTTCACTGTGTTCATTTAGAAAAGGAAGGGGGCTGGTAAATTGGTAAATTACATATTTACTAGCCCCTCCCCCCCACTGTCCATCCTGAAACATCCCCCGTAGCAGCTGGGGGGCAGAGGAGAGGAGGGAAGCCAGCAGCACTGAAGGGCCAACACGGGGGAAGCCTGGGCATTAGGGGTAATCAGGCACACCTGGCACACCCCCTGCTCACACCTTGTGTAATGACCAATGAGAGTGAGTTTTTTTAATTTTAGTACTGGCAGAACAAGAATCTTTACCAGCATTTCAGGGTACCCTTTACTTGCATTCCTCTGTAGCAGTACAGCAGATGGGTACCACATGTTTCAGAGCCACACCGCAGTCAGCATCTTCTGTCTTGGCAGGACCTTACTTGGAATCAGGCTGATGAGATCTCCACTAATGATCACCCATTGTTCCGTTTCTCTGAGGGTCTCATTCAGGAGACAATTATTCCCATTCTCGCATCGCTGCTCTTTCATAGAACTCAAAATTCTCTGCAGCCACTCTGTCTTTGGCTTCTGTCAACCATTTAGACTAATCCCTTTTGTCATGCCCTAGGAGTAATGGGAGCTCACACAGCTAATTTCTTAAAATATTAACTGTTAACTGGCAAATCTTATATCAAGAAGACAAGCATGATATCTCATCAAACTGGAGGCAAACAGGCCAATTTTACATAAAAATCTGTGGAATTATTAAACTGCATTATCTCTTACACCTCAGAAGGCCATTTATTAATCAGTGCATTCTTCCCTACATCTACAATATATACAGTACACATCCTTAATCTCCCCAATGAGTTCTCTTAGTGGCCTTTCTCCCTGGTTTATGGTTTTCCTTGTTATAGAGAGAGCATGTCAGCAGTTGCTGTGCAGTTCAGTAGAGACCCAAAGGGTAAGAAGTCATGCATTTTTTTCCCTCCAAAATGTCATGGGAAAGTGTGGCCCTGTAGGTTGTGAAAAAAAAATCCCTTGCAAAGTGCAAATTCCTCTACACAATGTACATTTGATTTATTTTAGTAAATCAACCAACCCCTTTGTCTTATTTGTAGGATTTATAATAGTGTTTGCACAGTTCTCCAGCATTAAGTACTGACTGACTGACCTTTTTTTTTAAAATAAAATATAAATAAAGAATTCTACTATTTGGAGGTCTCACCTAATTGTGTTACCCCTTGAGAAATGCAGCCATAGCACAGCAGATAGCATTGTGTTCCTTCCTAGAAATATGCTTCTTATTTTACTGTTATAGGCTGATGAATGCCAACCATGTTATGTGTTTTTTCCCAAACTGTCTAACATATGTAAAGCATAAGCATACTAATCCATCCCTTGAAAAATGTTTTGTCAATTTGATGAATGCAGCACTTCAGGGTTTGACATTTTTCTCTAATCAAACAATGAGCGCTTGCAAATAAAAACAATGATTTGTATGTTCTTCTCTAGTTTATTGTTACTGATTGACAAATACAGACCATGTGTTGTGTTTGTTAACACAAAATAAGTACCCCTAAGAATAAATAAATAAATAAATAGATTATAAAGTATGTATGTACATACGTAACTGTTGTGCATTGTGGTCCTGGAATCTAGCTTTTTTCCACTGTAACCTTGTAGGAAATCATAAAAACATTTTTTACAGAAGTTGTACTTCAATGTCTTGTTCTATACAAAATCTATTTCCCATGAGTCATAGAGGGCATTGAAAATAAGACTACATATCTCTTTTGTGTTGTATTACTGCCAGAATGTCATGCTAAGGTGATAAACGCTGTCAGGAGACAACAGGTGTTACTTTACTGTGTTTGTCACCTGTAGACAGTATGAAGTCAAGATACCACGCTCTTTCTACCTTTTTAGACATTTCTACATTGAAATTACCAATAAGTTCTATATTGCAATACAAATAAAATCTCTACAGTCTAGACCAGGGATCTCCAAACTACGGCCCTCCAGCTGTTGCAGAACTACACTTCCCATGAGGCATTGTAAAACTCTGACATTATCACACATGACTAAGCATGATGGGAATTGTAGTTCCTGAACAACTGGAGGGCCATAGTTTGGAGACCCCTGGTCTAGACAATCAATATCAATAGTTGTCTGCCTTTTCTATGGGTCAAAGTCAGCTAACACAGTGCTGGAAAAATTAAATCTGTATGCCGCGATCAGTAGGTGTAAGAAAGAACAGGCAATGGATGGAAAATTCTCTTTCACTTTGTTTTTATTGAGAATTCAACAGGAAAAATAATATACATACACAGCATAAAAGTTGCATCTGAAAGTACACTAGTATAGAATCTCAACCCACTGTACAAAACAACAAAAATAATATGACTGCAGAATATGACCTGGGTGCATAGCCGACAATACAGTAATCCGTAATACAGTAATTAAAAATGAATTGTAATGTAAGAGGAATTCGGTACATGTTGACAAAAGAAAATAAATTATTGAAGCAATGTCACACAGAAATCCATGGCTGTATAGCCAATGATTGGATGAAGTAGAACCTACAATGGAGAGACCTGGCCTAATTGGTGAGGGAAGAAGTATCCCCTCCTGTGTAGGGAGGTACCATGAAAAAAAAAGGAGTAAGAAAAATCAATGGACACACAATAAAGAGAGAAAAAGAAGGGAGAGTACAAAATATCCAGCTAAGGCCTAAATAGTAGAAGGGAATAAAGAAGAAACATAGAGAAAGAGGGGAGGGGGGAGAAAAAGGAAGATAAAGGTCCAGAGGCAAAAGGAGTAGTATAGGATAGGAGAAAGGGGGTGGGGGTACCCCAGAGGCATCTGTCAACCTGAAAGAAAGCAGTTACAGTTCATGGAAGCGGGAGGTAATTTGTGATGATGGAAAGTGATCAAGCCAGGGTTGCCAAATGCATAAAAATGTGTTGTGCATGTCATTAAGAATCACTGTTAATTTTTCTTTGTTAAGTACACCATAAACAGTTCTTAACCCTCTCAAAGCTAGGTGTTTTCCACATCCTCGCAATCATTTGTTTCATTGCCATAAAAATGTGGGAAATAAGTAATTACACAGGTGGACCTGGTGAGAGCATGTGTGACTATATGATCTATTTATTTTTTGATGTTTTATAATGGGTACGAGCTGGGAGTCTTTGCTGCTGTTTTAAATCACAAGGGATTTCCAATTTTATAAAGAGATGACGACTACCTAATAGAACTTTATTAAATGTACTCATGTAAAGGTGTGTGAACTTATAGTACACACAGCCTCAATTTCAAAAACTATATGGGTAATGAGTATGTGTTCCAGTTGAGTACAGTGCACAATAGTTTTATGTAGGAGTGCTTCCCAAGGGCTCAAGTTAACACGGATAACCACATTGACCAGTGTATATACCCGTATCCAAAGTCTCCATACTTTGGGACATGTCCACCATATATCTTATATATCATCCGGATCCAGGCAGCCCTGAAAGCAATTTGATGGATATGTGGGTAAGCATTTTGCTATCCTAGCCGGTATAAAATATGGGACATGACCTTTAAAGAGTTTTCTAAAGCAAGCACAATATGAGATTATTTAATTAAAGCCCCCCCCCCCCCCCCCCCCCATCTTATGAAAATTCTCAGGGGCCAAAACAGTGTCCAAGCCATGTTCCAATCTTGAACAGTAAGAGGGGGTTTGCACCCCAGTGTTGTTCTGGATAAAAGAGTGTAACAAACAGATAAGGCCTTGGGTCATAGGACATGATTGACATCTAATCTCAAACTTTGTCAATAGCAAGAAGTGATCACAATTTTTAGTAAGAGATTCTAGAATGTGATGAATTTTGGAGATAACAAATTCATTCAGACTTGGGGATTTCATAAGAATTTTAAAGATATTGTAATGCCCCCTCTGGCCCTTAAGGATTGTGAATAAAGCGGAATCATAACTCATATGTTTAATGGAAGCTGAAGGCCTGTTATATGAGGAATTGAACCAGGTCAGAAAAGAGTTGACAAGGTCCACTTGATGTTAGGGCCAAGAGAGTGTATTGATCACTTTACGAATGTCCATAGAGAGCAACATCAGTTGTTGGGATCTCTAGCGTACAAGATGGGAAAGAAGGATGGTTCATTAGATGTTATCCGGGCCCTTTCTGAGGGGGAACGAGCCCCATCTGGTCTTTGTAAGTGTGGATAATCTTATTGATTTTGGCTAATATTTCAATGTCTATGTTTACTACGGAGATCAGATGAAAGCTGGTCCACAATGCTGTATCCTTATCAGGTTTAGGCAACATAACAATGGAGGCCCATAGTATATAAGGAGTGTGACTATCGCTGTCTCAAAGACTGTTAAACACAGTAGTAAGATGGGGACTATAATGTCTGGAAGTTTCTAAAAAATGAGAGCTGTGAAGCCACTCGGGCCTGGGCATTTATGGGCCTTCAAGTCCTTGATTAACTTCCCGCACCTGATCCGGTTTTGGAGTCGGAAGATAAAACTGCCAGGAAAGTGGCAAGATAAATGGTGGATTGTTTGCCCGAGGGTGAAAATAACTTAGCCAAGTTGTGTTTGAACTCGTCAAGAATCTTAACTGGGCTTAAGGTACGTATATGGAACAGCGTTCTAAGGTAAATAGTGGAGTGCTTAGCGGTGAATTATTTAAGTTTGTTGGCCAGCATGGAACCTATTTTATTGCTGTTTGTTTTAAATGTTTGTTTGATCCATCGAAAATGGAGCTTAGTCCTATCCATCAGGCAGAGATCAAGGTTTGCTTGGAAATTCTCAACCTTCATCCTACTTAACCGTGAGGGATGCTATTTCAATTGAGTGGTAGCTGCTCGTAGCTCAGACTTAAAGGGGTTGATTTACTAAAACTGGAGAGTGCCAACCAATCAGCTTCCAGGCTTTTTGTCAAATCTAATTAAACTAGCTAAAGTTAGAAGCTGATTGGCTAGCATGCAAAGCTGCACCAGATTTAAATGTTTAATATGGGCTTGCTCTCTTTTTGTGTTTGGAGGCCTTCTGAATAAGACGGCTTCTAACAAGTGCCTTGTATGCCTCCCACAGAGTGACTGAGGAGCGCACCGTGCTGACATAGAGATTGAAATACTTTTCTACTCTTGGCACACAGTTCCTCCACAATGCTAAACTGGGATAAGAGAAAATGATTCATACACCACAAAGAGAGTGGGGGTTTAAACAAAATAGATTTACAAGTGAAGAGTATGGGGTCATGGTTCGATCATGGAACAGATAAAATTGTGGTGAACAGGATCTGGGGAACAAATTGCCTTTAAGTGTACACATGGTCAATACGGGAATACTGGGCATGAGGAGGGGAATAGTGTGTATAACCTCTAGCAATTGGGTGGCTTACACTCCAGATGTCATGAAGGTCAAAGGTGTCAAGGAGGTCTTGATAAGCTTGTTATATACAGTATTTTGTTTCCACCACAAATAAGTACAGAGGAACAGAGGCTTATTGAGCAGAAGAGCTGCTTGTCTGTAAGAAACAGGGTTTCTGTCTTTTACTGTTCTATAAAATTCTAGCATTCCACCTTTTATTAATTCCCCCTATTATTGCAAGAGTTCATATTTTTATATGCTTAGCCTGTATGTATAAAAATGAATACATACACAAATAGAATGGTTTGTTACTCACCTTCATTGCCTTACTGAGGGTGGCAAACATTCACTATTCAAAGATTTTCTTGCATGAACAATGTTTCTTAATGCAAAGGCATAAAGCTTTTTTTTAATTCTTAAGATACACAGTAGACATATTTTAGGGACCATTGGGAAAGAAGCTTCCATTTCATCATCTAGAAATATGTGGAATTTCCAGTGTCTGTGTTGCACTGGGCACATAAAACTAGATGCATTACACTGGGAATGACTATGTCATACATCAAACTGTGGGATGCCTTTAAGATAATAAGGAGATACCTATGCAAAGGTATATCAACATGTAGATATAAAAATACAAGTTGTCCTCTAGGCACCCCACTTTTAAGAATATTTTTAAATGTCAAAAATGTACAGTGACTTTTTAAACTATAAAAAGCTTTAAAATGATTTTCTTTTTTAAAATACATCATATTAATATTATGAAGTGATTTTGTCATGACAGCATGTGGCACTCTAGTGTTTTAATGTGTCATCACTGCCTTCCCATATAATTTGCTACTCAGACTTCAGAACCTGCAGTGACTTTTCTGAAAGCAGATAGAAGTAGTTACCCAGTGGTGCCTTTAAAGGAAGCATAGGGTGCTTCTATTCATTTGCAAGTCCCTGTGGGACTTAAGATCCGGGAATGCCAGTGGTAGAGCATAACGTTGCTCAAAAAGTCTAATGCCCTGTACATTCGATAGGATTTTCCGATGGAAAATGTGTGAGAGGACCTTGTTGTCGGAAATTCCAACTGTGTGTAGGCTCCATCACACATTTTCCATAGGAATTTCCATCACACGAAATTTCAGATCTGGTTCTCAAATTTTCCCACAACAAAATCCGACAACCGAAATTCCGATCGCGTGTACACAATTCCGACGCACAAAGTGCCACGCATGCTCGGAATCAAGCAGAAGAGCAGCACTGGCTATTGAACTTAATTTTTCTCGGCTCGTCGTACGTGTTGTACATCACCCCGTTCTTGACGCTCGGAATTTTAGACCAACTTTGTGTGACATTACTCCAGTTACCTCTTTGGTTTTGGATTTAATGGAATAGAGTTTGAATTTCTGTCAGAATTTCTGCCAGGTTTTCCATCTTTGAACCCATGTAGGATATTTTCCTTAGCTTCCTGTCCCTGTGAGGCCCATAAAATAAATGCAAATGTTGCTTTTTTTTGGACTACAAGGTACAGACAGCTTTTAAAAAAAAAAGTTGTATCCCTTCCCCACTAAAATAGTGTTCTTGTTTTTGTCTATGCCTCCATTGAGGCATTTCTCATCAGACTTTAACCATTGCACTACACAGGATTTATGGTGCATGTCCTGGCTTTGAAGTGGTTCAAACAAGCTCATGGCTGAGCTTGTTTCTTTTTTTGACTGCAGGCTTAGGGCTATTTCATAAAGGTGATCTGAGCAGATGTGGAGCAGGGTGACACCCCCCAAGGACCCTTTCCATAATTCCCAGGCTCGCCTACTCCTCCTGGGAGATGAGAATTACAATAAATACTGTCAGGATGGCAAGCAGGAGCAACATCTATTCAAAATATGAACCCAGAAGTGATCACCTCTAAACACTTTTAGCTTTAGAGGTGTCAAAACCCCTGCTGAAATGCCGGGTAAACTGCAGATCAAGCACAGTCTTTGCTTTATCAGCTGAAGCAGTGAGCAGGAGAGACATTAGGGTCTAATGGACCACTGATGCTTCATAAAGAGTACCTATCATCTACTCAATGTCATCACATAGCAGGCTTGTTAGTCCGTTGATGATAGCAATAAAGTTATGATTTTTTTTTTTTTTATAAAATAAATAAAAATAACCCAAATATATTGCCCCACAGACATACAAGCACAATTGCATGCATAGGGAATACACATGTATACAAAAATGTATTGCACACAAGAAATAATTCTAGCTCCTTTAATGCTAAACTCATGAGCTGTAAAGACATTTAAAATTCTGTCCATTGATAATTTTGGGTACTATAATTTTCATCCATTTCGTAGGCACACACAGTTTTGATATCTTAATATCTTGATATCTAATTACTTGGCACATCCTCATCTTTTATTTTGTACAAAAAAATGGGTATTTTTGTGCATTGAAATTTATTTTATTGTTTTTTTTACTAAAAATATAGATTTGATAAACAGTTGTGTCTTTTTATTCTACAGGGCATCTGTCTTCAGAAAATATATAAAGTTTTGAGGGTTTTAGGTTATTTTCTAGCCGAAAATGCAGATTTTTAAATAAAAAAAAAAAATCTTTGGAGGCCAATATATACACTGTCCTCTGGCCTTGATATAACAAACAACTGCCCTACTTACCTGCTCTAAAATTGGTCCTGTAAACTTCCCATAGTAACAAAGGTTCATACTATTCCCATAGCTCCAGGAACAGTTGGTAGTTTACTTAAAGTGATTGTAAACCCCTTTTTTAGAACTTGTACCTATAGGTAAGCCTAGAATAAGGATTACCTATAGGTAATGTAAATATCTTCTAAATGTGCTCCGTTTAGGTGATATTTACCTTGTAGTGTGCCAGTGATGTCATCGGTGCATGCGCTGTGAAGAAACGGCCCTCTGTGCCGTCTCTTCCCGAGCGAGTGCCATGACTGGCGGCTCTGGTGCGCATGTGCAGGAGTGACGTCACGTGGCCCTGGCAAGTCACTGAGCCAGAGTCTGCAACCCCAGAAGGAAGAGGGGCAAAGATGGATGCGACCACCAGTGGGGACAGCGCGGGCTTCGTTTGTAGGTAAGTGTCACGTAATGGGCTAGTATGCGATGCATACTAGCCCATTATGCTTTTACTTTGCAGGGTTTGCAGGGAACAAAAGAGGAAGTAAAACCCATCAGGGTTTACTTCCTATTTAATGTTACACTCAATGAATCTGGACTTTTGACTGTTCATGAAAAAATTGCTAAACATTGATGGCTTATAACCAGACAACAACTGAGGCATTTCAATTATCCCACAATCTCCTTAGCATTACATCACCACATTACCAGGGAATACCAGGGTTACGGCTCTTCATGTTACACTTTCGGTGAACTAGACAGTGAGATTTTGTGTGGTCCATATCATGCAATAACCACAAATGGCCACTGGACTCATCGGTTCTGCCCTACCCCAACTATGGTCCTTTCTCTGCATAGCTAACCACTCTGTTTTTTTTTTGTTTTGTTTTTTACATTTTAAATCTTAAATTCAAGCTCAATTGTATATACTGTATACTGGATAAGTATTTTTGAAAGCAGCCTGACAGATGTTTGTTCTTGCAGATAAAGTATTTACCAGTCTAAAGTCTTAAGACTTGCAAAGCTGAAGCTGAATTACTGCATTGAATTGCATAATTTGTTAAGTAGCCCATTGAACCCCCCATTCTGCCCTTATTATATTCCCCCACTGAAAATTGGCATGGAAGTAAGGAATTAATTTTGTGTAATTTTCATTGACTGGTTTATTTTTATTTTTTGTGGTTAAAATTTTAGTAACAGTGACAACTTTTTAAAAAAGGTTTATTTTTTTTATTTTTTTAGGGAAACTCAGCACTATATTTATAGAGAGTTGTTACTTTTAAACATTTACTCTCCAGTGTTTATGAAATGCTGGAACAGAATTTTCTTGATAGCCATTTCCAATAGAGAAGAGTCCAGTAGATTAGATAGCAGAACAACTAATGAAAAGCATCATGAAAGTGACAGCAAGATTAATTAAGTTCCTCTGGCTGTATTCACGTGCGCCTCTGTTTAGTTCCTTTGGGTCCAGCTGCAGTTAAATGGTATTTATCCTGACAAATATTGTAGTTTTCTGCAACTGACATTTTTGAGTCAAGGGTAAAAATACTTATTAAGGTTTATACAGTGTGGAAAGGATAGATTAGCACTGAAGGACAAATGCAGAACACATAATTACATACAAATATATGATTATTGAAACTGATAGGCTGCATAAATAAGAAAAAAGAAAAGAAAATATGAATCGCTTGATTCATTGGAGGTATGCATATTATATTTGATCACAACAAACACAAAATAACAACACATATACAAATAATAAATAACATCATCTCATCCATCAACACACACTATATACTATATGCAATATTTTAAATAAAACATAAAACATCTCTTTTGACCTGGATAACACATACAGTCAAATTTCACAGTTCATTTATAAGTCAGCTTATAGTATGGTGAACTGTTAACTTATTTAATACTTTATGGTCGGGGACATCAGTCTTTTCAGTTTAATGGCTGTCAATTCTCTGGCATAACAATTTGTTTAAAAAATATGATTATGTGGTATATATTCATCAGTAACACACAGCAGGCATAGATTTGGTGAGCACACATTTTTCAAAGCAAAGATACTAGAAATAAATACCGATATTAATGTAGCAAACCCTTATCTGCTTCAGGGCATTTATATAGACCAATCATGCAGATATGTCTCCTAAAACAGTTTTCTAGATCTTTAATCTCAGCCCTGTACACTTTGGTGATGTATGATTGCAAAGGTTTCCCTGGGAGGGTTTTTTCTTTGCATGTTTTGATTTGTGTTTCAAGCTCTGGTGATCTCTCCTAATATGAGTCTTGTTTAAGCGGAGTAATATCAACCATTACATTCTCAATTTTAAAAGTTAGTGCTGCCTGTCAACCTTGAATAGGATTTTTTTGGTGTAAGATTGGATCATCACTAGTAGGGGTGCCTGTAACTTTACTTGATCCACAGGGATTAAGATCAGGCTGGTTTAGAGAAGTGGTAGTAGCAGAGCTTGTATTTCCTCTTTCTCTCTTTGTCAGGCTACAGACAAATTACTTGGAATCTGTGGGTGATGGGATTGATGAGTCTTCTCTTTCCATCTCTTTGTCCTTTCCATGGTTTACTGCTGTGGTGGGTTGGATTCCTGCCTCGTGAAATTAGCTAAAAAAAATGTGCTAAATGATTGATAGATAGATAAGGTCTGAGAATCCTTTCAGAATTTGTCCAGTGTTAACATAAAAACATTTCCAGAACATACATCTAATCCTCAACACACCCACCCCCACAATGAAAAAAAGGAGCAAAGAAACA
The DNA here is from genome assembly GCA_028564925.1 of Lithobates sylvaticus. Taxonomy (NCBI): domain Eukaryota; kingdom Metazoa; phylum Chordata; class Amphibia; order Anura; family Ranidae; genus Lithobates; species Lithobates sylvaticus. Next base: position 411,130,158 of record CM053030.1, read on the forward strand.
TTGACTTTGATTATTGGGAAAAGTGTAATATACACTGTCTATATAGCCTTGGTAGATATTACAGACTGACGAGGAGACCTGATTTTGCATGCTTTTGAAATGTAGCTCAAGGCTTTGCTTTATGTCAACACCTGAGTACATGTTGATTTTAAGTTTTCATGTTCCCTGAAAAAATGTATGTTATTCAAACTTAATTTTGTCAGTTTTACATTTTTAAATGTTTTACATATTCAATGTGTTTTTTTAAAAGATTGCTTAGGTCTGCCTATCTATCTATCTATCTATCTATTTATCTATCTTTCTATATATCTTTCCATCTATCTATCTATCTATCTATCTATCTATCTATGTGCCTATCCATCTACTTTTGATATGAAACACCTTTTCTAAAAAAACAGTTTTTACCATTTTGAATCAGAAAACAATTTTCACATTCCAGAATTTAATATACCTAGTCCAAATAGAATTTCAGAAATCACAGAGTAGAGAATGGTAGAAAAAAATGAAATGGTCCTTTGTTTACTGTAACGAGAAGGACTTTAAAGTTTTATCTGAACATAAAAAAATATATATATATGTAAAAATATACATATATATATATATATATGTATATATATATATATATATATATATATATATATATATATATATATATATATATATATATATATACAGTATGTATACACTGTATCTCAGCAGAACTGGATGGACAGAAATACAAATCTTTAGCAGGTTAAAAATGTCCCTTATATGTATTTCATTTTTGTTTTAGCTGTTTGTCTGGATTTCAGTTTAAAGTGGTTCAAAAGGGTAAAGGTTTTTTACCTTCATGCATTCTATGCATAAAGGTAAAAAACCTTTGGTGTGCAGCTCCCCCCTCAGTCCCCAAATACATGAGCATGCATGAGTGCCCCCATAGGAAATGGCTTGCTATGGGCAATCGGCTGGAGGAAGGGGGCCAGAGCATCGGCGGAGGACCCGAGAAGAGGAGGATACAGTAGGTGCTGCTCTGTGCAAAATCAGTGCACAGAGCAGGTATGTATACCTTTTTGTTATTAAAAAAATGACTTTACAAACCCTTTAACATTTAAATACAGGCATGGTTCTGTGGAAATATCTATTTGGCCTTTTTTGGATTAGTTGTGGCTGAAGTTGAACTGTATTTACATAATTTCTCTATCCCCTTGCTGTGACACAATATTGGCATTTCTGCCATCAGATCAGAGACAGAAAATGTATGTGGACTATAGTCTATGGTATTAAAAAAAAAATCTCTTTGGCATCTTTTTAATAGTCTATTGAATTAATCACCCTCTTTTGCAGAATCCCCAACCTTTGCAGCTGTTAAGTCACATTAAAACACTGCAGTCAATGCTGAACCACATAAAGGATCAAAAACTGCATTAATAAAACTGTTGTTAGTAGTATAATTATACAAAAGGCAAATTTGGTGTGAACATGATATGACAAGTGTTCATATATTCATGTACTACCGAGACCCAGCAGAGAACTTGCTTCAGGCAGCATCAAAGATAGAAGAGAGCCACATATTGCTCAGAGGTCACTGTTTTACTGCGTGAAAACAGAAAATGAGACACCCAACCGCTAAAATCTCAGATAATTTCTAACATGTTAATGTAATTTAAGAAGTTATTTGATTTTTTTTTTTAATCTACAGCTTTCATTGAAAAAATACATGGTAATAAATACTTACAGGTCACGCACTTTCTTCGCTCCAATCCAAGCACCTCCATTTCTTTGCTATGACGAGTAGCCCAATATTATAATATGCCTAATACCAAGATTAAGGGTATTTCCCAATTCTATTATTTGCTCAACAGTAAAAATGAGTTTGTTAAATCTTCACCTTACAAAGCATAGAAACAGGACTTTAGTATTTGCTACACTTCTGCACAATGGCAAAAGGCACTTACCGTATTTGCCGGTGTATAAGGCGACCCGGCATATAAGACGACCCACTAATCTTACAGTTTTTTAAGAGTTTTTTTCCTGTACTTACCATATAAGATGATCCCCCTTCCGAGGCTTCCGACTCTTCATATTTCTTCCTTCTTCCTGCTTTTGCTGGAGCCAATCACGGCGAGCGATGTATTCTATTAATGAATACAAAGCCTGCTTGGATTGGCAGAGGCTGTAACATCATCAGCCCGTGCCTCTCTGACTCTCAAAGTCAATCCGAGCAGGCTACAGAGTAGTCTCCTCGGATTGGCAGAGGTTGTTACTCCAATCAGAACAGGCTCTGTATTTATTTGAATACATCGCTCACCGGGATTTGCTCAGCGGTATATACTGTATGTAGCCAAAACTACATACAGTATTACCAAACACCATGCAGGCATCCGAGGGGCTGACCCGTTGTATAAGACGACCCCTGCTTTCTGGACAGTTTTTTGAAGTGTTAAAGGTTGTCTTATACCCCGTAAAATATGGTAGTGTCACATATGCAGCAAAAAAAAGTGTTAACCTGCGAGAGTTAACGCAAAAAATATTGCTACAATGTTACTTAACACCCTATAAGATTTCCATATTTCCTCCACAAGTTTCTCCTGTATCTCTCCTGTACCTCATATTTTGGACATGTATTTCTACCTTCTGGACAGCGACTTTCCAATAACTTACACAAATTTTAGGGATAAATAAATGTAGCGGTCACACCTTCACAAGTGTGCGCTATATGTGGAAATTTAGTTAATTGTGCAGGTTAACTTTGGCATCAGTTTGGCTGGGCTGTACTAGGGTTCTGTCTGGTCATTGGTGCAGTGAAGTACACATGACAGGCCTAGAACCAGGCCTGGTTGGACGTCTTAGGTATCAGTCTTCCCCGGAGCCAAACAGTGGGTGCGCCTGGCCCAGCTGGGTAGTCTGGGGAAGGGTACTTAAGGTGCTGAAGTCACGTGTTCAGGGTTTCGGCCGCAGTCCTGTTTCCTGATTCTGGATCGGGGTAGCCCCGCAAGGGGTCCCGGGCCTGGGAGCACTAGCCGTCCCGCAAACATGGTCAGTTTGACTAGCCCCATAGACCCGCATGGTCTGGGGCAAGGATCCGTCTGTTCCCGAGTTTCGGAGCCAGTTAGCCCGAGGCTCAGTAACTAAAGGAGGATTCAAGGCGTCCCGGTGTGCTCTCATTATTGGAGGGGCACCACAGCTCGTATAGGTGACCGGGGGAGGACTCTTCGGAGGAGGGCCAAAAAGCTGGCATCTCAAGAGGAGCCTGGTTGCTGAGTTGTATGGACACTAAAGAATCCACACTTCCGCAGTACTGCTAAGGAGACAGAGAAAGTTCCAGGTACTGTGGGAAAGGTTCCTATTCACTTTTGATTGCAAGTTCATTCTGTGAACTTAACAAGTTTCAGGATCACATTGTCAGCTGCTATACCTCTGGCTAGAGGCATATCTGACTTTGAAGGTGAAAGTAACTATTCATAGTACATGTTTATTTGATCAAACGATACACATGCCAATATCAAAGATAGAGACCTTATAGAGAGAGACACTATAGTGAGCGTTTAATAGCTGCTCACAAACACATAAATATGTGCGTGTACAATACAAACATCGGGAATACATCAGAGTATAGCAAACCCGCTGCCACTAAATGGTCTCATAAATCAACTGTACATTCAAACATTTGTCTACATACATGTAACAATGTAGCAACACTTGTAGAGAAATAGTAAGTAAATAAAATAAAGATGATGAAAAGCAGTACATACATAATAAAAATATACAACATAAAAGATGTTCCAAATTGTTGGTGTATTGTGCACATAGGTTTGTATCCCAGATGCCCGATGCATTTCATGTAAAGAACACTCATCAGGGGCAGATGTAAGGGGACATCTATGAAAAATATAATAAAAAGTAATGGTATGGACCTTTGTATTCCACCACTCTTATGAGATATTTTCTGGCCAGATGTAAGGGGACATCTATGAAAAATATAATAAAAAGTAATGAATCTACTGATAAATAATCATGGCAAATGATACAGGGTGGGACCACCCTGAATACTTACATGAAGTTTGTGCAATACGATGTGGTCGGTACATAGCCTGGGCCACAGAAAAGTATCTGTTCCGGGAGCTGAGGTATATAAGGGTAAGCACAAACATGGCGGGCCCCCATGGACCACCCTGAGACATTGGAAACCAAATGGTAAAATGTGATGTAATGGGGGCAGGGTACAGCGCCATGATTGAATGCCTATAGGAAAGTTGGAAAAACAATGTATCAAAATTACAATGATACAGTGAAAAAAGCAGCAGAAAGAGGAGCCAGAAAGTATCTGTCTGTCTCATAGGAGTGGTGGAATATAAAGGTCCATACCAGTAAAAAATAAAAAAGAGAAAAGGAAATTATTAGATTAATACAACCACAGGCAAAGCCCAGTGGAGTAATATACAAGAGATAGTAACTGGTGAATATGCAAATAGTTCCACCTAAGCCTAATCGAGACAGAGAGAGCTAGCAGCTGCAGTGATGTATAAGGTGACCTGTAGATGACTTACATAAATCCTAGTAGAGATGAGAGGCCGCTGTAGGAATGTAGCAACTTCTAATGAATGACTTCCCAGTGTAATGGGGGCAGGGTACAGCGACCATGGTTGAATGCCTATAGGAAAGTTGGATAAACATTGTATCAAAGTGAAAATGATACAAAGAAAGAAGCAGCAGAAAAAAGTCCAGAAATTATCTGTCTGTCTCATAAGAGTGGTGGAATACAAAGGTCCATACCATTACTTTTTATTATATTTTTCATAGATGTCCCCTTACATCTGCCCCTGATGAGTGTTCTTTACATGAAACGCATTGGGCATCTGGGATACAAACCTATGTGCACAATACACCAACAATTTGGAACATCTTTTATGTTGTATATTTTTATTATGTATGTACTGTTTTTCATCATCTTTATTTTATTTACTTACTATTTCTCTACAAGTGTTGCTACATTGTTAGCAGTGGCAGCGGGTTTGCTATACTCTGATGTATTCCCGATGTTTGTATTGTACACGCACATATTTATGTGTTTGTGAGCAGCTATTAAACGCTCACTATAGTGTCTCTCTCTATAAGGTCTCTATCTTTGATATTGGCATGTGTATCGTTTGATCTAATAAACATGTACTATGAATAGTTACTTTCACGCTGTCCATAGCCTCATTTAAAGTCCCAAATTCCTCATAATAATATTCCTTAATAGGGATGGAGGCATACTCACCACATGCCTCATTTAAAGTCCCAATTCCCCCTTTCTTTTTTATCTGACTTTGAAGTACCCAGCTGCGAGTGGCTACTCTCTGGGTTTTATTAAAGACATTTGTGGATGTCAGCAAGTCAAGGTGCCTGAGTTTCTTCACCCTTGCCCTCTATTCCTGTTTGAGACTGTGTTTTGTTGGATGTTACCACTGCAAGAATAAAAACCTTCAAAAGGACTTTTATTGTGTCAGCATCCAAAGTTGTTGGGTACTAACCCTGGGAACCCCTGGATATTCATCGACAAGCCAAGTGGAGGTAACCGGTAAGCCGAAAAGTCAAGGCCGCCCCTCTGAGGGCTATGGCTGCTACATAAATAATCCCTTATCAACAGGCATGGCCATTCTATTCCTGGGCATAGAAGTGGTACTGGCAGCTATTAGAGACAAAGCTATTCACACCCTAATCTGTGCACGATTATCACTGGTATGATTTTGGAAAGACCATATAGCTCCTTCTATAAATAAGGTGATAAAGGTAACTCACACGCATGACACACATGAGATATTATTTGCCTCTTCTCAAAGCAGGTATCAAGCAGCTAACTTCCGGTGGAAACCGAGGACTAACTGGTACAAGACAATCACTACTGATTAAATTATTGTATCTGATATGGAACTATGGTTTAAAACCTTTTCCTTGTCTTATCCTCTAATTCTAAGTTAGATACAGACATATGCAGACTTACCATGTGAGCCAAAGCCTAGTCTCATGTAGTATGTTGATACTGAATGCTAAATCCATGTTTATGTACCAACATATGCCTTCTATGGACAATTATTGTCATCTTCAATGTCCTTTTTTCACTTTGTACTATTTTAACTTTAATAAAGAAATATTGAAATTAAAAATAAAACATGGTGAGTCTGCTAGGTATTTCCTTGTTTAGGCACTTCCTTTTATGGAAGACAATGCACAGTCCCTGTCACCTAGTTGCTCTCCTCTTACATAGTTACATAGTAGGTGAGGTTGAAAAAAGACACATGTCCATCAAGTCCAACCTATGTGTGGGATTATATGTCAGTATTACATTGTATATCCCTGTATGTTGTTGTCGTTCAGGTGCTTATCTAATAGTTTTTTGAAACTATCAATGGTCGCTGCTGATAACACAGCCTGTGGAAGGGAATTCCACATCCTTGCCACTCTTACAGTAAAGAACGCTCTACGTAGTTTAAGGTTAAACATCTTTTCTTCTCATTTTAATGAGTGGCCATGTGTCTTGTTAAACTCCTTCCACGAAAAAGTTTTATCCCTGGGGCGTGGCCGACCATGGATGGCTGAAGACGCACATTACTGAGCTCCGTGCCTTCCTGACAGCGGCAGGCTATTTAAACTCACGGCACATCCGTGATTTTCATGGCAGCGGCAAGCTCTCACCCCGCTGAGCCCACAGACTTACAGCAAGGCACCATACAACGTTACCTGTTGAGAACGGCGCCGCTCAATCCTCGGACCCCAAAAGACAAGATGGCGCCCGGCCGCAGCACGGGGAAGACCAAGCCTCCTCCTCCCCAGCACTCCAACAGCAGTGAACCAGAAAGAGGACAGCACCGAGGGACCCCACAATCCCAGAGGAGAGACTTCAGCTTCCTCTGTGCGGTCAGTAACGACATATGACACAGACACAGGGGAATTCCAGGCAGGCACACATCATCTGCCAGGGGAGCCCATTAGGTCTGAAGCCACAGCCCTCCTCTCTGCTTTTAGAGCAGATTTTGAGTCATGGGCAGGCAAAATGGAGGATTCCCTGCATGTGGAACTAAACGCCCTGAAAAAAAAAGTCACAGCTAATGAGGTAGCAGTGTCAGCCCTGACTAGTACTCAAGACGACCATGAGGCACGTTTGACAGCACTTGAATCTGCATCCGCGACACACCTCCGTTGCTTGCGCCACCAGCAACTCCGCATAGAGGACAGCGAAAACCGCAGCCGCAGGAACAACATCAGACTGCAAGGCATACCTGAGGCAACGTCAGGAGCAGACCTGAAACCCACTGTCATAACCGTCCTCAATAAAGTTTTGGGAAGAGAGTCCTCATCACCAATCGAGCTGGACCGTGTTCACAGAGTGGGGGGGCCGGGGGTAGCCCAGGATGGTCGCCCCCGAGATGTTATTTGCCGGGTCCACTACTACATCCTAAAGGAGGAAATAATGCGGACGGCCTGGAGCCTGGGCCCGGTGGACTTCTTCGGAGCCTCTATCCACCTGTTTCCAGATCTGTCCCGCAATACGCTGTATATGCGCCGTGTGGTGCCCCCTCTACTTGACCTCATACGGCAAGCTGGGGCTTCCTATACCTGGGGCCACCCCTTCAGCATCAAGGTAACGCAAGGCACCAACAGGTTTGTGCTATCAGACCCAGACCAGCTGTCTGAATTCTTTCTCTTCCTTGAGCAAGAACCGGTTGAGGTCCTGAACTGGCTGGATCCCCCAGACGACCGATCAAGACAGATGGGTCTTGGCCCATTCCCACAAAGACGTAGACGTCCTAGGTCCAGATCGGTATCCTCCGGCCTTGGAATAAGACAACCTACCTCTCCAGAAGATTGATCCGGAAGATTATGGGAGTTCACAGCCTTATCCCCTCCCTCCACACCATCTTATTCACCGGGTGATCCAACCGGCTTCGACGCATTCCTGGCAGGATTGCCCTACCCTCTGATCTCCGCCTGTGACATCTCTCCTGCAATCCATGCCCCCCAGCATATTTGGTCAGGTACTGTTTGACTACCAGGGGACGGACCTATCAGTTCTCTTCCTGCCCTTCCTGCCAAAGTGCGCTAGATGTTTTTGCATATGATGTTCCCACATATGATGTTCCACCTGGTTTCATGTTGTCCCACCTCCCAACCCCCATGTGGTATATGACTGTGGAGGTTTACTGGGGTGGGTGGATCGACTCGGGGAGGAGGCATGGCCTCCGGCCCTGATAACTCTGCGCCGCAGGTGCCTCCCCGGGTTGATCCTCCGTTATCCCTCTCTTCCTTCTATTTTCTCTCGGTAATTTGGAGCCAATATAATTTATCTATTGTATGTCCTCCTAGGTTACACGATCGGACTTAAAACTCATGTCAAGTTGAATGCTGTTATTTATTGTTCCTGTGACTGAGGTTATATATACTATGTAAATAGTTGAGTAAAAGTATACTTGTAATACCTAAAACACGGGCTCGGTGTGGTGAGACCAAGAGCCAGCTGTCCCCTCATAGATAAGAGACCCCGCATCCCCCCTTTTCTGTAATGGTGGGAGCCTGCAATGTCTTTCTAGGTCGACTCCTCTTGGAAGTGGCTGCCATATGCCTCGTACACGGGCCAAATATCAGGTGTGCCAAATACACGATGCCCAGTACTGCTATGCTGTCGGGATCACGACTCAGGTCAATCCATCTCGACCTTTCTCCCACAGTAGGTCTGGCACAGTTTGTGCCTAGAGCGTGACATTTCACGCAGTGTCTCGCCCTTGCGAACACTTTAGCACCCATAGACACTTCTTCTTAGGTGTCTTTCCATCTAGAATCTACTTCCCCCTTTCCTTGCACTTTCTTCTCCCCCTCCCCCCCTACCTCCTTCTCCCCATTCCAACCCTCTGCTCTATACTCTGTTCTACCGCCCCTCCCCCTAACCCCTATCAAATTATTATCCTTTTTTTTTTTTCCCTTCATTTTTCTCTCTCATTTTTCTTCCATTTATTTCTTATAGAGCTCTTACGCACTCCAGCATGGCTCACAGGGTGACTTCTCGCCCGCAATTAAAATTCCGTTCATTTAATGCGAATGGTCTCAACATTGCCTCGAAACATGGGCAAATCCTTTACCAGATGCACAAACGTCAGGTTAATGTGCTTTTGCTACAAGAGACCCATTTCCAATCTGACTCCACCCCTTCCTGCTCCAACAGATATTTCAATAGATGGATTCACAGCACCAACCCGACACAAAAATCCAAGGGAGTATCCATTGCGTTTCATAACTCACTCCCTATTGAACTTCTCGATCACATGGCGGACCCCCAGGGAAGATACGTTTTTGTGAAAATTTCCATATGGGGGACAAAATTTACAATAGCCCACATATACCTGCCTAATACCCACCAAATTCCATCGGCCCTGCAGTACTTAAGGACATTGGCGGGTTTCAGGGAGGGCAAGCTCATACTCGGAGGAGATTTTAACGCTCCTCTAGATCCACTTTTGGATTCCTCAACCTCCCGCTCTTCCATATCTTTTCCTAAGTTGCGGGCTCTGAAACGTGCCATCTACAATATGCATCTTATTGATGTTTGGAGGATACTGTATCCTAAATCCCGAAACTACACCCACTACTCACACGTTCACCAATCATACAGTCGCCTTGATTATTTTCTGATCGACCATGGCTGTCTAGATTGGTCCCCAGAATGTGAAATTGACCCTATGGTATGGTCCGACCACTCTCCCATATACCTGACACTCTCGATTCCCTCCATTCCAGTGAGAGAGTGGACATGGCGGCTAAACGACTCGCTACTAAGAGATCCAGGGTGTGATGCGCGGATCTCAGAGACCATTTTAAATTTTCTTGCCGATCACGCTTCTGACGACACTTCACCAGCCATTAAATGGGAGGCATTAAAGGCGGTTTTGCGGGGCAGTTTTATCCAAATGGGAGCTCGCCTGAAGAGGGAACGCTCGGCCGCGATAGATACCGCAGTACATAAACTTAGGACTCTGGAGACTACCCATAAGCGCTCTCCAACAGTAGAAACGCTTGCAGAGGTCTCTTCCGCCCGCACACAGCTCAGGGAACTATACAAAGCGTCAGCCCGTACGTTTGCAAACAAACTTGCCTTTCACCAATACCAGTTTAGAGACAAATGTGGTAGATCGTACAAAGCGTCAGCCCGTACGTTTGCAAACAAACTTGCCTTTCACCAATACCAGTTTAGAGACAAATGTGGTAGGCGGTTTTGCGGGGCAGTTTTATCCAAATGGGAGCTCGCCTGAAGAGGGAACGCTCGGCCACGATAGATACCGCAGTACATAAACTTAGGACTCTGGAGACTACCCATAAGCGCTCTCCAACAGTAGAAACGCTTGCAGAGGTCTCTTCCGCCCGCACACAGCTCAGGGAACTATACAAAGCGTCAGCCCGTACGTTTGCAAACAAACTTGCCTTTCACCAATACCAGTTTAGAGACAAATGTGGTAGATCGTTGGCCCGTACGCTACACACTAAACAATCCACCACCTTTATACCACACATACAGGACAAATCTGGGGAAACTGTTTCCTCGCCTTCTATGCAGCCATTGTTGCCCCGCCTAATACACTTGGACCAGGTTGGCTTTGTAAGTGGACGAGAGGCACGAGACAACACCTTGAAAACACTTCTCATCACAGATTATGCCCGCACCCACAATATCCCACTGTGCCTCCTCCCAGTCGACGCGGAGAAGGCCTTCGACCGCGTCGACTGGCAATTCCTCCGCCTATCCTTACAACAGATAGGATTGGGCCACAACATGATCTCCAGAATAATGTCCCTCTATACCTCGCCATCCGCTAGAATCAGACTGAACGGATCCCTATCCCCAAAGTTTACTATTCATAATGAAACACGTCAGGGTTGCCCCTTATCCCCCCTCCTCTACGTCCTTGTCATGGAACACCTGGCCATCGCCCTCAGGAACAACCCAGCTATCCATGGTATTAACATAGGTCCTGTCCATACCAAAATTGCTCTCTTTGCGGATGACTTGCTAATGTTCGTGACTTATCCGTAGTATCCCTGCCCTCAATCATACAGGAGTTCCGGAGGTATGGAGAGGTAAGTAACTTCAAAGTTAACCATAGTAAGTCGGAAATCCTCAATATATCACTCCCAAAGGAGGCCCTCCAACAACTCTCATCTGCCTTCCCTTTCAAGACAAGCTCCACCTCCATTCGCTACCTTGGAATCAACATCCCGACAGACACTTCTCAACTCTTCGCCAGAAACTTTACCCCTCTTCTCCTCAAAACACAAGCAGATCTGACTATGTATGCTTCCAAACGGCTTTCTTGGTTGGGCAGGGTGAATGCTTTGAAAATGGATGTTCTCCCCCGATTCTTATACCTCTTTCAAACCATCCCTATCTATATTCCCACCTCATTCTTTAAGAAACTCCGTCAGGTTTTCTCCAATTTTATTTGGAAGGTGGACCGTCCCAGGATACGATATGATACAATGACTCTCCCGAAGGCCCGGGGAGGAGCAGGGGTCCCAGACGCCTCTGTATACCACAAGGCGGCGGTGCTCACACGCATCGTAGATTGGTTTCATCACTCATCGTCCAAACTCTGGGTTCAACTGGAGAGTCACCTCAATGTGATCGACCTCTGCGCCTTGCCGTGGACACCTATGGCCCAGCGTAAAGACGCTGCTCTCCCCGCTACTCTCACCCGTCAGACACTTTAGGTATGGCACCATTTAGTCTCAGCTGGTAAAATATCTAAAACTCAGGGCCCTATGACTCCTCTCTTTGGGACCCCGGCTTTTCCTCCAGCCACAAGAGAGAGGAGATTCGGACCCTGGAACAAGGAGAACCACAGATGCCTAGCTCAGGTCCTTCGCGCGGACACATCTCTAAGAACGAACACACCTCCCCAGACAGCTTCGAGGCACCCAACAATGTGGTTGCAGAGAAGCCAAGTTGTGTCCTACATACGTTCCTTTTCTTCCTTATCGGATATCCTAACTGACCCATCTGACTTTGACGAACTGCTGTTACAACCTGATCCGCCGACGCACGTGGTATCCCTACTTTACTCCCTACTACTGAACCTATCTACCCCCGACCTTCCACCCTATACGCAGAAATGGGAAGCAGACTTACAACACTCTATTTCACCTACTGATTGGCTAAAGTGCTTCATCCTGACGCATAAGATTTCCCTAGCAACTAAGACCCAAGAAAAAGGGTTTAAACTGTTGACAAGATGGTACAGATGCCCAGCGACTATACAACGATTCAACCCTTCTTTGCCAGATACTTGCTGGCGATGCCTGTCCTCTAGAGGGACAATGCTCCACATCTGGTGGTCTTGCCCTCCCATTAGGAAGCTCTGGCAGAGGATCTTTGACTTGTACTGCAGGCTGATGGCGACCTCAGGACCCCTCCTATCTATGATCCCAGGACCCCTCAAGTTAATTTAAAAAGACATACTGCGTCACTTTCTGGCCGCGGCCAGGACGGTGATCCCCCGCCATTGGAGAACAGTGGCTACACCTTCCCTGGGAGAGTGGGCTGTTGAAGTGGTTCAGATAAGAGATCTAGAGCGTCTGTTGGCACAGGAAAACGGGAAGGAGGAACAGTTCTCCCTCACTTGGACCTCGTGGTCAATGTTTCGGTACTCCGAAGACTTCACTTTATGGGCTGCTGATGACACAACCTCACCTACCGAGTAGCCATGCTGGAGTGATCTTTAACCTCCCCTATCTCTCTTCCTTGATCTAACCCTTTTTTCTCTATCCCTATCTGCACCCCCCCCCATACTGAACCAAGCACCTAAGAAGAGGAACTGAGGTCAAATTCCCAGTATAGATCTGTGAATTTGATGTATACCCTAAGCCAAAGAGGGTTCCCTACAGCATACCATCCCGATTAGGATGGACCACAGTTCACCATAGATCAGTGCTCAGCTGGAACAGAACTATGGGTTGATAGCCGCACAGATGTTGCTAGCCACTCTTCTTGGGGGCATGATATTATATAGCGACGCACCACAGTTACATTAGGAATGCGTATGATAAGATACCTCTGATGGTGCATACTCCATTAAGATTTACCTCACTGGTGTATGTAAGCTACTTGTGTACTATATGTTGTAATGTGATTATTGCACCTGTTACCTCTTTTCTCTTCCCCAATAAAATTGAAAAGAAAAAGTTTTATCCCTATTGTTGGGTCACCAGTATGGTATTTGTAAATTGAAATCATATCCCCCCTCAAGCGTCTGTTCTCCAAAGAGAATAAGTTCAGTGCTCGCAACCTTTCCTCATAACTAACATCCTCCAGACCCTTTATTAGCTTTGTTGCCCTTCTTTGTACTCGCTCCATTTCCAGTAAATCCTTCCTGAGGACTGGTGCCCAGAACTGGACAGCATACTCTATGTACGGCCGGACCAGAGTCTTGTAGGAGCGGGAGAATTATAATTTTTATCTTTGATGTCATTAACCCCTAGGGGTAGTCCACAATTTTAAAGCATAAACAAATGAAATAAATTGGAATACAGATATAATCAAAAAGATTAATGATAATCAGCAAATCTTTTGTGCAAGCAAATCAATGGACATACATTAATGCAGTTCATGACAAAAATGCATGAATTTAAATTACTAACCAAAATTACATAAATCACATGATAGAAATACAGATTTGAAAAAACAATATTGATTAAATTCATGATTAAAAATTGGCTTAATTCTGCACCCTTAGTTTAAAACCTGACATGTTTCTTGGCTTCTTACCAGTCATCAGGGGTAGGATGCACGTATTCACTGAAAAATCAATAGGATAGGATGAATATTAATATATGTGAAAACTTTGTTAAATAGAGAGAAGATATCGAACAGTCCGCTTGTTAGTTACTTACAAATTAGCCCAAGAGAAGGGCGAAACTTCCAGCAATGGGATTTGCTGTGGTCTGGAACAAAACTGTCTCACCCGGGGTTGAGGCAGGGTGCCGACCACCCCCCCCCCCAAAGAATATTGGAGAGAGGGCCAGGGGAAACAACAGCTACAGACCGTGAAAAGTCATAATGGTATTGAATGACTAAAACTGATGGCTAAAAAATATATATATATGTGTATTAAACACATGGGGTTTTAAATGTGTTAGAATGAGAATGTATGGGGAATGTGTGAAGACTAATGCCCCGTACACACGATCGCACATTCCAACAAAATCCATGTTTGGCACAAACCTGTCTTGCATACACATGGTCACAAAAAGTTGGTCGGAAATCCCCAACGTCAAGAACGCGGTGACGTACAACACGTATGACGAGCCGAGAAAAATTAAGTTAGCCAGTGCTGCTCTTTGTCGGAATTGTGTACACGCGATCGGAATTTACGCGAACATATTTTGTATTTTGTCAGAAAATTTGAGATCCAGATCTCAAATTTTGTGTGTCGGAAATTCCGATGGAAAAAGTCAGATGGAGCCTACACATGGTCGGAATTTCTGACAACAAACTTTGATCGCACATTTTCCGTCGGAAAGTCCGACTGTGTGTATGGGGCATAAAAGTGTGTTTGTCATGTTGAAAGAAAGTCTAAACTCATCCATAGGAGACTGTAAAGGTGTATAGGGTGTGAGCTAAAAAAATTAAGTGCGTGTGCGTTGAATGTGTGTGGAGACATGAATAGATCTACCATTACCCATGTGTTGATGAAAGCTACTCAAGGTAGTCCCTTCCTTGTGGAACGCAGTGCAGAAGTGAACTGTCAATCAGTCCAAGCTGAAGTACCCCCGGTCCTGGGTCCTGCATTGATGTCTAAGCAGCATGGGGGAGGTGAGGGAACACTCCACCTGAGAATGATCTATACCCCAGTGGGTGCCCGCCCATCTCCGCTCACACATTTCCCATACATTCTCATTCTTAAAACCCCATGTGTTTAACACACACACACACATTTATATATATATATATATATATATATATATATATATATATATATATATTAGCACTCAGTTTCATTCATTCAATACCATTATCACTTTCACAGTTTTTTCACGTTTTTATTTAAATCATTTCTTCTCAGCTTTTTCACAGATTTGGGCAATACCTGCACATTTAATACCCATTGGACAGGTGTTGAGGGTGTCTGGGTCGGTCCGTTTCTGTTTCCTCTGGCCCTCCCTCTGATATTCTTTGGGGGGGTGGTGGGTACCCTGCCTCAACCCCCGGGGGAGACAGTTTTGTTCCAGACCACAACAAATCTTATTGCTGGAAGTTTCGCCCATCTCTTGGGCTAATTTGTAAGTAATTTTTCAAACAAGCGGACTAATACTAATATTCATCCTATCCTATTGATTTTTCAGTAAATAGGTGCATCTTACCCCTGATGACTGTCAAGAAGCCAAGAAACGCGTCGGGTTTTAAACTAAGGGTGCCGAATTAAGCCTATTTTTAATCATGAATTTAATCAATATTGTTTTTTCGAGTTTGTATTTATATCATGTGATTTATGTAATTTTGATTGGTAATTTTAATTCATGTATTTCTGTCATGACCTGCATTAATGTATGTCCATCGATTTGTTTGCACAAAAGATTCTCTGATTATCATCATATTAATCTTTTTGATTATATCTGTATTCCAATTTATTTAATTAGTTTATGCTTTAAAATTGTGGACTACCCCTAGGGGTTAATGACATCAAATTAAATCAAAATTAATTTTATTAATTTACATTTATTTTCCATATCCTCAATGACATGCTTCATTAAAGTCACACTTTCCTTCTCTAACTTTTCATATAATAACCCGGGATGGAAGCATGCCATTGATACATCATATTGCGACAGGTCAATTGTTCTAAATTTTTTAAAGCTACTATTGTTTGTAATTATTTGTAACTCACTTCAAATCGGACACCATCCCCAAGTTCACAAATCAGTGTTTTTCACGCGCCTTCATGCTATGAATGTAGGCTCTAAGACAAAAGGTGTCTCCAACCTAGTATCTAAACATACCCCATTTCAATTACTTGATACTTTGCTTGATCTGGTTACATTTTCCTTAAGGGTAGGATTGGAGCATGTCCCATCACGATTGTTAAGATCTATCTATTGGAGATTTATTATCTTCCTTTTCTTAAAGCATTCTAATTCTAGGTGGTGATTTTAACATCCCTCTAATTCCACTCCTGAACTCTTGTTCATGTACCTCAGCTCTTCCATATACACTGTAGACCACTTAAACAAATCAAGCTGCAATTACATGATCTCATGCTACACGATACATGGCATACTCTGAAACTCCAACAAAAAGACTATATTTACTTTTATCCTATCTATGAAAAATACTAATACTTAAATCAATTATTTCTTATTGTTTCAGGCAGATCTTGCCTTCTTGCAACAGGCCACAATTGAACCCATAATACATTTAGATCACCATCCCATTACCGTCTCATTAATATCTCTCGAAATTGTGACTAGGACAAAGATTTGGAGACTTAATGCCTCCTTGCTTGCTATTTGCTACTTCCGGACCGCCCACTGCACATATACTGCGGCAGGGCGGCCCAGTTGCGCGAAACAACATACCTGTACGTTATTCACGACTTCTGGGTCTGGGGTGCGTGCACTGCCGGCGACCCGGTCCCACTGTGATTGGACACATCGGGAGCCAATCAGTGGGTCCGGGGCCACGATGGCTACCGGCCACCCCTGATCATTTGGAGGAGAGACAGAACGGCGGTCTGCCTATGTAAGCAAGGCAGACCATCATTCTGTCAGACAGGGAGAAAGAGATCTTGTGTTCCTGCTCATCAGGAACACAGATGTCTCTCTTCCTGCAGTCAGTCCATCCCCCACACAGTTAGAAAGCATTCCCTAGGAGCACACTCAACACTTTGATTGCCCCTGATGTTAACTCCTTCCCTGCCAGTGTAATTTATACAGTGACAGTGAATTTTTTTAGCACTGATCTCTGTATTGGTCACTGTATTTAGCCTGCATAGCGGATTGGAACTTACATCAGAAGGTGAAGGGCTGGGTTGCCCTGGAGCACTTTATAATACCTCAGTGATTGAGAACACTACCATGGATGAATCATTGCCATAACTGACCTCTGGCTAGTTCCCATTCCTTAATAGGTCCAATGTTGGAGGTTTTTTCGTCGGACGGACAGGAACACTTGTCTGGTCTGTTTGTGTGGTCTGCTCTGATCCAGACTTTATCACAGACATGAATGATAACATTTTAAAAATGATTAAAATTTTTTTGGAGGGGCAAATTGCTCTCGCTTGAAGCTATCAACACACATCTTGCCTCACATTCTGGACATGCTTACAGATAAAGAATTTTTTTGACCAGACGTGAGATGACACAATTTTGGATCAGACCTCTTACGGTCCTATAGAATCTCTATAGCAGGAAACACTCTCGGAGACATCTCATTTCTACATTATGACATTATTTGGGGATCTTTCAGGCTACTCCAGTGCCTCATGGCCTGGGACCGAGACTTTGGTTTGCAGTTTTCAGGCTCTGAATGGTAAACCATTTGCAATTTTATACACAAAGGTTCCTTGGAATGTGGATAGAAAATACTGACGAGATGGTACAGGACCCCTGCTCTCCTACACAAATTCTAGTCCCAGATCTCCAATAAATGTTGGAGATGCAAGGAAGAAGAAGGGATGATGTTCCAACTTTGGTGGACATGCTCCAAAATCCAACTGGAAGACAGTACACGAGATTATCTTAGCAGTCACTTCTGATGATATAGAATTCTCCCCTGCACAATACTTACTCCATTACAATTCCATTCCTAAGACACACTACCTTAAATCCTTAGCAATGTTTAGGATAAATTCTGTCAGGCATTGCATTCCCTGTCACTTTCGCTCGACTAATGTTCCAACGAAAGGGGAATGGTTCCATAGGCTCAATAAAATGGAAGAAATAGAGGAACTTGTTAGAATTTCTCAGGAATGGCTTTCTAAATTTACAGTTACCTGGTACTGTAAGACAACTACAGCATATACAGATAGATGCTAGGTGTTCTTTCTGAAGCAAACTCAACCTTCAGCTGCTATGTTTTTCTGTTTTTTTTGCCTTACTTTTCTCTGGCTAAGGTTAGTACATTGAGCAAAATAATCTAGCATAAAAAATAAAAAACTTGTTTTGGCATATAATTACATGGATTTATGCACCTTTACGTGAGTATAGCATTTAGAAACATATGCACATAGACTCCTTCTATTGGCTAACATATTTAATTATTCTAGCCACTAGAATAAATTTATATGTAAATGTTTTTATATGCATTTACACATGTATGTGCATAAATTATGTCAGTAAGCTTTCCTGTGAATGTAAATTTAGAGCTACTCTAAAATACAGATCTAAATGCCACAATATGCATGGACACATTGGCCGAAACAAGGCTATGTGCTGAGGGATACAAATAAATGATAAATTACTCTAAAGCTATTCAAGAAACTCTTTTATAAATTACCTTATAATGGGATCATGGGTGATTAAGCCCCAGAGAAAGGTCTTTATAGGACCCTTGTTCATTTTATTTTTGATCTAACAGCAACTCTGCTACAGAGAGTTTTGTTATTCTAAAACACTATTGGGTTTTACTTGTTTTTTGTCAAATAAAGTTGCCTCTACTGTGCAATATAGAGAGTCATTTAATTAACAAGATTTGTTATTACTTTTTGAATAAAACATTATTGTGCTTTGCCCCATTTCTGCTAGACCCTATAGAAATCTCATAACCTACTATGGCTATAATAATATTCTTGTATGGAACACATCAGGAATCTACATTTCAGAAAATTATTATTTCAGATTACAGATTTTCAAACTTGAGAGAACTGAGGGAAAAAGATTTCAGATGCTTGATCTGCTGTAATTTTACCATACACAGTGTGGTCAAGTGGCATCCTGTGAAAGTCTTGGAAGGCTGCTACATTCAAGTGATATATTTCCCTCTAATGAATGCAGATTCTAAGGTAATAAAACCATTTTACCTCTGGAAAGCCCAGGAGAAAACAATAGCTTGTGATTTGATATGTTGCTGTACTTTCAGAGTTGCAATTATTACAGGCAAATTATAATTTTCATACACCATTTATGTTTCTGTCTACACAGGGAACATTACTCTTATTTTTCTTGTATAATATTTATCTATGCGGGTGTAAAAGTTAGGCACAATATTAGCATGATTAAAGAAGAATTCCAAGTACAGTATGACTTCTTTTACATGATTACATTGGTCCAGCTTAAACCAATGTAACTATGCATATACCATACCTGAGAGATCTCTCTAGAACCAGGGTCAACAAGCCATTGATCATGGTCTACCTGTCGATCACGGTCATCTGACAGGTAGACCGCACGACTGCGACTCCTGACCGCCCACTACCTCTCAGATCAGAGAGGCAATGTACAATAGAGCCAACATGTTCTAGCGGCCACCATTTTTTACTGTTCAATGCCGATTGTTTTCTGGAAACATGTAAGCGCAATATATTTTTTAATAAATGTAACTCGAGATGTTCTACACTAGCAGCGTTTTTTTTACTTTATTGGGGATATTACTACCAATGGGACGGCCTGAGGAAAGAGGATTGGAATCACCCTGTGGCCGGTGTGAGGTCACTTCCCCTGTCTTCCATCTGTGACTAGTGCTGGAGAGGAATTTAAACTTCTTAGCCTGTATGACCTTCCTTAATAGAGGGTCCAGGCTCTTTGGTAAGAGTCCATCTTGGTGTCGGTGAACTCACCTGTTGGGGGGATTTTGATTTATCTTGAATGCAAGATTTTTTCCCTTCATATGACACATTTGGAATACATGGTCTACCCTAGTGACTATTGACACTTCGACTTTATTTTGTTTGATTTTTACACAGCTTGCTTTTTTATTATATGTTATTAGCACATTTATTATATATTATTTTACTGTGGAAATATCTCACGTTAGTGGTGCAGCTTTAAACACATTTTTGTTGGTGTTTTGTATCACAAGCGCAAAATTTTGTTCAGAGTTTTGGGTTAATAGAGCCAAGACAAGTACGATGGAAGCGGGCCAGATGGGAACAGAAGAATAAGCACCACTAGTGAGCAGAGTTCCCGCCCAGCCAGCCCTGCAAAACATGGAGCTGTTTGTGTTAAAGCGGCCTCAGCAGGGTCCAGGGAATCAGGTGGTTCACATGCTGCAAAACAGATAACGGCAGGGGGACAATGACACAGGAGGCAGCAGGATAATGACAGCTCCTTAGTGCTGAGCTGCCAGTGTCATTTAAGACTGCTGTGTACCATGCAGATGTCTGTGTGTGCCTGCCAGAGACATCACCATTTTTTTTTTTTTTTGCATTACCGTGGCATCTGCTAGAGAGAAGGAATTGTGTGGCTGTGTGTTATTGTTGGCTCACATCTTTGCGTGTCAAGAGTGCGTGCAAAATTGCATGTGTTCAAGACACACAGAGAAATGTGCTTCTCTTTAGCAGATGCATGAGGGTGCCATTTCGTCTTAATGGCACCCCCATGCATCATAAACCGCATTTGTGTTTTCACACACACCAAAACGCATGCACCATGTGATTCAGTGCGATTTTCAAAAAGGGTCAGGGATTTCTTTCCCCATGGGTAGGATGGGTTGCCCTGCACACAGCATGCAGTAGTGTGAACCAATGCTTTGGGTCCATTCACACTAGGAGTGGTTTAGTGTGGGGGCAGAAGTTTGTTTTGGGCTACAGTGACATGTGCCAGAGAGTGATGTGATGTTTTATCACATCACACTGCTGCCTTTTTTTATTTCACTTTATTTGAAGTGTACAAATTGACGCTTCATTCACATCACCATACAGCAGCACAGTGCATCGCACTTCCTGTACAGTGACATGCAGTGCCATCCAGCGAGGTGCAATATTATGTAGCGTGTGTGCTACAGCTATGTATTCTAGTTGCTATGCATACTAAAGCAGATATGCAGGCCACAAAAGGCAGTCAGTAAACTGTTAAGATGTCCAGGAAAGGTGACAACTATGATAAAGAAAGAAAATCAGCCTAAAGCAGAACTTGAGTCAAGAAAAGTTGTAGCCTATTGAAAGATAATAAAAATGTATGTTTACTGCAATACTAAAATCCAGAGAACTTTTTTTCTGCTAATATCACAATTCTCTAGGCTGAATAACGACCAGCATTATTCAACCCACTTCTGGCGAGCCCATGTTTTCTTGGACCTCCCCCCAGCCTAGGACTGGAAAGTGAAGAAGAAGTAGCAAAGTGATGAGCTTATCTGTGTCACTCTGCTTTCACATCCTTACAACATGCTTCTTCATGATGTGACCTGAATGACTTCTTGTGCTGCTTCTCCCTCTCTAAGTTTAAGCTCTGTGGTGCAGGGACTGCAAGGGGATTATACTAAGTCAAATCAGATATTTGCACTGCTTGTATTTAAATGTAGCTTTATTTCAGTTGATCATACAGTCTTCCAGCACTGCTTTATTAGTCATTCAGTGTTCATGCTCGCAAACACAGGATTACAAGGAAACAAGTGATGTTTGGTGGCAGATAAATTGTTTCAGTACAGAAACACCTGGAAGGAAAAAGATTGCCCTAAGTAAGCAATCAGTGATCCCTGTATTCATGTCATAGTTTCATTTTTAGTTTTGACAGGGGTCAGAACCCATTCTCTAGAAAACCTCTTTTGATATTGATACTCCCTGATTATGAACTGCAGATGAAAAATCAGGATTAGATACAGTTTTTTTTTTTTAAATAAACATACCTGCAGCAATAAACTAAAACACAGAAAGCTAAGGGGTCTATTTAGCAACTTTTTTTCACCCAAGATTTACACATTTCTAATTGAATTAATGTTAAAAATGGGTAAATTATGGGTGAAAATGTAATAAATAGGCCCTTAAATGTTTTAGACCTCGGAGTATTGAAATTCAGTTAGAATCCCATAAATACACATAGGGGTTGATTTACTAAAACTGAAAAGTGCAAAATCTGGTGCAGTTCTGCATGTTTCACTGCAGAGCTGCACCAGATTTTGCACTTTTCAGTTTTAGTAAATCAACCCCTATGTGTATTTATGGGATTCTAATGCCCCATACACACGAGCGGAAATTCCGCCAGCAAAAGTTCTGATGAGAGCTTTTGGTCCAAAAATGCAACCGTGTGTATGCTCCATCGGACTTTTGCTGGTGGAATTCCAGACAGCAAAATATTGAGAGCTTGTTCTCAATTTTTCGGTCGGAAAAAGTTCTGATCGGAAATTCCGATCGCCTGTACCAATTCCGACGTGCAAAATTCCTACGCATGCTCGGAAACAATTCGACGCATGCTCGGAAGCATTGAACTTCATTTTCTCGGCTCGTCATAGTGTTGTACTTCACCGCGTTCTTGACGGTCGAAAGTTCAGCAAGCTTTTGTGTGACCGTGTGTATGCAAGCCAAGCTTGAGCGGAATTCCATCGGAAAAACCATCCAAGATTTTTCCGATGGAAATTCCGCTCGTGTGTACACGGCATAACTGAATTTCAATACTCAGAGGTCTAAGGGTCTATTTATTCAATTTTCACCCAGAATTTATTAATTTTTAACATTGATTCAATTAGAAATGAGCTTCCAGGTTTTTTATTGTCAAAGCTTAATTAAACAAGCTGAAGTGAGAAGCTGATTGGCTACCATGCACCGCTGAACCAGATTTGACACTCTCCAGTTTTAGTAAACAACAAATGAAATTGTCACGAAAACAAATGCTGTTGATGCATCCACATAAGTTAGCCTCTCCCCCCTAGATAAATGTGAAGATAAACTTGTGTAGCATAGGTAGTTCATAAAATGGTCATAAGTACTTTAGTAGGCATCTCCACGTGAGGCAGGAACGAATCCCTGAAATTACAAAAGGAACACAAGTGGGCGCCAGCTAAGTGCAGCATAAATGGGTTTATTACGAATAAAAAGCCAAATACAAACTCACAGAAAAATAAAATCAAAGATCTGAAGCCATGCCACATTGGATGGAAGCCATCCACCAGAAGAGCCAGTTGTGACAGCAAACAGCGGGTTGTCAGTATGAAAACCAAGTCCAATGTTCCAGGAAGTGAGGAGAGCCACTGTGGAATACAGGGCAGGATGTGACATCACACCTGGGATGGCTTCCATCCAATGTGGCATGGCTGCAGATACGCTCTTTCATTTTATATTTCTGTGAGTTTGCACTTAGCTTTTTAATCATAATAAACCTATTGATGCTGCACTTGCCCTTGTGTTCCTTTTCCAGTTTTAGTAAATCAACCCCATACTGTACTTGTAAATCAAGACACAAAAAAAAAAAAAAAAATGAATTCATGTTCACATGCTTGTTAAGGTTTATGCCCCGTACACATGGTCGGAAATTCCGACCACAAAATCTGTCAGATTTTTTCTGACGGATTTTGTGCGACACTGGTATTGCATACACACGGTCGGACAAAGTTGTCGGAAAATCCGATCATTCTGAACGTGGTGACGTTTGTTGCGTACGACAGAACTACGTAGAGGCTATTAGCCAATAGCTTTGGTCTCCTAATTTGATCTGAGCATGCGTGGCAATTTGTCCGTCGGAATTATCTACACAAGATCGGAAAAAGTCAGATCGGATTTTGTTGTCGGAAAATTTGAGAGCAGGATCTCAATTTTTTTCCGTCGGAAATTCTGACGGAAAAAGTCCGATGGAGCTCACACACGATTGGATTTTCCGACAACATGGACATTTTTGTCGGAATTTACGACCGCGTGTACGGGGCATTAGAAGCAGTAGCAGAAAATATGTTAAATTCATGAAAACTCTCAATGAATGTAATTTAGTTTGCATTAGAACTATGTATCATAAGCAATTGCCATATCTTTTAGAAAATACTGTTTTCACCATACTGTTTTCACCATTTTTCATTCTTTCTTGCCTCTCAGTGCTACTAATCTCTTGCCGCTTATTTGCGGCTACTTCCTGTCTACTTGCACTCCATCAGAGGCTGCACATCGTAATTTCTCAGGGATGACTTTTTGATGTTGACAACAGGGGAAAATTTCAACACCTCCACTGAAAGAGCATTTGACAGCATTACAAAGCAGCACAGTTGGTAGACAAGGACAAAACGAAAAAAAAATTTTTTTTAGTGAAAGCAGTAGATGAAAAAATATTTAGGAAAGACTTTTGAAACTACATGAACAAATGAAAGTTTGAATCAGATTTTAGTGATTTGGTTTACATCTACTTTAAGCATGGCAGGAATGATAATAATTAACGCAGGACAAACATGTACATACAATTAAACCACATACTGTATATTTGCATTTATTAGAGAATCTGCAAATAGTTTTTTTTTTTTTTTTATATATTTCCAGAAGCTTGCTTCTTCTCTTCACACACCTTATCCTTGTCAAAGCCAAATTGGATTATACATACCATGAGATCCATCCTACCATCTCGTCTAACTTTCCCACACCTCTGATTTCTAATCCTCCTTGACTCCTTCCCTTTTGTCACTAGAAACATTTTCCAGCTGTTGCAGTCCTCTATATCTATCCTGCACTCCTGACCTCATTCTTAGTGCCTGTTCCAACCATATTTCATTGGTATGCAAAAGGTTACTTAACAACAAAAATGAAATTATGCATTCTAACATTAAATTATCTAACATTAAATTACTGTGAAAATATTTGTGCAATCTTCCTGGTCTGATGGCCATGTGATATGTTTACATGGATAGTCGAGATCCTATGTTAGCAGCTGGTTGCATGGGCTTCCATGAGGAATACATTTGTAAGAGCATTCAGTCTTTACCAGGAATCTTTCAAAACGGGCTACATTCAAGCAGCAGAATAACATTGGTCAGGGCAGTCATTGTCTAGAATCAGTAAATTATTGCCCGTGGCTCTAAAAACTGCCTGCACACATTGGGTTTGATTTACTAAAACTGGAGAGTGCAAAATCTGGTGCAGCTGTGCATGGTAGCCAATCAGCTTCCGTTTTTTTTTTAGTCAAAGCTTAAAAGCTAAGTTCACCTTTTTTTTTTATTATTCCAGCTGCCCTAAGTAACAATATAGCAATAATGAGGGCAAAATCTGGTGCAGCTCTGCATAGAAACCAATCAGCTTCCAGTTTTTATTGCCAAAGCCTAATTCAACAAGCTTTCTCTGCAAAAGACATGGTCTGGGTTTTACAGTAACCCATTGGGGTTCATTTAATAAACTTAGAGAGCGCAAAATCTGGTGCAACTGTGTATGGTAGCCAATCAGGTTCTAACTTCAGCTTGTTCAATAAAAGTGGGGTTGCACCCAAAAAAAAAAAAAAAATTAATGAATGTGCCTAAAAAAATAAAAAATAAATAAAATGTGGAATTTTTTTTCTACTCACCTCTAAATGGCTGTTGCTAGGGGGTCCATCGTAGTCTGCCTCCTTCAGTGCCTGGGCTTGTGACATCACTTCCTCTCGGCGTAGGGAGGGCTCAGCTCTACCCCCTCCCTCTTGTCAATCATCTGGGACATGTAACAGGTCCCAGATGATTGTGTGGCCAATCAAGAATGGAGGGGGAGACAAGCGGGGCTTCATTCCCCACATTGCTGGATCCTGGGACAGGTAAGTGTCCAATTATTAAAAGTCAGCAGCTGCAGTATTTGTAGCTGCTGACTTAAATTTTTTTTTTTTTTAAATGGCAACACCACTTTAAAGGCTGAGTTCACCTTTGTTCACATTTTTTTCTAAATTACAGCTCCCCTATGTAGCAATATAGCATTAACCACTAGCCAACCAGCCGCCGCAGTTACACCCCTTTCACACTGGGGCGCCGCTTTACTGTCGTTTTAGCTGCGCTATTCGGCCACTAGTGGGGCGGTTTTAGCAGCCGAAAAAGGGTTAAAAGGGTATAGCCGCTCTGTCCCATTAATTTCAATGGGCAGGAACAGTTTAGGAGCGGTGTATACACTGCTCCTTCACTGCTCCAAAGATGCTGCTTGCAGGAGTTTTTTTAATGTCCTGCAAGTGTACCACTCCAGTGTGAAAGCCCTCAAGTTTTCACACTGGAGACACAGCAGTGGCTGTTTCTTGTCGCTTTTCAGGTGCTATTTTTAGTACGTCGCTCCTTTAAGATGTCACAGCAGGCGTGCTATGACTGCTGGCCACACGCGATCTCTGATGACAGAGCGAGAACTGTAAACACACAAATCCCGGTTCTCTCAGGGGAGAGGAGACAGATCGTGTGTTCATGCTAAGTATGCGAAGCATGTCCCCGGAGCCGATGCGTGTGCCCAGCGGGAGCGATGACCACCGGGGACCCACGATCACTCGTGACAGAGCGGGAACCGGGATCTGTGTGTGTAAACACACAAATCCCGGTTCTGTCAGGGGAGAGGAGACTGATCGTGTGTTCCTACGTAGGAACAACGATCTCTCTTCTCCTCTAGTCAGCCACATTCCCTTTAACAGTTAGATCACACCTAGGGAACACAATTAACCCCCCGATTGCCCCCTAGTGTTAGCCCCTTCACTGCCAGTGACATTTATACAGTAATCAGTGCATTTTTATAGCACTGATCGCTGTATAAATGTCACTGGTCCCAAAAAAGTGTCAAATTGTGTGCGTCGCAATGTTGCAGTCCCAATAAAAATCGCAGCTCAACGCCATTACTGGTAAAAAAAAATAATAATAAAAATGCCATAAATCTATCCCCTATTTTGTAGACGCTATAACTTTTGCGCAAACCAATCAATATATACGCTTATTGCGAAAAATATGTGGAAAAGTATATATCGGCCTAAACTGAGGAAGACATTTTTTTTTTTAAATTGTTTAATTATAGCAAATAATATACAAATATTGTGTTTTCTTTCAAAATTGTTGCTTTTTTTTGTTTATAGCGCAAAAAATAAAAACCACAGAGGTGATCAAATACCCCCAAAAGAAAGCTCTATTTGTGGGAAAAAAAGGACGTAAATTTTGTTTGGGTACAGCGTCGCACAACCGCACAATTGTCAGTTAAAGCAATGCAGTGCCGTATCGCAAAAAATGGCCTGGTCAGGAAGGGGGCAAATCCTTCCGGGGCTGAAGTGGTTAAGGTACTTATTTTGCAAAAATAAAACAGTTTTACATGAATTTTACACAGGTTTACCTCGCTCTCTTCATAGCTGTTTAAAAAACACTGCTCGATTACTTCTGCCTTAGGCTGGTTTCACACTGGAGCGGTGGGGGCGCTGGCGGTAAAGCGGCGCTATATTTAGCGCCGCTTTACCGGCGTTTTAGCGGCGCATTGCGGCCGCTCGCGGGGTGTTTTTACCCCCGCGAGCGGCCGAAAAAGGGTCAATACCGCCCGCAAACCGCCGCTATAGCGGCGTTTTGCGGGCGGGTTCGGCGCGCTCCCCCATTGTTTTCAATGGGACCGGGCGCTATAGGAGCGGTAAATATACCGCTCCTATAGCGAGCCAAAGATGCGGCTTGCAGGACATTTTTGAGCGTCCTGCAAGCGCACCGCTTCAGTGTGAAAGCCCTCGGGCTTTCACACTGAAGGAACAGCAACAGCTGTTTCGGGTCGGTTTGCAGGCGCTATTCTTAGCGCAATAGCGCTTGCAAACCGCCCCAGTGTGAAAGGGGCCTTACTTCGTTGTCAGACTTTAGGTCATGACACAATAAGGAGTTGACCAGCTGAGGGTAGATGATGAAGGGTGTGTGCTAATCAGTTGGTCAACTTCTTACTGTGTCAAGACCTAAAGTCTGACCAGACAGTAAGGCAAAAGTGATCGAGCAGTGTGTTTAAACAGCTATGAAGAGAGCGAGGTACGCTTGTGTAGAATTAATGGAAAGCTGTTTCATTTTTGGAAAAAAAGTACATTAATGCTATATTGGTACATAGGGGAATTTAGAAAAAAAGGTGAACAAAGGTGATTTAATTGAACACGCTGAAGTTAGAAGCCAATTGGCTACCATGCACAGTTGCACCAGATTTTGCGCTCTCTAAGTTTAGTAAATGAACCCCAATGTGTTGCTGTGAAACCCAGACCATGTCTTTTGCAGAGAAAGCTTGTTCAATTGGGCTTTGACAATAAAAACTGGAAGCTGATTGGTTTCTATGCAGAGCTGCACCAGATTTTTCCCTCTCCAGTTTTAGTAAATCAACCCCACTGTGTGCAACCAACAGCAGCCATCAGATTTGTAATGTATAATGTGTTACATGCGAATGGCTGACCCTGAACTTAGCCACTGTGTGTCCAGGGTTGACATTTCTGTGAAGCTCTGGCAGCACAGAAAACTGGCCACAGCTAATCAGCCAGTTTGTATATGACCATAACGCTGAAGCAGTGTTTAGAAAAGGACCCAGGACACTAAGGCTACTTTCACGTGGCTACACAGCAGTGGAAAGGGGTGGTCGCTAGTGAGAATCAGTGGATCAGCAGTTCTAAATACTGCCTGAACACACTGCATGCCACCAGCAGCAGTTGTCAGTGGATACTGTTAGATTTGTAATCTGTACAACTCATTAGCCGATGCCACTACTGTTCGCATGTAACCACTCCTCTGACCAACCACAGATGCAGACAGTGTGTTGCCCAGAATGTAGCTGCATCCAGTAGTGGTTTAGCTGCCTCTGAACACAGCAGAGCACTGCACCCCTAACCCTCCCAATTTTGACTATAGCAAATCATAATTTGCCATCACATTACTTCCAGTTTTGCGACCTGCCGGGTATCGGGAGCCGTGAAAGCCGAAGATGGGCAGGTAAGGACTTGGAGGGGTTTGCGACCCCCCAAACATTTTTTATAACCAGCTGCCACTGTTCAAACTGCTAGAGGACTCTTCCTTCACTGCCCACGTAGTGCTCCCTTGGTAACAGAAATAGTCTGGTGGGCAGGATTGTTACTTTGTTGATGTCTGCAGCCCACCTACCCATTTTAGCTCACCAACGATTCTTGCTGAGGACAGGAAACAGTGACCAGGAATAACTGCAAATTTATTCCAATAATACATGAAGAAATTAGGTGATGATGTGGCACAGACCTGTCTCATTCACACTTGCAGGTGGGGTCCTTTGCAACCAGCTGTGGGAGACCCAGCAAGGGTTCCCTGCAATTAACAGTGAGTGGGAAGCCCCATTAAAAGCATTGAGAGGCAGACAGTGCCGACAGCTATTCATGGCTGATCTCATGTAATCACTCATGCAAGGGCCTCTCATCCACAGGTAATCATTGCATGATTGATTACATGCGATAGGTGGTGAATACTTTAGAAAATGGAGACTAGGTGACATCACAGGTAGTAAAATATTTGTTTTCTGATCTCTGAAGCTGGTAATTCATAGACACACAAAGCTTATTTACTTACAAAAATAAATAAGAACTGGCGACACCAGGTAATATTCCTGCATTACCTGGCAGATACATGTGGTTGTCACACAGAAGCTTTATGCCATTACCCATTATCTGCTCTTGGATCTATGAGATGCATTACACAAATATTCCCAGTGGATTGCTTGGATTGTAGCTCTGGCACATGGAAACGGGATGGAATGTTTACTGAGGATTTCTAACATATGGACACTGCATTATAACAATTGGTTTATTTAGAATGTAAATATCCAGGGATTACAAATATACGACTAGCTACTTTACAGTTGATTGCAGACACTTGTGTGATTTTATACACTGAATGAATGCAATTTTATGAATAATTCACATTCCTGTGTTACCTGGCAGACTCAATTTCTCAGAGGAAGTGGATGCCACACAGATGCTGGATGCTAATTACTTTCCATCTGCACTTGGATGTATAAGGTGTTTTCACATGAATATTCTTAGAGTGTTAAATGGTATCACAGTACATGAACAACTGGATATAACTTTGTCTAGCCAAACTCCAAGCTTGCACTCTATTTTTACTACACTGCTACTGCTACTACTGCTCTTCAGTAAGCAAAGAGGTGGGCTTTGGGGCATGAATGACCAAACCTGCTGCCCATTGTACCTTCTCTCTGTAAATACTGTAGCACACCCCCTAGGGAGCCACAAGTAACTGGGATCCCCCACCCTGCACAGCCAAGCACAACTAATTTCTACAAGCACTTTTTTTTTATTGAGGGATATCAACTTGGAAATGGAGATAATGTGATGCCCATTTGACTTCAGAACAACTTCAGGAACAACTCTTTCTATATACAGTCTTTATGCACACTCCTCTTCTTCCTCCAGCAGTCACTTGCTTGCAGAAACCCCGCTGGTACACTGTAAAGATCTGACAAATCACCCAGTCAGATTAGAGCAATAGCCTGTTATAGGCAGGAACCCAAGGCCCCTTGGAAGTGTAGCAAAAGTTCAGTGTCCAGCTTTCATTCCTCCTGTGGCTACTGATCCCAGCACCACATCTTCAGGCACTGCGATCCCACCTGGCTGCAGCTGCCCCTTTCACTAGCCCTCCAGGCTAACTTCTCCCCACAGTCCTCGAGACTGACACTCTCCAACCAACCTGGCTAACTCCCTGGAGTTCTCCTGAATGTGCTGTATAAAAATATGGGGTTGTGACAAAGAGATGTCACCAGAGAGGTAAAGAAGAAGAGGGTCAACTATGGTTTAGATTAGAAAAAATATACAAGGCTTTATTGAAGTAACATTAATAATCAAGCAGAAGGCTCAACAAGAGTGGCCATTTCCAGTGAACTACACTCCTACAATGTACCAGTTAGATAAATAAAAAATATCACTGTAGAAAATTCACAATATTGTTGTTAAAAAGACTCTAAGCTCAGAAAAACCCTGCGGACTCCATTCCCAGGATCAGAGTTCCAGGGTGGGACTTGAGTAGTGGTGCTAGAATTAGGGAAAGTCCTACATGTAGCCAATGTCTCCTCCAATATTAGTCCCAATTATTATTGATATCTAGTGTTCATTAGGGCGATTTCTTATATATATCAATAAAGTTTTATATTTGTTGGAGACGGTTGTGGATAAACATGTATAGCAATTCATTCCATTTTCTTACTTCCACATAAAATATTGTTGATGCTACAATTTAAGATATGTGTAAATATGTGTCCCTCGCGCTACTTGGAGTATACAGATAGTCTAAAATACGTAAACAATAGTGCTGTGCGGCAAAATGTGGCGTGTTCACAAGTACACAAATAAGGATAAATATATAAAGGAATTTCGCGCAATAATAGCTAAAAAAAATATATAAAGTGCAATATGTATAATGACCAGTAGTGGACGCTGGTGCTGATGAGAGGTGATTGCTGATTAGTTAAAATACATGGCGTACATATGTGACTGATAATAGAAAATAAATAGATAGGTAGCACATATGTGTGACTAACAGTAAATATAATAGATATTATATTAAATATTTAAAGTGTCATGTGCATAAAAACCTAGAATTGGTTCTGGTGATACTCAATGTGCATAAAGTAATATGCTTAAAACAATATAAAATAGTGTAAATCCGTAAATGGTGAAACACAAATGCAATATATATAAAAATATATATAATAAAAAAAAAAAAAAAAAATAATAAAAATAAATGACAATGGTGAATAAGTGATTAAGTGATTACAAAAAATGGGTACAGATGAAGACACGTGACGTGTCGTAACGCGTAGGGAGTGGCCGTAGGCAGAGAAGCACACAAGGAGACATGAGAAGGTGCTGAGAACGCCTGGGAGCATTTTTAACCCTATATGCCTGTTTAATTTTATTTTGATGTAAGAGTCCACCCATTATTTGAATAAATACTTTTAATTATTATTTAAACTACTACACTAGTGGAGGCTTCCCCTTTCTTCTTTCCCCTGGCGCTGTGTCACTTTGACACTGAGCATTGCAGGACGCAAGGTTTTAAACGCCCTTAAAGGAGAAGTACATTACACACTCTTACTACGTTTGCTGAACATCTGTATCTAAACCACATGGGGCTATAGGACACCCCTGAAAGGCTTTATTTTAACATCTTTAAGGTGGGAGTTCTGGGAGACCAGTGATTGGATATAATATATGAAAACCAGGACCAAGCTTCTACCGCTTTTTAATAAGTTATCCAGAAAGTGTTGATCATGTGGATGAACTGAAAACACTAAATTCATTACTGTATGATCCACGAGATGGCTGTGCCTGATCACACACCATTTTACCATTAGGATCTGACGGATCAATTTGGACACTGTTTTATTTATATATTTTTATCCATTCTGGGACTATATGAACTTACTACTTATTTATCTTTTACCCATTTTTTGGAATCACTTAATCACTTATTCACCATTGTCATTTATTTTTATTATTTATTTTTTATTTGTATTATATATATTTTTATATATATTGCATTTGTGTTTCACCAGTCACGGATTTACACTATTTTATATTGTTTTAAGCATATTACTTTATGCACATTGAGTATCACCAGAACCAATTCTAGGTTTTTATGCACATGACACTTTAAATATTTAATATAATATCTATTATATTTACTGTTAGTCACACATATGTGCTACCTATCTATTTATTTTCTATTATCAGTCACATATGTACGCCATGTATTTTAACTAATCAGCAATCACCTCTCATCAGCACCAGCATCCACTACTGGTCATTATACATATTGCACTTTATATATTTTTTAGCTATCATTGCGCGAAATTCCTTTATATATTTACAATTTAAGATAGATGGACAGGTAGCAAAGATTAAGTTTAAGTTAAGTTATTGATTACATTTTCTTGCTTCCGAAAGAGAGTTAAATTAGGCTTCGGAACAGACAGTCAAAAAGCAAAAAGTTGAAGCTGTATGTAATAGAACAGTAAATATTGCAAAGACTCCCAGTAAAGCTCTCCTGGACGTGCTGACCTGCTCCTGCTGTCCTCTCAGTTGCTCCAGTGCCACCAGGAAGGGTTTCCTCCATGTGTTGTAGGGGTAATCTTACAGCACCCTAGCCCCAGGCTCAAGGTAACCCACCAAGACTAGGGAGCACGCTCAAGGGCCACTGACAGCCTCCTCAGCCCTACATTTCCATCTGTCACCTGACTGCCCCTGTTGGCATGACTCATGCCTATTTATGAGGTGACCTGCCACCTTCCAGACCCTTTTTGCTGGGGATTGGTTGAGGACCTCTTAAATATGAATGGCAGCCCCTCCTTACTCCCACCCTCCAGCTCTGGAAGTTTCTACACCTTCCAGATCAGGCAGAAGTGTCAGAGAGAGCTGCCAGATGAGCCATCCAGCGTCCCTGAGTCACTAAACCCTGACCCAGATTTATAACTTAGACCTGGCTCTCAGCCAAGCCAATTTGCCTACTCTAACAAATATCCTATTTACACTAGCACACTAGCTAGAAGGTGCTACAATACTGTTTACCATTATACCTCCAAAATCATCTTCTCTACATAGTACTGTCCCACTCTGTACATACTGCATGCCATTGTACCCTCTGCACTCCTCTTCTCTAGAAACTACCTCATGATAGACCCTGCAACTCCTCTCGTGTACACACTGCCTGCTGTCATACCCTCCACTCACCTATTCTTTATTTGCAACTCACTTTATTTTCCTCTCTAATTCTCAGTTGTACATCTTGTATGTTAAACCCCCTGCACTGCTCCTCTACATTCTTCCCACTAGAATATCCAACACACTCCTCTCCTGTAAATACTATGTGCTGTCATATCCTCTGAATTTCTCGTGTCTATTCGCTGGCTCTTATCAGATTCATAGCACTCCTCTCCTACAATTTAATAATGCTGGATTGGACCTTGTAGGTGTGGAACAACTGCATTTGCTAGGTTATGCTGCTTAAAATCCACTTATTTTTGTTTTCCTTGTTTTTATGCAAAATGACTGGCGTTGCCACAAATTTCACAAATTTCAACACAGAATGTCCCCTGGTGAAGATTAGGTGAACCCCTGTGGAATGCTCCAGTGGAATGGATAGTTCATAGCATATGCCTAAAAGGTTAAGGATAAGCTGCACCTTTTTCTTCTTTTGCGTGGTGGATAGTCATTATTTCTTTTTGAAGACACTATATCGGCATCATTGATTGAGCTCATAAGAATTAATGGACATTTAATTATATGGTTAATATTATTGTAATATTGTGTTTACTTTATACATTTTTGTTTATTCTTTGAGTGCTGCACTTTCTTGTTTATATTATTTGGATATGGCTACAGGAACTATGGGACTGCAGGCCACACCAACCAACCACCAACACCAGCTGAACTTGCAGGACTCTAATGAGGAAAATTGCAGGGTCTGCATCGCTTTTGATGTGATTTCCTATTGGAAGTATCACACCAAACATGAAATTTTGGTTGCAGGGGATGCCTGATAATCGACTTGTATCTTAGTGCAGACTTTTGGGAAAATCACATTCTGTATGCAGAACACCTCCAGGTAGCCATATTGCATTTTACAGAAAATTACAGAGCTGCAGATTGATAAGGAAAGGTTGTTTTATTAGCATTCAATAACAATATGACTTGAGCCGCAACTGTATATGCTATAGTAATTATTTTTTTTTCATTTCAATTTTTTTTCCCAAGAAAGTGGAGTTGCCCTTTAAGGCTGTCTAACTAAAACACATAAGCATTTTTCTTTAATGGATTTTTACCATGCACTACATAAATGATTGATTATTTAAGATTAGACCATGCTGCCAGCCTCCTACTATTTCTATTGGCATCGGAGAGTCAGCAGTTACTCTTGGTTTTGCACCGGTCCTTCCAGCCCTTCAGGATATGGAAAGTAGAGTGCTGCTGTCTCTCTATTAGACTGTATTCACACACTTCAAATGGCTGCAAAACGTGGGGCAAAATCGATGTGCGATTGGGTGCCATTAGAAGTAATAGCATCGCAAACGTGTCCCGCGTTTTGCAGCCATTTGAAATTGTGGGGCAGAATCGCTGCGATTCCGCCTAAGATCATATGTGAATGCAGCCTTAAATGGGGTACACATTATAAGAAAATCGGGTGAACGATCGTTGTTTCACAGCAAATCGGAACCAAGGAACCAAAATTCTTATGAAAATTCTCCTTTGACAAAGGCTTTTTTTTGTTGTTTATTGTTTCTGATCATGCGCAGTCTTTCTTTTCTGAAATTTCTTATATGAAAATCGTACAAAAATCATACACATTAACCACTTAAGCCCCGGACCAATTTGCAGCCAAAGGACCAGGCCCCTTTTTGCGATTCGGCTCTGCGTCGCTTTAACTGACAATTACGCGGTCGTGCAACGTGGCTCCCAAACAAAATTTGTGTCAATTTTTTCCCACCAATAGAGCTTTCTTTTGATGTTATTTGATCACCTCTGCAGTTTTTATTTTTTGCGCTATAAACAGAAATAAGCAACAATTTTGAAAAATAAAAAAATTTATTTTCCTCAGTTTAGGCCAATACATATTCTTCTACATATTTTTTGTAAAAAAAAACAATCGCAATTAGCGATTATTGATTGGTTTGCGCAAATGTTATAGTGTTTACAAAATAGGGGATAGTATTCCACACTAATATGAAAATCATACAAAAATTCTTTGGACAAAAATGTTCGGCCGATTTTCTTATAGTGTGTACAAGCCTCTGGCTGCTTTGCTGCTGATGCCCTCCAGCAAACTGCAACTTCTGGCAAACTGG
The DNA here is from genome assembly GCA_028564925.1 of Lithobates sylvaticus. Taxonomy (NCBI): domain Eukaryota; kingdom Metazoa; phylum Chordata; class Amphibia; order Anura; family Ranidae; genus Lithobates; species Lithobates sylvaticus. The sequence continues at coordinate 411,165,794 of CM053030.1, forward strand.
CAACAGCTGACAGCAGGCAGAAATTAGGCATGGTACAAAATTGGAAGGTGAAATGTCAAAGCTGGTGGATAAAAAGGATCATCAAGAAACAGCCATTAAAGAGGAAGTAAAGCCTCTTAAAAAAAAAAAAAATAAAAGACACCCTGCAAGGCAAAGGATAATGAGCTAGTATGCATAGCATACTAGCTCATTATGAAAGACTTACCTGAAAACGAAGCCCCCGAAGCGGTCCTTATCCACGATCTTCTGCGCCACCATCCAGGGCCGGAGTGACTTCCGGGTCTCGCCGCTCCAGCGCTATCATTCGCTGGAGCGGGGATGACGTCACTCCCATGCATGCGCACGAGATCGGCATATCGCCGTGATCTCGGCATCCTCAGTGCGCCCTCAGTGCGCCTGCGCGCCGCTGTCTACGGCGCATGCGCCGTAGACAGCGATGCCTTTTCATTTCTAAATATCTCCTAAACCATGTAGGTTTAGGAGATATTTATTGGACCTACAGGTAAGCCTTAATCTAGGCTTACCTGTAGGCCAAAGTCATTTGGAAGGGTTTACTTCCACTTTAAAGGAATAAAATAGCTTTAAATAGCTTTCCCGAAATGACATCAGAGGGAGTGTCCAGCAACATTTCACATAAAGAACCAGCAGTCTGAGCATGGCAATGCCTAAACACTTGGAGTGAATATGTCTAATGCCGTATACACACGACCAGACTTTCTGGCAGACTAGGTCCGACGTTTTTTCCGACGGACTTTCTGAACGAATGGACTTGGACACACACAATCACACCAAAGTCCAACGGATTCCAACGTGATGACGTACAACCGGACTAGAATAAGGAAGTTCATAGCCAGTAGCCAATAGCTGCCCTAGCGTCAGTTTTTGTCTGTCGGACTAGCATACAGACGAATGAATTTTTTGACCAGACTTGAGTCCGTCAGAAAGATTTGAAACATGTTCTAAATCTAAAGTCCGTCTGATTTTTCGACAGCAAAGGTCTGATGAAGCCCACACACGGTCAAATTGTCTGACGGATTCGTTCCGTCGGACCTTTGCTGTCGAAAAGTCTGGCTGTGTGTACACGGCATTAGAACAGGTTTTCAGCAAGCTTGAAAGCTGTTGTACAGATACAGATAAAAAGGAATCAAGAATGGGGTCCACAGCAGACTAATCCTGCAGAGACTCAACAGGCACAGCTAAGTACAATGGCACAGGTTGGTTCTGAAGATGTTCAGCTGTGGCACTATCCTTATTTAACTTTAATTTCCATAAGAACATACAGAGCTGGCGGTAGCCTTGCCTTGAAAAAGTAAAATTTTTCACATTTTGTCCTGTTACAACCAAAAACATAAATGTATTTTATTGGGATTTTATGTGATAGACCAACACAAAGTGGCACATAATTGTGAAGTTAAAGGAAAATGATAAATGGTTTTAATTTTTTTTACAAATAAATATTTGAAAAGTGTGCATTTGTATTCAGTCCTTTATACTCTGATGCTCCTATTTAAAATTTATTGGAACCAATTGCCTTCAGAAGTCACCTAATTAGTAAATAGAGTCCACCTGTGTGTTATTTAATCTCAATATAAATACAGGTGTTCTGTGAAGCCCCCTGAGGTTTGTTAGAGAGCCGTACTGAAAAAACAGCATCATGAAGGCCAAGGAACACACCAGACAGGTTAGGGATAAAGTTGTTGAGAAGTTTAAAGCAGGGTTAGGTTATGAAAAAATATTCCAAGCTTTGAACATCTCAAGAAGCACTGTTCAATCCATCGTCCGAAAATGGAAATAGTATGGCACAACTGCAAATCTACTAAGACATGTTTTCAAAGGCTTTTTTTTGTTATTTTTTTTTTTTTTTGTGCCACAACACCATTATCCCATAGTTTTTAAGATCAAGGATACAACCATGTTGGTGTTCCTTGTTAATTTTACATTTTTTTTTTTTTTTTAAATGTAACTGCCTACTCCCAAATTGTGCATTAAAAAAAGAAAACAAATAAAATTAGACATGCAATTTGCCAATAGAACTTAACCAAAAAGTGCATTCTATGCATCCAAAAATATATAAAATATACCAAATCAAATCATTATTCAACCAAAAAATAAAATAAAAGCCTCATGCATGTGCCCTGCTTCTTAATATTGTCACAGGTACTCACCCGGGCCGAGATGCTGAGAGTTGCTCCCCTTGCGACTAAGTGCACGATGCCCCTGGAATGGGTACAGAAGGCACCGAGCACAAAGATGCACGGGTTGCCAGCAGGTGGGTTGCAGGTGGTGTGCAGTGAGGCTGATGACCGTGTGTAGATGAAGCTGCACTGGAAGTAGACACCTGGCAGGACCAACACAAGGCAGAGGCTGTAGAGGAACCAGGCCACACACTGGGAGATAGTCCTGGGGTGCATATGTGGGAACACCACGGTTAAAGGTAGTAGAAAGTCCAGGAAGCAGGCCGAGGGTCAAACACAGGTAATCAAGCAGAAGTATATCCAAGAGGCAAGCCAAGGGATCAAACACTGGTAAGTAGCAGAAGAATGTCCAGGAGGCAGGCCGAGGGTCAGACCCAGGTAATCAGGCAGAAGGATATCCAAGAGGCAAGCCAAGGGGTCAAACACTGGAGAGTAGCAGCGGTGGTCAGAAGAGGTCCGGGTCAAGCACAGGTAATCAGGTAGGCACAAGGAACAGGATACAGGAAGCCAGGTACTCAGGAAATAGAGACAACAAACCAGCAATTTCTGAGGGGAAGGAGAAGGCCTTTTATAGGCCAGGTAAGTGGTCAGGTGGGGTATCTGCGCAATATTTCTCTGACAAATATAGGGGGTCAACAATGCCAAGAGTTGGTGAAAGCAGGGGTCCGTCATCCGGAGATAATTCCAAAAATCATCTGGATTATTCTCCTGGAGCTCCCGCAGCAAAGGCATATGACATAATTGGTCACGATTGATAAAGCAACCAATTTTTGGTCCAAGAAATCCTCCTTCTCCTGTTCCTGGACTGGACTTGGGTCAAAGCAATAACTCCAAGGCCAATAATAAATAACACATTATCTCCTCTGATTCCGCAACATGGCTGCCCGATGAACGGCCGTTCAGAAACTAACTGAAAAGTGCGAAATGAAAAGCGTGAAATTAAAAGCACGAATCAACACTCACCAAATTTCTACTAACATGAAATTATCAGAGGGAGCCCAAAGGGTGGCGCTAAAGAGCTGAAAAATCATGTAGTACCTCACTACATTCATGTTTGTTGGCCGATAATTCCTTGCCGTTTGTATGCAAGACAAGTTCCTGGCCAACGCCCTTCGGACAAAAGTCAGAGGTTTTGTCTGCGGAAAATCCGATCGTGTGTACAAGGCTTAAGGGGCACCTGAAGTGAAAGGAGGTACTGGAAAGAAAAACAGAAGCACCAAACTTAAAGCGGTATTAAATCCAAAACTAAAAATTATTAAATATTTTGCAGCTTACCAATCATTAGATGTTGTGGCTGCATCAGTTTTCTCTTCTTAGACTTTCTCCTTTGTTTTCACCTGGTGATCTTGCCAGTAGAATACCTTCTGTATTAATGAGACACCATTTTGAAGGAATGAGGACAGGAGGCACAACAAACAGCAGAATTGTCAGCCTGGGGGAAAGATAGTGTTTAAAGTATTAGCATATTTGAATACAACAACAAACTGAAGCCAAACTCCAGATAACACTTAACAAGCAGTTACAACAACAGTTTTTTGTTTCTCTTGGGTAAAGTTTTTTACATGAATAAATAAAAGCTGATCATTTAATCACCCTTGTCAGTGATAAGTGGATTGTTTCCCTGCATCCAATTCGCATAGTAGGAGAATGTAACCGGCTCTCTATGGAGCCAGTTCAAAATATATCCAGGGCGGCTGCGGAGCACACTGCACAGAAACGCTGTGCGTCTTTGGCTCCGTTTCAGGGCCTAATTCAGGCCCTGATTTGTCCCTGAAACAGAAAATGGGGCCGTACAGCGTTCCTGTGCGATCCGCACCCGGTTCCAGTGTTAACCGGGCCTAATACAGCCATCGCATCTCAACTTGTCCATTCATTTACAATTAGACTTGATGGAGTGTGGAGTTCTGTTTTAAACAGATAATAGATGGCAAGACTTTATAACTGCTATGTATTTTACCTAATCAAGCTCTAGGTCACCGAAGCGCTGGTACACACACACACACATGCACCTCACAGTTATTGAATAATGGCATATGTTTTGTAACTATTATCTCTCTATTCATACTAACATTTTTCAAGAACTTTTTTAATTATTGTGAAATATATGTTATAGTTACACAAATAAATATTATAGTGTATTGTCACTTTAGAGATGTTCAGACATAAGCAGTATAGTTTGATCCTCTGCCAAAATAATGCAGCACATCGAGAAAGGTCAGGTTTGGATACATAAAAAAGAAAATATAGTTGCTTTAAAGAACATTAAAGTACATAAAACACAGAGTTCTGTTTGATCACCTCCAGAAATATACTGATGAAGTGTTTCTGAAGGATTCTAATATCCTTTATGTTTTTGTTGCTGCATACCATTGGTTCCCAAACTGTTCCTCAGTGGCCGCTAAAGCCAAACTGTGATGATTGTGCATGTAATTGTATACAGATTATATGAGATAGCATAACTTAAAATCTGAGAAAATTCAAGAGTTTGTATGAATGTATTTAATAATATTGTAAACATTGAGCATTTCTACTGCTACAAAGTGGCAAATTGTAAGAAAGGACCAGGATTCCTAGTATTTCAGACTGAAATGTCAATGGATTTAAAACCATTTTTTAAAGTGCATTTATAATTTTTGCCAATGTGTTTACCCAGGCCCCCTTTCTAAATCATGCCTGTGGCATTTGTGGTTTGTTTATATCCCGCTGTCAATCCTTCATGTACCAGCTGCACCTGCACAGAAGCTTCTGTTGGGCTGTCCCCTGAGTGTTCCAATGCTTTAAGAGATGGCCCTAAAGAACACTATGAAAAGCTACTGCACAGACATGTGTAGCGGTACCCCCGTAGGAACTGCTGAAAGTTGTGGTCTACCTGTCACTCTTGAGACAATGAACAGTCATATGCTTGTTTTAGTATTTTTATTGAGGGGATTTGAACTTGGATGGGTAAGGGATTCATGGGATGCCCAATGATGAATAGTTGGATCAGTATATGATCAAGTGGAACTTCTATGTACACTTTACAACGTCAGTCTCCTCCAGCACTTCACTTGCTTGCAGACTGTTACTCTCTCACTCTCCTGCACAACACTTCGCTAAAGGTACAGCTAGCACATAGTTAGGCCCAACACTGACACAGTCAGGCCCTAGCAATGACCATTTGCAGGCAAGGACCGCGGGTCCCCTTGATGTAGCAGCAAATAGGAGAAAAAAGTATTTAGTGCTAGCTGACCTATGTTGGACTACTGCTCCCAGTCAGTCATTTTCAGGTGATAACAAAAACTTGTCCACCGCCCCCATCTACAGCTGGCTATCGCAGTAAGAGGCATTGGAAGGCTAAAGCAGATAACAACAAAGCCTGGGGAATGCCCAGGAAGAAACCAAGCCTACTTACCACCAGCTTGCAGACAACCAAATTAACCTGTCTAACAGTATGCGTTAAAAACAGGGGTTTAGTCCGCACGCATTTGCAAACGCATGCGTAAGCCACAGAGCCTCGTCAAGGCACCCTGATATCTGTGGTCCTAACACTAAACTAAGAGTGTCCCCACAATGGAGGCACATACATTCTAATGGGTAGATCAGGGCAGGTGGACTGAAGGGGAGCCACCCCTTCTTAAAGGTACAGGAGCACACCAAACCCCCAGCAGATAGCACAATGGCTGCAAAGGTGTTGGTGCGTTGCTGGACCAATACAAACACTATGTGATAACAAAAACTTGTCCACCGCCCCCATCTACAGCTGGCTATCGCAGTAAGAGGCATTGGAAGGCTAAAGCAGATAACAACAAAGCCTGGGGAATGCCCAGGAAGAAACCAAGCCTACTTACCACCAGCTTGCAGACAACCAAATTAACCTGTCTAACAGTATGCGTTAAAAACAGGGGTTTAGTCCGCACGCATTTGCAAACGCATGCGTAAGCCACAGAGCCTCGTCAAGGCACCCTGATATCTGTGGTCCTAACACTAAACTAAGAGTGTCCCCACAATGGAGGCACATACATTCTAATGGGTAGATGAGGGCAGGTGGACTGAAGGGGAGCCACCCCTTCTTAAAGGTACAGGAGCACACCAAACCCCCAGCAGATAGCACAATGGCTGCAAAGGTGTTGGTGCGTTGCTGGACCAATACAAACACTATGTGATAACAAAAACTTGTCCACCGCCCCCATCTACAGCTGGCTATCGCAGTAAGAGGCATTGGAAGGCTAAAGCAGATAACAACAAAGCCTGGGGAATGCCCAGGAAGAAACCAAGCCTACTTACCACCAGCTTGCAGACAACCAAATTAACCTGTCTAACAGTATGCGTTAAAAACAGGGGTTTAGTCCGCACGCATTTGCAAACGCATGCGTAAGCCACAGAGCCTCGTCAAGGCACCCTGATATCTGTGGTCCTAACACTAAACTAAGAGTGTCCCCACAATGGAGGCACATACATTCTAATGGGTAGATGAGGGCAGGTGGACTGAAGGGGAGACAGGTTAATTTGGTTGTCTGCAAGCTGGTGGTAAGTAGGCTTGGTTTCTTCCTGGGCATTCCCCAGGCTTTGTTGTTATCTGCTTTAGCCTTCCAATGCCTCTTACTGCGATAGCCAGCTGTAGATGGGGGCGGTGGACAAGTTTTTGTTATCACATAGTGTTTGTATTGGTCCAGCAACGCACCAACACCTTTGCAGCCATTGTGCTATCTGCTGGGGGTTTGGTGTGCTCCTGTACCTTTAAGAAGGGGTGGCTCCCCTTCAGTCCACCTGCCCTCATCTACCCATTAGAATGTATGTGCCTCCATTGTGGGGACACTCTTAGTTTAGTGTTAGGACCACAGATATCAGGGTGCCTTGACGAGGCTCTGTGGCTTACGCATGCGTTTGCAAATGCGTGCGGACTAAACCCCTGTTTTTAACGCATACTGTTAGACAGGTTAATTTGGTTGTCTGCAAGCTGGTGGTAAGTAGGCTTGGTTTCTTCCTGGGCATTCCCCAGGCTTTGTTGTTATCTGCTTTAGCCTTCCAATGCCTCTTACTGCGATAGCCAGCTGTAGATGGGGGCGGTGGACAAGTTTTTGTTATCACATAGTGTTTGTATTGGTCCAGCAACGCACCAACACCTTTGCAGCCATTGTGCTATCTGCTGGGGGTTTGGTGTGCTCCTGTACCTTTAAGAAGGGGTGGCTCCCCTTCAGTCCACCTGCCCTCATCTACCCATTAGAATGTATGTGCCTCCATTGTGGGGACACTCTTAGTTTAGTGTTAGGACCACAGATATCAGGGTGCCTTGACGAGGCTCTGTGGCTTACGCATGCGTTTGCAAATGCGTGCGGACTAAACCCCTGTTTTTAACGCATACTGTTAGACAGGTTAATTTGGTTGTCTGCAAGCTGGTGGTAAGTAGGCTTGGTTTCTTCCTGGGCATTCCCCAGGCTTTGTTGTTAACAGTCATTTTCAGGCCCTGCAAGCCCTCCCGGACGCAGCTGCCTGACTCCACTGCCCATGACATCACAGTCTCTCCTGCTGGCTCAACATACATCTCAGACTGCACACTCCCAGTCTGCTCCAGCATGCCTCCCCAGCTCTCCCGACTGTGCCAGCCACTCACTGACACCTGGTGGATTCCTCATGGAGAAGTTGCCTGGCAGTACCTTCCGTTGTCCTCCCCTGGTGAGAACACCCCTGTGGTTTGTTCGAGGGTCCCTTCCACTCCCCAGCTCCAGGCCCCAAGGTCACCCCCCTCCAGACTGAGGAGCTCCCTCCAAGGCCCGACAGCTAGTATCTCATCTCCCAGTTCTTCCACCCGACTTCTCCCCAGCTGGGCTGACCACTGAGTATTTGAGAAGGCCAGCCCCTGCCAATCCAGGTTGGGGATTGGTCAGAGCTCATGAGAACACCCCAGATCGCTCCACCTTTCTTCCCCTCCTCTCTTCTAGAATCCTCTAGAAGCTAGAGGGAGATAACCAAAAGATGATGCTCCCTGTGAGTCACCAGCCTACACTGAGCCACTCCCAGCCCACACAGATCAAAACAAACAGGCCTAGCGTCTAAATTTACCTGCACTACAAAAAACCCTAGGTAGAGGGTGCTACACACGTGTGGCACAGGGAAAATGAGCAGTGAGATGTAAACAAAGCCCAAAATGATGTGCTAGATTGCAAAGTAAGTAGAAGGGGTGGGGCTATGTTAGAACAAGAACAGTAGGGGAGGGACAAAAAGGATAAGTTCACTTTGTTGGAAACTATACCTAGATTTTAATTTTCTGTTTTAAGGTATGCACAGCTTAATGAAAAGCTACTGCACAGATATGAAGAGATGATAATTACCGCTCTAGGTTGTTATCCACCCATATCACCTCCACTACATGCTAACAGGTGCTGGCTTTGTTCGTCACAGGCTTGACAGTAGAAGAGAAGAATCTAGTCAGCTGAACATCCAATAAAATCATCTTTATTTATACATATTCAAGAAAGACTCTCCACACTACATTCAAGGGAACATAGCACTCTACTAACGCGTTTCACGCCAACATCAGCGCTTAGTCATAGCTGATACTAAAATGTTCACACATGTGTGTATAATATATATATATATATATATATATATATATATATATATATATATATATATATATATATATATATATATATATATATATATATATATATATATATATATATATATATATATATACACACACAGACATGCACAAAGGCACTTAATGATTTCTAAATTGTAGGTAAGCCTGTAAGGAACAATGAGGCACAGTTGCCAACAATTGTTGGTGATTAACTGTGTTCTTTTATACAATTTCTGTATTGTCAGTGTTTTTTGTCTTTGTTGTGTCTAGTTAGTGAGCTGACACACCATTTAAGTTAACCTTGTATTCATGAATAGGTGTATGGGAAGTAACAAATATATACATTTTGAATATTGTTTGTGAAACATTAATTCATCTGCACAGAATAAGAGTTACAACACAACACTTGGATAGACTTTGTTCTAAAATCTTACATTTTTCTAGTGTTTCCTCAGTAGCAGATCTGGTCCGAAATGCCCTCACTTCCTTTGCAATACCTGTTTGTGTAAGGGCACAGGTTTTTTTCCTCTGCTAAAGCAGCATAGAGCACTACAGTGGGAGGGTAGTAAGCATCATTTTCGCAACAAAAAAGCATTTTAAGACTATTACAAACAAAGTCTGTCACAAGCATGGGTACAAGTCGATAAAAAGGTAAAAAGGTGTGCGAGTTTAAATGGGCTTTAAATTTTAATGTCAAAGCCAGGGCTTTAAAGGTTTGGTATGAGAAACGTGCGTGTTAGACTGTAAAAGTAGGTGTGGCTAAATGGATGTGTGCTAGAGTAGAAGTGGCCTAATCATAATAGGATCATTGAATTTTATTTCAGCCAGCGTTTTGGAGCCTACACACAGAACTCACGTAAATATAGCCAGAGGGCAAAACAGTCTAAAATAAAGCATTTCCTTATCTCCTGGTGCATTCAGGAAGCTGACAATATCTACTCCTTTCTGTACAGTTTAGAATGAGTGTTAGCGTTTTAACAGTTTTGAATTTAGACATGACCAAGGATACTCTGAACAAAAAATATCTAAATTGTCATAACCTTCACAATAATGAAGAAAGCATATCCCTCTATAGCAGTGGTAGGCAACCTTTCAGAGGTTGAGATCTACCTGGACAACATGGAGGGAATCCATATTCCCCTTGCCATGTATGATCTCCTCTATCATGTGTATTCTAGGATATTATATTCCTCTAACATTTTTTCTTTTGCCACCTCACTGAGATTTCATAAACGCTTGTCAAATGCTCTGTAAATGCACCACAAATGCTACAGGCACATTTACAGCATGTTGCCATGGACTTGAATGAAAGGAGTTGACAAGCTTCTATGCCTTTAGAGAACTCCTTGTGTTTTTTTACAAGGAATACAATGTGTTCTCTGATTGGATGATATAAACATCATACACCTGTCATATCTACCTTGTTCAATCAGGGAACATCTTGTAATCATTTATTATTATTATTATTATACAGGATTTATATAGCGCCAACAGTTTGCGCAGCACTTTACAACATGGGGGCACACAGTACACTTACAATACAAATCAATACAGGGGGGATCAGAGGGCCCTGCTCGTTAGAGCTGAAAAAACAAAAAAAAGACATTCCCTAAATGGCGGTGTTGCCAAGTGAGTGACCCCTGTGTTTAGTGTGCAGAGGAGAAGCTGCTTGATCAAGGTCATTGCTGTATGTAGTTCAGACTGCTATAGGGATTTTCAGCATCCCCTGTGGCTCCCAGGACATTAGATAAGGATACTTACATTAAGCCAAGCTGCACCAATGTAAGTATGGAAAATAGATAATTCCTAGAGTTTCATTTAAACTTGAACTTGTAAATTTAACTTGTAACTTCATTTAGCTTGTAAAATGAAAGACCTTTATTGTAATACAATGGCTAAATGGTAAACTCCAAAAAATGGCACCATTCACTCATATCTCCCAATTAATGAACAATCTGACCAAGTGAGTCCTTTCATGTTCAATTATGCTGCAGCACAACTCTTCAAATTAGATTAGGTTGTACGCTAATTAGGAGGTGCAGATTACATTTTTACATTTTCACTATACAGACATTGCTGTAAAGCTGCCAATGGTGCTATTTCAATTTCACCTTCGATCCCCTGATCACCCTGGTGCACCTTGACATGAGCATAATTGGCAGGGCATCACACTGGTTTGCCCAGGCCCCAGGAGCTCTCAAGTCTAAGCCAAATATGAGCTAGTGCATTACTGTGTGCAAAGCAAACTGATATATAAATACAACAAATCTGTATTTTTTTTTTGTAATTTTGCTGAAGCATAAAGATCTCTATTTAAATCATGATATATTAGCTTTAAAGAAAACACTCCTACAGGATTTGTGACATCATGATAGGATCTGGGTTCCTCTCCCTACCACTCACAACTGCATTTGACACGTTTTCAAATTATTTTTACTTTGCTGGCATCACTTGTCTGAATTTCCTAACAAAATTAATTTTTTTCTCACAGAAATGTTAATAATATTCTATAATGTTAAAATAACAATTGTTATTGTGTCAGTTTCTCCCAGTAATTTAAGACAAAATAAGCAATGCTATCAGTATGTGAACCACATAAATATTAATAATATACATCTAACCTTGGCTCAAAAAAAAATGGCAGTGCACTAGAGTTAAACATAACTCCCTTTGCTCTTGGAGATGTTCCCACATACTTCCCTTTACTGTTGCAATCTAGAAAACATTGAAAGAACTTCCACTGGGAGTATGAGCACTGAAATGGAACTTGGACTCGGATACCATGTTCTATTAAAACATTCAGGTTTTCAGGTTCAAGAGTTCATATGACCTTTTGTTGTTATTTATGAGATTGATATAAGCTTTTTTTTCCCCCACAGAACAGTTTGCTTCTCTGAAATCTGCCAGTAAAATAAAAATAATGTTCTGTTACTCTGCTTATTAGGAAATCCTGTTTTGTTTGACTACAAAGAGAACATGGAACGTGAAGCCAGATTTTAACTTGTAGCCTGTGGGGTTGATTTACTAAAGGCAAATAGGCTGTTCACGTTGCAAAGGGAAGTTGCACTTTACAAGAGAGCTTAGTGAAAGTGGTGTGTAAATATGTTACACAATCAAGCGCAAGGAAATAAAAACAAAACACAGCATTTTTGCTTGCACATGTTTGGATGATGGAAGTCAGCCAAGCTTGACCTCGTTCACGCTCTGGGGAAAATACCCTTGCAAAGTGCAACTTTCCTTGCAAAATGAACAATGTATTTTCCTTAAAAAAGTAAATCAACTCCTGTGTCTCAATAGTGATATTTGAAATGTAAGGTCCATGTAAGACAAATAATCTTGTCACTGGCTGCAACAGAGGAACCAGAGAAAACACTTGTTTCTGCCTGAACCATCAAGGGGTGCTGAATTAATGCTCCTATGCTGGTGAGTGAGATACTTAAGAATTATAGTGAGTGACGCAACAATGTCCTGTGTCTCCTTTGACAGATGAATGCTCTCTATAACAATCCAGTAGCTGGTGACATTGGGGGTCATTTATGAAAGGCAAATCCACTTTGCACTACAAGTGCACTTGGAAGTGCAGTCGCTCTAAATCTAAGGGGTAGATCTGAAATGAGTGGAAGCTCTGCTGATTTTATCATCCAATCATGTGCAATCTAAAATGCTGCTTTTTTTTTATTTTCCTTGCATGTCCTCCTCGGATCTGCAGCGACTGCACTTCCAAGTGAACTTTCAAGTGCACTTGCAGTGCACAGTGGATTTGCCTTTAGTTAATAACCCCCATTGAGTAAACTCACTTTAATGTATGTGTTGCCCAATCTCTGCTAGTTAGTGGAGCAGAGAAGGCAGGATACAATAGATACCATAGCAGAAAAGGTAAAAGATCCACATTATAGGGGGTAGAGTACTCGACAAGTACTGATTTCTTTTACAGCACCCCCCTACTGTCACATGTGTCCGCTGACACCACCGCCCTATAGAAAACAATGGGTGGTCCAATCCGGTCCGCCTGAAAAACGGACAGGCTGACCCGCTGGTGTGAAAGGGGCCTAAGACTGCTACCTGTCAAAACAAATTACTAGGCACTTGTCAATTGGAGGAAATTTACACCCTATTTTTTTTTTGTCAGATCAAGTTAAGAGGGGGGGGGGGTGTGCAGATAAGGAAGGTAAGTATTAAAGTGCTTCTAAACCCTTACAAACCACTTTGGCCTACAGGTAAGCCTAGATTAAGGCTTACCTGTAGGTCCAATAAACATCTCCTAAACCTACACGGCTTAGGAGATATTTACAAAGAGATAGGCGGCACGCAGGCGCACTGAGAAAGCCGAGGATCACGGCTCTCGGCGACTCCCATGCGCATGCGTGGGAGTGATGTTCTAAGGTAAGTTATTCATAATGAGCTCATACTAGCTCATTATGCCTTTGCCTTGCAAGTGACATTTAAAAAAAAAAATGAGGCTTTACTTCCTCTTTAAGATGCCTATTATGCCTGTTATAAATTAAAAACGTTACTCTTTTTACGTGCTAAATCTGTTTCTAAAACAAATGCACCACTTGAAAGCAAAACTATTTCATCTTTAGGTAGCTGAAGATCAATTCAAAGAAATACAATCATTTTTAGGTTGAGGATGAATAAGGGATATCCTATTTAAGGTACCTTTGCCTTAAAAGACCTGCTGTGCAATTTCATTGATATACTTTCTGTGAATAGTTATAGTGCTACTTTTGGACAATTAATCAAGTGGAAGTGTAGGCAAACAGCTAAATATACAATTGTGAACTATGTTAACTGCCAAGAAGTTCTATCCAGCCAGTTTTATAATCATATAACTGTGCCAAATACTATACAAAATAATTGTATCCACCAAAAGCAACACAGCTTGGGATAGACTGTGCTTGGATAGTGGATGTGCAGCAGCTCAATATTGAGGTTATCTCTGTACTACCTCCTCCAATCATCAAAGTCCATTTATTAGATTCACAGAAATTTAAAGTGCAGTAAAGTGTTATTGGCTTACAGTATTGCCCCTTCCTCTCCTGGTCAGAATGCTGATGTACAAGGGATTACAGAGGGGCACCACAAAGACAGACTAAGGTACTACAGTTAAACATGTTATTGAGTACTGTACATAACTGGAGTAAAATATTTCTTTCAGACATCTGAACACATACAGGAAATCTGAGAAAACACTGGCAATGTTACAGCCATGTAAGGTGGCAGTGTAATAATTGTCCATGGCTTATTTAGCAAACCCTCAGGTTCTAAGAATATTGACTGCATCTGTCTTTATTGGTATGAGAACTTTTCCAACTGCCTTCACTAAAATAATGCATGTATGAGCATGTTGATTAGATTTTCTGATACTAATAGGAGAGGAAAATCATCTTTGCATATGCAATGTCATGGATGTACATTCAGTAAACGTGGATTTTACTTTCTCTGCAAAAGACATAGGGGTCGATTTACTAAAACTGGTGAGTGCAAAATCCGGTGCAGCTGTGCATGGTAGCCAATCAGCTTCTGACTTCAGCTTGTTCAATTAAGCTTTGACAATAACACCTGGAAGCTGATTGGTTTCTATGCAGAGCTGCACCAGATTTAGCATTCTCCAGTTTTAGTAAATCAACCCCATAGTCTGGGTTTCACATCAACACATTGGGGTTGATTTACTAAAACTATAGAGTGCTAAATCTGGTGCAGCTGTGCATAGTAGCCAATCAGCATCGAACTTCAACTTGTTCAATGAAGCTTTGACAAAAAAACTTGGAAGCCGATTGTTTTCTTTGCAGAGCTGCACCAGATTTCCCACTCTCCAGGTTTAGTATTAGCCCTATTATTTGCAATTAACAGTGCACAGATTGTGTAGGAACAGCAACAGTCAGACTCCACTGGTAAGGAAGCATAGTGGGACATTTTGCTAAAGGCTAGGTTCACACTTATGTGGGTGGTTTCCGCTGCAGGAATCTCACCTCTTCCCGCACCCGCAACCACCCACAGCAAAAACGCACTGCTCTTAACAGATGCATGGGGTTGCCATTCAATTCTTAATTGCACCCCAACGCATCTAAAAATCCAGCGGTTTGCAGGGCCAGGAATGTGTGGTAAATCACATGGTGCAAAAGCAACATGTGATTTCTCTGCTGCTGCATTATAAAGAAGGCGCAGGAACCTTTTTACTACCTGAAACAAAGGCATAGGCTCAAATAAATGGGCTGCCGTACCTATGTAAACGCGGCAAACGCGGAGCCGCAAAGGTGTGAACCAAGCCTTATACAGCAATATGCTCTGACAGTCAGCAATAAGATGTGTGGGTGCATGTGTGCTTCTCCTGGTAGCCTTGCCACAATAGGCAATGGCCTTTATATCCATCCCTGCTCACAGCTGAATGGTCCATGGGAATAGAACACCAGTTATAACACAATAAAAAAGCGTATGCAGGATCATATGCAAGAGCATATTTATAAAGTAATAAATCTGACTAGTGGCGGGGGGTGGCAAACAACCCCCCCCCCGGTCAGACGGCGGCAACCCGGGGGTCTCGCGATCGGTCGGTCATCCAGCCCCGCACTTACCCCATCTAGCTTGCAGGCAGGCAGCGATCCTACGGGTAACGGGTGACGGCTTCTATCGCGTCGCCTCCTCCTCTGCATCACAGCAGCTTCTGCCGTGTGTCTCCTCCCTTCTCCTCCTACGCGTCCAATAGGATCACCTGTCCTTTCAGCCAATCGGGTGATGGATCCTGATTGGCCAGGAAGAGGATCAGTGTGACAATAGCGAATATTCATTCACTATTGTCACACAACTGGGTGGGCTTCTTTTTTGCAGCCTATTAGAGCCTCCGGTTCTAATCACGTGCTTCAAAACAAAAACACCCCCCCCCCCCATTGGAATCCATGCGTTTGGTGCCCTGCCTAGATTAGGGGATCGGACACATGGATGGGGGGGCGGCGCCCGTGCGCCCCTAATGGATGGGTCATCTCTGAATCTGACATGCACCAAATATTTACTGCAGCTTAATCGTCTAGTTTGCATGTGTTATAAATGACTGTAATTGCTTCACCGCAAGTGAACAGTCACAGTCATTGTTTTATAACTATGCCCCTAAAAGTATGTAATGATGTTTTTATATGTGTAATATGTGCTTATCTTAGTATGTGCCCTCTCATTTTCTCAGTTCCTGATTTTCTAAAGTGTCCATGGGGGCATTTGTTTCCTATCCCCTCTACAATCCTTCCCCTATAAATGGATAGGAAAACAATTGTCTAAAGCTGAATCCCCTTTTAAAATGATTGATAGCTAGCAAAAACTTAATTATAAATGACCAGGCCCAGCAGCAAAATCATAATAGGGCCCTCTGTGTTTTCCAACTATCTTAAAAATAGTTCTATGGCTGTCCTGAGCTTTTCAGAAAACATTCTCTAATACTACACCATACACATTGCATCAGCAATCTAACAAAGGTGGCGAAATTATATACACTCTATTCCCCGTCTGCAAAGATTGTGATCTACCTCCCTGTGAACACAGAGGAGAGAGCTGAATAGGAGTTTACAGGGGATGCTGCCCAGGAGCGAACTTGCTTTTTACTCATTCCATTAGAAGGTACACTTTAGAAGAACAGGTTTATTCTGCAACATCAACATGTCAGTTTTCTAAAGCTGTAGTGAACATGTTAAAGAACAAATATTAGATTATTACATGAATTTAATGTAATATACATATATAACTACTATGCATTAGGTTACTGTAACATACATATCACTACTATGCATTAAGTTAATGTAAATTTTTTCTTCTATTAAAAAAATTACACAGTTTGATTATATACATTTGAACTGACTTAAAGTGGAGTTCCACCCACTTTTACAACTCTTCAGCATTCCTCACCAAAGTGTGCACTGTAAACGAATTGGATATTTTTAATTTTTTTTTACTGTATATCTGCTGCATTCATTTTTCACTTCCTCCTCCCTGGCCACAGCCCATCGCATCATGTCCTGTTTGCAATGCCTCCTGGGAAGGGGCGGCAACTTCCTCTGACACTGCCGTTGCTATGGAAACCTGACCTGAAACCTATTACACTGCTTGTGCTGCACTGAGCATGTACGAGATCTTCAAGGATGAGATCCAGGAAGAAATACAGTCTGGCTTCAGATGCCCACACTTAAGATGGCCACGGCCTGTTGTAAGTTTATAAAATAACAAACTACTGCTATAAACTAACAAAACGGACCTTAGTTTACAGACTAACTTTACTAGAATACATTAGGCTTGTGTATTATAGGGGTATTTTTATTACAAAAGTATAATTTCGGCCGGAAAACCGCTTTAAGAAAATGAGGATAAACCAATGTGCAGCGGATGTGCAAACAGTGAGAATATGCTTTCTAGGACAATTTAGAGAAGTTTTATACATAAAAACATTATTCAAAACAATGTAGTCAAATAGACCAACACCTCCACACATGCAGAGAGAAGAGAGGGGGGTGTGCAAGAACCCCCATCTTGTAAAAACTCTTACCCGAAAGAGCTTGGACAGTGTGCATCAATCACAGTTTATTACAATCTCTACATGGATATTTCCTTTCCCAGATCAGGCGATGCCAGACCACCATATCCCTCAGTCATGGAATCATTTGCAAAGAAAAAGGAAGGAACATCATAGCTTAATCTAGTTTTAACACCTTTTTATTTTTGCTTAAAAACACCCCCCTTTAAGAAATGCATTTACAGAATATGCATATAACATTAGCATAGTTCACATATAGTCTCCTACCCTACTGAGCTCGTATGTCAATCGGTAGTCATCGGCCGCGTCCCCGAACGACGTGCTGACATCACTACTACTCATCGTATGGCTCCGCACTAACAAGTTTTGTCACTCACGACATCATCTGAGGGTCTAAATTTTTTTTACTGGCCTTTGAGCTAGTTGTTTGGTAGCAGCTTTAGCCTTAATTGTTTTCTGTCTTAATTTCTGTTTTAATTTCACTACTCCATGAGCGTTTGTTTAATAGGACCGGGCTGTTTCTCCTTTCTTCTGTTTTAATAAAAACACTATTGTTTTTAAAAAAAAATATTTTATTATTAAAAGAATAATTTCATTTAAAGATGTTAAAATCGCTCTTTATTTTTCGAAGACATAAACAAATTGGATGCATAGAATAGGTCTTATGCCCCGTACACACGGTTGGAATTTCCAATGGAAAATGTCCTATCGGACCATGTTGTCGGAAAATCCGACCGTGTGGGCTCCATCGGACATTTTCCGTCGAAAAAATTTGAGATCCTGCTAAACAAAGTCCGATCGGACTTTTTCCGATTGTGTGTAGCGAATTCCGACGGACAAAGTGCCACGCATGCTCAGATCACATTATAAGACCAAAGCTATTGGCTACTAGCCTCTACGTAGTTCCGTCGTACGCAATGAACGTCACCACGTTCAGAATGATCGGATTTTCCGACAACTTTGTCCGACCGTGTGTATGCAACACCAGTGTCGGACAAAATCCGTTGGAAAAAATCAGACGGATTTTGTGGTCGGAATTTCCGACCGTGTGTCCGGGGCATTAGACTGGCCATACATGGTCGAATTTTGAAAGCATTTTCTTTTGAAAATCAGATATTTTGTGCGTTTTGTGATCCGATGGTGCCACCGTTGATTTCAAAATTCGACCAGCCAAGCCATCAATTTCACCTCCTGTTGCTACAGAAAATAATTTTCGTGGCTGGGAATCTTCTTTTCTTTCTGGGAATTTTCTTTTTTATGCGCACTTTCCAAAATGTCTGATTACTCAAATTCAATGGCCGCATGAAAGTCGGCTGTTGCTGCAGCCCACTAATTTGAACAAAAATTCTTAAATAAGATTTTCGAAAGTAAATTCTTTCGAAATTCGACCCAGTGTCAGAAATGTTTGTTTTTATTTGTGTTTTTTGGCTGGAACCAGAAGTGGGATTTGTTATGAACTGCCAATTTGAGGGATTTGAAATGATTGTGGAGATCTGATAAAGATAAAGGTATTCAGAAACCTACCCATAAAGGCCATCACCCTCTACACTCTACACATTCTCCTATGGGGGATGCAACCTTATACTACACAAGGAGGGAAGTAAGAGATGGCAGCCCCCCTTTCATCAACCTTCCCCCTCCCCCCTTTTTTTTCTCTTTCCCTCCTCTCTCGCTCTCTCTTTAGCCAGCTCCACATGTAGACCATCTACTCAGGCACACTCTTCCCCCTATTGAGACGGAATTATTTCCATTACTGTTGGTCTATGCATGGTTAATTTGTTAACATTTGCTGTTTTAAATTGTTGTATAATTTTCAATGTACACTTTCTGTCCTTGCTGATTGTACGCTTTTCTTTTTTATAAATAAAAAACATTATGGACAAAAAAAAGGAAAAAAAAGAAACTTAATTTTCAAATCCATATTTTTTGGAAGGGTGAGCTAATAAATACCTGTTGATCTTGATTCTTCACAAAAGATCGCGCTATAGACTACAAATAAACTTCAAAAGTCACTGCAGAAAAATTGGTCAAACAACTATAACATATCCAAAATATCAACAGCACTAACACGAAATACTCAAAGTAGTTGCAAAAATTGTTGTAACTAGATATTTATTCAGACTGCATCCGTATAATTGAAATCTAGGTGTACTATCCATTAAAACCATGGATTAATTAGAACCTGTAAAATAAATGTTTTGTAGCTAATCAAAACATTTGTCATAAAATGTGTTTTCTCACCTAGAAATCAACATCTTGGGTTTCCATGTTATCACTTCTGTATCTATCAACAGAGTTATTCAGAAATATTCTCAGGTGTTTGCAGATGAGCTGAGAGGTTTCAAAGATCCAGCTGCATCGTTTAAGCTTGACCCCAGTTTCACCCATATGTTTGAAGCCTAAAACTTTACCACATGCTTCACCCCCTAAAACTGAAGGTTAACATAAGTCTTTCACTTGCAAAGACATGTTTTATCTACTGACACACCAAAAAAGTAGGCAACACCGTCTGTGTCAGTTCTTAAAACTGATTTGTAGCTTAGAATGTGTGTTATAAAAAATGTACTCCTGCTAGACACTCTTCTCAACTGTCTCCGAAAGACACCAGCACCATCTTTGATTTCTTCCTACTCTCTTCTTCTAGGATTAACCAGTTCCCGACCACAAGCGTGACCCCTGGGGCGCACTCTGTGATCACTGTGTCCCTTGGACACAGCTGATCACAGATCATGGTAAAGGGCCAATCAATGTGACCCTTTACCATGTGAGCAGCTGTGTCCAGTCACAGCTGATCACTTGTAAACAGACTTGCCATTTTTCAGTTTTCCTTTCCTCACGTGCTATCACAGTGTGAGGAGAGGAGGACCGGTAACCAGCAATCCTCACAAGGGACATTTACACTGATTATCAGTGCAGCCCCATCAGTGCATCCTATCAGTGCCACCTATCAGTGCCCATTAGTGCCCATGAGTGCCACCTATCAATGCCCATTGGTAACGCCTATCAGTGTCCATCAATGTTGCCTATCAGTGTCCATCAGTGCTGCATATCAGTGCCATCAGTGCCTCCTTATCAGTGCTGCCTCATCAGTGCCTCCTTATCAGTGCTGCCTCATCAGTGCCTCCTCATCAGTGCCAATCAATTCTCCCCATCAGTGCCCAGAAGTGCCGCCTGATCAGTGGCCATCAGTGCAGCCTATCAGAGCCCATCAGTGCAGCATATCAGTTTCCACCAGTGCTGCTTTATCAGTACACATCAGTGAAAGAGAAAAATTGCTTATTTGCAGAATTTTATAACAGAAACTAGGATCTTAAGCCCCATACACACGGTCGGATTTTTGCATGGATTCTGTCCGATCGGACAATGTTGTTGAAAAATCAGACCGTGTGTATGCACCATCGGACAGTGTACGTCGGATTGTCCGACGGACAAAGTCCTATCTCCTGCTGGATAGATTTGCCGACAACACGGTCCGATCACACCAAATCCGATCGTGTGTACGGTTGTCTGATGGACAAAGTGCTACGCATGCTCAGTTCACATTACAAGACCAAAGCTATTGGCTACTAGCCTCTACGTAGTCCCGTTGTACGCAACGAACGTCACCACGTTCAGAATGATCGGATTTTCCGACAACTTTGTCCGACCGTGTGTACGCAAAACCAACATCGGACAAAGTACGACGGACATGATCCGACGGACCTGGTCCTCGGATAATCCGAGCGTGTGTATGGGGCTTAACAGTGTATGTGATCCATTTATTCCAAAATTGAATGTTAAAAGCAAATCCAATTTTGATATGCTTTTGAATGACATTCATCAAGTCATCAAATGTGCTGGGAAGTTTTCACACACATTTTTGTACACATTTTCACAAGAATGTTCGTTTGAAAATCCACTAGCGTACAGCTAGCTTTAAATATAGGCAGTACTGTACATATATTTCCAGGCCAATTTTCAGCTTTCAGCGCTGTCACACTTTGAATGACATTTGCGCCATCATTCAACACTGTACACATATGAAATTTGAATCCTTTTTTTTAAACAGAGCTTTTTTTTTTTTCATTAAATTTTTATTGAAGATAATGAGACATACAAGTATCAAATCTCACATTATGACATTAATATAGCATGAATTAACAGACTGTTCATTGAAACTCATGAACTTTACTAGGATTGTCAGGGTGTCGTTAAGGCAGGGCAAAAGGGGCAGCTGCCCTGGGCCCTGTCATTGTTGTGGGGCCCAAAGCAGCTGCCTCATACTTGCCAACTATCCCAGTTTAATTTCCCTTGTCCCTTACTGTTGGTCTATGCATGGTTAATTTGTTAACATTTGCTGTTTTCAATTGTTGTATAATTTTCAATGTACACTTTCTGTCCCTGCTGATTGTACGCTGTTCTTTTTTATAAATAAAAAACATTATGGACAAAAAAAGAAAAAAAAAAGAAACCTAATTTTCAAATCCATATTTTTTGGAAGGGTGAGCTAATAAATACCTGTTGATCTTGATTCTTCACAAAAGATCGCGCTATAGACTACAAATAAACTTCAATAGTCACTGCAGAAAAACAGGTCAAACAACTATAACATATCCAAAATATCAACAGCACTAACACGAAATACTCAAAAGTAGTAGTTGCAAAAATTGTCGTAACTAGATATTTATTCAGACTGCATCCGTATAATTAAAATCTAGGTGTACTATCCATTACAACCATGGATTCATTAGAACCTGTAAAATAAATGTTTTGTAGCTAATCAAAACATTTGTCATAAAATGTGTTTTCTCACCTAGAAATCAACATCTTGGGTTTCCATGTTATCACTTCTGTACCTATCAACAGAGTTATTCAGAAATATTCTCAGGTGTTTGCAGATGAGCTGAGAGGTTTCAAAGATCCAGCTGCATCGTTTAAGCTTGACCTCAGTTTCAATTTTTATTGAAGATAATGAGACATACAAGTATCAAATCTCACATTATGACATTAATATAGCATGAATTAACAGACTGTTCATTGAAACTCATGAACTTTACTAGGATTGTCAGGGTGTCGTTAAGGCAGGGCAAAAGGGGCAGCTGCCCTGGGCCCTGTCATTGTTGTGGGGCCCAAATCAGCTGCCTCATACTTGCCAACTATCCCAGTTTAATTTCCCTTGTCCCTTGAGGTTTTAATCTCTTGCTGTGTCCTAATATCTCAGTTTGAAGTTCTGTTACTAATGCTGCCCAGCTCTGCCCTATTGTTGTGTACAGATGACTCACTTGCATACCCTGTGTTTGATATGTAAATAGCAGCAGCATTCATATGTAAATAGTGGCAGACTGGCAACATTCTATGTAAACAGAGGTGGTATTCATATGTATATCATGCCCCCCTGAGGTCATATCCACCATCACCTATACTGAATGCTACCCACTGATGAGATAAAGGGGCATGCTTGAAAGTCCTGCCTACAACTGTGGTCATTAAGCCTACCATCAGCCTGTTCTGCAAAGGTAAGCAAATTAGTGGGAGGGGGGGTAGTGGGGGGTGTGCAGAGGTAGGCAAAGAAGGAATTACAGTTTGGGGTGTACAGATGAGCAAGGTCCAGTCCATGGTGTGCAGGCAATGAGGAGATGATGTGCTGTAACCTCTAGCAACCAATCAGTAAGCAGTAATTATGTGCAGTAACCAATCAGTGAGCAGTATTGATGTACAGTAATCTCTAGCAACCAATCAACAAGCAGAAATCATGTGCTGTAACCTCTAGCAACTAATCAGTGAGCTGAAATGTTTGCTGTAACATCTAGCAACCAGTCAGTGAGTGGTAATGATACACTGTAACCTCTGGCAACCAATCACAATCACTGTCTGATCTGATTCAGTAAACTGATTTTGAGTCTAGCTGCTATTTATTGTATGTCTCAGAGCAGGTGGAGAGCAAAACTGCATGGGGGGGGGGGGCCCAGGGTCCAATCAATAAAGACGGCCCTGGGGATTGTAAATAGCATATAATAGACATTATTTGTTTTCAAATCAGAGCAGCTCCATGTAATATTATCTTGACAAAAATTACCATAGAAGGGATTTGTTTAGTTCGTTCCTATATATAATCATAAGATGTCAGATTTCAGAGATATTTGTTGGCTGTAGAAAATGGTGTGCTTATTTTATTTACTAGTATTATTATTGTAAGGAGATTAGGAAGAAGTAGAAAGGTAGGGGGAAAAAAAGAAAAGAAAGAAAAAAAAGAAAAGTAAGGGGTGAAGAAGGGTGAAGGAAGGTGGGGGAGAGGGGTTCCAGATACCCCTCTCTCTCCGTTTGCGTGGTAACAGGCTAATTAAGAGTGTAATGAAGTTAATCATTTATTACTAGGTGCGATGAAAGGTCCCTCTGTTAAAGTCTTGTGTTAGGGACCAAAAGAATAGACACCGTGCAAAGTATTTGTATGTATCAAATTCAGTAGAAGGGATGTGATAAGAAGGAATCATCACATATTCATTGAATATGCAGATGTTGTTTTAAAGTATTGCCAACTGTACCAGGTTGATGTGAATTTAAATACCTTTTCATGCGAGATACTGATGAGTAGGGATGGGCCAATTTGCACCAGAACTTTTGAACACTGCAAAAGTTCGGACCTGAATAACGAACCAATGGCACCCGAATGTCAAGAATCTAAAGTGCTCATTTTGGAGGCTTATATGCAAGTAATTGGGCATACAATGGTTATAGGGGTCCTGCCCTGGGGGACAAAAAAGTTTGTGAAAAACGTCATTTTTAAATGAGCAGTGATTGTATAAAAATGAAAAATTCCTTACAATATAGTGCCTGGGGCGTTCCCTTAATCTACCTGTAAAGTGGCAGATCTGTACCATGTATAGAATCTGCTACAGCAATAATTGCATTTATCAAGCCAAAAAATTTAATTTTCCCTGCAAGCTGCCTTTATTTTGCTCAGCAACAGCTGGGGAGCCAGTGTGTATGATGAGGCCACAATGTAGTGCACTGGGAACAAGATTAGAGATTTTTTGGATACATTCTGGTGTCACTTTGACTTAGGATAGAAATAACGGGTGTGTAAAAATTGGTCTTTGGGTGTTGGTGGCGCCTTCCCACCATAACCATAGGGGGTGATCAAGGGGTTAAATCTGTTCCCTCATATGTGTTTCTAACTGTGGGGGGGATGGCACTGACTGGAGGAGGAGATCGATCGCTGTTCCTAATCACTAGGAACAGCAGATCAGTCTCTCCTCCCTTGTCAGAACGGGGATCTGTGTGTTTCCATACACACATCCTCGTTCTGGCTCTCGTGCCCACGATCGCAGGTGGCCGGTGGACATTGCAGCCGCCGGCCACGTGCATCGGGTCCTCCTTAAAGGTGCATGTACACCTACGGAGATTTGTGGGATCGTGCCGACCTGCCGCAGTATAATGACGGCGGCTGGTCGGCAAGTGGTTAATACCAATAAAAATAAAAGTATTCAAGCCATATGTTTGTTCTCAGTATTTTATTTGGTGTAAGCTGGGGGGAGGAGGGATTATGCGGCCTGCGATTCCATGTGAGAAGCATACTGGATTTCTGGCAGATCTACAAGGCCTTCTCTGTACTTGCAGCATTTTTAAAGAAAACAATTGGGAAATATTCATAAAATGAACTCAACGTGTTATATATTTATATATTTTGACCTGACATTCACTTTAGGGGGTGTCATTATACTAACTAAATATAACATTAACATGTGTTTTCCCTAGTGAACGTGATAGTTCAAATACAGTTGTTCATAAAATAAATATGCTAAAATCAAACATTATGGGCTATTTTTTTTAACAGTTTTTTTAATTTTTTTTTCAAAGATCAGAGAACAATTTAGGTGCTATGCATGCTGCAATTCAAAAAGTTTTAAAGCATACAGACTTTTACTCAAAGCTGTTGGTGCTGCTGAAGGCAAAGCTTTTAAACATGTGAGCACTCCCATGTAGTTCAGAGCATTCACTAAAGGACGTGTGCTCTGTTAACAATTATCAGTTTTGTCATTAATATAATTGCATAATTATTGCGTTCATGTTTCATTTTCCATTAAATATAAGCATATTTCTCATGAATTTCAAGATCACTTCCAGCATTCTCCATGTGTCGTACATCTGTTTTAAAGTCAGCTAGGGACCTTTCTACAAACACACATTTCGTCCAGCTACATTAAAACAAAGCTTCTTTCAGCTATAGATTTTACCTATTCATGCAGGTAAAAGCCTCGGTGCAGACGTCCTAAACAAACCAATCACCACTGAAATGACTCCTTGTTTGGGTAAGTGAATTGCCCTTTTGTTAAAATAAAAAAGGAGATGTAAAATGTCATCTTTTAAATAGACCAGAAAACACAATCTTAGTTTTCGTCCCTTTTGTAGCAATGCGTAATGTACATTTGATCCAGAGACAAGGTGTCCCCCCCATCTAAAATATTCAAGGCAACGGGCAGCCTAGCAACAATGTAGAAAGGAACAAAAGGCTGCAAATTAGTTTGTTTCCAAAAAAAAAACTTCTGCTTGTAGTTTTCCAAGTTTTCCAATTCCTACAGTTTCACTAACACACAACAGACTAAGAACAATCAAGATAATTAGAAACAAATACATTATCAACCTCATTTATCATTTAATTGTTCTCTTGTGCTCCAAAGCCACTAACCAGATTCAGATCCACAATTGAAAATTATAACTGTGGAACAAAAGTATGAATTGGAGGTGGCGATACAATACAGAAGAAGCCTTTTCTTAGCCAAATGATAAATTAGTCTAAATATTATTATTATTTACATAGCACCAACAGTTTGTGCAACACTTTACAGCATGAGGGCAGACAGTACAGTTAAAATACAATTCAATTAAAAGAAATAAGCTTTTGCGCTGACTGGAACCAACCGTCATTAAACGGGCACATAAAAGGGCAAGGAGAGTGGTAGGGAACACCAGGTAAAATAGATGCAGCTCCTCTCAAATTAGGTCTTGAAAGAAAAAATGGTTTTAATTTTCCAGCAAATGATGCCTCTCATTTCTCTTGTATTAAATTATTTTGTAACTGTACTGTCTGCCTTCATTTATGTAAAGTGCTGCAGAAACTGTTGGCGCTATATAAATCCTGCATTATAAAATTAATAATAATCATTTCCCTTTTGGCAGCCATTAAAAAAAGGCACACAGACCCCACCAAAGGCCCCCCAAAATATTTGGAGGGACCTGTATGCTGCTTTTTTTTAAGTACAAAACTGGCCATGAAATGTAATTTGCCAGCTAATTAAAGTTTTAACTGCATATTTTTTTTTTTTTGCTGTAGCACTCCCTAGAGCAATAGGTGTAGATTGGTGTAGAGTTTGTCTCAAAATGCACGCCTAACTCTATGGGGTTGATTTACTAAAGGCAAATCCACTCTGCACTACAAGTGCACTGCAAGTGCACCTGGAAATGCAATCGCTGTAGATCGCTGTACAGTAGGTCTGAGGGGAAGCTCTGAAATGAGGGAAAGCTCTGCTGATTTTATCATCCATTTTTCATGTGCAAGCAAAAATACTGTTTTTTATTTTCCTTGCATGTCCCCCTCAGATCTACAGTGACTGCACTTCCAAGTGCACTTGCAATGCACTTGTAGTGCAAAGTAGGATTTGCCTTTAGTAAATAACCCCCTTTGGTATAGCTTTAAGGGGGTACAGCGGGCGAAACAAAAAGTGTGTGAAGTCCCTCTAAAAATCCATACCAAGCAATTATTCCAAGCATGTAGCCTGGCTGGCCTTGGAAGGGGAGGATAAGGGTGCGCCATTAATATGCCATTAATATGGGGGGGTGCCATGCCAGGGGACACCCCCCATGCAAACAATTTGTCCCTATGTTAATGAGGACAAAGACCTCTTCCCCACAACTCTGGCTGTTGGTTGGTTGGGTCTGCAGGTGGGGGAACTTATCAGAATCCCCATTTAAAAATAAACCCCTACTTTTTCACAAAAAAGTAGCCTAGAAATAAAGATGCCCAAACATGTGACAAGTCCTTGATTAAAAAATAAGAATCTTCAAAAACTGTCCCGCACTGTAAATCCTTTGTCAATCATGATGCTCACTGCCCTCTGGCTCACAGAAATTAAAAACCTGACAGACCCAGCATACACGACCAATCCTGACAGTGCTGCTCACCAAATGACAGGCTCCACAAGCTGTCATCAGTTATATAAGAAAAGAGGTGGGGATAGCAGTTCCTTCATCAACCATATATGCCCATTGCCATATTTAGTCAAGGTCATTGCCCATATATGGTCAGTGACCATATTTGTGTAAGGATGTTACTGCTATCCCTGCCCTTTTGTTTATGTGGCCTGGGATTTATCAGCCATGTAAGCATAGTGCCAGTGAGAGTGCCAGTGCTGCTTCCTTAGGAACCATTGACAGCATTGACCATGTCTTGTAGCATATCTGCAGTCTCTGGCTATCTTGTGTAGCATGTTAGTAGGCTCTGTCCAATTCTATTGCATGACTGTAGTCTCAGACAGCTTCATATAACATAACACGAACAGAATTTAATGTACAACCATTTAGTGATGTCAAGTTAGTTGGATCTTGATTTCTACAAGTATTTATCATTCTGTAAACATACCACTTCAGTACTGATCCTATGCAGTTACCTTATTACTAAGAAATTTACTTCCTTGAGTTTGATAACTCCAAAGTTTGGAAAGTTAAACTGACATTAAACCCTATTTTTTAGTAAGAATTACAGCAGCTGAAATCCAGACTTACATTATATTCAACTCCTGCATGTTTTAAATGTTCCCTTTCTTGTAATTTCACATTTCCCCCCATACATATTGTGACGGACCCCCGTACTCAAGATGAGTCAGCCCACCGTAAATGCTTCCTCTGTCCTGTACCCCACGATCCAAGATCCCACAGAGCACCCACTCATTAGCCGTAACTCAATGTAGAGTGAAAAACATCAAACTCTTTATTGAAACGTATAAACAGATATACAACTCAAGGACAATCCCCCCTCCCTTGAATTCAGGGTGGGGTAAACTGTCCAATCAGCAATAAGGAATACACAGGTCAGGTGTATTCAAACTTCTCATCAGTAAACAGTCTTATCAGCTGGGAGGGGCTTCTGGAGGAATCCCCCCCTCCACATAGACATACATCCCATAATATACTTTTCTCCCAAGGCAGACAGACACAATAGAACAATGGAATACAACCACACCCCAAACGATGTCAGCAAAGAGTCCATGAACAGCATGAGACAACACACAATATATACATATCTACAACATTCCAGTGTGGCTGTACAGTGAGTTCGACTAGCACAGATTAGACTGGGGTTCTCTTTCCCCCTGTGCCACTAATGGGCACAGGGTGATTTACACATAGGAGGGGCCCGGGGAGCTGGACACAGAGTTTTCAGAGCTCTCCAAGGTAAGCTGGGTTCCACAAGCCCCCCACCCAAAGTGACTCCCATCACACATATGGCCCCTATTTCCAAAATAGAAGTGGTTGTGCATGTTCCCTGTGAGGACACTGCCTTCACTGACATGCTCAAGCAGTTTAAGAGGCTAACACACACAAGACACAGCTCTGCTCATTCTCTACGGATAGTCTGCTATCAATCACTTCACTTGGAGGAGGAGCAGAAGCATTCATGACATACGTCACACTCACCTGGTCAAATACTTAGGGACCACACACCCCCTTCATTTATTGTTGAAACATGTACAGTATGTGTAAACCAGCATTTCCAAGATAGCCAATTGTGAGGACTGTGCGTGTGTCAATGCACAAGCAGCATGATAAGACACTACAAATAAGATATGCCTTTGCTGCAGAAGTAGCCAGTGTCATCAGACAATGAAACAGGTGTGAAACCCCCTGCCCCTCCTCTGAGGTGATTGGATGGAATGGTGCAGGTCATAGCCACCTAGAGAGCTGCACTGTCATTTATAAACACAAAAGCTGTGTTTAAAAGTGACAGTGGTGATCAGAGAGACCAGGACCAGTTCTGTAGGTGGCGGTATGGATTACTGCCATGTTCTGACCATAAAAAAGCTCTGCTATTACTTACTGAGGCCACCAATCACAGTGATACTGTGAGCAGAGAAGGTAGGAGGGGGCTTGTCAAAGCCATTGATCATGAAGGTGGTTGTTTTTTTTTTTTTAAATACAATGACTAAGTGGCTAGTGAATGTGGAGATTTGGCTGGTAACAAAGACAGCTAAAACTAAGTGAAGGAGCAAGTACAACACACAGTTAGTATCCCTTGAGTTCTTTACAGATTCATGTTCTAGTCACTCTTCCTTTGCACAGGGGTCTGCTGTAGTATCTACCCTTTGCCAAACATTATACCAACCACAATTTTATATGATGGTGTGATTTGTCAGACAAGTAAACATGCATCTTTCAGGCCAGTGGTTTGTAGAAGTAGGTGAAAGAAACCATGACACCCAAGAGGGAATATGCTATATGATACACTTAAGTGTCAGTTAGCAATGCACCCAAATCTCTTCATAAGAGCAAAATAAGAAACCACCTGCCAGAAAGGTGAGTATTAAAGTTTTTCTTTTACAGGGTGCTGGCAGTTTATTTTCCAATGTCTACCTCCAGAACGGTCACATGAGAGATAGTCTCCACCTACTTACAGGTAACACAAACAGAAGTTAAAAGTTCCATAAAAACTCTTGTCCATCATTTCTTGTGAGTGGCAAACAAGAAGAAAATAATCAGTTACAAGTTGTCAGGACCATATAAAGGGATTCCATAAGTTTAGACATAGATCATAGCAAATTGAAACCCCACCAGGAGAAGTTCAACACGATCGCAAGATTCTGGCCATTCCAGAAGGTATTTCAAGGTATGCTATGCTTCCCCTCCACTTTAACTCATTTAAAAGTTGCTAAGAATGATCCAGTCAGATCAGACACTAGTGATCCTCATAGTTCCTTTATGAGTGAAAATAACCTAGTTCTCTCTCTTACTGTAGGTCTTGTCTTATCAGGAATAATCATCAAAATAACTTTAAATCCATATGTTGCAGCCACATTAAAGGAATCTGAATCTCCTAGTGTGGATCCTCCAGAATGGGACTTTCATGATATACACTAAAGGTTCATACTGTCGCTTTGTCTGTCTAGCTGGACCAATCCTTAGCATATCTTCCACTCATCAAAAATCATTCTTCAAGGCGCCATCTAAGATACGTCCTGCAAACTCCCCATCTGTTCCTGTGTGGAACCTATCCTTTGTAGGTACTGCCCTCATGCAACCATCTATCATTAAAATTCCTGACCTACAAATTGGTCTTCATGGTAGCCATTACCACAGCTAGTCAGGACAGTGAGCTACAGACATTTTTAGCCAAAGAACCATTTTTAAAGTGGCTGCAAAGACTGAAGATTTTTTTACTTTCATGCATTCAATGCATGAAGGTATAAAATCTTCTGTGTTATGCTCCCCCCACAGCCCCCTAATACTTACCTGAGCTCTCTCTCGATCCAGTGATGTGCACTAGAGCCCCAGATGTCCTGGTACTCCCTCTCCTCATTGGCTGAGACAAAAGCAGGAGCCCTTTGCTCCCACTGCTGTCAATCACAGCCAGTTAGCGAATGAGGAGAGAGAGAGAGAGTGGGAATGGGGTCAAGCCGAAGCTCTATATGTCTTATAGACTTATAGAACAAGGCTCGGGAGCTATCATGCACCAGTGCCCCATAGCAAGCAGCTTGCTATTGGGGGCATTGGTCAAAGGGGAGGAGCTAGGAGCACCAGCGGGGATCTGAAAGAGGATTGGGGCTGCTCTGTGCAAAACCACAGACCAAGTAAGTATAACATGTTTGTTTTCGTTTTTTTTGTTTAAAGCCAAACCTTTAATACCGCTGTAACCTTGTTTTTGAATAGGGTAGTTTTGAAGATGGATTCTATGTTTCTTCCAAAAGTATACTCCACTAATTACAGAAAATCATTCTCCCACCTTTTTTCAGTAAACCAAACAAGAAAAAATGAACAAGACTTTGCTTCACTGGACGGAAAAAAATGTATATTGAAATATATAGAAGTGACTGAAGGTTTTAGGAAGTCTGCAACTTTGTTTGGTCTTTCTAGGAGACCCAACAAAGAAAGGCAGACATTCAAGACATCTATAGCTAGGTGGATTAAACTTACCATTAGGTTAACCTACAGTTTTTTAATCAAAAATCTTTGTTTAAGGTCAACACTCATGCCACAAGGTCACTGTCTGCCTCCTGGGATGAAAAGCCTTTTGCCAATATCGAGCAGATTTGCCAAACATATTTGTAAAATTTTAAAGGATTTACCTTCTGTTCTGCCAAGATTTGTCTTTTGGGTGAAAAGTGTTTCAAGTAGTGGTCCCTCTCTAGTTTTCAATCTTTGTTGTCTTTAATGATGAGACCATTCTAGGGAATGATTTGAAAAACATGAGGCATTACCTGAAATGTCCATTCTCCAGGATTGTAGCTCTCCCCCCGTATTTTATGTGTTATGTTAATTTATTTACACTAGCCTTTTTATTTATCCTTGTCAATACTGAGGCTCAGGAGGAGTTTTTACCTTTTTTGTGCTTTGGTCACCTGTAGGTGCTTATCGCTCATGTGACTATCCTGGAGGATTCCTGAAAAAGCAGTTGTCAGGTAATAACTTGTGTGTGTGTTTTTTTTGAATATGGAGATATGGTCACTTTAATCACTTCCAAACCACACTATAGCCGAATGACAGCTACAGCATGGCCCCCCAGCTCTGGGAGGGTGTCCATGAACGTCCTCCCAAGAACCCACTTCCCGCGTGCCCCCTGGGGCATGCATCAGGTGCGCTTTGTGGCCCCTGTGTCCTTTGGACACAGCTGATCACAGATCGCAGTAAAGGGTCAATCACAGGGGCCCTTTAACATGAGATAAGCTGTGTCCAAACACAGCTGATCAAATGTACACAGACTTGCCGGTTATTGGCAGTCCTTTCCTCGCACTCTGTGCCTGTGTGAGGAAAGAAGAGCCGATAACCGACAAGGCTGTCAGTACATTGTTTACGCTGATAATCAGCGCATTGATCATCAGTGCCCTGATTATCAGTGCAGCCCCATCAGTTTACATCAGTGCAGCTTCTCAGTGGCCATCGGTGTTGCCTATCAGTGCCAACTCGTCAGTGCAGCCTCATCAGTGCCAACTCGTCAGTGCAGCCTCATCAGTGTCTCCTCATCAGTGTAGCCTCATCAGTCCCTCCTCATCAGTGTAGCCTCATCAGTGCCTCCTCATCAGTGTAGCCTCATCAGTCCCTTCTCATCAGTGTAGCCTCATCAGTGCTCATTAGTTCAGCCCCATCAGTGCACATCAGTGAAGAAGAAAAATGACTGATTTGCTAAATTTTATAACAGAAACTAAGAAAACCTTTTTTTTTTTTTTTCAAAATGTTCTGTATTTTTTTTGTTTGTTTAGTAAAAGAAAGCTCTATCTGGCTCAAAAAATATATAACAATTTCATATGGGTACAGTCTTGTATGACCGTGTAATTGTCATTCAAATTGCGACAGCACTGAAAGCTGAAAATTGGCCTGGGCAGGAAAAGGGGATGAAAGTGCCCAGTATTAAAGTGGATAAATATTGATTACTGACCAAGGCTCTCCACTCGTAGTTAATGTATCCTTCTTTGACAGGATTGCCTCAAAGATGGTATCACAGAAGATTATATTTAATGCAGGAAAGGTAAACTAAAAAATAGTGTGCTGACTTCTGAATTTTTCATAATGCCCATCATACAGTATCCACTCCAAACTACATCTGTACCAGAACAGTGCCTTGTCAGTATTACTAAGCAGCACAAAGAAAAGAAAGTTACAACACAGACTAGTCTTTTATGTATCTTCTTGCCAGAGAAGATTGAAAATGACGACCTTTTACCTTGAGTCACCTTCAGAAAGTTTATGATGTGCATTGTTCTTTTTCAACTATCACAAATAAACAGTCAAGTATACTTTTACCTGGTAGCTTGAGTTCTTTGTACAACTTAAAAGTGCATTACATATTATCCATTGATTGGTATCCCTACCTGCATTTACCTTACTTTGATAAACTATGGAGCTGTTGGAGGGGGCCTGACCTGGCCTATAGTTGACATTTAGTCAAAAAAAATGAAAATATGTTTTTTTATGCTTTTTTATGTGTTTTTATGATTCATCATTGTGTACTTGTTTTTAAAAACAACATATTAAAGAAGAATTCAAGATAAACACAGAAACCTCTAATTACTCTGCAGTATATGGTTAACATTGTGTGTTATTTGTGACATTTACACAGTTGTCACAAAAGTTACCAAAAAATTGTTTATAGTTCAAATCACAATCTGTTTATCAGCTGAAATAATAATCATCTAATAATGATTATATGTGAAATGTCTACAAAAACATTATACTTAACCACTTGACCTTCAGAAGATTTACTCCCCTTCATGACCAGGCCATTTTTTGCGATGCGGCGCTGCATTACTTTGCTTGTCATTTGCACGGCCATGCAACACTGTACCCAAATAAAATTAGTGTAATTTTTTGCCCACAAATAGAGCTTTCTTTTGGTGGTATGTGATCACCTCTGCGTTTTTTTTTTTTTGCACTATAAACAAAAAAAGACTGACAATTTTGAAAACAAAAAACAATATTTTTTTTACTTTGTGCTATAAAACATATGCAATAAAAAATAAATCAAAAATCTAAGTTTTTCATAAATTTAGACCAATATGTACAGTATCTCACAAAAGTGAGTACACCCCTCACATTTCTGTAAATATTTTATTATATCTTTTCATGTGACAACACTGAAGAAATGTTAAGTAGTGAGTGTACATCTTGTATAACAGTGTAAATTTGCTGTCCACTCAAAATAACTCAACATATAGCCATTAATGTCTAAACCGCTGACAACAAAAGTGAGTACACTCCCTGCTGTTTCTAGAGCGAACAGTGACGAAGCCGACTATACTGTGTACTCGGCTCGGTTCCGCTCGCAGTCCTGACAGCAGGGAGGCGGGACTGCGAGCGGAGCCGAGCAGTCGCTCTCGGTCTGTTTCGTCAGCGCTCGGCCTTTTTCGTCGGCACTCTGTATTTTTCTAAGTTTTTCATAAATTTAGACCAATATGTACAGTATCTCACAAAAGTGAGTACACCCCTCACATTTCTGTAAATATTTTATTATATCTTTTCATGTGACAACACTGAAGAAATGTTAAGTAGTGAGTGTACATCTTGTATAACAGTGTAAATTTTCTGTCCACTCAAAATAACTCAACATGTAGCCATTAATGTCTAAACCGCTGACAACAAAAGTGAGTACACCCCTAAGTGATAATGTCCAAAGTGTCAATATTTTGTGTGGCCACTATTATTTTTCAGCACTTTTAACCCTCTTGGGCATAGAGTTCCCCAGAGATTCACAGGTTGCCACTGGAATCCTCTTCTACTCCTCCATGATGACATAACAGAGCTGGGGGATGTTAGAGACCTTGCGCTCCTCCACCTTACCTTTGAGGATGCCCCACAAATGCTCAATAGGGTTTAGGTCTAGAGACATGCTTGGCCAGTCCATCACATTTATCCTCAGCTTCTTTAGCAAGACAGTGGTCGTCTTGGAGGTGTGTTTGGGGTCGTTATCATGTTGGAATACTGCCCTGCGGCACAGTCTCTGAAGGAAGGGGATCATTCTCTGTTTCAGTATGTCACAGTACATGTTGCATTCATGGTTCCCTCAATGAACTGTAGCTCCCCAGTGCCGGCAGCACCCATGCAGCCCCAGACCGTGACACTCCCACCACCATACTTGACTGTAGGCAAGATAAACTTGTCTTTGTACTCCTCACTTGTTTGCTGCCACACACACTTGACACCATCTGAACCAAATAAGTTTATCTTGGTCTCTTCAGACCACAGGACATATTTCCAGTAATCCATGTCCTTAGTCTGCTTGTCTTCAGCAAACTGTTTGCAGGCTTTCTTGTGCATCATCTTTAGAAAAGACTTCCTTCTAAGACGACAGCCATCCAGACCAATTTGATGCAGTGTGCGGCGTATGGCCTGAGCGCTGACAGGCTGACCCCCCCACCCCTTTCCTAAATGTACATAATATAACTGGGTACTAAGATTCATAGATAAAGTTGATCCAGGGAAAATCCAATTGCCTCTTGGGGGATCAGGAAGGAATTTTTTCCCCTGCTGTAGCAAATTGGAGCATGCTCTGCTGGGGTTTTTTGCCTTCCTCTGGATCAACTGTGGGTATAGAATTGGGTATATTGGATTGTACGATATTTTTTATTTATCGGTGTATAACACGCACTTTTTCCCCTTAAATCGGGGGAAAGTCGTGGGTGCGTGTTATACGCCAATCCCCACTGTCTGTGATCCAAAAATATCGAGCGCCGCCGAAAAATAGCGAGCGCCGTCAAAAAATACAGAGCGCCGACGAAAAAGACCGAACTCCGACGAAAAAGACTGAGCGCCGAAAAAAAGACCGAGCCGACTGCTCAGCTCCGCTTGCAGTCCTGCCTCCCTGCTGTTTCTAGAGCGAACAGTGACGAAGCCGACTATACTGTGTACTCGGCTCGGTTCCGCTCGCAGTCCTGACAGCAGGGAGGCGGGACTGCGAGCGGAGCCGAGCAGTCGCTCTCGGTCTGTTTCGTCAGCGCTCGGTCTTTTTCGTCGGCACTCTGTATTTTTCGGCGGCGCTCGCTCGGTCTGTCAGCGGCGGGAAATTTGAACGTGGGCAAGGCTGCAAACGACTAAAGGACTAAACTTTCAGACTGACAGCCCAGTGCTGCAGATTGCATTGGACAGACTCCCAGCAGCATCCCCTGTATAATCAACAGAGCTCTGCTGTCAATGTCCTGACAGCATTTCTGATGAACAGAGCACAGCTGACCAGTAGTCAAAATGACAGCAGAGCACTACTGACTTTATTGGGAGAGTCATGCTCTACCTCTACATCACCCCATCAATCTTTTGCACTGTGCAGGACCAAGCTTTCAGACTGACGGCCCATTGCTGCAGATTGCATTGGGCAGACTCCCAGCAGCATCCCCTGCATAAACAACAGAGCTCTGCTGTCAATGTCCTAACAGCATTTTTGATGAACAGAGCATAGCTGACCAGTAGTCAAAGAGCACCACTGAAGAGCACCACTGACTTTATTAGGAGAGTCGTCCTCTACATCCCCAATCAATCTTTTGCACTGTGCAGGACCAAACTTTCAGACTGACAGCCCAGTGCTGCAGATTGCATTGGCCAGACTCCCAGCAGCACCCCCTGTATAATCACCAGAGCTCTTCCATCAATGTCCGAACAGCATTTCTGATGACCAGTAGTCAAAGTGACATCAGTGAACCACTGACTTTATTGGGAGAGCCATGCTTAATTCATGAACAAAGGCTGCTCTTGTTGCACTTCGGCATCTTCGCCTTAGGTGCCAGAGAACCTTGTCCTGTCACTGCACAGGGGAGTGCTTTTTTGCTTCTGCAGTATAAAAGATAACTAGTAATTTTGCTTTTAACGCTTTCAATTTCAAAACATCATAAATATGAATTAAACATGAACGCACATGCATTTTGCATGCATTAGTTCCCACTTTTAAACTAGCAGCTTGAACCAATAAACAACCTCCTTTTATTTTTCAGATGCGACATTTCAAACTCCATGTTTCCACGCTCCAATCTTTTGCAGCTGCTTGCGTATGAATAAATAATAGAAAATGTACAAGATAAAAAAAAAGTCTGGATGCCTGCGTTGGAGTGATCTAATCACTATTATGAAACAAAAGCAATCAATACATCAGTAACCCATGCATCATCTTATATTAAGCGCCCCCCTTCCATCAATTGTTACTATTGTGAGCCTCGCTATCAGCTAATTGCATGATTTATCTTATCAACTTTCCTGAATGCATTTTCCCAGATGAGCAGTTGCACTTACTAGCAGTCTGCAAAAGGAAGGAAAAAATAAAATGAGCAAAATGAGAAACACGTTGATAAGAGATTTTGTTCCCAAAAGAAACGCCTTTGTCGGAAAAAGGATATCAGCACACCTTTGGAGGAGCATGTGAAGGCAAAGTGAGGAAAACCCGTTTGTAGTACTCTTAGAACTGATGTCACATGCAAAGCAAGGACATCACAAGGAGGAGTCAGATTACAGTAAGAATGGGCAGTGCAGCGTGCAGGCAATGCTAGATCAGACAGGGGATTGGAACAGGGATAAGACTTGCTGCTCAACACTCATCCTAAACACAAGAAAGCACCGATCGCTGTACCAGTGCTGGGGACATTTGCACCTCCTGAAGAATGAGAGATTCTTGCTGCACATGACAAGCTTGTGTTGGAGTTAATGCACAATAGAGAGCAGACAGCCTTGTGATTGGAATGAGAAACATAATGTATTTTGGTAAGTGCTACGCTTTTGTGCTGTTATGCTTTGACTTGTCCATTGAAAAGCAGCTGTTTTGACGTGTGCACAATCAGTCTATGCACCTAGCTTACAGCACTTTGCCTGTAGTGCTGCTGGGTTTGTATGTGTGCAGTGATCTGCAATGGCTAGATCTCACTACAGACCTACAGACCAGGGTGGATGGCTCAATAAACTTGACTACATGTTTACTTTAAAAGTAACTGAAAAGCCACTTAAAAAGC
Source organism: Lithobates sylvaticus (assembly GCA_028564925.1). Classification (NCBI taxonomy): domain Eukaryota; kingdom Metazoa; phylum Chordata; class Amphibia; order Anura; family Ranidae; genus Lithobates; species Lithobates sylvaticus. The sequence continues at coordinate 411,203,726 of CM053030.1, forward strand.
AATCTTGTTGTCATTTGTGATTTTATGTTTTTTTTTTTGCTTTTATGTTTTTGCTTTTATGTTTTTGCTTTTTTGTTTTGCATTTTACGTTTCCTTTTATTTATTGGAGGTCGTGCTTTCTTAGAGAGGAATTCCACCCCTAACAAAGAATTGTGTTTATTACTTTTATGACTAGCGTAGCTATAAAATAAATTTGTTGTTTTAATAAGTCTATAGAGGGCTCACAGCTGATTTAATAATGTGTCAGTTAACAGTCTATTATCATTTTAGTTCTGAAAATATGACCCCCCCGGGTTTAGCAGCCCCCTAGACCTGCCTGCACGTTACATGCTGTCGTTTGCTTATTTCACTTACAAGCTCCCCCAGCTGTAGTGTAGAAGGTTGTGCACTGTCATTTAGCAGGACAAGCACTCCTCTTGTCCAGAATAATGGTCCTTACATCCAGGGCTGCTCATTTAGCCAGAAGTTTCATGGCCACAAAATCCTTGACATGGTTTCTTGCAGTAATTAGCTCATTTCATAGACAGTGAAACTTTATGCTGTGTGTTTATTGTAATAACTGTAGTATTCTCTGAAAGCAGAGCAATGCTTCAGAATGATCTGACTGTGTGTTCTTCTCAATAAGTAACATATGCTGAACACTGTTTTTTTTTTTTTTTTTAAAGAGAAAAGTTAACGCCCCCCTCCCCACCAAAAAAAAAAAAAATGCTTATGTCAGTTTGTGTGTTATTATATCAGAGTTTTAAGTGCTTAGATAACATTTTGTAATATGGCAAAATGTAAATTTTCTGTTGTGTATTAAATGTTTAAATATTTTAATATGGTGGCTGTTTTTTGGAGAAAAAATGCTTACTTCTAAAAATGACTTTCCAGACCTACTTACATGTTTAAAGTAATCAGTACTTTGTAAAAGACACAAGGGAACGTGTATAACTCCATTCAAAATTATTAACCATTTTGAATTATTAATTATGTGACTGTGGTCGGCTAGTAAAATGTTAATTTGATTGGTTGCTATGAGCTATTGCACTTTGCACATCATTACTGCACTGCCTTTGTGGGTAAGCTCATATATAATATTGGACTTATTCATTATGCTAATAGCTCTTTAAGGTGGATACTTTCATCAGTAATGGTCAGGAGACGTTCGATTTTAGTTTACTGCTGTCATATCATTTAGCAGATGATTTCTGATTGGTTGACATGGTTTACTGCACTCTGCACTGCTTACCAACTAAGTCCAAATTTAAGTGCAAAGGGAACAAGACATAGCTAAAATAGAATGCTGAATGCTTAAGGTGCGATCTATCAAAAGACCAAAATCTGGTTGTGTCGTTTACTTCTTTATATTACCCGTCAGGCATTTTAAAATGGCAAGTCATCCAGGGCAACAAGACAACACTTATAGAAAAATAAACTTATATTCAGAAAACGTTTACTGTGCAGAATTGCCTTATCATTAGCTTCAGTGGTTACTTGAGTATAAGCTAGTGATAGTTAATTTCCAATTAAAGTTGACTAAATCCAGGAACAGACTTAAGCAATGGAAAACAGTAGTAAGGGGAGGCTTGAGCAAGTGACATTTTGCAGCAGAAAAACAATAGCAAGGAAAGAAACACTAGAAGTCATGGAAATATGTTTGTGATGGAATTTGGTTAATAGCATTGTAGAATGTGAGTCACTGAAGGGCAAATGAAGGATGGATTGAAACATTCACACCTCGTCGTTTGAGTGCACTGCATGGGGATCCATCATAAATTATATATTTTCTCATAATTGTCACATTTCACACTCTTCACTAGCATCCTGGAGCAATTATTTTTGAATGCTGTCAGGAATTAGAGTACAGGTGCTACAATAAATGTTTAGAGCCAAATGGACAGTACGTTTTGTAATAAACTAATAGCTAAGGGGGCTGTGCCAAGGTAATATACTGTAAAAAATGCTGAACTGCAAATCATTTAAGTTCATTCCAATTTCCATATTATTCTAGGAATATATATTCAGGTTTTTCTTGAACTGGTTGTGGGCTTTTTATAGAATCCATTTTTTTTTTGGATTACTTTTTGTTCAATAGTTTGCATACAGTGACAATTGCAATCATTATCCCAAGATAATGATATGGTTTGTCTAAGCCAATGAAGACCGAAGTCAGTCATTTTATTCCTAAATGTTGGAAGTGTCACCAGTATATTTGGCACCCACAAGGTGAACTGTGCTGCTAGCCAGGACACATGGACACATCCTATATTTACACTTTAATTGTACAAGTGATAACTTTTTTTATGTAGTACATTGAATCACTGTCGGTGTAACTGTTTAAAAGAAAAGTAAAAAAAAAAAGATGGTGTAAACATTCTTAATAGAACAGTAAAACCAGCTTATGTTTGCCTGTCACAAGTGTTATAGCGGACATAAAGTCTAATACGACTTTTTTTTTTTTGGCCTGGATAATACTCCTCAAAGTGATAATAGATCAAATGTGACCACTATGAAAATCCACTTAGACTTAAACTCCATCTTTGGGTTTTAAAGTTTTGCTTGCACTGAACGATTTAAGGTTTCACACTGTGCTGATTTATGGATTAAAAGTATTAAAGCTGTAAAAGCAAGAGATGGAGCTTAAACATGATACTGATATTGTTGGGTGTAGTTGTGATGGTGGATGGGGAAGATGTAAAACATGAAACTCTATAGGTTTTTTTTTTTTTTTTTAAGCGAAAGAATCACATTTTTGTGGCTTGAGGTCATGTTTTACTTCTTTCTTATTTAGCTGGGCTTCACTGATGCTAGTTTCTGAAAGTCCAACATATTCCACTATCCAATATAGGGAATGATAAACTGATCTCATCAGTCCATGCCCTCTGGAGCTTACCATTTAATGGAACTACAGCAGAGCAGAGGACTGTTAAGCTATCAAGTTTTCAAGTAGTATGACTGCGTACCAGGAGTCACATGAAAGGTCCATGGGTCCCTTTTGCTTGTAAAGTCAATTTATTTTAACAGTTTGCAGTCTTAGCAATAAAAATCATGAATGAAACAGATCTGGTAGAGTATTTTTATTTGTTGTAAAATTAAAAGTGACTGTTTGGAAAGCAGTTTGCTTAGAATTAGAGGGTACTAAAAATACACTGAAATATGCCAAAGGATACTTGAGATAAGTGGACATATATTATGAATGCTTGGTAAACACTGACAGTTTAAAAGGAGTATGAAATCTATTAAAAGTTAAGACACGCTGAGCTTAACTATAAGTATTTTTTTCTTATGGGAGGAAGACTGGGTCCCCAGAGCCTGGCAGCACAAATATGAGAACATCCAAATCTCATACAAATAATGCTCTGGCTGTAATTAAACCCAGGACCTCAGTGCTGCAGGGCATTCATTAATATATATTGTATACTTCTATGTTGATTTCCACTCTGATCACATAAGAAAGCCAATGGTGAAATGAGTTTTCATCTGACCAAAGTTCAAAAGTAAAGGTGAAGCAGGCATTACATCAGGAGGGTGATTTATGAGCCAGGCAATTTGAAGTGGTGTTTCCACAAAAAAAAAAAAAAATGGCATAAAATTCCTAAAACAATAATTGGAATTTTTTTTTTTCACTTACCTCTAAATGCCTGTTGCTAGGGGGTCCCTCATAGTCTGCCTCCTTCAGTGCCCGGGCACTGACATCACTTCCCCTTGGCGCAGTTAGTCATCTGTGACACGTGACAGGTCCCAGATGACTGCGCAGCGTATCACGGCATGCATCGCCTCTCGCCATGCGCAGTGGGTGCCCGGCTGTGAAGCCACAGCCGGGTGCCCACAGTAAGGATGCTGGCGTCGCAAGCAGAGCAGGGAATGAGGGGGGGGCTTCGTTCCCCCGCATCGCTGGACCCTGGGACAGGTAAGTGTCCGATTATTAAAAGTCAGCAGCTGCAGTATTTGTAGCTGCTGACTTTTAAAAAATATTTTTTAAGGGGCACCCCACTTTAATTCTGGCCAACAGAATATGTATACACTTCAAGCAGCCAATCAGGGACAAAGTAATGTCTGTTTTTTTTCCCCTTAAAGGGGTTGTAAAGGTTTGTTTTTTATTTTCTAATTAGATCCCTTTAAGCTAGTGCATTGTTGATTCACTTACCTTTTCCTTCGATTTCACCTTCTAAATGTATGTTTTCTTAGTCTGAATTGCTCACTTCCTGTTCCTCCTCTGTCAGCTTGCCCCCATCATCCGGGCCGTTCTGGCTGGGGGTTAGTCAACATGCCCGCCCCCTCCCTTGGGACTATATCCCTGTGGGGAGACGCTGTGTACGTTCACAGGCACGGGAGGCAGGGGAGCCGTGGGCGTGTCTAAGACACTGTAGCTCCACCTCCCATGCCATGTTATTGCAATCAGAATGACGATCTCAGCTGCACAGCCTTTACTCCACCCCCTTTATGTTTATTCAGTGTATGGGCATGCTGGGGAGGCGGAATGGGCATGGCTGCTGGGCGGTGAGAAATGAGAACAAGGCTCGTTCTTTGACACAGCGAAAAAGGGGCACTGCGCATGCGCGATGCCGCTAAGCATCAAGGGATTTGTAGTTCGTTTGAAGACGCAACGTTGCTACATGGAGTGCCATCTTAAAAAACAAAAGCTGAGAAGATTATAGATACACTAAAGATGGAAGTTCAGAAAAAGCATATGCGCAAAACAGGTAAATCGAAAATTTCTGCAGAAATAACAGCTATATTCCTGAGCTATGCTGCATATAGATCAGATATTGGTAAAAAAAATGTTTAGCTTTACAACCCCTTTAACCACTTAAGGACCGCCTCCTGCACATTTACGTCAGCAGAATGGCACGGCTGGGCAAATCAACGTACAGGTACGTTGCCCTTTAAGAGCCCAGCCGTGGGTCGCGCGTGACCCAGACCTGAGCTCCGTGACCATGGCCGCGGGACCCGTGGACCCGATTTCCACTGGTGTTCCGCGATCGGGTCACAGAGCTAAAGAACGGGGAGAAGTAAGTGTAAGCAAACCTCTCCCCGTGCTTCCTAGTGAGGCTGTCACTAATCGTCTGTTCCCTGTCAGTAAAAAACACACACAGGATATACTTAACCCCTCCCCGCCCCCTAGTGGTTAACTCCTTCATCCCCAGTGTCATTTACACAGGAATCAGTGCATTTAAATAGCACTGATTGCTGTATAAATGACAATGGTCCCAAAAATGTGTAAAAAATGTCCGATGTGTCCACCATAATTTCGCAGTCACAATAAAAATCGCTGATCGCCGCCATTACTAGTAAAAAAAAAATATTAATAAAAATGCTATAAAACTATCCCCTATTTTGTAAACGCTATAACTTTTGTGCAAACCAATCAATCATCGCTAATTGCATTTTTTTTTTTTTACCAAAAATATGTAGAAAAATATGTATCGGCATAAACTGAGGAAAAAACATTTTTGTTAGATATTTTATTTGGGATATTTATTATAGCAAAAAGTAAAAAATATTGAATTTTTTTCAAAATTGTCGCTCTATTTTTGTTTATAGCGCAAAAAATAAAAACCGCAGAGGTGATCAAATACCACCAAAAGAAAGCTCTATTTGTGGGGAAAAAAGGACGCCAATTTTGTTTGGAGCCACGTCGCACGACCGCGCAATTGTCAGTCAAAGCGAAGCAGTGCCGAAACGCAAAAAGGGGCCTGGTCCTTTGGCTGCAAATTGGTCCGGGGCTTAAGTGGTTAAGCTGATGTTGGAGAGCAGCACATCACAATTTATACCTGCTTAGGGGCTGCTGTTCCTTGCTTCCTAAAAATGAACTCAACGGGCCAGTAGAGAGTTACTTTATGTATATAGAACATCTAATATTGCTGAAAGGGGACATTCCTAGCCAACCAAACTCGGGACCCTTCGGGGTAAGACCGCGCTATATTAAGATTCCTCTCAACTCAACTCAATAAAGGTTTAAAGGTTCAGGCCAAGTCTACAGATAATAGTAGCCATGGAAAACTATGAAGAGCCTGTAGCTCTTCGTCGTTAATAACACACATATTATATATTCATACCACTAGAAATGTATTTACGAATTGGGAAATTCATCATGTTCAATAGACAGACACACTTTTGCTTGTTTCCTTAAAGCCACAGGGGTTGATTTACTTAAACTGGAAAGAGCAAAATCTGGTGCAGCTCTGCATAGAAACGAATAAGCTTCCAGGCTTTTTTGTCAAAGCGTAATTGAAAAAGCTGAAGTTAGAATCTGATTGGCTACCATGTACAGCTGCACCAGATTTTTCACTCTCCAGTTTTAGTAAATTAACCCCATAGTAACCTTATAAAGACATAAAAAAGCAATTTTTGTAATAATTAATACTTACAAAGTTAATTTTTTCAGTACCCTAACATACAGTATTACATTTGTCACAACAGAGGAGTTAGGTTTTAAATCTGTAAAACAAGAAAACTCTCACCTATAATTAGTGTCATATGGCCTTCATATTAGGGAACTAGGGGATTTTATAAATCCCTATTCCCATGTTCTTATAGTCACCAAATCACAACAGACTGATATGTGCATCTTAGAATATTTTTACATTTCTCTATGGGAATGTATGCTGTTGGGATTTGTAAACTTACTAATGTTACATTTTCAAGGCTTCAATTCCACTTTAAATTTGTAAACATGCAGTTATCAAAAATATGAGATTTTCTGATAAAATACTCCAATACAATACTCAGAACATTTTATGAACAAGAGATGTTAAGGTCACAATTTTCAAAAACCCTCATGGAACTTAAGTTGGACTATAGCATCATATACCCTATATTGTCAAAAGTATAGGGGCACCTGCCCTTACACGCACATGAACTTTAATGTCATCCCAGTCTTAGTCCGTAGGGTTCAATATTGAGTTGGCCCACCCTTTGCAGATATAACAGCTTCAACTCTTCTGGGAAGGCTGTCCCCAAGGTTTAGGGGTGTGTCTATGGGAATGTTTGACCATTCTTTCAGAAGTGCATTTGTGAGGTCAGGCACTGATGTTGGACGAGAAGGCCTGGCTTGCAGTCTCCCCTCTAATTCATCCCAACGTTGTTGAGGTCAGGGTTGAGGTCCAGTTGAGGTCAGGACTCTGTGCAGGCCAGTCACATTCCTCCACCCCAAACTCATTCATCCATGTCTTTAGGGACCTTGCTTTGTGCACTGGTACACAGTCACGATGGAACAGGAAGGGGCCATCCCCAAACATGAAATTGTCCAAAATATCTTGGTATGCTGATGCCTTAAGTGTTCCCTTCACTGAATCTAAGGGGACAAGCCTAACCCCTGAAAAACAACCCCAAACCATAATTCCCCTTCCACCAAATGATTTGGACCAGCACACAAAGCAAGGTCCATAAAGACATGGATGAGCGAGTTTGGGGTGGAGGAACTTGACTGGTCTACACAGAGTCTTGACCTCAACATGATAGAACACCTTTGGGATGAATTAGAGCGGAGACTGTAAGCCAGGCCTTCTTGCCCCCATCAGTGCCTGACCTCACAAATGCGCGTCTCGGAAGAATGGTCAAACATTCCCATAGACACACTCCTAAACCTTGTGGACAGCCTTCCCAGGAGAGTTGAAGCTGTTATAGCTGCAAGGGGTGGGCCAACTCAATATTGAACCCTACGGACTAAGACTGGGATGCCATTAAAGTTCATGTGTGTAAAGGCAAGCGCCCCAATACTTTTGACAATATTGTGTATGTTGTTTTTTTTGTCACAATTATGGAAACAGGGATGCTTGCTGACAGGTCAGTTGTGGGCCTCTTTCCTTGAAGAATCAAGACCCCTTTTCTTTGAAAGAAATATTTTCTTCTAATATTGTGCCAATACTTTATGCTCATTCACTTATTTTTTGTGAATACTGTAAGTGAGCGTAGCCTTGACAGACATGGTACTCCAAAGTTCAACAATGTTGACTGTGAGGTAAATCCAGCCCTGTGTTTATGGTCTGTGTAAATTGGTACATGTTTATTGGTGTCATAAGTCCAGTGTGGTTAGTTTTTCTGTATGTAAATGACAAAGTATCCCAAATAGTTTCTGATCCATACCTTTTAACCTGTCCGCACTTCTTAATCCCAACACCAACCCTAAAGCCCCATACACACGCTCAGATTATCCGAGGACCAGGTCCGTCGGATCATGTCCGTCGTACTTTGTCCGATGTTGGTTTTGCGTACACACGGTCGGACAAAGTTGTCGGAAAATCCGATCATTCTGAACGTGGTGACGTTCGTTGCGTACGACGGGACTACGTAGAGGCTAGTAGCCAATAGCTTTGGTCTTGTAATGTGATCTGAGCATGCGTAGCACTTTGTCCGTCGGAATTCGCTACACACGATCGGAATTGGTGTGACCGGACTTTGTTGTCGAAAAATCTATCCAGCAGGAGATAGAACTTTGTCCGTCGGACAATCCGATGGAAACTGTCCGATGGTGCCTACACACGGTCGGAATTTCCGACAACATTGTCCGATAGGACAGAATCCATCGGAAAATCCGACCGTGTGTATGGGGATTTACAGTTCCTCTCTGAGATTTCACAGCAACAAAATATATTTATCTATGTGTATAGAGTGATATGATAGGTTTTTGCCACTTGTCACTACCTGACATGAAGTTAGTAGTACATGTGTATGAATAAGAATATTCCCAGCGTCCCCTCATACGTTTTTCTCATGTATGGCCAGTAAGTGATTCAATGCCTTATCTTTCACATTAAATCTTCACAAGACTGAGTGGAGCTAGCAAGCTTAGTCAGAGTTACACGATTCTCTTTGATCAGGGAAACACTCCTAATGCTGTGGATGTTTATGATCAAAGAGAAGCACATCATTCTAAGAATGTAATTACAGAGATCCTCTTAAATCTTTATGGATACATGCTCTATATATACAATCATGTGGGATTCCTAGGTGGAAGTGGAATCTTCTTTTTTAGAGATAAAAACTCTGTCATTGACTGAGGGTTAGGAGATATTCCTTAACATAAAGATGTGACGTTTCCATTAAAAATGTTTCTAATTACACAGCATAGGTTGTTTGTTCATAAAAGCCTTCTCTCCGCAATGGAACGTATGTTCAGTAGGGGACCCACATGCACAATGGTCCATATGCAATACATTTTCCTTTGACAGGCTTGTGTATATTATAACCTCATGCTGTTGAGAAAGAATGATTAGAGGAATGGGACAGAGCTCAAGTCTTACTATCTTATTACACTACTGAATGTAATTAAATGCAGGACTATGTAATAAAGGCTGATCAGAACCAATTATTACATTGATAGTCAAATACTAACTTTACTTGACAAAATAGTGGACTGGCAAAAACAGCTCGTCATGAATTAGACTGTTTGGGGGCTTCCCCAACATGGTTCCCATGCTCCAAGTGAGTGCAGACTTCCTGCTCCTTAGTTAATATCTGTTGTCTCTGTTTGATCCAATTGAAATTTTGCTTTTGAGGCTGGTGGTACTTAAAGCATAAATCAAAGAAAATTTTAAATCGAGAAAACATATTCAGAACATCCCAAAATATATATACATTTGTCCATGTTTTATTCCTAAAGGTCCTCGAAGTACAGAAAAATATCTAGTAATCTGCCTGAAATGTACACAGTTAGATTTAGTAAAATTAATTAATAGGCTTTTTTCAGTAGAGAAGGGGGCAGGCCGCCGTTGGAAGCTTATGAAATGCATTGCTACTTTAGACCCAAACCTTTTAACCCCCGCAGATCTGGGAGTTTAGAGCTCTAAAGAGGACCAGGCATCACAGGACAGAAGATTTCTTTAGGAACCATCTGCCTGCAGAACCTACTTCATTACAGTTAAGTTATGTGACAGCAGCAGTAGGTAAAAATAATGCCACGTACACACGAGCGGTTTTGCCGTCAGAATAAACTCTGAAGGTTTCTCCGATGGAATTCCGCTAAAGCTGTCATACACACGGTCACACAAAAGTCTGACCGCCAAGAACGCGGTGACGTACAACACGTACAATGGGACTAGAAAATGGAAGTTCAATAGCCAGTAGCCAATAGCTTCCGTCTTGTACTTGCCTCAGAGCATGCATCGCTTTTGGTGTGTCGGAACAGCATACAGACGAGCGTTTTTTCCCATAGTAATTTTTTCCGTTGGAAAAATATAGAACATGTTCTCTATCTAAGTCCGTCTGAATTTTCGACGGAAAAAGTCGGATGGGGCATACACACTGTCGGATTATGTAATGAAAAGCTCCCATTGGACTCTTTCTGTCGGAAATTCCGCTTGTGCATAACATTTAACTAAACTTCAGCTTTAAAATAATACTCCTTTCTCCCTACCATACCTCAACTTCTTTGTAGAAAAAGAGTAAGCAATGTCCTTGCCTGTACTGTTAAGCTTTTAGACCTACAGGGAATAGTTCTAATATGGAATCAGTCCAATTCCAGCTAAGATACCAAGGTAATGGACCATACAAATCTCCCAAGATCTTGCAATTCAGTTCTTACACTTAGCTAACTGGTGCATTTATTTCATCAGAACCTTTTTTAGATTAAATGCAAAATAACAAAAAGGCTGAAAGCTAATCAACTAAACAGTTAAAGTGAATCTGTCATAAGAGATAATATGAGGGTTGTGAAAATAGCCAGTTGTCTGTCTATTGTGTTTAATAATTATTGGGTCATTGACCCAGAAGAAGTATGCAGACCAGAGAAAAGTTAAACGTCCTTGTCTGGGTCTTATCCAAGTATTAAAGCATGAAAGTTAGCATGATAGCCAGGCAGCTTGCATTTTTATAAGCTTTGAACAGAAATAACAACCTCCTTGTTTCTCTTGTGAAATATATTCGTCTATCACAGCTTGGCAACTGAACTCTCAGTTTCTCTGCCTTGATCCCATGGTCTAACTTGTCAATACTTTATGTTATGCAAGTTATCATAAAAAGGAAAAATAAGTGAAAGGACCTGGCAGTATTTCTTACCAGTAGATACAAACTTGCAATGTGGGAGTAGAGTGGGCAAATTGTTGGTAGATTGGATTTGTAAGGATTTTGATTTATTTGATTACTTACATTTTTATGGTTTCTGTAATGTCCTACCACATGAGATTGTGAAAGCAAAATAGTGGAACCTTTACCACTGGCTGCCCAGAGGCAATGGACACCTGCTGCCGCCTAGGGAGCCTGCACCCTCAGGTTGTTGGGAGGAACGTTCATTCCCTGATCTCTTTTTTGACTAATCAAACAGGAAACGAAGAGGATTTTGTCATTTCTGGTTTCAGTGATGTGTTTCCCTGTTCAGTACAGCCAGGGAAGCATCTGATTAAACTATCGGTGATTGATTGGATGTTTTGAAGGACAGAAGGGGGATCAGGGGTCTAATAGACCCCTGATATGTCCATAAAAAGTACCTATCACTGCCCAAAGCAATGAAACAAAAAAAGTGTAAACATAGTAAATAAAATGAATACAAATAATTAAAAGCACCCCCATTCCCTCTGTGCAGGTATCACTATGAGCTTCCAAGTAAGAGCAATAATTCTATCACCAGAGCTAATTTTTAACTCTAGGATGATAATCTGTAAAGGATTTTAAAACATTGCCTATGGACAATTTGTGGTACCATAATTTGTCATCATTTCACAGGCATGTGCAATTTTAATTGTTGACATTTTTGATATGTATTTATTTGACACAACATCGTATTTTACATTTTACCAAAACTTAGGTATTATATTATATTTGTGTGCACTAAAATTAATTTGAGTGTCTTTTTGTCCTGAAAATGTGTGTTTGATAAATATCTTCGCAAATATCGTGTGACATAAAAAATGCAACAGACAATGTTTTATTCTCTAGAGCATCTGCTTTTGAGCATATATTGAGCACATATAATGTTTACAGGTTCTATGTCATTTTCACAAAAATGCAGATTTTAACAAGTATGTGAAAAATTCAAAAATGCCCAGATAGGCAAGTGGTTAAATGTTTTTGTTACAACAGAAACCTCAATTATAACATTTAAATGGAGGAGCAGTAATAATTTGATCTAGGGAGTTGAATGGGCATCTATGGGGTCGGGAACTATTGTTTATTCACTATAAATAAAAAATTGTCAATAGTCACCTTGAGAGGATTCGTTTGCATTTCTTATAACTGGTCATAGAAAAACAGATGCCTTTCCTCAAATACTTAAATAGATATGATCATCTCTTCATTAGCTAAAGGGTGAATGCAGTCATGTATAGTGAGTGATTTTTCCCCCCTTATTCATAGGAAAGATAACAATAGGTGATAAAGAATAGGTGCCCATTAGAGCAACATCTTTCCATCATGTTTCCAAATGAGTGATTGGAGTGGTATTTGCCATCTCCTCTTAGGGGAACCCTAAAAACCTGATATTTACCCATCCATTGTAAGGCATAAATATTATTATTATTATTATTATTATTATACAGGATTTATATAGCGCCGACAGTTTGCGCAGCGCCTTACAACATGAGGGCAGACAATACAATTACAACACAAATCAATACAGGAGGGATCAGAGGGCCCTGCTCGTTGGAGCTTACAATCTAGAAGGGAGGGTCAATTGGAACAAAAGGTAATACTGTGGGGGGATGAGCTAATGGAGAAAATGAAAATACGGTTGTTGTTGTTGTTAGGTGTGGGTAGGATATGCTTCTCTGAAGAGAAGGGTTTTCAGGGATCGTCTAAAAGCTAATAAAGTAGGAGATAGGCGGACAGATTGGGGTAAGGCATTCCATAGGATTGGAGAGGCTCTGGAAAAGTCCTGGAGGCGAGCATGGGAGGAGTTGATGAGGGAGCTATAGAGCAGGAGGTCTTGAGAGGAACAAAGAGAAGAGTAGGTTGGTATTTAGAGACTAGGCTAGTGATGTAGCTGGGGGCGAAATTGTGGATGGCTTTGTACGTAGTTGTTAGTATTTTGAATTTAATTCTTTGGCCGAGTGGAAGCCAGTGGATGGATTGACAGAGAGGAGTGGCAGACACAGAGTGATTGGTAAGGTGGATGAGTCTGGCAGCAGCATTCATGATGGATTGCAGAGGTGATAGACTATGTAGAGGTAAGCCAATGAGAAGGGAGTTGCAGTAGTCGAGGCGAGAGATGACGAGCGAGTGAATAAAAATAAATCAGGCACATTGCTTATCATAATTGGGCCGTGTATGTCCATCTGTACAACCAATCTACTCAAATCAGAAAAGCAATGAACTCCATCATAGAAATGAATATATATTGAAGAAGGTAAAGATGTAATACCATGGAAGACATCAAAACCACTATATTGCAACTCTCATCAGATCATCCAGGACAATCTCGACAATTATGTCCAAAAGACAAGCACAAAACAGAAAGAGCACAGAGAGTTTGGTAAATTTAATAAATGCATTCACAAGATGGTGACATGATGTTAGCTCATCAGTGGCCCAGGTCTAGTCCAGATGACCCATTTCACTATGGCCAGCAACTTGGGTTAGGCTGTGCCATGTGATGGATCCCAGAAATGGCTGCAGCAGACCCACTTACTAGATATATGCAGAGCTGTGTTCTGCGGTTATGATGGGTATGCATTTTGGGGCAGTTTCCCTTTCTTTAGCCTTGAGATAAAGTTAAACTTTATTAAAAGTGCCCTCTCCTGATCTAGTTTACTATGTAATGCTACATCATTTGCAAGTGTAATATTTTAAAGTTTGGCACAGGACAGTTCTTTTTTAAACTATGCTTTCCAGAAGCACCTATAGGACTTGAAGTGTGTTAGTCCCATTACACACAAACGTGAGCGTGGCATATTTTTCCCCTGAAGCACCTATAGGACTTGAAGTGTGTTAGTCCCATTATTTTCTTTGCCAGAAGCACTAAAGGACAGGGGAGGCAGCGGCCAGCCAATAACACAGCATACAGTCTCTGTTTCTATATTTTCTTCCAGAAGACACACAAATTCTCAGGAGTGATCCCCCGAACACGTTTGAGCACAGTGTTGGGTAACATGCCCAGAGGGGGATGCCCAACGATTCGAGGCTCGGATGAAACTATACCCAGCTTGGAGGCTGGCAATATATAATGGGAAGGATAAGTAGTAAAAGATGTATATGCAGAGAACAATGTGGCTGTGGACCAAAGGTTTTATTGCAACTTCACAACATGGCACATGCTGTTTTGTCAAGGTTTTTTTTCTTGAGCTATATTTTCGTTGTTTGAGTGTGTTCGTTTCCTATATTTTGTTCCCAGAGGCACCTATAGGACCAACGGCACCAGGACAGGGTCAGGGGGAGCTTGGGTTTTTTTCCCCACGTCAGTGGAGCATGATCAGGGATGCATGCACTGTCCTCTCACCATTTGAGGAGGCCACGAGGATGGTGAGCAGTGACAGTGCATGCATCAGTGACACTGTCCCTCTTGTCCACCTGTTGGAGCATACGCTGCGTGGGATAATGGACAGGGCACTTGAGGCAGAACAGAGGCAGGAAGAGGAGGACTTCCTTGCCTCTCAAGGCCCCCTTTATCCGGACAGTGTTCCTTCTGTCCCACCCATCACACAGGAAGAGGATGAGGAGGAGGAGGAGGAGGAGGAGGAGGATTGTGTGAGCATGGAGGTGGAGCCTGGCACTCAGCATCAGCAGCAGCAGTCTTTTAGGGATGATGTACAGTCCCAACAAGCCAGTGGACTTGTACGTGGCTGGGAGGAGGTGGCTGGCGATCATGTCATCCTCAGTGACCCAGAAGACTCCGGACCGAATGCCTCAGCTAACCTACGCTGCATGGCCTCCCTGATCCTGCAAAGCCTGCGGAAGGATCCTCGTGTTCTTCGGATCAAGGAGAGGGACCATTACTGGCTGGCCACTCTCCTTGATCCGCGGTACAAGGGTAAGGTTGCGGACCTTATCTTGCCGTCGCAGAGGGAGCAGAGGATGAGACATCTCAGGGAGGCCTTGCAGAAAGGTCTGTGCAACGCGTTCCCAGAAACTGGGAGGCTACAAACTCCTGGTCCTGGGCGACGAGTTGCTGAGGCTTCGGTCAGTGGCAGAAGGAGCGGTGGGGAAGGTGGACGTCTGACCGATGCGTTCAGACAATTTTTAGTCCGCAGCCCAAGGTATGATCGGTTCCAGCAACCATCGCCAGCGTCTGATATACATGGTGCAGGAATACCTTGGGGCAAGGTCAGACTTGGACACCTTTCCCACCGAAAATCCTCTGGCTTACTGGGTCCTGAGGATGGATCACTGGCCAGAGCTTGCACAGTATGCAATTGAGCTACTGGCCTGTCCTGCCTCCAGCGTTCTTTCCGAACGCACATTCAGTGCTGCTGGAGGATTTGTGACTGATCATAGGGTGCGCCTGTCCACCGCCTCGGTTGATCGACTGACATTCATCAAAATGAATCAGTCTTGGATCACCACCAGCTACCAGGCACCTGAGGCGGATATAACCGAATAATTTTTAATGTCACATCCCTTCAAGACTGCCTATGCTGATGCTGAGTGACTGTGCTCTTATGTTCACTGACTATCCTCTTCCTCCTCCTCAATGATCCATGCCACAGCACCAGTGCCTAAGGCACAATTTTTCAGCCCCTGTTTAACAGGGGCGTGTACTTACAATTTTTTTAAAAAAATGCTTCGCAACACGTGTGACTGCTGTGCTCCAAGTACAGTCTCTGTGAGGGCCGTGTTGCAGTGTTGTGGCACCAGCACCAGTGCCTAAGGCACAATTTTTTCAGCCCCTGTTTAACAGGGGCGTGTACTTACAATTTTTTAAAAAAATGCTTCGCAACACGTGTGACTGCTGTGCTCCAAGTACAGTCTCTGTGAGGGCCGTGTTGCAGTGTTGTGGCACCAGCACCAGTGCCTAAGGCACAATTTTTCAGCCCCTGTTTAACAGGGGCGTGTACTTACAATTTTTTAAAAAAATGCTTCGCAACACGTGTGACTGCTGTGCTCCAAGTACAGTCTCTGTGAGGGCCGTGTTGCAGTGTTTGTGGCACCAGCACCAGTGCCTAAGGCACAATTTTCAGCCCCTGTTTAACAGGGGCGTGTACTTACAATTTTTTAAAAAAAATGCTTCGCAACACGTGTGACTGCTGTGCTCCAAGTACAGTCTCTGTGAGGGCCGTGTTGCAGTGTTGTGGCACCAGCACCAGTGCCTAAGGCACAATTTTTCAGCCCCTGTTTAACAGGGGCGTGTACTTACAATTTTTTTAAAAAAATGCTTCGCAACACGTGTGACTGCTGTGCTCCAAGTACAGTCTCTGTGAGGGCCGTGTTGCAGTGTTGTGGCACCAGCACCAGTGCCTAAGGCACAATTTTTTCAGCCCCTGTTTAACAGGGGCGTGTACTTACAATTTTTTAAAAAAAATGCTTCGCAACACGTGTGACTGCTGTGCTCCAAGTACAGTCTCTGTGAGGGGTTGCAGTGTTGTGGCACCAGCACCAGTGCCTAAGGCACAATTTTTCAGCCCCTGTTTAACAGGGGCGGGTAATTACAAATCTTGATCTAATAGTTCACAGCAGGGCCCATTCCTGGCCCACCAAGAGTAACTATGAGGGCCTACAGTCTTGTGGCACCACCACCACCACCGCCAACGGCCCAATTTTTCTGCCCTGTTCATCAGGTGCTTGCAATTACAAATCTTGATCTAATAACTCACAGCAGGGCCCATTCCTGCGCCCACCAAGAGTAACTGTGAGAGCTTACAGTCTTGTGGCAAAACCGTCCACCACCACCACCCCCAATTTTTCTGCCCTGTTCAACAGGTGCATGCAATTACAAATCTTGATCTATTAACTCACAGCAGGGCCCATTCCTGTGCCCACCAGTCTTGTGGCTACACCAACATCTAATAGGGCAAATTTCTGCAGAGTATATACGCCAGGCCCCTACTTTCAAACATCCAACTTACAAACGACTCCTACTTGCAAATGGAAAGAGAAAACAGGAAGTGAGAGGAAATCTACCCCTAGGAAGGGAAATTCTATCCTGTTAGATTTAATTTGGGAAAAAGGTATCTCCTCTCTACTGATACTTTATCACCAATCCTTGTTTCAATTAAAACCCCACTTTTCCAAAAACATTTATCATTGGGACGGAAAGTGAGGTGACATGTTCTGAACAGATGTGCAAAGACAGCAAATGTTACAGGGGTGATAACCCCTCCCTATGTTCTCCAAAAAGCTTAAAAATAGATTTTTTTGGGATGGAGCTACACTTCATAATGTACCTGTTCAGATTCTACTTAAGATCAAACCTAAAGCCGCAAGTGGTTTTAAATGGCTTCTTTTTTTCCTTTACAAATGTCATTTTGTGCAAGGACAGTTCTAAACACGGGAAACACATGCCACTTCACAGGCATACTTTGGACACCCCCCAGGTACCATATTTAAAGGAAAATGTCACTTTTTTTTTTTTCACTTTATGCATCATTAAAATGACTGCTCCCGAAAAAACGTTAGTTTTTAAAAGTTCTTTTTGCATTGATATATGTCCCCTGGGGCAGGACCCGGGTCCCCAAACCTGTTTTATGACATTAACATGCATATTGGCCGTTGTAATTAGCACTTTTGATTTCGAACGTTCGCGTCCATTATAACGTATAGGGTTCGAAAATTCGCGCGAACTTTCGGTCCGTTCGAAGGTTCTGGTTCGAACCGAACCCGGGGGTGTTCGGCTCATCCCTAATGGGTATGCATTTTGGGGCAGTTTCCCTTTCTTTAGCCTTGAGATAAAGTTAAACTTTATCAAAAGTGCCCTCTCCTGATCTAGTTTACTATGTAATGCTACATCATTTGCAAGTGTAATATTTTAAAGTTTGGCACAGGACAGTTCTTTTTTAAACTATGCTTTTACAAATTCTGGCAATATATAATGGGAAGGATAAGTAGTAAAAGATGTATATGCAGAGAACAATGTGGCTGTGGACCAAAGGTTTTATTGCAACTTCACAACATGGCACATGCTGTTTTGTCAAGGTTTTTTTTCTTGCGTTGTTTGATTTTGGCCAAAGCTAAATTACTCTTCACCACTTGAAAAACTTGGCAAGCATAATAGGATTGCAGCAGCTGTAATGAAGTTTAAGTATTTGGAATTTTATTTTATCTTTTCACAAGCTTATCATGGTCTCATGTGCAGACACTGTAATGTAAACAGACTAGAGTAGTTAAATAAAAGACTGTCCACGTTTATTTTTTTCTTTGCTGCCATTTCTAAAAGATTAGTATTGGGTAATTATCAAGAATTCCAGTGCCACTCGTGTCTAGAAACCCCTTTTGTGTATGTAAAAACATCTGATGTTATATGAAGATTTATAATTGTGCTAATGCAGAACTCAAATACCTGTTATGTTAAAAGGAATTTTCACTTTGTTTAGTAATTGGTTTTCAGTTTGTGATTTCTCCTTGTAGCAACACCCTGAGATGTTCTTTGGTAATTTTGAAGCCCATGACTCCAGTGCCGTACTGCCTAAATGAGCATAATTTTATCAAATAGATGAGGGAGGGACCCACTGTTGCCTACAAGCTGTATATATTATAATCCACTCTTGACCTGTCGTCTTGGCGGCTAAAGGGATACTGAGAGAAGTTTATAGATAACTCCCTCTAGCTATGTACTCTCTGCATGATATTACTTGGTGGACTTTAGTCAGTTCAGGTCCACCCTATAGCAGTTTTACTGCTACAGGGCGACACCTATATATATATATATATATATATATATATATATATATATATATATATATATATATATATATATATAATTATTATTATTATTATTATTATTATTATATATTATATTATTATACACGATTTATATAGTGCCAACAGTTTACGCAACGCTTTACAATGTATGGGGGGACAACACAATTACAGTACAGTTCAATACAAAAGGGACAGGAGGGCCCTGCTCATAGAGCTTACATTCTAAAGGGACGGGGTGGTGGTACAAAAGGTAATAGCTGCAGAGAATGATTTGATGAGGGTGGCTTGGGGACAGTTGTTGTTGTTAAGTGGGTGTGGGAAAGGCTTCCCTGAATAAATTAGTTTTCAGGGATCTCTTAAAGGTGGACAGGGTAGGGGTTGATCGGACATAATGGGGCAGGGAGTTCCAGAGGATGGGAGAGGCTCTGGAGAAGTCCTGCTGGCGAGCATGGGAGGAGGTAACAAGGGAGTTAGAGAGCAGGAGGTCCTGGAAGGAGCGGAGGGGACGATTTGGGCGATATCTGCAGATGAGGTTGGTGATGTAGATGGGGCGATGTTGTGGATGGCTTTGTATGTTATGGTTAGCATTTTGAATTTTACATGCTGGGGTAAGGGAAGCTAGTGAAGGGATTGGCAGAGAGGGGCAGCAGTCACGGATCGATTAGTGAGGTGTAGTAAGCCCCATACACACGCTCGGATTATCCGAGGACCAGGTCCGTCGGATCATGTCCGTCGTACTTTGTCCGATGTTGGTTTTGCGTACACACGGTCGGACAAAGTTGTCGGAAAATCCGATCATTCTGAACGTGGTGACGTTTGTTGCCTACGACGGGACTACGTAGAGGCTAGTAGCCAATAGCTTTGGTCTTGTAATGTGATCTGAGCATGCGTAGCACTTTGTCCGTCGGAATTCGCTACACGCGATCGGATTTGGTGTGATCAGACTTTGTTGTCAAAAAATCTATCCAGCAGGAGATAGGACTTTGTCTGTCGGACAATCCGATGGAAACTGTCCGATGGTGCCTACACACGGTCGGAATTTCCGACAACATTGTCTGATAGGACAGAATCCATCGGAAAATCCGACCGTGTGTATGGGGCTTTAGTCTAGCAGCAGCATTCATTATAGACTGAAGGGGGGATAGTCTGCTTAAGAGTAGGCCATTAAGGAGAGAGTTGCAGTAGTCAAGGTGGGAAATAATCAAGGAGTGAATGAGTTGCTTTGTGGTGTCATTAGTCAGGAAGGGTCCAATTCTGGAGATGTTGCGGAGGTGAAGGCGGCAGGATTTAGCCAGTGATTGGATATGGGGGCTGAAGGAGAGGTCAGAGTCAAGGATTACACCCAGTACCCTGGCATGGGTGGAGGGACCAATGGTTGTGTTGTTGATATTAATGGTGAAGTCACGGGGGGGGGGGGACCGTGAAGGAGGAAATATAACAAGCTCAGTTTTAGAAAGATTGAGTTTGAGGAAGTGGTGTGACATCCATACCGAGATGTCATATATATTGATATATATGTAATCTGACACTTCCCTGTAAGGGGTGCGCATGCGCACTGACGGCGGCTTGCTTCCACTGTGATTACAGACAGTGGAAGCTGATCGTCAGGTGAACGGTATTCGATGTCTGCCAGCACCCGCTGATTATTTGGCAGAGAGGCGGAATGGCAATCTGCCTATGTAAACAAGGCAGATTGCAATTCTGACAGGAGGGAAGGGATGGAATTTTTGTCCCTGATCTCTTCTCCTAGTTAAAGCACCTCACACAGTGTAGTTAAACACAGGTTAGGCACACAGTTAACCCTTTGATCGCCACCTTATGTTAACTCCTTCCCAGCCAGTGTCATTAGCATATTTTTTACCACTGATCACTATATTAGTGTCACTGGTCCCCAAAAAGTGTCAAAAGTGTCAGTTAGTGTCAGAATGTCCACAGCAATATCGCAGTCCTGCTTTAAGTCGCTGATTGCCGCCATTACTGGTAAATAAAATTTAATAAAAATAAATAAAACTATACCAAAAATATGTAGCAGAATACATATTGGCCTAAATTTATGAAGAAATTCGATTTTTTTAAATTATTATTTTTTTTGGGATATGTTTTATAGCAGTACGTAAAAAATATATGTATTTTTTTTTAAAAAAAATTGTCTGTCATTTTTTGTTTATGGCACAAAAAATAAAAATTACAGAGGTGATCAAATACCACCAAAGGAAGGCTCTATTTGTGGGAAAAAAGGCATATAGTTAATTTGGGTACAGTGTCTCATGGCCGCATAATTGTCAATTTAAATAACGCAGTGCCGTATTGCAAAAAATGTCCGGGTCATGAAGGGGGTAAATCTTCTGGAGGTCAAGTGGTTAAAGAACTGTTGCATACATTGCATACAAACACCATATAATATCCAATTTTTTGTAAAATTTGAGTTTGCAATGTGAAAAAGCAATACAATTCTGTACTTATAATGTCCCAGAGATGAAGCTTTGAGAGCCTTAGTAGGTATCAGTTTACAGTTAACTCCCTAATTGTTAGCTTATAAGAAATGACAGACCCTCTTTAAGGAGACATCAGGGGTATATTGGAGCCCTGGTGTCATTAATGGACTCATCAAAAACTGATCAAATACAGCTTGTGCTTGATCAGCCTCTTCCCCCAGATAGTGCTGCCAGATAATGACAGCTCTGAAGTGTGTGTGTGTAGGGGGGGTAACAGAGTACTGTGGAAAGTTTTCTAAAACATCACAGCCCTCTGTCTCAGTACTTCTCTCGGGAGTGTTTTTTCTTTATATATATCTTATGCAAATATTAAAATGCCTTGATGGGTGGATGACAGTCTAGAGCAGTGGTCTCCAAACTGCGGTCCAGGGCCAGGTGTGGCCCTTTGCCTTTATCCAGCCCTCGGGGCACTATTCCTCTCCTAGATAGGAGACACTATTTCTCCCACTGACACCAACGATGGGGCACTATTGCTCCACTGATACCAACGATGGAGCACTATTGCTCACACTGACAACAACGATGGGGCACTATTGCTCACACTGATACCAATGATGGGGCACTATTCCTCCCACTGACACTAACAATACAATGGTGTACTATTTCTCCCACTTACACCAACATGATGGGGCACTATTCCTTCCACTTACACCCACACGGTGTGGCACTATTCCTCCCACTGACACCAATGTTGGGGCATTTTTCTCCCCACAGACACCACGATTGGGCCTTTTTCCTCCCACTGACACCAACATCTGGCCCCCCTTAGATCTGAAGAACAGTAAACTGGCCCTTGGTTTAGAAAGTTTGGAAACCCCTAGTATAGAGGAGTGAGCTTCCCTAGGCAGCCTAGGCAGACTGCATTTGCATGCATACCACCCTATGTAGAATCCAAGTGGGGGGCTGAGCCTCCATGATTAAAAGAAAAGAGATCGAATGAATAAAGGAGGTGGGCCAGGAACAGTAAGCCTAGAGAGGAAAGGGATATTAGATGCCTAATGTTTTCCAGTCAGTAAATTAGGAAGGTTCTATTTAACTTGCTGCATCTCTTAATGTACACTGTAAGAAGCTTACAGTGTACAGTGAAATCAGGATGGACATTTTCAATGCAGGAGAGGAGTCTGTACAACTCTGCAAGGTTAAAGTTCAGCTTTAATGCTTTAAAATATATGGGGGGGGGGGGTTATACACCCACATATAATGGTTTTTAAGCTTATTAGACTTCAGCTTTTTCAGCAATAACAGCCTGCATATTTCTCGTAAGACTGTTTTCCTTTCATTGCTCTTCTTGCATTCTAAATCCCCTCTTCTATTTTTTATAAATATTGATACTGCAAAGAAAATCGGCAGCAATTTTTCGTGGTAGACATGTACTCTTTTCAGTATAATTTTCTTTGTTTTTACATTACCTATAAAGCCTGAAACAAGATTTATAGATATGTATTTGTTTTCAACTCCACAAAGCTGTCTTTCTTTTAAATGACTAAATCTAAGCTAGTTTTCCTTTTGAAAGCAATAAAAAAAGTGTTATATTTGTATGGATGGCCATTCTTTGCACCACAGTACTTTTAAGTCTCACAAGCAAACATTAGGAATGAATCATTTAAGTAACTGCCAAACCTGTAAGTGGTCTCTCAGTTATTTGAAGCTTCATTTATTCTTTAAAATATGCTAATTATCTATCCTGAAGTATTCCAAATGTACTTTTAGTAAAAAAAAACGCTGACAAAAACACAACCCAGTGTGCTATTGCATTAGTTAAAAGTCATGATTTTGCTGTGTCTTTATAATACTATATAGCACATTTATTAATGTTGCTTACTGTTTTATTTTCCTGCATCTAGAATTTCTGACAAAGCAGATATTCTAAATGTATTTTAGGTTCAGTTTTATGCTCTTTCAATAATTCGGATCAAAATGACCAAATATATTTTGAGCTCTAATAGGAATGGTAATTTCCTGTAACTACTATTTGTGTGCACAAAACATAAGACAAATGTCTGTAGCAATGGGGGAATGTATTTCCTATATTATCTATTCTCTTATGGATAAATCATGGAGACTCATGAATAGCTAGAAGCCTAAAGCCCAACTCCAGCTTTTGGACACCCCGCTCTCTAAAGCCTCCCCCCAATTTTTTTTTTTAAATAATTTTCATCCTGCATTCTTCTGGATGGTCATGTGATGTTCTCTTTCCTCTGGAGGTGAGTGCTCCTCAAAGCTTCAGAGGAGGGAGCTATCCTTGCAGCATTCACAAGCAAGCCCAAGGGTATGTCTATGTTGAACATTTTAATAGGAAGTATGTTAAATGATGATGAATGCTGTAGGGGTTAAGTGTGTGCTAGGGAGTGATTCTAACTGTGGGGGGGGGCTACATGTGACACATCACTGATCAACACTCCCGATTACAAGGAGCTGTGATCAGTGACAGTGTCACTAGGCAGAATGGGGAGATGCTTGTTTACATCAGCATTTCCCCATTCTTCATCTCTGTGAGACGATCGTGGGTGTCCCACGGATATCAAGTCCACGGGACCCACAGTCTGACTCACGGAGCTTGCGGCGGGTACGTACATTAATGTGATTTTGCGCAGCGGAGCCAACTTGCCACAGTAAAACTGCGGCTGCTGGTCTGCAAGCAGTTAAAGTGAACTCATAGTGTTGCCCATGTATTAAATAATAGCTCTCTCTGCTCACTACCTACAGTATACTCACATTCCCTTTGCACTTCCATAGAATTGTGCTGGTTTTTTGGCCATCAACTCCCTAGGTCCAAGTACTGTCACATGGGGGCAGGGAGAGGGTCCAAAGCCCTATGAAATTCCAACCAGATAAACTTGGAGATAACTTAGGACATTCCTCTTGCTTTGAAACCAAAATGTGACTTTAGGCTACAGGGGAAATGGTAGGCTAACAATTGAAGTGAACCTGTTACGTTACCTAAGCCGGCAATTTTTTTCACGGTACAACCCGAGGAAAGAAATTTGCACAGTTTCCCCATCAACACAGACAGTGCTGACAGGGGAATCAGCAATTGTCTGCCCCCCCCGGGAGAAAACTGTGATTATCACTAGTGGTTATAGCAGTCACTAATGATAGCCGGAAGAGAAACCTGCAGGCTGGTTGTACCCAAGTTGATCTATCGATCAACTTGGTAATTCAGCCTGCCCGTTAACGGTTCGAATCTCGGGCGAGTTTCTGCTGAACCGGTTAAGATTTGAACTGTGTATGGACAGCCTTATATGGGAAAAGTATAGGTTTGCCTTAAGTAGGTAATGCCAAGTTATCTGACATTTATTGTTCAATGCTAGATGTAATTATGGGTCTTCATCGTTGTCTGGATAATCATTTTATGAGGAAAAAAATTATATTTTCTCAGCCCAGGCATAAACATTTCTGCTGCTGGACTGCAATATTTACGTCTTAGATTTGCTAGCACAAATATCGGTGGGGTTTACAAACTATCCAAATGGCTTCACAGAGCTTGACTGGCTGTTGCATATGTTCTGTTCATACACAAAATATACAGTATTCACAGGGTTTCATAATTATTTTGTGAATTTATATGCCATTGAAGTAAAAGTGTTAGTACAATAACAATAGCACACCAATAAAGCCTTTGCCAAAACAAAAGTTCTCAACAAGACCAGAGGCAAGGAATCCCCACATTTGCCAGCTGTCCCAATTTAAATGATTTGAACATTAGGAAAATGCCTGTGTTTTGTCTCAAACATGGATTTGATAAAGATCAATCAACCAAATTAGTTATGGCTAAAAACAATGTTGAGAATGCTTTCTTTGTGTTCCATTATTGGTTGGTTATATTTCCAGTTTTCTAAGTTTCTCTTTGATTCATCAGCAACAAATGACAGTACTTAATTTACAAAACCCCTACTCCCCATTGCTTTTATCCTACGTAAATGCACAAGATCAATAACTATTAGAGTATTAAACACCTGCAAAACTTCATACTATCTGTCCTTCAGTTTCTCAGTCATGCTACAGAGATTGCATTTCTACTGGCTCATTCTCACATATATTCTGGGAATGTGAGAAAGTCTCCCAAATATGGAAACAACTAGAAAACTTTGCATCCAAAATTTCAGGCAATATCATACAACTCACTCTCCCTAATTGTCTATTATTCTCCCCTATTATAGGCCTACCCCTCCATCTTATGAGGCTCATCCACACAATATGTGTTTCCATACATTGGCTGATTGTTTACCATTGGAAATCCCCATCAGTACCCCTAGCCCAACTGAAAGTAAGAATAAACAACATTAATCTTATGAAGAAAATATTTCATACCTTACATAACACAAACCATTTATATGATAAAACATCAGACAAGATTCGCACATTCTAAACACTTTTTAAACCCTGAATAAATAATACATTATATAAGACATTAGTATTAACTAAAAATGGATTGCCAATGTTACTATCGTTTGGATGTTTATCAATCTTAGCATTGTAATCCCAATATTTAGTATAACGTTCTGTCATATTTCGCCTTACTAGTAGATCTTTTATATTGCATTTTTCTTGATATAAAATACCACTGTTTGTACCATTATTTTGTACCTAATAAAAAAGTTTGTAAACAAAAAAAGAATTGACAAAAAACACAACAGTAAGATGGTTATAGAACAACTGCAGCCAATAATAACAACAAGACAACAATTGAAAAGTTTTTGAAAAATCCAGAAATTGAAAATTTCCTCAATCTAATGGGCAGCAACATTCAACCCACTTCTTCAGAGCCCAGGTTATCTGGGAGCCATCCTAGCTTATGACTGAGCAGAGAAACCAAAACAGCACAATGATGAGCTCATCTCTTTGTCACTCTGATTTCTCTTTCTATCAGAATCCTACTTGTCAGCATATGAACTCATGTTCTCCTTGTGCTACTTGTGCTTTAAAGGCTTAGCACAGCTTCTGTGTAGATTTTTCATTCCCATATGAGATTAGACCTTTGGTATGTTTTTTTATGCCCAAATCATTATGTTTTTGGTATCTCTCACTCACCCCTTCATGATTCTGCATATACCAGAAATGTAAAAGATGCATGCTAACAGTAGGTTTTCTGTAGGATTCATGTTACAATGCAGTGTACTGTAGAACCAGCAGATGACCTGCAACTCATTGATTCATTGCTTCATGGAAGTGTGGAATTTGGCAGGGCAAGAGATTAGTGAAGGTTCGCTTTAAGCATATATCTTGGATTCAGTAATGCACTGATATAAACAGTAGTATGACTTATGACTCATATTCCCTTACAAATCATTTGTACTTTCTCTACATAATATACAATATCAAATGTAATAAAACGAGTTCTGCATTTATACCTTTAAAAAACAAAGTTAAAATCAGCTACAAAACAAAATTACCATAAGCAAATGTGATTGATGGATTTAGAAACTCTACATTCTCTTTCCTCCCTCATGCTTCATCCTTCCTGTTGGTTTATAGGGCAGTAAAGCATTTTAATGAGAAAAGTAAACTTTTATTAACAAGCAGCAACTGCTTTATGCACAATACTCCCTGGTGAACTAAACCATATTAGTTATCAGTTCAGATAGAGAAAGTATTTTAAAAGGCCCTCCTACTCTAATGCTTTGACAGTAATATCAACTTTTATGATTATATATGAAAGGAGTTGTTTCACGAACTATTCACATTTTTAAGTCTCTTAGCATACCAACTGGAGATTATAAGAGAAAAATATACGAGAGGGGAGGGACTGGGGGGGGGGGTCTCCATCAGAGAGATCTTGTAATGATCTATCTTTCCTCTATACTCTATGGTCATTGGCAATTGTATTTTGTCACTTTTTTGCACTCTTTTGTACCCCTGACAAACCCTCCTAACTTAACATGCCTTGTACTTATCTTCTAATGCTTCAACATATAAATATATATATATATATATATATATATATATATATATACAGGGGGTCCCTGGGTTACAAACAAGATAGGGACTGTAGGGTTGTTCTTAAGTTGAATCTGTTTGTAAGTCGGAACAGGTAAATTTTTTATGTGTAGCTCCAGCCAAAAAATCTATTTTTAAGTTTTTTAGTTAACATAGAGAAGGGTTATCACCCCTGTAACATTTGTTTTGCTGTCTGTGCCCCTGTTCAGAAGATGTTCTGTCCCAATGACAATTGGATTTTGAAAATTTTGGGTTGTTAGGGAAGCATGGACTGGTGATAAAGCATCAGTGGAGACACCTTTTTCCCATATTAACACTTACAGGAGTGAATTTCCCTTCCTAGGTGTAGATTTCCTCTCACTTCCTGTTGTCTCCCTCCGTTTGTAAGTTGGAGTCGTTTGTAAGTCGGATGTTTGTATTTCGGGGACCCCCTATATATATATATATATATATATATATAAAGCCCATACAAGTAGATAATTAAGAGGGCATTTGAAGAATAAAAAATATATAATATATAATATAGATATATATATGATATATACAAAAAAAATATATATATATATATATATCTATCTATCTATATAGATAGATCTATTTATATAGATCTATATATCTATCTAGATAGATATATTATATATAGATATATATATATATATATATATATATATATATAGATAGATAGATAGATCTATATATTTTTTTTCTTTAAATGCTCTTTTAATTATCTACTTGTTTGGGCTTTACCCAGTTATTTGATGTTCAATGTCAGATGATCGACACATGTTGCCTTTCTCCTTTTCGTGACGAAAGCCCCTGGGTGGGCAACTTGATTTACCTGTAATACCCCTACTACTGATTATTACAACACACTAATTGTATAACTACGTAATTGAAATATTCTTGTACTGCATGTTCCAACATTTTTTCAATACATTTTGTTTGTGGGAAAAAAATATATGTATATTTTCACAGTTTTTGCTGACTATATATTAAAATGACCCATGCTATTCCACTTGCTTTCCGACATAAAACAAATGACTCTTTATTGCTTCATCTCTAGTGTCACAGCTCTCAAGTAGTCTCTAGATAGCAGCTGTGAAAGTGCGGTGTAAAAATTCACTTTGTCAACTTTTTTCCCTTCCTCAATCCCACTTTTTCCCATTGACTGGGAGTATTTAGATTTTTTTATTTGCTAACTTTAAAGCTTGATGACAGCTTTGTAAGTGTTTTAGAAGCTTGGAAATTTTCACATATTTACCAAACTAATCTTTAACTATTTCATTGAAAAAGACTATTCTTCACGGAGCTCAATATCTTCAGCTAAAGCTATCTATTTAAAAACATATCAATTAAAAACAGTTTTAATTTCTCACTTTTGACAGATGGTGGTATGTAATATTCTCTGTTGCAGGGTTGCTGTTTAGATACAACCACTAACTAGTTTACCAATTATCAACAGTTGATCATCTACTAGGTAGCACTCTGATCTTTTCTTGGTCCCCAGAATGGACTCTTTGTGGGTTGAGGTATACAAAATATATATATAATTTCTAGAAAAAACCCTCAGTAAGGGTAAAGCAATGATGGCTGATTACATTTAAATAATGTTCTCAAAATTATTATTCACCTTTTTTTAAATTGTGTTATTCTGTGCTCAAGGGGATTAAGTCTGAAATAAAAACATCACTTTCTTCATGTAACAGTTGAATGGCTATGAATATGAATTTACGCTTACCTCCTTCACTATATATTTGTACAACAAAAAGGTAATAAGTGACATTGTATTCTGAGAAAATCACTGCTTATGATTTATGATATGCAGAAATATAATTTGAATGGGCACAGTGTATATTCTACAATACAAATATTAAAAATGTTATTAAAATTTGAAATAATCTTTCAAATTATATTGCACTTTGAAAGTATGCAGCACATATATTACAATTGGTCTTTTTTACAGATTTATATTTCACAAAAAAATACTAATTCAAGCGTTTGAAATTCATGGAATCTCAAATGAGATGCCTTGTGTTGGTGTTTAAGATGACAAAAAAAATCTTTGAAGCTTTAAATGTCTTTTTTCCTTGGACTGTTAGGAAGGTCAGCGGTATTTCTAGGAAGGAAGTGGAAATTATTTGCAAGTTACTCATTTACATATGTTTTTATTTCCTTTTTTTTATGATAAACGATTTAATTATTATTTTCCTTATATTAGGGGGCTGTTAAAAGGGACATCTTCCCGATTTATTGTGTTATATGAAGTACAAAGAAATATTTTAGTTGTGCTCTCTCAAGCACGGCCTCAGAAACATCCAGTGGGTCAGAGGGCTGCACAATAGCATCTATCCTTAAATTAAACAAGCAAGAAAACATTTAAATACATTTATAAAAACAGCATTTTGCAAACTTTATTTTGCATGTTGAGCTGCATGGAATTGGGTGGGGGGGGGGGGGAATTTATTTTGTATCACCTAGCACTTTGTGTGGTTCTTTGCAATCCCATGCATTATTGTCTCCCTTTCTCTCCATTCCTCCCATCTCGATGAAACTCCAACACAGAATTCCAGTAGTGGGCGAGGTACTTGCCCTGCAGTGCACCACCATGCACATGCCATGCATTGTGGTAAAAACGCCTTGCCATGTGTTAGCAGCCCATGCAAAATGAGTGGGCTACCTTACCAAGATGCACAATGGAACGCGCAGGTTTTTTTTTTTTGGTCCATTGTGCAGTTAATGCATCACATGTTGACTTGAAAAATTAACATGTAGACACAAATGTTCCACAACATATTGCAGCCGCATGACAGGGGCCCAACACAGAAGTATAATACATACAGTAGTTTTACATGTAAGAACAGTGGGCTGACAGCCTCTGATGTCAGTGGTCAGTCTCAGCCCCACACAGTCAGACCTTGTCACATAGAACTATACTTGACCAACTGTTCTGAAGAAAGCATCACAATCGTTTGTTTTGTTTTGGCTCCCTGGTGCCCAACATATTATGCTCTTCCTGCACTCCATGGGTATAGAACTTGCAGTCTCATACAAAATGCTGAATGTTTACAGTTCTGTTTATATACTTTATTGGAAACAATAAACGCAGTATAGTTTCTCTTGTAATTTATTATCCCACAACAGTCATTCTTAACCACTTGCTTACTGGGCACTTATACCCCCTTAATGCCCAGGCCAATTTTCAGCTTTCAGCAATTTGAATGACAATTGCGTGGCCATGCAACACTGTACCCAAACAATTTTTTTATATTTTTTTTCACACAAATAGAACTTTCTTTTGGTGGTATTTAATCATCACTTTATTTTTTGCTAAAGACAGAAAGTTTTGAAGAAAAAACAAAAAAATGTTCATAGTTTGGTATAAAATTTTGCAAACAGGTAATTTTCTCCTTCACAGATGTGCACTGATGAGGCTGCACTGATGGGCACTGATAGGTGCCACTGATGGGCACTGATGAAGCTGCCCTGATGGTCACTGATGAGGCAGCCCGGGTGGGCACTGATGAGGCTGCACTGATAGGTGGCACTGATGGATGCTAATAGGTAGCACTGAAAGGCACTGAGAGGTGGCACTGATGGGCACTGATAGGCGGCACTGATATGTGACACTGATGGGCACTGATATGATGCATTGATGGGCACTAATAGGTGGCACTGATGGGCACTAATAGGCAGGACTGATAGGCAGCACTGATATGTGACTCTGATGATGAGGCACTGTTAGGTGGCACTGGTGGGCACTGTTAGGTGTCACTGGTGGGCACTGATAGGTGGCACCAGTGGGCACAAATTTGGACCGATGTCCCTGTAACTGGAGCCGGTTACCAGATTTCTTCTTTTCTGTTCACGCTGATCATGTGAAGAAAAAAAAACAGATAACCGACTCATTGGCTGACAGCTGGGCATGTGGTAAAGGGCCGCTGTGATTGGTCGTTTACCCTGTTCTGTGATCAGCCGAGTCCACAGGGGGCTCTCAGACAGCGCAATAACAGGAGGACCTCTATTGTTGCTCTCCCGTCACTGGAAACCCATCCTGTAGCTGTCTTTCAGTCTTTCAGCTATTGCGCAGGTGGAAAGTGGTTAAAGTTGTTCTCCAGGAAAAAAAATAAACATGCAATTGCACTATACAAGTATGATTTGTCCTATGCGCCAAAAGATGTGTAATTCTTGCCAGCCATTTTTGTAATTAACGCATCTCTGCCAGGTAGCACGTGCCAGGTTGCTCAATCCCTATCAGTACATGTGCATGCAGCAGAGCATGATTGGTTTCTCAAGCTGCCCCTTCCTCTCCACTCTTGGTGCTGCTGTGCAAGGAATGATATCAAGACAGTATTAGGTACTTACACATGCATGTAAAAATACATTGGGGGGAATTTACTAAAACTGGAGCTGAGGGAATCTGGAGCAGCTGTGAATAGAAATCAATCAGCTTCTAACTTTAGCTTTGAAAATTAAAGTTAGAAGATGATTTTTTTGCCATACCCAGCTGTTCCAGAATCTGGTTGCTCCAGTCTTTGAGTTTTTCTTAGACATGTGCACTGCTTAGAAATTCGTTTTTTTTTTTTTTTTTTTTTTTTTTTACGAGTCATTCGTTATGATTGAAATTCATTATTTCGAATAAATTTGTAACTTCAGAAAAGTTTGAATTCGTTATGTTCCATTCGTTAAGATGCGGTATTCGTAAATTTAAATTCTTTCAAACAAGTAGGGTCTGCATCCCATGTAGTGTTACCAAGAGCAGTGCAAATGTAGACTGCTTGAGAACATCCATCCTCCAGTTTAACATCCACTATCAAGGAATTTTGATATTGGATAACTCGTTCCAAGTATCAGCCTATTGTTTGCATCAGGGCGGAGGGCTCTTGTGAGGACCACTGAGGCAGGGTGCAGTAATGTCTTTAGGAAGTTATGTACAGCAACCTTCAGGTCCCTACCTGCACAGAGAAGCACAGGGATCCAATTAGATAACTGGGTCTGAAATAAGTTATGTAATGAAATTAAATGAAACATCATCAGCATGTAGAAGATGGGGTTAATGAGGAACCAGGGAAGGCAAAATATAAGCAGATTAAACCTCAGCTATAATTATCTCTGCAAATGTAGGAATAACTCATGAGCTCTTAAATTTAATTTTATTACTTATGGGGTATTTCTAACGACACTGCGGAGATCATTTCTAATGATTTTTAGACTAATAATTAAAGAGAGTTTGTACAGTATACTTGCCATTCTATACCACATTATGTTCTGCTTTGAGGTAAGTGCCGTTAATATTTTATGAACATGTACTTACTGTATACCATGCAGTTATTTTTATATATGTATTAGAGTTTATTAATCAACCCAGAATATACAATAATCCATTGTTACAACAATTCATAGTCATTATTACATTTTTAATTAGCATCTTACATTTCTCCATTCATAAGTTAGAAGTTGCATAGCACAGAACAAATGCCTGTTTGAAATAAAGGCAGGTAATAGTTGTATAAAGTTGGATACTATATTGTGCTGGAAACTCAGATGACCCAAAAAATCTAATGTGTGGACATCTAATGCCGCGTACACATGAGTGGAATTTCCGTCAAAAAAAATCTTGGATGTTTTTCCGACGGAATTTTGCTCAAGCTTGGCTTGCACACAAAAGTTCGCTCAACTTTCGACCGTCAAGAACGTGGTGACATACAACACTACGACGAGCCGAGAAAATGAAGTTCAATGCTTCCGTACATGCGTCAAGTTGTTTTTGAGCATGTGTAGGAATTTTGCGTGTCGGAATTGGTACAGATGATCGGAATTTCCAATCAAAACTTTTTCGGACTGAAAAATTGAGAACCTGCTCTCAATCATTTGCTGGCTGGAATTCGGCCAGCAAAAGTCCGATGGAGCATACACACGGTCGCATTTTCCGACCAAAAGCTCTCATCTGACTTTTTATGGTGGAATTTCCGATCGTGTGTACGCGGCATGAGCCTATGATAGTATTTAAATGGGTTTTTGCTAAATTTCTTACATTACTTGTGATTTAAACCAAAACTAAACCCTCCTCCCCTTGTTCCCTCACTGATATAGACATCTTCACCTGGTCTTCTTCCTGTTTCGGGATCTTCAGCATCTTGATAGGCTGGGCTGGAATGATGTAAAAAATACAAAAAGGAGGAAGGGGAGAGATAGCGCGAGAACTGGAGAAAGTGCAGAGAAAGGCAACTGATAAGAGGCATGGAGGAGCTCAGCTATGGGGAAAGATTAGAGGAACTGAATTCATTCTCTCTTGAGAAGAGGTTAAGGGGGGATATGATCAACATGTATAAATACATACAGTAAGTGGTCCATATTGTGAACTTGGTGTTGAGTTATTCACTTTCAAGTCATCACAGAGGACAAGGGGGCACTCTTTATGTCTGGAGGAAAAGAGATTTAATCGCCAAATTTGGAAAGGTTTCTTCACAGTAAGAGCTGTGAAAATGTTGAATTGGCTCCCTGGTTCTGGCCAGCTCTGTAGATTGCTTTAAAAAAAGGTCTGGATTATTTCCGAAATGTACATAATATAACTGGATACTAAGATTCATAGGTAAAGTTGACCCAGGGAATATCAGATTGCCTCTTGGGGGATAAGGAAGGAATTTTTTTCCCCTGCTGGAGCAAATTGGATCATGCTTTGCTGGGGTTTTTTGCTTTCCTCTGGATCAACTGTGGGTATAAGATTGTGTATATAGGCTTGTAATTTTTGTTTTCCTTTTATTGGTTGAACTGAATGGACTTGTTTCTTTTTTTAACCAGACTAGCTATGTAACCATAGTGCAGTGTCAGTGTCCTCGGCTAACCTGACCCGGCTACCCACCCTAAAAAAATATGCCACCAGTGGAAACAGAGCAGTGGGAGAGATGTGGAGGCACTGAACACTTATAAGGGGATTAATAATA
Source organism: Lithobates sylvaticus (assembly GCA_028564925.1). Lineage (NCBI taxonomy): Eukaryota > Metazoa > Chordata > Amphibia > Anura > Ranidae > Lithobates > Lithobates sylvaticus. The sequence goes on from CM053030.1 coordinate 411,237,804, forward strand.
AACAGATGCACAAAAGAAGCATTCATACACCTGTGCAGCCCACTTGTAAATTGACAACCAAATTTTTTAATAAAAGGAGTTCGCTATTTACATCTAGCAGTAAAAATAATGAAAAAGGAAAATGAATAAATGCAAACAACATTTTCTAAAAGGTTAAATAAAAGATGTTTGTATACTAAAAAATAGATTCAACAATATGTAAAAAAAGCTATCGTTCCCTATTCGCCATATTTAAAAAATAATTTAATTACGTGATTGTCATAGAAAACTTTAAAAAACATCAAAAGATATATCAAAAATACATGAAACTTCCAATGATCACAAAATTTTAAATGACATAAAAAGCCTCCAATAATTATAATCGGGTTATAAAAATAAGGGAAAAGACGTAACATGAAGATATGCTAGTTAGATAACAAATACATAAAAAGAATAATCCATGCAATGATAATGTACCATAGAAAATTGTTTATAATTACTAGAACAAAGCCCTGTATTAATTAGAAATGAAGAATAAAAACATAAATCTGAGCTATGCATAAAAATAAAACCATTAGCACTAGAACCACCACAAACTTAGCGCTACATGTGTGCTATAAATAAAAATGTGCATGTCGGTATACTCACAAAAAATGATGAAACGCGGAAAGATGTAACTCCTGTGTATGTGCATGGGAGTTCATTCATTCCAGCTCAGTGTACATTCTAAAGAAAATTGCAAACAGACAGGTACATTCATTTTAGTGCAGAAGAAATATAACACATCGCTTCTGCTATAAAGAGCTTGCCTGTTAACAGGTTCCTTTTTTCAGTTTAGTTCCACTTTAAGTGTAATTGAGGTGCACCATTTATGTTTATATAAAATGCTTGTATAAAATGTTCTTTCCAGAGAGCATAGGTTATGATTGCAGCTTAGAAAATGTAATCAAGAATCATAACTTCCACAAAAATAAGCATTCAGCTATGTTTATTTCTCCACCATAGTTGTTAGCAAATGTTACCTGGCATCAAATACATGTTGCATCAAGGTAATGTATTAAGTTAATACTGTCTTAGGTGTTATACCATAACTTAGTACTTGAAGACCATAATCTTTGTAGAATTTTTACACCATTTAGCAAGCTGTTAAATGCTATTCCAGAAAACATTCCATGGGACATAGGATACTATTCATGCCTTAGTTTTTCTTTTTGACAATCTGGTAGCCTTTTCAAAGGGCCTTAAATGGTGACATGCATCTCTGATCAGTTGTTAGTGCCTCAGCTCCAAGGAGAACACTCCCCCTGCTTTGGCAGTATGGTATAGCACATAATATAACTGTGCTGATTTGCTTGTTGAGTATCTTTAGGGTGCAATCCAACCAAGCCAGAAGTTTGTAGATCAGCTTATGGAAGCTGATTCCATGCTGTCTTTGAAAAGTTCAAGATCCATTTTATCCCTAGAAATTTCTTTCAAAATATTTGTGCAGTTATTTTTCAGATTTGCACCCTGCAGAAAGCGGTTTTATATTTGGACATGTGGAAGATATGTGGAATTCAACATTCATGTGAGGCTCTAATAACACTTTTCTGGCTGTGTGGTTCTTAATAGGCCACTTTTACAGAATGGCACTTTTATGACACCAAATTCAAAAATAATTAACTTAAGTTTGTAGATAACAAGGATGGAGCTAAATAAGACAACTATAAATTGACATACAGAGACAGACAGAGTGCCCGTCTCCATATGCTGTGTAGCAGGCATCATGTTTGCCACTCCTACCTACTTTTCTCCCCCAACTGTAACTGGTTGTTAAGGACTCTGTCATCCTCATAACCAAGGACACTTACAGTGGGCAGATCCTGATGGGGACACTGAGACATTAGTTCACCTTCAGGTCCATGTTCTCCTTGTGAATGACAGCAAGCAGAGGAGAAGTTCTCTACCTAATAGCAGGATGTCTATTGGCACTTGATCTGCCCACTACCAGCTGTCAATTGCAAGGGGAACAGACCTGATGGGGAACCAAAATCTTATATTTGTTTCCAACAGGTGCATAAATCTGTCATGTGCACCAACATTTGTTGTGTGAAGGCACATCCGAATTCTAAAAAAGTGTTTTAGATGCTCTGTATGAATTCCCTTGAGTCTAACTAATGAAAAGGATTGAGTAGAACCATAGCTTAGGCCCCTTTCACACTGGGGCGGTGAGCCGCGGTGACGGTAAAGCAGCGCTATATTTAGCACTGCTTTACCGTCGTTTTTACCGCGGTTTTCGGACGCTCGCGGTGCGGTTTTACCCCCCGCGAGCGGCCGAAAAAGGGTTAAACACCCCCCGCCGTAGCGGCGCTTTGCGGCGGTATTGCCGCGGTTTTACCGCGGTCTCCCATTCTTTTCAATGGGAAGGAGCGGTATAGGAGCGGTGAACACACCGCTCCTATCCCGCTCCAAAGATGCTGCTAGCAGGACTTTTTTTGTCATCCTGCTAGCGCACCGCTCCAGTGTGAAAGCCCGCCGGCTTTCACACTGGAGTTAAAGGGGCCGGATTTTTTCATGCGGTGAACAGGCGCTATTTTTAGCGCTGCACCGCATGAAAAACGCCCCGGTGTGAAAGGGGCCTTAGAGAATGCTTTCAGGTTGACCAACAGACAGGAAAAATGAACAAGCTCTCTAACTGACAGTGTCAGCTACCTGGCAGGGACAGGAAGATACCCTTGCTGTTGATGGTGGTGTTTTGCCTATGCCCCAGGGAATGTAAATGTAACATGAGCTAGCACTGCAATAGTCATTCTCATCTCTATGTTCATTGTCAAATTATATTTGTTTTTGAAATATGAACATGGATGCTCTAATTTTATATTACATAAATGTTGGAACTTCTAAGCACAACAGCCTCTGTTTTAGGTATGTTGCTCTGAAGGCAGTCAGATTTAGTTGGTTACAGTGGTCTCAGGGAGCGTTTCCAGCAACTTGCAGACTGGCACAATAGGAACAAAGACATGCCATCTATTAAAGTATGCATAAAAATACCTCTGAATTAGGGGACTGTAGTTACCTGACCACATTCTATATCACATTATAATGGAGGTCAAAAAGAGGGCCAAATTAAAATTCCTTAGGTGTCCAAAGTCTTTATTGTTCAATTGGTTACAACACACGGGTCAAAAGACAGCCAATGTATTTTGGGGGACCAAGTCTTTAGACTCCTAAGGATTTTCCATTTGTTGAGATTACATGTCTGGCCCACTGAAAAAAGCAGTGCACAATTGACCTAATACAGGTGGAATTAACTGCTTTTTTTTTTTTTTTTTACATTGACATGCAAGCATAAGAAGAATAGGAGACTATACTTTTTTATTTACCAAAAATGTTGGGTACTGTAATGTTTTCACTATTTCATGGGTGTGCACAATTTTAGGACTTGACATATTTGTTGCCTGTTTAATTGACACAAATTCATCTTTTATATTTTATAAAAAAATTGGTGTTAAAAAAAATGTTGATTTCTTTTTACTGTAAATATAGATTTGATAAACAGTAGTGCAAATATAATGTTACAAGAGGATTTGTAACTGTCACCATTTTATTTTCTACAAGGTCTCTGCTTAAATTCCAACTGCCACTTCAGGGTCTGTGTTTTCAGAAACATATGCCCTGGAATTCATAAAGACTGGCACAGACAGATTTTACAAAAGTGTCTGTCATATGCTCTACTAGTGGTGCAGCATGTATACCAAATTCCTGTACTTGTCTAGAACTTGTAAGAATGCACTTGAGACACTTTCACAAAATCTGTCTCTGCCAGTTTCTCTCTGTCCGCCAAAAGACAGTTTAGCTCTCTAATTAGCTCTATTAGCTCTCTTAGTTCTAAGTTGGTATTTTATTTAGAATTTGGCCCATTTATTGTGACACAATATAGAAGTGGCACATTCAATGCATCACAATGTAAAAGTGGTGCATTTTAGAACTACCTGAATTTGGTGCACGAGTCCCAGTCAGAACCAAAAGTGTTGCAGATGCTTCAAAATTGGCACAATACAATACCCAAAGTTATTAATGCCAGAAAAGAGATGCAGCAGCATTATTGAATTTCCCCCATAAAGTTTTGGAGGTTTTAAGTACCGTATTTATTGGTGTATAACATGCACTTTTCCCCTCTGAAAATCAGGGGGAAATCATGTGTGCGTGTCACTCACAGATACGCGTCCTGGCCCCGCATTGGGCCACAGTTCTGTCTATCATATGAGCAGGGCCAGGAGGCGTGGCTGTGAGTGATGGAGCGCCGGGTACATAGGAGATCGTGGCTCTGTGTAATTCAGCGGCGCTTGCTCCTCCTCTTTCCTCAGAGACAGCAGAAATAATCCAACACTGTAATCCAACACTGGCGAGGCTGCAATGATGGGAAAGGTGAGGCTGCAGATGGGCACTGAACAGGGTGCATTGTTGAGCAATTTAATGACTGCAGATGGGCACTGAGCAGGGGGCATTGTTGGGCAATTTAGTGGCTGCAGATGGGCAATGGTGAGGCTGCAGTGATGAGCTGTGACCCTAATTTTGCTTCAAAGTTCTTTATTTAAAATGTAAGTTTTTTTCCTGAAACTTCCCTCTTAAAATGAAGGTGTGTGTTATACGCCTGTGCATGTTATACGCCTGTGCGTGTTATACGCCTGTGCGTGTTATACACCGATAAATACTGTAATCTTCAGGCCTAAAATGTTCAGTTTAACATGGTGCAAAAGAGCCAAGAGCCTATATATAAATTATTGAGTGTTAATACTAACTGATTTTACTCCATGAATTCATCAGTTTGCTATCCATGGAATTTATAAAGTAATTTTTTTGTAATCATTTGGTAGGGGAAGCTTCTATTGTTGTTTTCTGTTGTGCAATGCTGTCAGATGCACTAAATGAATAAATCATGAAGGTTGAGTTCACTAGGGATTTCTACAAAAGATTAACTAGTTATGTTTGCCAGTTTTAACATTTAGAAAAAAATATTACTTGAATATTAAAATCAGGAAAAACACATAATTTAAGGAAATGTCACTGTTAGAGCGCTATCTATCTTTCTATCTATCTATCTATCTATCTATCTATCTATCTATCTATCTATCTATCTATCTATCTATCTATCTATCTATCTATCTATCTACCTCTTAAAGTTATGTATTACATAAATGTGCAAATGCAGACAAACACACACATCTAGATATCTGATTTGTATATGCTTTCTAGCCTGAAAATAAATATATAGTGAAAAAAGATATGATATAACAAGTATTCAGATGAATGCACTCTTTTTACTGGCTAATAGGGATGAGTCAAACATACTTGGTTTAAATTTGTGGTGGGTTTGCAGAACATGAGCAAAGTATGAGGTCCAAATCCAAATGCCATTGAAGTCAATGGGACCCGAATGTTAAAAAAACAGTAATGCAGTAATGGCCTAAGCTAATAGACAAGGAATTGTGAAAAAAAAGGCATGAGAGATTTGGCACTGCCCTGGGGAACTGTGCATTTTGTTTGCCAGAGAAGCAGCAATTTAATAATCCTTTAACTGCTTTAACCCCTTGAAGGATTTACCCCCTTCCTGACCAAGCCATTTTTTGCGATACGGCACTGCATCGCTTTAACTGACAATTGTGCAGCAGTGCAACACTGTACTCAAACAAAATTGACGTCCTTTTTTTTTCCCACAAATAGAGCTTTCTTTTGGTGGTATTTGATCACCTCTGCGGCGGCCTCGCATATTATGTTTCAGTCACAGTGTCAGCGTGTCAGTGTGTTGCTGACTGCTGACAAGTTATGCTCTATTTCTGGGGATTTGTGTGTGCGTGCTGTTAGAACAGCATTGCAGTATCACATCTGGGGGGTCTCTATAGGTGGCCTGTGAAGGGGGGCAGGTTTCCTGTGCTTAGAACTTTCCCTGCAAAAAGTGTAATTTTTGCAGGAAAAAAGCTATTTAAAAGCACTTGCGGCTAATGAATTGATGGCTCCTGTAACACAGAGAACTGTCATTCATTAATAAAAAAAACAAAAAAAAAGCGTGGGGGTCCCCCCAAATTCAATAACCAGGCCCTTCAGGTCTGGGATGGATATTAAGGGGAACCCCAGCCAAAAAAAAAATGGCGTAGGGTCCCCCTCAAAATCCATACCAGACCCTTGAGGTCTGGTATGGATTTTAAGGGGAACCCTAGCCAAAAAAAATGGCGTGGGGTCCCCCTCAAAATCCATACCAGACCCTTATCCGAGCACGCAACCTGGCAGGCCGCAGGAAAAGAGGGGGGGACGAGAGCGGCCCCCCCTCCCGCCTGAACCGTACCACATGCCCTCAACATTGGGAGGATGCTTTGGGGGTCTAAGACCCCTAAAGCACCTTGTCCCCATGTTGATGAGGACAAGGGCCTCTTCCCCACAACCATGCCCGGTGGTTGTGGGGGTCTGCGGGCAGGGGGGCTTATCGGAATCTGGAAGCCCCCTTTAACAAGGGGACCCCCAGATCCCGCCCCCCCCTGTGTGAAATTAGTACGGGGACGTCATGGGGAATTCCCTATGGCTTTCCCCATGACGTCAGAGGGGGGCGGGGTCACCAGGTGCCCTCCGTTATAAAAGACCTGTCAGACGGAGCGGAGCCTCACACAGCGGGAGCCTCCCATTGCGCGGAGCGGCCCAAGAAGAGACACCGACACCGACGCCGACGGAAGAAGATGCCGGACGAGAAGGACGAGAAGACCAGCGCAAGAAGAAGCGGATCGGAGGAAGAAGAAGATGGAAGAAGATGGAAGAAGATGATGGAAGGAGAAGATGAAGAAACCGAAGGATGAAGAAAGAAGAAAGAAGATTTTAATAAAGGAATTGTCAAAGACCGTCTCCTGTCATTTTTACAATTTTTCACACTTTTTTGGTGAAATGATAGGGGTACTTTTGTACCCCCTTACCATTTCACACAGGGGGGGGCGGGATCTGGGGGTCCCCTTGTTAAAGGGGGCTTCCAGATTCCGATAAGCCCCCCGCCCGCAGACCCCCACAACCACCGGGCACGGTTGTGGGGATGAGGCCCTTGTCCTCATCAACATGGGGACAAGGTGCTTTTGGGGTCTTAGACCCCGAAAGCATCCTCCCAATGTTGAGGGCATGTGGCCTGGTATGGTTCAGGCGGGAGGTGGGCCGCTCTCGTCCCCCCTCTTTTCCTGCGGCCTGCCAGGTTGCGTGCTCGGATAAGGGTCTGGTATGGATTTTGAGGGGGACCCCACGACATTTTTTTTGGCTAGGGTTCCCCTTAAAATCCATACCAGACCTCAAGGGTCTGGTATGGATTTTGAGGGGGACCCTACGCCATTTTTTTTTTTTTTTTGGATGGGGTTCCCCTTAATATCCACCCCAGACCTGAAGGGCCTGGTTATTGAATTTGGGGGGACCCCTACGCTTTTTTTTTTTTTCATTTTTTTTATTTTTTATCAATGACTTTTTTTTTTATGAATGACTTTCAGTTTCAATGAATGACTGTTCTCTGTATTACGGGAGCCGACAATACACATTAGCCGCGAGTGATTTTAAATAGCTTTTTTACTTGCAAAAATGACACTATTTGCAGAGACAGTTCTAAACACGGGAAACATGCGCCCCTTTACATGCATACTATAGACACCCCCCAGGTACGAAATTTAAAGGAATATTACACTTTTATTGTTTCAATTTAAGCATTATTAAAATCACTGCTCCTGAAAAAACGTCCGTTTTAAAAAAAAAAATTTGCATTGATACATGTCCCCTGGGGCAGGACCCAGGTCCCCAAACACTTTTTATGACATTAACATGCATATTAGCCTTTAAAATTAGCACTTTTAATTTCGAGCGTTCGCATCCATTATAACTAATAGAGTTCTAAAGCTCGCACGGACTTTAGGTCCGTTCGCGGGTTCTGGTGCGAGCCGAACGGGGGGTGTTCGGCTCATCCCTACTCCTGAACAATACTAAGCCACATGCCTTCAATATGGGGGGGATACCTTGCCAGAGGGTATGTACCTGACAAAGCATCTTGTCCCCATGCTGATGAGGGCAAGGGTCTCTTCTTGCCTGGTGGCTGTGGGTGTCTGTGGGTGGGGGCTAACTGGCTCCCAGATACTGCCTCCTATGAGAATGAGGTGTGAAAAAATACTCATTCATGAAAAAGGGAAAAGTACTCAAACACACATGAATAATGTTTGACACATCCTTCAATGAAAAAGAGAAAAAACCCTTTAATGTAAACCAACCATCAATCATGTTGTCTAATTAGACAGATCCACCTCAATCACCATGATTTTTACCCACCAAATAAAAAAACTCAGCTGACCTATCTAATTCTGTTGATTTGCTCACACTGAATAATATCTCTTTGTCCCTGTTGCTAAAGTAAACAAGGGACAGGGTCTCCCAGATGACTGCATTGACCAAATATGACCAGAGCAACATTGGGTCAATGTTACTGCTCAAATATGACCATATGGCCATATATGGTCAATAAACTCATGCTAACCCTGCCCCTTGTTTAACCAGTTCAATACCCGCCCATAGTCATATGACGCCCACAAGGTGGATCTACCATCCTGGGTGGGCGTCATATGACGTCCTCGGATTCCCGGCCGCCTGGGGGGGCGCGCGCGCGCCGACGGTGGCGCGCGCCCGCGGCATCGCTCGGGACCCGGTGCGAGTGCCCGGCGGCCACGATGTCCGCCGGGCACCCGCGATTGCCCGTTAAAACAACGGGACCGGGCGGGACCGTGGGGCGGTGTGTGTAAACACACAGCACCACGTCCAGTCAGCGGGGAGGAGACCGATCATGTGATCCCAGTACAGAGGATCACATGATCGGTCTCCTCCCCTTAAGTCCCCTCCCCCTACAGTTAGAATCACGTCTATTAGGGAACACATTAACCCCTCCAGCGCCCTCTAGTGTTAACCCCTTCCCTGACAGTCACATTTACACAGTAATCATTGCAATTTTATAGCAACGATCGCTGTGTAAATGTGAATGGTTCCAAAAATGTGTCAAAAGTGTCCGAAGTGTCCGCCGCAATGTCGCAGTCACGAAAAAAAATCGCAAATCGCCGCCATTACTAGTAAAAAAAAAAAAAAAAAAAATTCAATAAATCTATCCCCTATTTTGTAGACGCTATAACTTTTGCGCAAACCGATCAATATACGCTTATTGCGATTTTTTTTTACCAAAAATATGTAGAAGAATACGTATCGGCCTAAACTGAGGAAAAAAATTGTTTTTTTTTAAAAAAAATGGGATATTTATTATAGCAAAAAGTAAAAAATATTGTGTTTTTTTTCAAAATTGTCGCTCTTCTTTTGTTTATAGCGCAAAAAATAAAAACCGCAGGGGCGATCAAATACCACCAAAAGAAAGCTCTATTTGTGGGAAAAAAAGGACGTCAATTTTGTTTGGGTGTAACGTCGCACGACCGCGCAATTGTTAGTTAAAGCGACGCAGTGCCGAATCGCAAAAAGTGCTCTGGTAAGGAAGGGTGTTTAAAAGCCCTGTATTGAAACGGTTAAATGACCAGGGATTCCTGACCAGTAGATGAATAGAGCCAGGTGACATCACTAGTTGCTAAGGACATGACAGGTGCCACACTTTTGCATAATCTGACAAAACAATTGGAATAAACTGATACAATCCATTTATTACATGACATACAACGTTATGATAATTCAGTTGTATTTCTACAATAGATTAGCAAACTGGGGCACATTAACATATGCAACTGCTTTGATGTTATTGATAAATGTCCCCCATTGTAACAGTTGTGGATAATGTTTCCTTAGCTAATGCACTGTGGGGGACATTTATCAATAAATTTGCAGCTGTTGTATTCTTTAATATGCCACAGTTCGCTAACAAATTCACAAAAAATGACTTGCATAAGAAAGCTGTATACAGTAAAACAAGTCTATAGACATACTCAAAAACATATTTAAGGTTCATTTATGCTATGTTACATTGTTACATAGTTAATCTGATTTTAAAAAAAGTCCACCCAGTTCAACACATAGACATAAAAAAAGTATTTGTCACCCCTTGACATTTTCCACATTTTGTCATGTTACAGCCAAAAACATGAATGTATTTTATTGGTATTTTATGTGATAGACCAACACAAAGTGGCACATGATTGTGAAGTGGAAGGAAAATAAATGGTTTTCATTTTTTTTACAAATAAATATGTGAAAAGTGTGGCGTGCATTTGTATTCAGCCCCTCTGAGTCAATACTTTGAGAAACCATCTTTCGCTGCAATTACAGCTGCAAATCTTTTTGGGGATGTCTCTACCAGCTTTGCACATCTAGAGAGTGACGTTTTTGCCCATTCTTCTTTGCAAAATAGCTCAAGCTCTGTCAGATTGGATGGAGAGCGTCTGTGAACAGCAATTTTCAAGTCTTGCCACAGATTCTGAATTGGATTTAGGTCTGGACTTTGGGCCATTCTAACACATGAATATGCTTTGATCCAAACCATTCCATTGTAGCTCTGGCTGTATGTTTAGGGTCGTTGTCCTGCTGGAAGGTGAACTTCCATCTCAGTCTCAAGTCTTTTGCAGACTCTAACATCCATCTTTCCATCAACTCTGGCCAGCTTCCCTGTCCCTGCTAAAGAAAATCCCTACAACATGATTCTGCCACCACCATGTTTCACGGTGGGGATGGTGTGTTCAGGGTGATGTACATTGTTAGTTTTCCACCACACATAGCATTTTGCTTTTAGGCCAACATTTTTTATTTTGATCTCATCTGACCAGAGCATCTTCTTCCACATGTTTGCAGTGTCCCCCACATGGCTTCTTGCAAACTGCAAACAGGATTTCTTATGGCTTTTCTTCAACAATGACCTGTTTTAAACTTCTTCACAACTTATCCCTGACCTGTCTGGTGTTTACCTTGGCCTTCATGATGCTGTTTGTTCACTAAGGTTCTCTAACGAACCTCTGAGGGCTTCACAGAACAGCTGTAATTATAGGGAGATTAAATTACACACACTATTTACTAATTAGGTGACTTCTGAATGCAATTGGTTCTACTAGATTTTAGTTTAGGGGTATCAGAGTAAAGGGGGCTGAATACAAATGCACACCACACTTTTCAGATATTTATTTGTAAAAAAAATTGAAAAACATTTATAATTTTCCTTCTACTTCACAATTATGTGTCACCTTGTGTTGGTCACAATTATGTGTCACCTTGTGTTGGTCTATCACATAAAATCCCATTTTTGGTTGTAACATTGTAACATGACAAAATGTGGAAAGTTTTAAGGGGTATGAAAACCTTTTCAAGGCACTGTAAAAACAAAAAACAAAACACACACAAATGGAAACCTCCATATACACAATAATATACCCACAGTTTACCCAGAGAAAGGTAAATGTGACCTGTGTTTTTCTGCACTGGATAAATGCAGGTGACCATTGGTGAACACAGAAAACATTTGTTTTCTATGTGCCCCATTCACACATCAATCATGGTGTGATGTGCACTGTGGTGTAGGGCAGCAAAATTCAGCATATCTACATGTTTCCACAGCACACTGAAATGCATATTGCACTGCTCCCTACCAGAGCCCATGTGTACAGTTGCCCCCACAGTAAACGCACTTTACCACGAGGACTGATCTGAACTATGGCTTATGCTGCATACACACGATCAGAAATGCCACCAGCAAAAGACCGATGTGAGCTTTTGGTCGGAAAATGCAACCGTGTGTATGCTCCATCAGACTTTTGCTGGCGGCATTTCCGCCAGCAAAAGATTGAAAGCAGGTTCTCTATTTTTCGGTCGGAAAAAGTTCCTATCCGATAATGCGTTCGTCTGTAGCAATTCCGACACGCAAAATTCCTACACATGCTCAGAAACTATTTGACACGTGCTTGGAAGCATTGAACTTAATTTTCTCGGCTCGTCGTAGTGTTGCATGTCACCGCATTCTTGACGGTCGAAAGTTCAGAGAACTTTTGTGTGACCGTGTGTATACAAGCCAAGCCTGAGCGGAATTCCGTCGGAAAAACCATCCAAGATTTTTCCGACAAAAATTCTGCTTGTGTGTACGTGGCATTAGGGTATTTTCACACCATACTGCACATAAAAATGTGCCCTGCAATGCATTGAAAATGTATGCGCACTTTTGCATGCATTTTTATACATTTTGCATTTTTAATAAAAAATGTTGCTATGTATTTTAATGTGCATCTGTTGTTCACCATTTTGCAAGCCTATTGTCCCCAAACTCCAGCCAACTCCATATTAAATGAGGGTGTGGATTGGATCATGAAAGAGAACCCCAGACGCAGTGGGTCTAGTATGGCTTTAAATGGTACAAATATGAAAAAATAGGCAGAGTGAGGTTCTCCCACAAGAAATCCAAACCTAGCATGCAGGCTGGCTGATCAAGGAAGCACATGCACACTTGTCTCCCTCCTCCTTCCTGACCCATACCAGACCACATGTTATAAACCCCCTTCACACAGCACCTTGTCCTCATGTTGATGAGAAAAAGGACCTCTTCCCCACAACCCTGGCCTGGTAGTTGTAGGGGTCTGCAAGCAGGGGTTTTAAATGAATCTTGAAGCCCTCTTTATCATAAGTGATCCCAAATATCTGCCCCTTCAATCTTATGAATAAGTAAGGGATACATAACATTCCTTTTTCACAAAGGCATGTTGGATTACCATATACAGTAAATAATCTCACTCCACCAACATCATGTGACCACTTGGACATGATGGGCTACTCCATATGGGTAGTGACAGCACCCACATCCTCAAACTTTTTTGTTTGCCTCCGAATGACAGCTGTAGTGCTTTCATATGTGGTCAGAGTACAGTGAGGATCTGCAAATGCTGAGGATCTGCCATGGAGGTTTGCCTGACAACACATTGTTTTGGTACGTTTTGTTAAGTTCAAATAGAGCTAAATAAATAAAATACTTTGTCAAGGTGTGTCAGTCTTTCTACATACTTAGTTTTCTTTTTCACTACAGATGCTTTGATTATACAGGCATTATTGCCTTCCATGTTTATCCAGTGTAGAAAATTTCAGGTCTCTGGACATGATGTGAATGACCCTAATGGTTTATATGCAGTTTTAGTCATAAATTCTGCTGACGTTACATGTAAGATTACTTTTTTCATTTTGTATTGCAGCCTTTCACAGTGCTCCTGGGGGGAGATTCAACTTTTCTGTCACATACTGTAGTTCTGTGATTTGCGACTTTCAGTTATGTTCCAATGTATGTGGCAGAACTGTAGAAAAAGAGAGAGGTGGAGGCAGTGCTACAATCATAGATCACTTTCACCAGTTTGCATTTCTGCAGACTCAAGGCTATTCAGATATAAGGATATTGGCAATTATAGGCAATTAGGTGGAAAAACAATAGAAATTAAAGTCTCACAACAGGTGCAATTTGTCCCTATGCTAATTTAAATGCAAATTTTTGTTTGACAGTAGTGTATATTGAACAAACAGTAATGAATCTAATAAATTTAACAAAGCAATTTAATTGTATAGCCTTCAAAGCCTGTGTGCAATTTCTGCAACTAGAAATAGATAAACTTACCCCTAAATTAATAGGAGGATGAACAAGCTCATCCCATAACATGACATGCCTTCTTTTCTGTTATTGGCTCGACATATTATAATGTTTTATTTAAGGAATGGAACATATTTTGCCCCCTGTTTTCCCTAAATTGATTACTTATAAAGCGGAACACCATAAAAAAGCTAAATACAATTTTAAAATACATATATTTAATTTAATATTTATGTTAAGGGTTTTATCTTCCTTTACAATGTACTGTTTGTTTGTTTTTTTGTCCATGCTGAGTGAGATAAAGGGATGGGTAACTATATGACAAATGAGGTTTAATGTTGAAAAATGTTAAAGTGATACTAAAGTCTTGTTTTTTTTTTTTCTATAAAAATAACAAACATATTACACTTACCTGCTCTGTTCAGTGGACTTGCATAGAGCAGTCCGGATCCTCTTCTTCTTGGGTCCCTTTTCTGTGCTCCTGGCCCCTCCCTCCTGTTGAGTGCAAGCAGTTTACTATGGAGGCACCTGAGCCAAGACACAGCTCCGTGTGTTCATTCAGACATGGAGCCATGGCCCGGCCCCACCCCACCCACTTTCTCTCCTGATTGGCTAACTGACTTTGATTGACAGCAGCGTAAGCCAATGGCCCCGCTGCTGTGTCAATGGCCAATTAGGAAACACTCGTGGACAGAGATGGGGCTCAGGTAAGTGTTAGGGTGGCTGCTGCACACAGGAGGCTTTTTATCTTAATGCATAGAATGCATTAAGATAAAAAACCTTCTGACTTTACAACCCATTTAATTAATGCACTTAGTGCCTCAAAATATGAATGCAAGTAAAATGCAAGGAAATGGACCTTTGGGGGAGTCCAGGAGGGAAAAAAGATCTGGGGGGTTCTAATAGATGACAGGCTCAGCAATGGCATGCAATGCCAAGCTGCAGCAAACAAAGATAGCAGAATATTAGCATGCATTAAAAGGGTTATTTACTCAAGAGATAAGACTATAATTCTATCACTTCAAAACTTTGGTCCGGCCACATTATGAGTATGAAGTCCTGTTCTGGTCACCACCAATCCTCACAAAGGATGTGCTGGAGCTGGAGAGAGTCCAGGGAAGGGAAACAGAGCTAATAAGGGCACAGGAGGACATTGGTTATGAGGAACAACTGCAAGCGTTAAAAGTATGAAGAAGAGACGCTTCGGAGGGGATATGATAGCAATATACAAATATCATAATGGTTATTCTAGCTTAGGGAGAAAACTACAGTATTCAGTCTCAGGGAGCTTAAGAAGACATTCATACAGTCAGTGATGTTGGAGGCGAAGCAGTTTAACCTTAGAATGCATAGTGTTTTCCTTACTGTCAGAGCAGTAAGGATGTGGAACTCCCTTCCACAATTGGTGGTGTCAGTGGAAAGTGTTGACAATTTAAAAAAAACTCTCATAAGCACACACCAACACAGGATGAACTTTAATGGACTGGTGTCTTTATTCAACCTTACTAACTATGTAAAGATTGAACTATGCTCCAGTAGCATTTCCTGGAGCGATAAACATGGTAATATTTTTAACACTAAGATAATATGTATGTTATGTAACATAAACATCTCTCCTAAATATTCTCCAGAATAAGGATATTTGCCAGCTAAAGAGCTGCTTATGATATTTTTTTTATTTTTCCGTGTAGTAACCTTAGGTAGCTAAAAGCAACCAACTTTAACCTTTCAACTCTCACACCTATACATTGCCTATGGATCAAAGCAACTTTGACGTTTCTGCTATAAAGGCTATGGATTTGCCGATAAAGTTGTTGCTACAAAGTAACACAAACAGATATTATTTTGCACAAATGATTGTATATTGTATAGACAAACAATGAAACAAAACTGAAAAAAATCACACATTCAGTATCAGCTTAAAAAAATGTTACAGTTTGTCCCATTTAAAATGACACTGGAAATAGGATTCTGGTAAAAAGCGTTGCAAGGTTATTTACACATGAAATAAAGGCATTTTTTTTTTTTTTTTTTAATGCAACACTGAAATAAAATTACCAAACAAAACAAAACAAGAAAGAGTTTAAATTATAATGGTTAGAAAAAAATACATTAAAAATCAACAAGAAATAGTAGTTAAGGTGAAAAGTGGAAGAATGTATTAATGAGGGCAGATTGAGTTAAACTAGGGACTAATAAGGGGTTAAATAAGAAAACATTTATTTAATAAAAAAACTTTTTTTACTTGTCAGGGTGCTTTAATTGATATTATATGCAGATCAAAGCTCATCTCCTAAGAGCCAGTTCATGCCATAGAATCTCAGTCCAGATGTGTTTCAGGGTTTCTGCATGTGCATGTTTTGTTGCGCTTATATGCATTGCATTGTATTTTTGATGTGCGTTTTTTCCCTTCTTCAATTTTTTTACTAAAGTTTCCTGGCCTGCAGCTGCTGGCTTCCTACGAACGATGAGTCAACCCTACTGACATCAGAATATAACCAAAAGAGCCGGCGTTAAAAAAAAAAAAAAAAACAGCATGGGGGTGTCCCCCAATCCATACCAGGTCCTTTGGGTCTAGGATTGATTTTGAAGAGGACTCCATGACAAACAAACAAGAAAATGTGTGGGCCCCAAAAATAATTGTGTCACCTCGTCATCCTTGTCAGCACATGCATTGATTGGCTCTTTGT
Source organism: Lithobates sylvaticus (assembly GCA_028564925.1). Classification (NCBI taxonomy): domain Eukaryota; kingdom Metazoa; phylum Chordata; class Amphibia; order Anura; family Ranidae; genus Lithobates; species Lithobates sylvaticus. The sequence continues at coordinate 411,254,043 of CM053030.1, forward strand.
GCTGCCTCTCACACTCCAGGCCTGCTATACAAGGACTGCAGAGGCTGATATCAAGCCAGATTTAGGTACCTACACTGATTTCATTTAAAAACTACACTAAATGATGTAATAATCATTACAGAGCTGTCTTTTATATCTGTTCTAGTGTTCCGATTTTTTATACATATCCAAAATAGAAAAATTGCAGACTAATTAAAAAATAAAACGTCAGCAAAAAAAAGTGTTAATGCCTATAGCGACCAATTTTATAAAAAAAAATATAACTTTTTATTAAAAAAAAATAAAATTTCAGCAAATTTTAAAAAAAATAAACTTTTTATTAAAAATAAAAAAAATTTCAGCAAAAAAAAAAAAGTGTTAATGCCTATAGCGACCAATTTTTTTTTTATCAGACCTGCTGTGATAGATGGAATTAGCTGTGTTATTAAACGATATGTGCAAATTAGAACACGAAGCTCTATAAGCCAATCCTCAACTTAAAAAAGGTATGCAAAAACAGACCTCATATGTTGACATAGATAACTACAGCATTCTGATTCTCCTATGAACTGGCTGGCCTCTGTATAATTGCACATGTTTTGGTGGCCAACATAGAGTTTCCTTAGGCAGAACAGTGATTAGTCCATTAGTTTCTGACATGCTGAAAGATGACTAAACATGATAAGGCTTGTAGAAGAATCAATTTTTTTTAGCTCATATGCTGACCTAGGAGGATATATTGTATTTGACTGCATTCATATTCTCCAAAAAACTGTCATTGATCAGTCTACTGTGATCTCATTATTGTCTTTGACATGCAGCTGAAAGATGACCCCTTCATGATTAGGCTTGTAGAGCATAGGCATGCACAGCCTATTACATTAGGGTGTGCACCCCAAAGCTCAAACACACATGTGGGTGTGAGTGTGTGTATATATATATTTATATCATCTTCCCACCTGCATAGTAAAAGAAAAGAGAGGGAGAGCTTTCCCATCACCCCAACAGACAACAGAGCATCAGGGCCACTGTCAGAAGTCATGGGCCTGATACAGTCTACCTGACAAAGCTCCCTCTGACCTGACAGAGCTAGGGCCTAAGCCTGACAGGGGATCAGTGTTCTATGAGGTGGTTGCAGGATGTATAGTGAGGGGTGCAGTGTTCTATGGGGTGGGGGCAGGGTGTATAGTGATAGGTGCAGTGTTCTATGGGGTGGGGGCAGAGTGTATAGTGATAGGTGCAGTGTTCTATGGGGTGGGGGCAGGGTGCACAGTGAGGGGTGCAGGGTTCTGTGGGGTGGGGGCAGGGTACACAGTGAGGGTTGCAGGGTTCTGTGGGGTGGGGGCAGGGTGTATAGTGAGGGGTGCAGTGTTCTATGGGGTGGGGCAGGGTGTACAGTGAGGGGCGCAGGGTTCTGTGGGGTGGGGGCAGGGTGTATAGTGAGGGATGCAGTGTTCTGTGGGGTGGGGGCAGGGTGTACAGTGAGGGGTGCAGGGTTCTGTTGGGTGGGGGCAGGGTGTACAGTGAGGGGTGCAGGGTTCTGTTGGGTGGGGGCAGGGTTTATATTGTGGGGTGCAGGGTTCTGTGGGGTGGGGCAGGGTGTATAGTGATAGGTGCAGTGTTCTGCAGAGTAGGTCAGTATAGGGTGAGGGGTGCAGGGTATGATATGAGGGAGGTGCATGATAAGGAGAGGGCTCCTGCACAGGGTCAGGAGAAGTGTACACAGTGTCAGAGGGGACCCAAGATGACCTGGCAGGGTCAGAGGGACAACTAGACATGTGCAATTCGTTTTGTTTTTTTTATTTTTTTTCGTTCGTTTTCATACGAATGAACGAATCGTTCGAATCGTACGAATCCGAATAACGAATCGTTCGAATCGTACGAATCCGATTAACGAATCATTTGAATCGAACGAATCCGAAAAACAACGAAAATCCGAAAAAACTATTTAGAAACGAATGTACTAATGAAGAAAATGCGAAAAAAAAAACAAACAAAAAAAAAATTCGTACATTCGTAACTTTTTTTTTTGTTGAATTGGTAATTTTCCGTGTCCCTTACAATGGTGCTGCTTAACGTGCTTCGAATGGATTGAACAAAAAAATTTGTACATTCGTAACTTTTTTTTTTCGATTCGTAACTTTTTTTTTCGATTCGTAAATTATTAAAATGTAATAATAGCATACACATTACATAAAATTATGAATTATGCTCCGATTACGAATCTACGAATGTTACGAATGTTACGAATGTACGAATAAATACGAATGCGTCTGAATTTCGAATAAACGAATAAACGAAAAAATAACTCTTACGAATGTACGAATCGTTACGAAACTTTTTTTTTTCCGATTCGTAATTTTCCGTGTCTCTTACAATGGCGTTGCTTAACGTGCTTCGAATGGATTGAACAAAATAATTCGTACATTCGTAACTTTTTTTTCGATTCGTAACTTTTTTTTTTTTTTTTTTTCGATTCGTAACTTTTTTTTTCGAATCGTAAATTATTAAAATGTAATAATAACATACACATTACATAAAATTATGAATTATGCTCCGATTACGAATCTACGAATGTTATGAATGTTACGAATGTACGAATAAATACGAATGCGTCCGAAAATTAAATCAACGAAAAAATAACTCTTACGAATGTACGAATCGTTACAAATACGAACACCGACGACTTACGAATGTACGAATCGTTACGAATACGAACACCGACGACTTACGAATGTACGAATCGTTACGAATCAACGTAAACGAAAAAAACGAAACGAAAATAAACTAATTTTTTTCGGAAATGAAAAAAACGAAACGAAAATAAACAAATTTTTTTGTTGTGCACATGTCTAGGGACAACGTATCTGTACCAATCAGAGCCGAGCAGGAAGTGTGCAGCTGGTACTCACGATTTGGGCAGCCGGCAGTGGAGCCTAGTCTCTTCCTGCAGCACATCCACTTGAAGGGGGGGTCGGCATTGCGAGGGAGGGACCCGGGACACATGAGAGGGATGCACACAGCCAGTCATCCTCTGCACTCGCGCCCGCTGCTCCATGTCAGTCACCGAGAGCCGGGCACAGCACCAATCACTGAGATTCACCATCCCAGACCCACAACTCCATCCAGCGCACTGAGTTAAGCTGGGCACCAGAGTCTGGGGCCGAAGGAGAACTTTTTAACCACGTTCAGGAGCAGGTGGAATAATCTGCCACCGCCTTTGCTTGCAATTAGATTAAAGCTCCAGTGGATTGTTATAGAAGAAGCCGGGACTTTAATTTAATTGTCGGGAACGGCAGTGCAGTAGATCACTCTGCCTGCAACTGAAAGTGGTTAAATAGTCCCCTTTTGGCCCCACCAGGCAGATAAACAAAGGGGCTGTTTTTTTTCTTTTTAAATAGGTTCAGAGCAGACGTGCCCAGGGTTTGTGAGTTGGGATCCTCACTTTGCTGCTGGAAACCCATATGGAACTGCCAGGGCCAGGCAGAGCGATGCACATGTGGGATGATTAGGGTGTGCCCATGTGCACACCTATGTTGTAGAGGTATCTAATTATTTCACTGCATATGCTGACATAAGTAAGTGGCTATACAGTACTTTACTGCATTCTAATCCTCCTAAGAACTGGCTGGTCTCTGTATAATTGCAAATACTGTGTTGCCCACCATAGAGGGATTTTCTCATTTAGAACAGTGAACAGCCCAGAGTGATCTCATTATATTCTCAGACAAGCTGCTGAAAGAGGACCAGTCACGATTAGACTCATGCTTTTTTCACCTTGAAGACTTATTTAACATCCCTTGACTTCCTGTTACAGATCTCTTACCCACCATTAGACATGGAGCGAGAATGATTTTAACCACTTGCTGACCAGATGCTGTCATTATACTGCGCCAGGGCGGCATGATCCCGCGAACCGTCGTAGCTATACGTGGGCCCCTTTAAGCGGGATAGCAGGCTGCACAGCTGGGGTATCGATGCTCGTAACCAGTGGTCACGATGACCGCCAGCCACTAGCAATCATGGGCACGAGAGGCAGAACAGGGACGTGTGTGTGTGTAAACACAAACATCCCTGTTCTGTGAGGAGAGGAAAGAGAGATTGTGAGTTCCTACGAGCTGGGAACCACGATCCCTCATCTCCTATAGTCAGTCCCATCCCCCACAGGGGAAACACACACATAGGGAACACAGTTAACCCCTTGACCACCCCCTTGTGTTAACCCCTTCCCTGCCAGTGACATTTATACAGTAATCAGTAGATTTTTATAGCACTGATCTCTGTATAATTGTCAATCGACCCAAAAATGTGTCAAAAGTGTCCGATGTGTCCGCCATAATGTTGCAGTCTCGATAAAAATTGCAGATCGCAGACATTACTAGTAAAAAAAAAATAATAATAATAAAAATGCTATAAATCTATCCCCTATTTTGTAGACACCAACTTTTTCGCAAACCAATCACTATACGCATTTTGCGATTTTTATAACCAAAAATATGTAGAAGAATACATATCGGCCTAAACTGAGGAAAAAAATTGCTTCTTTTAAAAAAAATTTGGGGTATTTATTATAGCAAAAAGTACAAAATATTGTGTTTTTTTTTTTCAAAATTGTCGCTCTTTTTTTGTTTATAGCAGTGCCGTATCGCAAAAAATGGCCTGGTCATTGAGCAGCCAAATCTTCCAAGGCTGAAGTGTTTAAAGGAGGCCAACAATGAGTTGTTTTCTTTACATGTACTCTAAATACGACAGACCTTTTGTCACTGTCATTATAATTATGTGTGTGCTCTGTAAAACAAATCCGACTACGGTATATAGGATATATAAACAGAAACATATGTAGACAAATATGGAAATATTTAAACATTCAATACAACTTGCTAAAGTGCATTCTATTATTTCAATTCGGATGACATTTGATATCTGAAAATATGATTCACTTTGCCTGGGCATGAGTCATTTATTATGACAGGTATCTAGAAGTGTATGTTATAAGGAAAGTGTCAAAACTTCAGTTGTTATACACAAACAGAGGGGATATCTATGGTACGCTTGAAAAGATTATTTTATGTTGATTCATTCTTCCAGGAATAAACAATCCTAGAGAAAAAAAGAGGAACAAATGACATTAAATGAAAGAGCTCCAAATATCATTCACAGCTAGTATGTAAGATCAGCCATAACTATTCGGACATGGTGATATTTGACATTTATGTAACAATTTATGTTGTTCGCAATGATTATTGGTGGTGTCCTTTATTGAATTACCAGACCACAAAGTCAATTCTACATTTGAAAATGTCACTCTCTGCTATTCCACTTTCATTTTAGTATAAAATGTACTTATAGCCAAAACTTTTTTTATTTTATTTTTTGTTATCGAAAGGGTAGAGAAGGATTAGAACCCCTGCCATATACTTATGAATTTCCCCACTGGAATTTTTTCTATCTTTTTGTCTTGGGGACCACTGTCATCAAAACAGAAAATGATGGGGGACCCAAAATGTGAGGACACCTCTATTGATGACAGCTGTCTAAAGGCCCATACACACGATTGGACTTTTTGACAACAACGGTCCGACGGGCGCGTTTTCTCGGACAATCCGACCGTGTGTATGCTCCATCAGACAATTGTTTTTTTTTTTTTTTCAACGGACAAATGTTGGCTGTGCATGCTCTCAAACTTTCCGGCAACAAATGTCCGATGGAGGATTATCGGATCGTGTGTACACAAGTCCAAAGTACAAATATGCATGCTCAGAACCATTGCTAAAGATCATGCAAACAACAATAGAAGAAGTTGCCCAAAGGGTGGCAGTAAAGAGCTGAAAAAACACATGATTTGGTTTAAGTTGGCTGAAAATGTTCTGCCGTGTGTATGCAGAACAAGTTCACGGAAAATCCACGGAAAAGCCAGATGAAAGTCTGATCATGTGTACGAGGCTTAAGAAGGGTATTCTTCTCACTTTGTATAGAGTTAAGGAAGTGAAAGGAACCCCATAAGTTCACATAAATTTAACCAACAAGAGTTTAAACCTTTTCTTCCTCTATCCAAATCTCTGCCTATACAGTATATAGCCAGAGGACAACTTTACTTTTTGGCTAATATAGGTAACAGCTGGTTAATAGGCAGGACTAGAGATAAGTGAATCTGCCTGGGTTCTGTTTGAGGGAGATTCTGAGAATTCTGCTTGAACTCTGCAAAACCTGAAGTTAGCATCAAACTTCACTTAAATCTATGGGAGGCGAGTATTGGGGGTTATTTACTAAAGGCAAATTCACTTTGCACTACAAGTGCAAACTACAAGTGCGAAGTGCACTTGGAAGTACAGTCGCTGTAGATCCGAGGGGGACATGCAAGGAAAATAAAAAAACAGCATTTTAGCTTGCACATGATTGGATAATAAAATCAGCAAAAGTTCCCCTCATTTCAGATCTACCCCTCAGATTTACAGTGACTGCACTTCCAAGTGCACTTTCGGTTCAATTTAAAGTGCTCTTTGCACTTGTAGTGCAACGTGGATTTGCCTTTCGTAAATAACCCCCATTGTGTTGTATTTTTTTCTGGCCTTCATTGGGGGATGCCTTAAAGCTGTATGTGGTGTAATGGATTAGTATGATTTTCTGATGACAGTGTGCATTCACAGTGCATATTAGCCACTTGAGCTATCATTTAGAATTAAGGTAAAGTTTCCTTATGCCGCGTACACACAAGTGAATTTTCCGTCATAAAAATCTTGGATGGTTTATCCGATGGAATTCCCCTCAAGCTTGGCTTGCATACATACGGTCACACAAAAGTTCACTGAACGTTCGACCATCAAGAATGCGGTGATGTACAACACTACAACGAGCTGAGAAAATGAAGTTCAATGCTTCCGAGCATGCGTCAAATTGTTTCCGAGCATGCAGGAATTGCTACAGACAATCGGAACTTTTTCAGACCGAAAAATTGAGAACATGCTCTCAATCTTTTGCTGGCTGGAATTCGGCCAGCAAAAGTCCGATGGAGCATACACACGGTCGGAATTTCCGACCAAAAGCTCTCATCGGTCTTTTGCTGGCTGAATTTCCGATCGTGTGTCTACACGGCATAACTGTGTTGTTTGTCAGCTTTCCTATGCTTTGCTTGCAACAGATTCCAATGCACTGACAATATGGTAACTCCATGCCATTCTTTTATAATGAAGTGACTGACACATACCAAAGCCTTATTATTCAAAGTCAGATGACCTTAGTTCAAAAGCTATTGCACTTCGTTTTGGTAATAAAGAATTCAGCTTAGTGAAATTCACCATAAATTTACAGAGTTCCTGTACCCTGCGAGTGCAGGATGTGCTTGGAGTCCATGGTAGTTCTGAATTTGAACCGCATCCCTAGCAGAACAGTTACTATTAAAGGTCTAAAATATAGAAGAGCTTGTATTTATTTATTTTTTAAATTTTAGTGCTTTTCATTTTAAAATAAATCCTGTTTGTGTCATCTTTGCTACAGTTTCCACCATGTGGATCTTCTCAGTGTATGAATGGCACCGTATGGGAAGCATATGTAAAACACATGTAATATATCAAAAGCATGCTACAAAACATGAAAAATGCTGACATGTTAATGGCCTCTAAATCATATATAAATATCACTAATGCTTTTTTTTTTTGTAAATTCCAATATGGGGTCAGGAGCAATATCATTATTTAGCAGCTAGATTTTGTAAATGCTTATGCTTAACAGTATTTGGAAAATAAAAGTTAGACTGATAATTTTGCTTTTCAAGGTGGTGTAAGAAAATCATTTTATGAAGACATTAGTGTTCTAGGAGATTGATAAGCCTTTTATTTTTTAACTTTTTTTTAACAGACCATACTGCCCAGCAAAAGTAGCAGTAAGGCTATTTTCACATTGGGGCGCTGGCTGCGCTGGCGGTAAAGCGGCGGTATATTTAGCGCCGCTTTACCGTTTTTTTAGCGATGCTATTTGGCCGCTAGCGGGGCAGTTTTACCCCCCGCGAGCGGCCTAAAAAGGGTTAATACCGCCCACAAACCGCCGCTGCAGCGGCGTTTTGCGGGCGGGTTCGGAGCGCTGCCCCATTGTTTTCAATGGGAAGGGGCACTATAGGACCGGTAAATATACCGCTCCTACAGCGCACCAAAGATGCGGCTTGCAGGACATTTTTCAGCGTCCTGCAAGCGCACCGCTCCAGTGTGAAAGCCCTCGGGCTTTCACACTGGAGAGACAGCAGCAGCTGTTTCGGGTCGGTTTGCAGACGATATTTTTAGCGCAAATTTTGCTATAGTTGCTTAAAGGAGAAGTACAGCCAAAGCTCATTTGGCTGTAGTAGTTTTGTAGATCACAGGAGTGCAGTTCGTTCTGCACTCCTGTGACCCGTTTTCAGCAGACAGCGGGCTGAAAATAGAGGCTCAGGAGCTTTCCTGAGCCTCTATTGCTGACCTCCTTCTAGCAGGGGCCTCTGATTCTTCTTGTATTGAATCGGATTGTAGCTGTACTGTCTGCCTTCCGGGATCGACCCCTCACTCGGATCTGTAATCAGCTGAGTCTCATGTGATCACAGAGCATGCCGCCCACGACCCGCAGGGTCACGCAGCGCAGACTGCGCTTGCTAGGGAGGACGTCCACAGACGCCCGCCCGGCAATTAAGGCCCGCGCTTCAGCTGTCTTTCGGCTATAGCACGGGCGCCAAGTAATTAATAACACCTTAATGTCCACTTTAAGAGAATGGAGAAATGTAGAAATGTAATGTAAAGCTTTCCTGAGCCTCTATTGCTGACCTCCTTCTAGCAGGGGCCTCTGATTCTTCTTGTATTGAATCGGATTGTAGCTGTACTGTCTGCCTTCATTTTGTAAAGTGCTGTGCAAACTGTTTTGCTAAATAAATCCTGAATAATAATAATAATAATTAAAATATTAGTAATAACAAAATAAAAATAAAAATGTAGACAAGAAAGCCACAAAGGGAAAGTTGCATCTTTAAAAATAATGTGACATTGACAGGCTACAGTTTCTATGCTGTTTGCTTCCCATTCAAAACGTCAGTATCCTAAAACCACATATGGGGGGAAATAGATTACTTCAAAAAGCGCTTGTTCATTTAGCCTAAAAAAAACTAACCTTTATAGTGTAACGTCATAAACTATTTTCGCTATATTAAAATCAAGCTCTTGATTGTATTACTTCTTAGCTTAAGTCAACATCATGACAACAGCCTTTTATGTAAATGTCACAGCAAGCGTACAATATACTGAAATATAGAAAGCAATTTGTATCTGTTTTGCGGTACACTCAAAAACAAGTATTGGGTTTTATGTACTATTATTTATTTTGTGCTGGATGGGCAATTAGTTTTTGTTAGGCCAGCATTTAATTTGCCACCATTCGAGACTCGTCTGTAGAGAGTACAATGTAGCGCATGTTTGTTTTATGCCTTTATTATGCTTAAGTGGTGTTGCTGTAGATTGCAAGTTCTCTAGCGGTAGGGGTTGAAAGATATTGCTTTCTCTGTGTAACACATGAAAAGAAACGACTGTATTCCTGACTTTGTGTTGGTTCCTTTGTTCTAACACATCAAGAGTACTTTTAAAAACATTGCAAGCTTTATTTATTTGAGACCTCTAGTGAAAAACAATAGATAAGTACAGAAAGTTTACAATACCTATTATATTTGTGGTTTTCTGAAAATCAGAATGGGAAGCTGTAAACATTTAGCTGTACCCACTGGGCTGTTTTTCCAATAAAAGAGCTTAAAGTTCAATTTAGCTTTGACTCATTGGATTGGTTTATTAAAGGTACAAGTATATGGTGGAGACGCTGCTTATCCTTAAAGCAGAAGTAAACCGCTCAGGAAAGTTGTGCCCCCCCCCCCCCCCCCCAGGGGACTTTGCCATAATGGGCACATTTGCTGAGCATATTGGCACATTATGGCACACCTACCTTGTGAATGGCCTTCTCCAGTGGTGAGACAGCTGCTATATCCACTCTTCACTGGTCCGTTCATCTTCACCCAGTCTTCGGGCATCAGAGTCTTTGGTCCTCTTGATTGGCCAGGCTAAGATGATGTAACGCTTGTGCACAGGAGTTTATTGATCCTGGCAAACAGTCATGTTGAGTTTGTATATTGAGCTTTGCATGTACGGCTCGGTGTACACGCAGAAAAAAAAACTCAGAAAAACAACTCAGAAAAAAAAACATGCTGTCAGGCACCTTCTCTTGATCTGGTAGGGGAAGAAAGCGAAGGTGGATAAAAACAGCAAGAGGAAGGGGGAAATGCAATTAGCCTAACCATTGTTTTTAATAGGGAAAAAAAAGGTTTACATTAAAAAGCCGCCGCAGTTGTACTGCAGCAACATGGCTCGGCTGTGCGAATCACCGTTATGGTACGTCGGCACATAAACGGCCACTAGGGGACTCCTGTGCGCCACCAGAGGCACGCGCACGCGCCCCCGCTCGCTCCCCGAGCCGATGCGAGTGCCAGGCGGTCTCCATCACCGCCAGGCTCCCACGATCGCTCGGGGCACACGGAGAACCGGGAGCTGTGTGTGTAAACACACAGTTTCCGGTTCTCTGAGGAGTGATCTGACAGATCGTCTGTTCATACAGAGTATGTACAGCGATCTGTTAGTTTCCCTACACAGTCCCATCCACTTTCAGTTAGAACACGTACTAGGATACACATTAACCCCTTCACTGCCCCCTAGTGTTAACCCCTTCACTGCCAGTGACATTTTTACAGTAATCAATGCAATTTTAATCGCACTGATCGCTGTAGTAATGCCAATGGTCCCAAAAATGTGTCAAAATTGTTCGACGTGTCCGCCATAATGTCGCAGTCACGATAAAAATCGCTAATCGCCGCCATTACTAGTAAAAAAAATAATTAATAATAAAAATGCCATAAAACTATCCCCTATTTTGTAGACGCTAAAACTTTTGCGCAAACCAATCAATTGGCGCTTATTGTGATTTTTTTTTACCAAAAATATGTGAAGAATACGTATCGGCCTAAACTGAGGAATTTTTATTTATTTTTGTTAAACCCAAAGGGGCTTTTTTTTTTAAAACAGATTTTATTTAGCAGAAACAGAAATACATAGAAACATAGTAACTGTGTAACATACAGTAAATGAACCTGGAAACATGGCATAGCATTAAGGGTTACAACAGAGTGAGGTATCACTACGGAGGTTGAAAAAAGGCGAAGAAAGAGAAAAAAACAAACAACCAGGGCGATAAGTAGTCTCGTCAATGCATGAGTAAACAATGGTATTGGTGTTGCATAAATGTGAGCGTTGGTACAATTAGGTGTTAGCAGGGGATTCTCAACTGACACATATGTACAGCTAAAGGTATAGTGATGCATTCGGTGTAAATAATTTGAGTTGGAAACTGAATATCAACTGGAGGTTATCAGAATTAGAATGATAACAAAGAGATGTTGAATGTGAGAGAGAGTATCATGGAAGAAGTGGGGAAAGATAAAAGACAGAGCGGGGGGAGAGGGAAAATAGGGAGGAGGACGGTTGGTTGCAGACTGCCACAGCTCTCGCTCTCGAAGCTCATGAAATGAGCTGTTGGTATTCAGTTGTGGAAATGAAATGGTGCCAGCATGCCCAGGTATGGGTGAATTTAGTGGATGTGTCCTTAGCCTGGTGGATCAAATTTTCCATGTCAGCGGTCCTGACGACACGTCGAAGCCAGTCCGCAATTGAGGGTGGTTATTATTTATTTTTTTATATATATTTTCGGGGGATATTTATTATAGCAATAAGTAAAGAATAATGCATTTTTTTTCCAAATTGTCGCTCTTTTTTTGTTTATAGCGCAAAAAATAAAAACCGCAGAGGTGATCAAAAACCACCAAAAGAAAGCTCTATTTGTGGGAAAAAAAGGATATAAATTTAGTTTGGGAGTCACGTCGCGCGACCGCGCAATTGTGAGTTAAAGCGACGCAGTGCCAAATCGCAAAATGTGGTCTGGTCATTGGCCAGCCAATTGGTCTGGGGCTTAAGTGGTTAAAGGGGTTGTTAACCCTCATGTTTTTTAACCTTAATGCATTCTATGCATTAAGGTGAAAAACCTTCTGTAGTGCTACAGCCTCCCCCCCCCCCCCCCAGTGCCCCCGTTTTACTTTCCTGAACCCAGTTTTCTTCTCCCCAGGGTCGAGCACACCAGCTCTAGCTGGCGTCTCATGTCCTGATTGGATAGATTGATAGCAGCGCAGCCATTGGCTCCCGCTGCTGTCAATCAAATCCAATGACGCAGGTGCCGTGGGCGGGGCCGAGTCCTGCTTTCTATGTCAATAGACACAGAAGCAGGACTCGGGATCGCACCCGCATGAGTGTCCCATAGGAGAGCGCTTCTCTGATGGGGCACTCGATGCAGGGAGGGGCTACTAGCGCCGCTGAGGGACCCCAGAAGAGAAGGATCAGGGCCACTCTGTGCAAAATGAACTGCACAGTGGAGGTTAGTATATCTTTGTTATTTAAAAAAAAAAAAAACACAAGGGTTTAAGGACTCATTAACACTTGTGGTTTGGGGGAGCAGCAAAACACATGATTGAGCATATTTTTACCACCCACCAACCACTCCCCCTTAAGCTACAAAGGCAGCAGGTGTATACGTGCCACAGTTATGATGCTTTGAACTGCAGCACAGCAAAAATGATCCCCGCTGTCATGTTCAGAGGACAGTACTGCCCACTGAATGTGAGCCATTCACCTGCATGATGCCACACTGCTACTGACCTGCAACTGTGTGCATTGTAACTGATGCAGCACTGTGGTGCAGGTTTTTAGGGGTTAAAATAGCCGATGAGGAGACAACATAAAGGGGTCGATTTACTAAAGGCAAATAGACTGTGCACTTTGCGTAGTAAATTAGGTAATTATTCACTTTGCAAAGAATACCCACATCACATGCAAGGAAAATTAAAAAAAAAAAATGCATTTTTGGTTGCATGTGATTGGATGATGGAAGTAAGCAGAGCTTCTTCTCATTTACTAAGCTCTGAAGCAGCTGCTTTTGCCTTTAGTAAATCAACCCCTATGACTATTCACTGCCTGCCAAATGCCCTATAAAGAGCGTACCATTGTGGATAGCTAAACCATATACTATGCAAATATTTTTTATAAAAAATGTATTTCTTGTTTTTGTTCTGGATATTGTAATACACCTCAGCAGTACTTTTACAACTTTCTTCTAAGCTGAAGGATCTACTTTTACTATAACCACTCAATCAATCTCGGTGTAGTAGTAGTAGTATAAAGCCCCATACACACGGTCGGACAATCCGCGGACCAGGTCCGTCGGATCATGTCCGTTGCAGGTTTAAAAGAGCTTTCCTTTAAAGCAGAGTTCCACCCACAAATTTAACTTCTGCTTTAAGGGAGGTGACCCCCTGACATGCCACATTTGTCATGTAATGTTTTTTTTTTTGGGTGGGGGGGCGGTACCCTCCTCCTTTTCAGAGGGTCCCAGCTCCCACTTCCTCCCGGGGCACCGCGGCACAGGAAGGGAGATCACCTCTCCCCCTCCCTCTCGGCAATCATCTGGGACACGTCACAGGTCCCAGATGATTTCCTGGCCAGTCACGGCACGCGGTGCAGCTCGCGCAAGAGCAGTGGGTGCCCGGCTTTGAAGCCACAGCCGGGCGCCCACACTTACAATGCCAGCGTCGCAGCGAGGAGGGGGAGATGAGTGGGCTTCGTTCCCTCGCATCGCAGGACCCTGGACAGGTGAGTGTCCAATTATTAAAACACAGCAGCTGCAGCATTTGTAGCTGCTGACTTTTTTTTTTTTTTGTTTAGCAGAACTCCGCTTTAAAGTGGTAATAAAACCCAAAACCAAAAATGTATTATATTGCAGCTTACCAATCATTAGATGCAATGGTCATATTAGTTTTCTTTTTTTAGGCTTTTTTCCCTCTGTATTCCCTTGTGATCTGGCCAGTAACACACCTACTGTGTAAGGCTCAGTTCACACTGCTGTGACCTGAAAGTTGCATATTTTAACCTGTTCCCGACCAGCCGCCGCAGTTGTACTGTGGCAGGTTGGCTCTCCTGCGTGAATTGCCATCATTGTACATCGGGCACTTACACGGTGATCTGCGGGCGCTAGCAGGGAAGCCAATCAGCAGATGTCTGCCGGCCACCCGCGATCCATCCACAGAGAGGCAGAACGGGGATCTGCCAGTATAAACAAAGCAGATCCCCGTTCTGTCAGGGTAGTAGAGTGAGATTATCTGTTCCTAGTAATTAGGAACAGCGATCTCTCTGTACTCCCTGTCAGTCCACTTACCCCACAGTTAGAAAGCACCTCCCTAGGGAAATTTTAACCCTTTGATAATAGTGTGAACCCCTTCCCTGCCAGTGTCATTTATTCAGTAATCAGTGCATTTAAGCTGCAAAATAATACATTTTTGCTTTGGGTTTAATACCGCTTTAAGGATCTGTGCATACTAAAAAAAAAGGGGGGGGAAATACTTTTGGACAATGGCTGAACTAATCTAATGTCCAAAATAGAAAAGGCAAAAGATTTGTTACACATAAGTGTTTTGTGATTTAGCATTGCTTAGTGCTGTGACATGCCCTTTCCATCCAGCACTTGCACATACATAGCATTAGGACCACGTACAGTGCACAGTGCAAGCTTTTCATAGAATCACAAGTGAAATGATTACTAAGGCTCTTTTAAAATGTTACTAGTTAATAAAGAACTTCACTAAGTTCCTTTCTATGATTAAAGTATTAAACAAAAGACCTAATATGGTTTTAAAATAGCTATGACCTTTTATTTTCTAGTGTATGTGTTATGCCGCGTACACACGAAGGGACTATCCCGCGGGATTATCCGCTGGACCGAAGTCCAGCGGATAATCCCCTCGTGTGTAGGCGCCGGCGGACTTTTTTTGGCCAAAGTACGGCGGACTAAAGTTTCAGGTTTTGTTCTCAAATTATCCGCTGGACTTGGCAGTCCAGCGGATAATCCGGTCGTGTGTAGTATGGTCCGGCGTACCAAAAAGGACGCATGCTCAGTAGCTATTATGTCACGGACTCGCTCGGTCTGGTAAAACTAGCCTTCGTTTTGAAGCTCGCACAATCGTCACGCTGTTTAATTTTTTTTTTTTTTTTTTTTTTCTGACAGCGGGATTTGTATGGTATCGTACTTGAAGAATGATTTTGCCTTGCTGCTTGTATATTCACGCAGAGTACTCCCGAACGTTTTTTCTTCAGCATTCTTTAGTGAAGTTATATATTTGTATATATATATATATATATATATATATATATATATATATATATATATATATATATATATATATATATATATATATATATATATATATATATATATATAGATATAGATATAGATATAGATATAGATATCCAAATCACCAAATGAAAAATATATCTATATTTCTCAATAAGCGCAAAAAAATATATATCGATATCTACATATATATATATATATATATATATATAATAAATATATATAGATATATAGATCTATACGTGTATAAAAATAAAATTATATATATATATATATATATATATATATCTATATATTATATATGTACATATATCTCTATATAGATATTTTTTATTATTTGTTGGTTATCAAAAGGATTAGTTATTACACATGATACAATTGTGGAGTCAGCAGAGCTTGCCCTTAATTCCGATCTTAAACCTCACCTTTCCAGCGACTGCACTTGCAGTTCCATTGAAGTTGCACTTTACACTTGTATTGTCAAATGAATGTTTAGACATGTACCTGCCTACTCCTAAAGAAACTATGTTTTTGAATATCAAGCACGTATATCATTATTTGATGAAAATAAAATGACCATTTATTCTGGTTAAAACAAACAAGGCAAAACAAAATAGGAAGGCAACACTGGAGCCACTTGTAGATTTTGTGAAGACTTTTTGCCCCAACGGCAGACACCAAGTTTGTGAAGCCAAAAATTAAGCTTGGGCACATTTCATACAATATAGGGAGCACAAGAAGATTGACCAGGAATCAGACAGACCAGGAACAGCAGCAGATGACATCTATGTCCCCAAGCTGTGGCACTACAACAGCCTGTGTCTTCTGTGAGACCAGACTGAAGCCAGGCAATCACTTCCGACTCTTCGCACCACGCTTCCCTGCACTCTTCCCTGCAGTCTTCCCTGCACGCTTCCTTGGAGGCTGACTTGTGGTAGGAGGAGGAGTAGGAGGAGGAGGAGGAGGAGGAGGAGGAGAAGGAAGACGAGGAGGAGGAGGAGGAGAAGTTGGTGTCGGGCCTTCATGGGTCAGGCGGGTGGATTCTCGTAATTCACCCCTCAAACCCCCCTAATTGCCTCAGAAATTAGGCCCTCACACAGGTGCCGTTGGCCCCTCTCCATTTGCAGCAACCTGCTGGACACGTAGCTGCCATAGCCCTCTTCTGGAAGGGGGGGTTTGTCGAGAATCGCACTCGCCTTCCGAATCAGTTCCAGTGATTCCTCCTCCACAATGGTCATCCTCCTGGGCCTTCTTGGGGGTAAGGGCAGGGGTCGAGGTAGACTTCTTAATTGGGTCTGGCTGTCACTCTGGCTCGTGCTGGGCCCAGCCACCTCCTGGCTCTCGCTGGGCATGTCCTCCTCCTCCTCCATACCACTTGTCCCGGCATCATCCTGGGTCAGCTCATCCTGTGTGCAAATAAAAACAAAAATCAAACACCTGTTTTGTGGTTTCTGGCCTACTCAATCATCCAATTGTAAACTTAGGAACGAGCATCTAAATTTTCCAAAAGATCCAAAAGGCTATCATTTGGACCCCTGCATTTTCCAAGCAGATCACCAATGTTGTCTAACGCTTTTTTTGCCACTACTGGATGTATGTATACACTATATATGTATCGATATGTTGCACCAACACTTTTTAGAAGTGTGCATAATTTTTGTCAGTTTTTTTCACAATTCTGAGTTCAGGGTGTTAATTGTTTCACATTTTAACGTTGACAGCATTAATATTCACACAATCACAATTTAGGCTACTAAATATATACCTGGCTCCAGCTGGGCGCATCAGCCTGCTCCAAGGTGGAGGGGTCTTCTCCTTCCGTGGAAGCCTCAGCTGGGGTGGAGGGAAGAGTGGAGGGAAGAGTGGAGGGAAGGGTGGAGGGAAGAGTCGACAGTGATTCCCTGGGTTCCATCTGGTCACCTATAAAAGTCAGTTGGTTGTAGTACCACAGCTTGGGTACATAAACATTCTCTGCTGCTGCTCCTGATCTGACTGATTCCTCAATCTTCTTGCGCTCCCGCTTGTACATGTGCCTTAAACTTGCAATTCTGGCTTCCACAAACTTGGTGTTTGCGTTGGGGACTTTAGTCTTCACAAAAGCCACAAGTGGCCCCAGTGTTGCCTTCCGGACATCCCTATTGCCATACAAAGGGTTCTTGAGCTGCCACAGGTTGCTATTTTTTCTGTACAGGGCAATGAATTCGGACATGAACTGCTGGTCCTTGAATGGATTCAACTGGGGTGATGACATGTTTGTTTCTGTTTTGTTAGTAATGGCAATACAAAAGACCAAAAACACAAATGTTACTTAAAACGCACAACCAGTTTTTCTTAACAAACATTACACAACACACCCACACACAGGCAGCAACACATCCACACAGGCAGCAACCCCTACACACAGGCAGCAACCCCTACACACAGGCAGCAACCCCTACACACAGGCAGCAACCCCTACACACAGGCAGCAACCCCTACACACAGGCAGCAACACATCCACACAGGCAGCAACCCCTACACACAGGCAGCAACACATCCACACAGGCAGCAACCCCTACACACAGGCAGCAACACATCCACACAGGCAGCAACCCCTACACACAGGCAGCAACCCCTACACACAGGCAGCAACCCCTACACACAGGCAGCAACCCCTACACACAGGCAGCAACACATCCACACAGGCAGCAACCCCCTACACACAGGCAGCAACACATCCACACAGGCAGCAACCCCTACACACAGGCAGCAACCCCTACACACAGGCAGCAACCCCTACACACAGGCAGCAACACACACATATCCTTAAAAAATGCTGGCCCAAAACCCAAAAAAAAAACACAGTAATGCATCCTAGAAAACACTTACCTTCGTACAGAGCGCTCGCTACTTCCGTTCGGGAACACGTGGGCCCCTCAAACAGCCTTATATACACTGCGCACGCGTCGAAGTCCGCCTGCGTCCTCCGCGTCGCCCGCCCATGACGTTCCTCATGACGAGTATTCCCCGCCCCGCTTCCCCTCGTTGCATTGTTGGTGAATTAATTCATGAATATGGCGGACACATTCTCAGCCAGTAGCGCGGAGGAAAGCCAAGAAGCCAACACATCTACATCCAGCAGCAGATATAAGGCCACCAATATGGCCTTTGAAGAGATGGTGGAGATGGTGGACATCCTCCAAAGGGAAGATTACGACGGGGAAAATGGGCCGTACCCTCGTCCCAACTTGCGCAAGGACAAGATTCTCACTACAATCGTCAGCACCCTGGAGCAGAAATTCGGCGTACGAAGGGGCAAGGATCAACTGCGCAAACGATGGTCCGACATCAAATCCAGGGAGCACGATCAATACAGGAGAATTCGAAAAGCCATCAAAAAAAGTAAGTCAAGCACGTGCGCTACTATGGTTATACTTGATATGTCTAATCTTGCGCAGATGTAATTACCATTCGTCCGTGAAACGTGCGCAGATGTTATTACCATTCGTTCGTGAAACTTGCGCAGATGTAATTACCATTCGTCCGTGAAACTTGCGCAGATGTTATTACCATTCGTACCTGAAACTTGCGCAGATGTTATTACCATTCGTTCGTGAAACTTGCGCAGATGTAATTACCATTCGTCCGTGAAACTTGCGCAGATGTTATTACCATTCGTACCTGAAACTTGCGCAGATGTTATTACCATTCGTTCGTGAAACTTGCGCATATTTGATGAAAGTTCCGTTTGTCTTCATAACGTTTATTGAGTTTACCTGGCTTTGGGTTGTTGGAGTTGTAAGGTTGTTTATTATTGTCACTATCTATACAATTACTGCTGTAGTAAGGGTTTTACGGGTAACTTACACAGGGACTCCAGAGGCTGTTTTGGGGGGGGGGGATAAATATGTTAAGCAGGGTCTCATGCTCACAATTCCCAAAAAATGCTCATCATCTCTAAATACTGTAGGTGGTGACTTTTCAAAGAAGTACACTCACCTGCGCCAGTTGCGCAATGCAATAGGACTGGTCCGCGCAAGCTCGGGGACCCCTGTGTGTCCCAGCAGACAGCACGGTGGGACGGGATGTGGCGTATACTTCTGTGGGAGTCTAGGGCCGGATGTGTGTGCAAATACCTGCCTTACACAGGTATCTGCAACCCATCCCCCCTAAAACGTTCAAAATAAGACACCACAGGGGTGCAGGGATCCAATGAGCGGAAGTTCAAATTTAGGGTTGAAGGGCGCTTTAAGTATTGGAGTTTCATTAGATAGACATTTCAATTCTGTCTTCAAGTAGGATCTTCTAACAAACTGCTAATAATTGGCAAGACTTTTAAACAATGTTTACTAATCCTATTTTGGCACTCAAATATCAGTGTGATTCAAAAGTGTACCTTTTTGTGTTCCATTACCATAGGGGGCAAAAGACTCAGACGTCAGTCCGAACCTACGAGGACCTCCCGGCCTCACCAGACTAATTGGGCAGTTAGCCCAAGCCCACGCGTGGATGTGGCGGAACAGGTCGTTGAAGTCGATCAAATCTGCACCCCACCAAGTGAGTGTCTCAGAACACAGATTGAGCTAATAAATTAAGGTCTGCATGTTTTTGACACTTTTTTTCTTGTGTTTTCTCTACCCAACTTTTAGGTGATGCTGATCTGTTTGTGGAACGACAAGCTGCGGAGCCATTTACCACTGACAGTGCCCACAGGCTTATTGGGCAGATCATGGCCTGGAATCTGCAGCTGGAAAACATGCAGAAGGAGATGGCCACCATGCAGCAGGGAATGAAGGACATGATTGATGTTTTGGGGAGAATCTAAAGACCCCTTTTACATTTATTAACATCAATCATGTCCTTCATTCCCTTTTGAAGCGCTGTTTAACTAATTTTAGAGGCCAAATTTTAAATATGCACACGGTATGTCAACATGTGCTATGTGCCATCAGGGGATCTCAATGGACGCATTTTGTGTTTGCAACCCCTAATGCTAGTAGGTGAGAGGGAAGGGGTTTCACACACAAAACACGTCCATTGATTCCCCATGATGGAACATAGCACATGTTGACATTACCCATTTTCCAGTTAAATTAGTGTGCATATTCAAAATTTGGCTTCTTCTGTTCATGGGTTACCTGTTGAACTTTGTAAGTTCTGGACTTTTACATTGTGTAAATAATTTCAAATGCTAAGACAAAATTTTTAAACAATTTTAAACATGTTTTTATGTTTGTTTTAAAAAATCAATCCCAAAAAATAAAATTTTTTTTTTTAAAAAAAAAAAAAAAATTAAAAAAAAAAAAAAAAAAAAAAAAAAAAAAAAAAAAAATTTTAAAAAAAAAAAAAAAAAAAAAAAAAAAACCAAAAATACCAAAACAACCAAAAAAAAAAAAAAATAACAAAAAATAATAAAAAGTTTTGGATGTGCACTATAATAAAAAAAATAATGTTTGCACAAATTCAAAAATGTGTGGCTTCTTCTTTTTAAATACTACCAGTTTGACAAAAACATGTTGTGGTTCATTGACAAAGGGGCTTATTTACTAAACGCTAAACAAGTTTCCCACTATTAAGATGTGCACTAGGACAACATATAAAACAGGCCAAATTAAAAGCAAAACAATACGAAACGACCAATATTTCAAACATAAATAACTGTATTTATTCATTGTAAATGAAAAAGATGGTTTAAGGGTCTGCTGCCATTTCAATGGCCCCCCTACCATTAAAATACTGTAAATAAAGGTCCCGCACTTGCTGGGCTGATTGTGGTGCGGAACCAAGAGGGCGATTATCCAGCCCTGTCATGTTGCCTTCCACTCCGGCCTCAGGGCCAATTGGTAAGGAGTATGTTCCTGAATGTTTCCGCAAATAATTGTGCATGACACAGCATGCTAGAATAATAGTATTGAGTTTGTACTCTGCCAGATGTAGCGATGTAAGGAGCAATCTGAAACGGTTGGCCATAATACCAAAGGCATTTTCCACCACCCTTCTTGCTCTGGCCAACCGATAGTTAAAAATCCTCCTCTCAGGGGTGAGGGATCGTTGGGGAAATGGCCTCATCAGATGGTCACCCAGACCGAACGCCTCGTCGGCAATGAAGACGAACGGGAGTCCCTCCACATTATCTTCATCTGGTGGCAGCTCCAGCCCACCAGTTTGGAGACGATGACCGAACTCCGTGTGGTTGAAGACTCCTCCGTCCGACATCCGTCCGTTTTTCCCCACATCCACATACAGAAATTCATAGTGTGCCGACACCACCGCCATCAACACGATACTATGGAACCCCTTATAATTCCAATAGTATGACCCCGAATGGGGTGGGGGCACAATTCGCACGTGTTTGCCGTCAATCGCCCCTCCGCAGTTGGGAAAGTCCCAACGGGCAGCAAACTGGGAAGCCACAGTCTGCTATTCCTGTGGCGTGGAGGGACACTGTGAAGTCAAACAGAAAGATACAATTTAAATTATAAACCAGGCAAAACACCAAACTAAATGCAACAAATTAAAAAACAATTTGGAAGAACATATGTATTTATTTTGTAAATCCTTGAAATAAAGCCAAAAGATTAAGGATAAAAGGCACAAATCTCTGATTGATGACCCCTCTGATGGACCAGAGAAGATAATAATGGGGATGTGGGTGGGGAGTATATAATGGTAAGGTCACACAATACACATGCAATTAATTAAAGGTGTGTGTGGGGGGGTGGGGATAATTACAAGCTGACCAAAACCACATGATATTAATTATCAGGGGGTGTGGGGGGGGTGGGGATAATTACAAGCTGACCAAAAACACATGATATTAATTATCAGGGGGTGTGGGGGGGGTGGGGATAATTACAAGCTGACCAAAAACACATGATATTAATTATCAGGGGGTGTGGGGGGGGTGGGGATAATTACAAGCTGACCAAAAACACATGATATTAATTATCAGGGGGTGTGGGGGGGTGGGGCTAATTACAAGCTGACCAAAAACACATGATATTAATTATCAGGGGGTGTGGGGGGGAGGGGCTAATTACAAGCTGACCAAAAACACATGATATTAATTATCAGGGGGTGTGGGGGGGGAGGGGCTAATTACAAGCTGACCAAAAACACATGATATTAATTATCAGGGGGTGTGGGGGGGGAGGGGATAATTACAAGCTGACCAAAAACACATGATATTAATTATCAGGGGGTGTGGGGGGGGAGGGGATAATTACAAGCTGACCAAAAACACATGATATTAATTATCAGGGGTGTGGGGGGGGGGGGGAGGGGATAATTACAAGCTGACCAAAAACACATGATATTAATTATCAGGGGGTGTGGGGGGGGAGGGGCTAATTACAAGCTGACCAAAAACACATGATATTAATTATCAGGGGGTGTGGGGGGGGTGGGGATAATTACAAGCTGACCAAAAACACATGATATTAATTATCAGGGGGTGTGGGGGGGTGGGGATAATTACAAGCTGACCAAAAACACATGCAATCAATTTAAAAATGAGGGTCAAGGGGGGTGAAAGGGGGGGTGAGTAAAGCTGTACAATGGAGCTGGTAATATACATTTTTAACCAAAGAAAGTGACTAGGCTAGGGGTGTTTAGGGGGCCAAGCTTCCATGCTGGGGAGGTTGGTGCAAGCAAATATGCATGTGACCCACTAAATAATACATTCTTAAAAATATTTCGATAAGTCAAACATAAAATACTAGACAAAAAAAAAAACACCAAAAAAAAAAGGAATAGGCGACAATCATAGAATAGTCCTATCATGGTAATTAGCTAATGATGACATTGATGCACTACATTAACAAACATACAAGACATAGGTAATTTTAAAAGAGAAGACTTACCTTAATGTATTCCTCCTGCAGGACGTGGATAATGGCAGAACAGGTCTCTGGAATAATGAGCCCCAGAGCCTGGGGGGAGATGCCTGTCGTGAACTTGAGGTCCTGCAAGCTTCTCCCCGTCGCCAAGTAACGCAACGTGGCGACTAGCCTCTGCTCCGCACTGATGGCTTGCCGCATGCAGGTATTCTGCCTGCTAATATAAGGGGACAGCGAAGCCAACAGACGGTGAAAAATGGGGTCCGTCATCCGGAGATAATTCCTGAAATCATCAGGATTATTCTCACGGATCTCACGGAGCAAAGGCATATGCGAGAATTGGTCACGCTGGCGCAACCAATTCTTGGTCCATGAACTCCTCCTCACCCTGTTCATGGACCGGGCTCGTGCCAAGGTGTTAACCGCAACACCGAGCCCCTGCACAGCACGAACTCGTTCCCGAGTACGTCCACACTCCATGGCTTCAAAACGGTCGGCTGATCAAACAAACAACTTAACAGAACGCACTGAAGAACAGCAAGGCCTATGAAGAACGACCTGAAAAACAGGAACGAGCGGACCAGAACGGCCTGAGAACAGGTAGGAACTGATCCACACGCACTGAAAGCCAGATACAAACCTCACAAGCACAAACTGAACGGCAGAAGCGAACGAATTAAGCAGAAGTCTGAGAAGCGCGAATCGTCTCTAACCAAACGTCAACTAACACGCGATACACACGAGATTAGCTGACGGGGCCCAAAGGGTGTCGTTTGGGATCTCGAGCTTCCTTTTTCTAGTCCCGTCGTACGTGCGTACGTCATCGCGTGAACCGCCGGACTTTTTGCGTGATCGTGTGTGGTCAAGTCCGTTCGCTTTTTAGTCCGGCGTACCTAGCGGGAAAGTCCAGCGGATTGTTCGCTGGACTTAGGTCCGCCGGCAAAAGTCCGTACGTGTGTACGAGGCATTAGAGTGACCCCATGCCTTCCTACCATCTATAAGGCTAACTTTTCAGAAAATCGCTAATTTAAAGTATACTGTGTGTAATGCCAAAATGTCTTTCTTTTTTTGAGGAAGTTTTAAAACCCTTATCTGATTTCATTGCTGTTTGTTCTGGTGGTTATTGTCTCTGATACATAAAGAAATAGAAGATCCAAAATGTTAGCACTGTCACAGCAACAGGAGGGGAAATCTTCCAATGGGACTACCTAATCCAAGAACAATTGTCTAAGGCTCACCATACATATTATAATCTGACCATGCAATCAACGAGAAATCTACTAAAACTAGGTAATTTATTCAAGAATTTAGCAGAGATTCACAAGGAGTGGACTACGGCTGGTGTCAGTGCTTCAAGAGCCACCAAACAGAGACGTATCCAGGACATGGGCTACAACGGTCGCATTCCTTGTGTCAAGCCAATTCTGAACTAGAGACAATGTCAGAAGCATCTTACCTGGCCTAAGGTTTTCTCCTAGACTGGACTGTTGCTCAGTGGTCCAAAGTCCTCTTTTTAGATGACAGTAAATTTTGCATTTCATTTGAAAATCAAGGCCCCAGAGGCTGGAGAGGCACAGAATCCAAGATTCACGAGTCCCAGTGTGAAGTTTCCACAGTCCATGATGATTTGGGTAGCCATGTTAACTTCTGATGTTGATCCACTGTGTTTTATCAAGTCCAAAGTCAACGCAGTCCTCTACCAGCAAATTCTACAGCACTTCATGCTTCCCTCTTTGACCAGCTTTATGGAGATGCTGATTTCATTTTCCAGCAGGACTTGACACCTGCCCACACTGCCAAAAGTACCAATACCTGGTTTAATGATCATGGTATCACTGTGCTTGATTGGTCAGCAAAATCGCCTGACCTAAACCCCATAGAGAATCTATGGGATATTGCTGAGAGGAAGATAAGAGACACCAGACCCAATAATACAGACGAGCTGAAGGCCGCTATCCAAGCAACCTGGGGTTCCATAAGACCTCAGAAGTGCCATAGGCTGCCATATGACCTGGTCATATCGTGAGCGATTTATAACGCAAACCGACAGAACATAATCAATTGTTACACTATTCTAGTTTTCATCTGCCCGGGGTATTCAAGTCTATACCAAGGAGTCAATTAAAAAGAGTGTCCAGAATTGTAAGCGGAAAAGATATCAAAGAAGAACGGTTGAATGAGATGGAAGACAGATTATGCCAACGAGGGTATCCTAGAGATACCATACACCAAGAGCGCATTAATTTGCATGTTGAAAAGATAAAAGATACCAGGCGTAGAATGCCTTTCATCTCACAGTTTCACCCATTCTCAAATCAAATTAACAACATTATTGGAAAACATTGGTCCATACTTAACAGAAATTTCCTGACTGTTCCTGAATTCTACCAGCCCCCATTACCCTCTTATCTTAAAGTTAGATCGCTACATGATAGATTAGTGAAATCAGATCAATACAGACCCTCTGTCCCCCGTGTAACATTTCTAGGACCCCCCAACTTTGGCACTTTCCCTTGTCTGTCTTGTACACAATGCACAAGCATGATCAAGGGAAAAAGCTTTTGTCATCCTCATAAAGGATATAACATCAATATCAAAGATTATTACACCTGCCGATCATCATATGTCATATACATTATTAAATGCCCATGCAGGATTTTCTATGTAGGTGAAACTACTCAAAAAGTAAAAGACAGGATTGCAAGACATAAGTATCAGGGTATCATCTTACGTACGTTTCGTCGTAGGACGTCTTCGGAGATGATACCACCCTGATACACCTCTAGGAATATATACCGTTCAGCCGGAGCCATGGTACCAATTAGGAGCGAGTGGGGGCGGGCCAGTAGTACGAAACCCGGGGCCGCTCAAAAAGTATATTAAAGGCTATTGTGTGCAATCTGGCGACATGTAGGTTATATAAGATTATCAATAGGTCATTCTAACCACCCACGGGAAGCGCAATTAACCCCCCTCCAGATTAACTCAAGGTAAAGGGTGAACCGTAGCTCCTGTACTGAAGGCATATTGAGGGCTATACACATATAATTAAAAAATCACAATAACAAAGGACAATCATTAGCATAAATACAACAGTAAATATCAGTCCTAAGTTCCATATACATGTGCTGTGAAGGACGCAGCATATGTGTATGTATAAGAAACGAACATTATATATGGACATTACAAAGAATATATAATGTAGATAAATTAGTGCAAGGAGTATTCCATACCATATAAAGAATAAATATGCATAAACAGATGTATTTATGAATTGTTTGTGGTATTAAAAACGACATCATTATGAGAGAGGCATATAAATAATACTAGAAAAAATAATAGAAAAAATAATAGAAAAAATAATGGAAAAAATACTGGGAAAAATGGCCAATATAATAAAACATGAAAGGCCCCCCCAGAAACCCATATTAAGTATATGGGCAATACATAAAAGATATAGGAAATGGGATATGTATAACCAGATAAAAAGGATGTCAGTATAATATTTGTAAAGAGGGTCCAAATATATATCCGCACACATGTATTTCAAAGAATGGAAACATAATATAGTGAAATATATATATATTAATCTCTATAAAGAGACAGAACATGAAAAAGGGGATGAACCATATGTAGGATATTCCATAGCGTAATGATATGTGAATGTGGTATGCATAGAACAAAGGAATGAACAATGTATGGAATATTAAATCGCATAAGGGTATAAAGGTGTATATGCATAAAAACCAGTAGGATTATGTCGTCTATATGATCGAAGGGTATTAGATACTAATACCATAATGTCAGACGAATATATTATATTATATATATATATGTGTATTCACACAAAAACACGTAGGGAGCCAATAAGGTATAATAAATAAGAGATCAAGAGGTAAGAATTTAGGATACAGTGTTAAAAATTGGATCTTAAAAAAACAATTAAGGTCTATGTCGATATTTAACCCTTGGGTACTAAAGACCCGAGACGATATATCCACCTGGTTTCATTCTGGGATACCTGAATGGTTTTACTCCCTCCTCGCCAATGGTTATTGATAATATCCTATCCCGTAAAAAACTAGACCAGATGGGTCTCTTTTAATGAAAATTGATCGAAGTGTCTGGATAAGTGATGTTTAGGAAAACCCGTTTTAATATTGTTGATATGTTCTCTTATACGGACACATAAGGGTCTGGTGGTTCTACCCACATATTGTAATCGGCAAGGGCATTCGATAACATATGTTACATGGGTACTGTTACAGGTAATTAATTCCCTAATCTCGAATTCCTCACCAGACCTCGATCTGAATTTGGTTTTTTCTCCTGGGTTGTTTTTTGCTCACCCGGCAAGCCAAACACCTCTGACATTTATAGAAACCCCTTTAACACAGGCATTATTTTAACAGGCCTTGGTGGATCAATTACATTTTTTCGATCCATGACAAAGTGGAGGATTGCCAAACTCAAGCCGATAACTTAATTACTAAATTTGTAGATAAAGGATACTCTTTGGAACCCCTATTGAAATTAAGGGATGATATTGGAAAATTGGATCGGAATTCACTTTTAAGGACTAAAGATAGAAAAAACAATATGGACCAACAAATAAATGTGGCTTTTGTTACAGGTTTTAATACACAGTACAGATCCATAGAACACATTATTAGAAAATACTGGCCCATATTGAAATCTGATCGTACTTTGGCCAATATACTTGCAAAAAAACCCAGATTTATTTACAGGAGAGCACCTACATTAAGAAACCAATTGGTAAAAAATGTAATTGATCCACCAAGGCCTGTTAAAATAATGCCTGAGTTAAAGGGGTTCTATAAATGTCAGAGGTGTTTGGCTTGCCGGGTGAGCAAAAAACAACCCAGGAGAAAAACCAAATTCAGATCGAGGTCTGGTGAGGAATTCGAGATTAGGGAATTAATTACCTGTAACAGTACCCATGTAACATATGTTATCGAATGCCCTTGCCGATTACAATATGTGGGTAGAACCACCAGACCCTTATGTGTCCGTATAAGAGAACATATCAACAATATTAAAACGGGTTTTCCTAAACATCACTTATCCAGACACTTCGATCAATTTCATAAAAGAGACCCATCTGGTCTAGTTTTTTACGGGATAGATATTATCAATAACCATTGGCGAGGAGGGAATAAAACCATTCAGGTATCCCAGAATGAAACCAGGTGGATATATCGTCTCGGGTCTTTAGTACCCAAGGGGTTAAATATCGACATAGACCTTAATTGTTTTTTATCCAATTTTTAACACTGTATCCTAAATTCTTACCTCTTGATCTCTTATTTATTATACCTTATTGGCTCCCTACGTGTATTTGTGTGAATACATATATATATATATATATATATATTCGTCTGACATTATGGTATTAGTATCTAATACCCTTCGATCATATAGACGACATAATCCTACTGGTTTTTATGCATATACACCTTTATACCCTTATGCGATTTAATATTCCATACATTGTTCATTCCTTTGTTCTATGCATACACATTCACATATCATTACGCTATGGAATATCCTACATATGGTTCATCCCCTTTTTCATGTTCTGTCTCTTTATAGAGATTAATATATATATATTTCACTATATTATGTTTCCATTCTTTGAAATACATGTGTGCGGATATATATTTGGACCCTCTTTACAAATATTATACTGACATCCTTTTTATCTGGTTATACATATCCCATTTCCTATATCTTTATGTATTGCCCATATACTTAATATGGGTTTCTGGGGGGGGCTTTCATGGTTTATTATATTGGCCATTTTTCCCAGTATTTTTTCTATTATTTTTTCTATTATTTTTTCTAGTATTATTTATATGCCTCTCTCATAATGATGTCGTTTTTAATACCACAAACAATTCATAAATACATCTGTTTATGCATATTTATTCTTTATATGGTATGGAATACTCCTTGCACTAATTTATCTACATTATATATTCTTTGTAATGTCCATATATAATGTTCGTTTCTTATACATACACATATGCTGCGTCCTTCACAGCACATGTATATGGAACTTAGGACTGATATTTACTGTTGTATTTATGCTAATGATTGTCCTTTGTTATTGTGATTTTTAATGCAATATATGTATCCCTTTATTTGTATAGCCCTCAATATGCCTTCAGTACAGGAGCTACGGTTCACCCTTTACCTTGAGTTAATCTGGAGGGGGGTTAATTGCGCTTCCCGTGGGTGGTTAGAATGACCTATTGATAATCTTATATAACCTACATGTCGCCAGATTGCACACAATAGCCTTTAATATACTTTTTGAGCGGCCCCGGGTTTCGTACTACTGGCCCGCCCCCACTCGCTCCTAATTGGTACCATGGCTCCGGCTGAACGGTATATATTCCTAGAGGTGTATCAGGGTGGTATCATCTCCGAAGACGTCCTACGACGAAACGTACGTAAGATGATACCCTGATACACGTCACGTCACTTCCGATTTGCGGTTTCCGGTTTCGTCCCAGCCTACTGTTGGAACGCACGCCGGCTAACAGGGCTTTGCGGTGTACCATCGCATAGTCCAGCGCTGAGCGCTCTGTTTTTTAAAGCCTTATTTTATGTCTTGGATTTTTGTAATTAGCCGTTGCGGCCAGCATCAGCATTCTTTTATTAATAAATATCCAACGTAGTTAACAGAGTTACGCTATTTAGTTAGTTTTTTCTTTTCATTCCTTTCTTTCACATACGGTCTGCACGGAGGTGCATCCCACAGCCCCAGTATTGGAACAAGCTGAATACATCCACTGGAGAGGATTTTTTTCCATCATTTACCTTACAGAGGAGGATTTCCATACTACCTGCTGAGGATTGTTACATGCCCACCTGCAGGGTTAGGCACTCTGGTGAGTGTTTGCTTAATAGGGGTCACTCTATACTTATTAAATGGCCCGTGAGGGCTGTCCATGACAAAGTAGAGAAATTACCACTATCTAGAATTTTTTTGGAGAAAAAACACACTGTATCTCAATTAAGATATATGGTCATTGACGGAGTATCCGTAAACAGACGAGGGGGTGACAGAGAATCAATTTTAAAGAAACGTGAGGTTTATTGGATAGATCGTTTAGACACACTTCAGCCGAAAGGGTTAAATGCAGATTTTGACCTGTATTCATTTCTCTAGTGAGTACAAATAAGGATCATAAAAAATAGTGTTGACATTAGGGTTGCCACCTCATCCCTTTAAACCCGAACACATATAATTACACAGGTTCTGAGGCTAATTTACTGCAAAAAAGGCACCAAGTGAGTTTAATTACCACATTAATCAGCCACAGAACCTGTGTAATCAATAGGTGTTCGGTTTTAAAGGGATAAGGTGGCAACTCTAGTTGACATCCTCTTTGTTATATCCGTAAATGTATTTGCAAATATTCGCAAATGTTTGTCACATTTATATTTAGGACTGATTCGTTCTTTATTAAAAAAGAAACATTTGGAATTAGTTGATTCTTTTTTTTAAATGTTTTTGTTATTAGATAGTGGGAAATCAGATGCACCTATGCCTGATAGAATCGCTCCAACACCACCTGAAATGGTTGATTGTATAAATGAAAAGAGTAGAGTTAATTGTGGTTTAATTGATTTCAGCTTTATTCAAAGAAGGAACTGCTTTTATATACTGTGTTATGAAGGTCACCAGTTGCAGACTTGAGATTGTGAGAAAGGGCGCCATCTACATAGCCCAAAACATCTACTGCCAGTTGCATCTGGCACCTTGTTTGAATTTACATTCGATGTAATCGACTTTTTCAAGAAAATAAAAAAAAATTTTCTGCAGCAATCCACATCGTGGTTTCTACATATCGGCCCATGGGAAGGACCAGATTGCTAGCACTAACAAGGATCGTTCAGTGCATCTTGCCTTTGCAGTTGTGATATATATATATATATATATATATATATATATATATATATATATATATATATATATAAATGTATTAATTCATATTTTGGCTTTACATACATGTTAAGGGCTGTTGATGGAAACCAGCAGTATTCTACTTATAAAAATAACAGGTATACATACAAACAGTATATTTAGTTGACATACAATGATAATAATAAAAATTAAGCCCCAAAAAATATAGCTAAGTTCTAAAATGCAGTTTTTGTTTACTGCAAGTACATTAGCGTTATCTACCAATAATAGAATACAGGATAAGTAATAAATAAACTCACTACACATCAATTAATTTCTCTTTATGAAGTCTCTATGTTTGCATGAAAGTTGGGGGGGGGGGGTCTTTTTTTTGCTTCCGGGGTTAACTTTGCCATGCGTTGTATATTTTTTTGTGCTTTTTTTCAAATAATTTCACTACTTACACTTGGAAAATTGTTTGTTGACACAGTAAAATTACAGCATGCTTGTTTTTTTTTTTTTTTTGCCATAAAGCTTTGCATTTCGAGAATTGATACGAGCCCACTTACATTTGGAATTTCAAACGATTGAGCATTTTGAATTATTTTCTAAATGATTTTCCACCAATCTACGGCCAACTTTAGTAAATACTGTGGGTAGCTTTAATTGTCAGACTGGAGTTGATTTACTAAATTAAAATAGGCTGCTTTTTTTTAAGCTGAATTTTTAGTTTGCAAGGGAATTTTCCTTAGCTTAGTGAATAAAGTGAAGCTCTGCTGACTTCCAACATTCAATCATGTGCAAGCAAAAATACTGTTTCTTTTCCTTGCACATGACTAAGCTAAGGAAAAATGACCCTGCAAAGTGAAAAGACAGTTGCTTAAGCAGTCTTAGGCTTCCTCTCACACATTTTTATGTGCAGCCAATAAGCAAGTCTGAAGTAGGTATATAATTTCCTTTTTTCTCATGCAAAACTTGTGCCTGGTTTATGCGAGCTGCCATGCCTGTCAGGAGGATATAGTGGAGGGAGTGGCCATATCCTTATGATGTAAATCTTGAGGTTGCCAGATCAGCTGTGTTGTATATTAGCTCCCTTCATAGCAAGAAAAAATTTAAGACTCCAGAGACCTCATTGCAACTATACAGAATTCACTCTGCAGGAATCAGACTAGTACATGATTGTTTACTGTGGGTTATTGCACTTAAAATGAACCTGTAAATTACAAAAAAAAATGTGAAGAAGAGCCATACCTGTAAAGAAGAATGAAAATTATTTTCCCACTGCTTGTACTGCTAAATACAAATCCAATGCTGTGAAATCACCACCTGAAGCTCTCTGGGAAAACAAATATTCCAGGAATGTTGACCTCCTGGGTTCCCGCAGCTGTCACTGAATCTTTCTGCTGACCTCCATATTACTACTGTAATGCATAGATGTCAGCAGGTGGAACCAATGAGAGCTGCAGGTAAACCACGAGATCAAAACTCCTTGAAATATTGGTTTCCCAGTGGACTTCAGGGGATTAACTGTCTAGCTGGAGATATTTCCCTTCACTTCATGTTTTGGAGACATTTTAGGGAATTCCCATTTTAGGCAGCTGTCCCAGAATGGGAAAACAGGTGTGTGGATGCTACAACTTTCCCACATAACAGCTCCACTTGGTGCTCAGACCTCGAGGCTGCCAACACCAGTAAGGAAAGAGATGGTTGGCACTCAGGATGACATCCAAAAAATGGTATTCCTTTATTAAAAAGACATGTACAGTACAATGTTGTAAAAACAGCCTCGCGATTCAGACGTTGGTCCTTAGTCGTGGCTAAGGACTAACGTCCAAAACGTGTAAATAATAGAGCAAACACCGCGCTAATCCCTAACCAGTGAAAATGAATGTGATAAAAAATAAGTTAATTAAGTATGATACTAAAAAAATGATGATGAAAGAAGCAGCAGCTTAAAAAATGTGAGATATACACACACTAAACAGAAATATATGATGCAAAAACGTGTAGGCTGCCATTTTTTGAATGTCATCCTGAGTGCCGAACATCCCTTTCCTTACAGCTGTCCCAGAACATTTGGAAGATTTCCCTTTACATCTAGCCCTAATGACAACTCTAATATTTAAGACAGGGATCTTCAAACTACAGCCCTCCAGCTGTTGCGGAACTACACATCCCATGAGGCATTGTAAAACTCTGCCTTTCACAGACATGACTAGGCATGATGGGAATTGTAGTTCATGAACAACTGGAGGGCCATAGTTTGAAGACCCTTGATTTAAGATTTCTGTTCACTTTTTGTCTTGGTGACCATGGTCACCAGAAAAAACAGAGAGGTATATCTCCCAAACTAGGACCTAAACCACTAAATACATGTCAGTGGTGATAACCCTTCCCTACTCTATCCATAATTAAAAAGTTTTACCTTTACACAAACTTTAAGAAATAGTTCTCTTTATTGACTAAGGCCACTAGCTGGTTGCTTGTTGTTTTCAGGAGGTGATCTTTTTGAAAATATAGCCTGCTAATGCCAATTTACAGTTATGATGCATTTATTGGATTCCACAAAGCAAATGATAGCACCTGCTCTCCAACACAATACCTTTTGAAAAAGGTTAAATATAGATTGCAATGGATACTGATTAATGCGAAATTTATATTCAAACTGCTAGGTACATTTGCAAAATTTTGGAAAATTTATGATCAATGTGTCACTTATTTCATTTCCACAGACTTTGATCATTATGTTTTGGAACTAAAAAAAAGGCATATATGCTTTTGCTTTTTACAATCATGTCTTGTCTGGTGCAACAGGTACTCAATTTGAATAATGTTTTCTTAGATAAATAGCGATTACCCCGACTTGTTCATTCCCGACTTGTTCATTCCCCAACTTAGTTGGGGTAGGCGGAACACTTTGCTGGGGGGTGGGTCAGCCACGCCTCTTGACCTTTGGGGACAAGCCTGCTGACCTTTGACCTTTGGAGGAGGTCCCTATTCCAAACCCTGAGTCCTAAACTTGTTCTTCAAGGGGAAACCCTACCCCTGACCCTGACCCTAACCCTTACCCCTAACCCTAACCCTGAGTCCTAACCTTGTTCTTCAAGGGGATATATCTTTGGCTTATGGGTGCACTTTTTTTTTTTTTTACTGTTGTATACTTAATCTCTGTAATAAAATTGTTTGAACGAGAAAATTAATCCTGCTCTTCCTGTAAACCCGATACGATATACCTTGATACACGTGTGCTGAATGTTTTATTAGAAAACCTATTTAAACCTAAATTACATAGTACTAGCCACTGTGAAGTTCTACACTTTGGTGAGCAGGCAGGCTCGTCATACCGCAGGTTGATGTACATAAAGGAGTAACCTTAGATACAAAAATTGTGAACTAACAGAATAACAAGGGATTTGAATCATGTAGGACTCATACAGCATTCTTATCATTATAATAATAACTGTCAAGGTCGCGGTGCCCCACCCCTTCCAAGACACCTCTAATGGGAGCACTTTTGTGTCTCGAGAGGAAAGAGGAACCGCTTTGTAATATATTATTATGAGCTTTAACTTTCGTAACATGTGGATTGTATAACTTCTTATTGTACGTAGTATAACCCAAACCTGAGTGAGCTATTCATATTGCTTGGTCACAGGCAGGCTATCTTTAATCACAAAAAATAGAACTTGAAAAGATGTGGGTTTTAGTTTTTAAGACTTTGTTTTTTGTGAGATTGCATGAGTCATTTTGCTTTTGTGTGTGTGTGTGTGAAAATGACAAACTGTATCTCAAGGCAAAATCTTCACATATATGCAAAGTTAAAAGTCAGGTCCTTGCTGACCATAATGCATAATGCAGATGGAACAAGATATTTATGTAAATAAAACATTTGATTCAGATCTGCTGAGAACACACTTGATGGTGGCGTACTTAAAACAGCCATTATTGCATGACAATGAAAGAGCATCAAGGTTAGAGATGAATGACGTGATTGACGGCTTGCTGGGAGACAGGTGCTTAATCAGGAAGATGCCAATCTTGCTACGTCGGTATGTTGGCCTCACTGTCCTCATTTATATATTTCATCCCAGTGCTTTCTTATGCTGAATTTAGGTTTTATGTGACTGTTCAGCCCTAAATGGATAAGACTTTAACATAAGCAATATACAGGCTAGAAACTTGAAACATTTCAAACTATAAATACAGTTGTAGACAATGAAATTCAATTTTTTTGCTCTGGGTACAAGCAACAAGTCTTGTATTACATGAATTCTGTTTGGCATAGAGGCTTTGTTGCAGAAACGATTTTGAGGCAGTGATTTGTAGCAGCTATAGAATTTTTCTCCTTTGCATTTTTGTGGCTTTGAATAAATGAATTGCTGCCTATGAAAGGTATGTGTTGTGGTGATTCCAGTGATTTGTAGCTCAGTTGTCCGCATTTTGAACTAGTTACAGAATATACACCTTCAGTAGCTAGTTATCCAATGCTACTCTGATGATCATGACACATCGACAATTCGTAGTTGCATGGAAAAATTCTATAGACAACTACAATAGCAACTCTGTAGCCAGCTACACATAGCCAGGGAATATAAGTAGAAAGATACATAGCTGACCCTACCTATTAGTGTGACTAAACTCCAGTCATGGAAAAAATGGGCACACCTGCACTGAAGACTTGAAGTCATTTGTCTAGCATTGATGTGCAGCTTTGGCATTGAGTGAGTTCATAGTCTGTGGCAGTTGCGGTTGAGCCCCTAAAAAGCTGCACCAGCATGCAGCAACCACATTCATTGCACTCGGTTGCGGCAAAGCCCCATTCAGTTGAATAGGTTATGATTAAGTGCGGTACTGCCCAATGAACACGACAGGGATAATTTTTCCCTTGCCACAATGCAAAGCATTACAACCACATCATGTGTACACACCTTCCCATCCTTTGCCTTTGCCAAGGCTCAATTACATGTTTTTACTGCCCCCCTCCCAACCACAAATGTAAACATGGACTTAAGCTGGGTATACACATGTAGCGGATTGAACAACAACAAAAAAACAACTGACAGATTCCCACATCAACACAATGATATGTGATGTGGGGATATGCCCCACTGCACTATTGTATTTTGACAGAGGGACTACTCCCCTGCCAGAATACACTGATTAGTGCTTGCAGCCATTGGCTGAAAGTGCTGATCGCTTGTTTTCCAGTAAGACCATTTGACAGAAGGTGGTCATAAGACTGGCTTCTGTTGAACAGACAGTGGTGCACATGTACTGAAACTTAAAGTATGTGTGTACTGGGCTTTAGAGTTTAAACAAATAACTGTGTGCAGTAGCAAGTACATGGCAACAGTATACTGTATATAGATGGTAGCAAAAAGTGCAGATAGATCTTTGTGCATGATACCAAACCTTTATAGCACAGATTTAATTTATGTATTTATATTGCACCAAAACTTTTTTTTTCCATACAGTAAAGCATTCAAGCATTTATGTCAATTCTTGTATTTAAATAAGGTTTCATCAGGGTAAAGTTGAGCCAGTTAGGATGGAAGCCAATAAACCCTGAGGTATTTGTGAAAGGAAATGTACACAAAGGGAAAACACACAAACTTCATAATATCCTTGGTGGGGATCTAGTCTATGCCCATAGCCTTGCCAACTAAACCACCATGATGGCTGGGACCTTTGGTTTTAAAAATGCTTCCAAACATAAACACAGGTACACATTTTCACATTTTTTTACTGGTTTTTGCATTTTATATTCAATAACTTTATAGATTTTTTTTAACTTTAATACTGTACAACAAGCAATAGCGTTTGGCAGCAATGTGGCTCATTTATGACTTCTAGACTCACAGTTAGTTTGGCAGAAAATACAAGGGGTGATGGTTAGTGCTCTCACCCTTGTAGAAGTAATGTGCTGAGAATAATGATCTCAATCCAACTGGAAGTGAGAAAACGTTTAGTGAAAACTTTGTTATGAAAATCTGAATCTGTTCCCATGTCACTAAACACATGGTTTCGCAGAATAGTTTGGTTAAAACACTACTTAAAAGTGTAAACTGTATTTACAGAGTAGCTAACTGCCTGTTTTCTGTGTAGACATTCAAACTAGTTACTGACCCACAAAAGCTTAGAAACGTATGTCCCTGACAACAGTGCCCAGTGCTTCATCACCATGCTAACTAAAATATAGAGTCAACTTTTTAAATTAGTCATCCCATTATAGTATACCTAGCTTAACCACTTCAATACAGTTACACACCCTTCCTGCCCAGAATAATTTTCAGCTTTCAGCGCTCTCACACTTTAAGTGCCAATTACTCAGTCATGCAACACTGTACCCAAACAAACTTTTTATAATTGTTTTCATACAAATAGAGCTTTCTTTTGGTGGTATTTAATCACCACTGGGTTTTTTTATTTTTTTGTGACATACGTGAAAAAAGAGCGAAAATTTTGAAAAAAAAAAAAAAAACACTTTGTTTTTAGTTTCTATGATACAATTTTGCAAATAAGTTGTTCATAAATTTGGGCCAAAATTTTTACTGCTACACCTCTTTGGTAAAAATAAACCAAATTAGCGGATATTATTTAGTCTCTTTGAAAGTTATAGAGTCTACAAGCTATGGTGCAAATCATTGACAATTGATCACACCTGGTGCACTGAGGGCCTATCTCATTTCTTGAGGCTCTGAAATGTCAGGAAAGTACAAATACCCCCCAAATGTCCCCTTTTTGAAAAGTAGACAGTCAAAGGTATTTAGTAAGAGGCATGGTGAGTTTTTTGGGAAAATTTATATTTTTTTTTTCACAAAATTGTCATAATAAAAAGTCATTTCTCACACACAGCATATGCCTACTTCCAATTACACCCCAAAATACATTCTGCTTCTCCTCCCGAGTATGGCAATACCACATGTGTGTGACTTTTACATAGCCTGGCCACACAGAGAGGTCCAACATGCAGGGAGCACCATCAGGGGTTCTAGGAACATAAATTACACCTCTAATTTCCTAACAACCTATTACACTTTTGAAGGCCCTGGAGCACCGGGACAATGGAATTACCCACAAAATTACCCCATTTTGGAACGCAAACACCCCAAGGTATATTCTATGAAGCATTATGAGTCTTTTAAACGGTTAATTTTTTTTACACAAGTCTTCAGAAAACGTGGAAAGAAAATGAAAACCTTTTTTTACACAAAGTTGTCAATTTAAAATATATTTCAAACTCATAGCATGTATATAGTGTAGAGGGTCAGCCTGGGGCAGGGTTAAGAAGGGGTTAATCAAAGAAGGCAGGTTCTTCCCCTTCAGACCTGCTTATTATCAGGTGTGCTGAAAGTGTCAGTGAGGAGCTGTTTGAGTAGAAGAGAGAGACACACAGCAGGAAGCTGTGTGGAAATGTCCATTGCTGGATGGTGTACCTGCTGGGTGAGCTTATAAACCACATAAAGACTGTAGCTCTGATTGGAGCCATGAACTGTTACCTAAAAGCCTGTGTGCTGCTGAACTGTGCCTGTGTGTACATCCGTGTGATAAGATAAGTCTGTCTGGCCTTATGTTTATTTTTTTGCTATTTTGCTGAATAAAGCCACTTTTATTTTACTGGACTGCCTCTGAGCCAGCTCTTCACCCCTCTGATCCCCTACAATAGCAAAAATTACACTCCAAAACACATTCTGCTACTCATCCTGAGTATGGCGATACCTCATGTGTGAGACTTTTACACAGCCAGTCCACCTACAGAGGCCCAACAATGAAGTAGTACCTTCAAAATCATAAATTACACATCTCATTTCATTCCTACCTATCACACTACCAAACACCCCAACATATATTCTATATAGCTATAGGCTGCAGATAGGTACTCTGATGGACTGCAGATAGGTATTTGAGTACTCTGATGGACTGTAGACAGGTACTCGGGTAACCTGATGAGCTGCAGATAGGTACTCGGGTACTCTGGTGGGCTGGTGACAGGTACTCGGGTTCTCTGATGGGCTGGTGACAGGTACTCAGGTACTCTGATGAGCCGGTGACAGGTACTCGGGTACTCTGATGGTCTGGTGACAGGTACTCAGGTACTCTGATGGGCTACAGATGGGTACTCGGGTACTCTGATGGGCTGGTGACAGGTACTCTAAAGGGCGGTGAAAGGTACTCAGATGGGCTGTGACAGGTACTCAGATGGGCTGTGACAGGTACTCAGGTACTCAGATGGGCTGTGACAGGTACTCAGATGAACTTTGACAGATGCTCAGATGGACTGTGACAGGTACCCAGGTACTCAGATGGGATGTGACAAGTACTCAGGTACTCAGATGAGCTGTGACAGGTACTCAGGTACTCAGATGAACTGTGACAGATACACCGATGGGCTGTGACAGGTGCTCAGGTACTCGGGTAATCATTTCATTGGCTCTTTACTGCGATCGGGGTTGGGCTGTGTCAGGGTGACAAGCCTCATCCCTGATCACTGCTCTGCGCACCCTCTAGTGGCGTGCACGAGCACCATGCACGTGGACAGTACATGTGACCGGCTGTGATTAAAAACAGCCAGTCACGTGCTAAAGAGACATTTTTTTATTGGCTCTTTACATGAATCGGGGATGGGCTGTGTCCGAGGGACACGCCTCATCCCCAATCGCCGTGCTGTGGGCACCCGGGCCCCCGTCATATGACGCCCGCCCAGGATGCGAGATCCCATCTGTGGACGTAATTTGACTATTGCCCGGTATTGAAGTGGTTAAAGTGAACATGCTGTCAGGCTATGGACATTCAAGTATGTAGGTATTCTCCTCAAGCAATAAATCATCTTTTAAACACACCCTCACTGACTTCAGGCACTGTGGAATTATTAATTCCCAGCATTAACAATAAAAGCCCTAACCTTGTTTTTTTAGCAGCTTAGTTCACAATACTCACCCCTACCACCAGTGACTTGGCAGCTTTTCAGCCTACTCTATAATGAAGACAATAATTGGTGGAGCAGGGAAAGGTAAGCTGCTGAGAAAAAAATATTTGAATTCCTGTTCTTCTGCTATGAAATTTAAGAATGAATTGCTTAACTGTGCCTGTTGCTGCAGAGGTCAGTGAGGTCTTGTTTTGAAGTTAATTTACTGCTTGTTAAGAATATGTAAATATACAGTATGTCAAACAAGTGAGTACAGCCCTCACTATTTTGTAAATATTTAATCTTATCTTGTCATGTGATAACACTGAAGAAATGACACTTTGCTACAATGTAAAGTAGTGAGTGTACAGCTTGTATAACAGTGTAAATTTGCCGTCCCCTCCAAAAAACTCAACACACAGCCATTAATGTCTAAACCGCTGGCAACAAATTGGGCCCAATTAGCCATTTTCCCTCCCAGGTTTCATGTGACTCATTATTGTTACAAGGTCTAAGGTGTGAATAGGGATAGGGTGTGTTAAATTTGGTGTTATCCCTCTCACTCTCTCATACTGGTCACTGGAGGTTTAACATGGCACCTCATGGCAAAGAACTCTCTGAGGATCTGAAAAAAAGAATTTTACTATACATAAAGATGACCTAGGCTATAAGAAGATTGCCAAGACCCTGAAACTGAGATGCAGCATGGTGGTCAAGACCACACAGCAGTTTAACAGGACAGATTCCCCTCAGAACAGACCTCGCCATGGTCGACCAAAGAAGTTGAATGCACGTGCTCAGCGTCATATCCAGAGGTTGTTTTTGGGAAATAGACAAATGAGTTCTGCCAGTATTGCTGCAGAGGTTAAAGGGGTGGGGGGGGGGGTCAGCCTGTCAGTGCTCAGACCATACGCCCCACACTGCATTAAAATTGGCCTGCATGGCTGTTGTCCCAGAAGGAGGCCTCGTCTTAAGATGATGCACAAAAAATCTTGCAAAAAGTTTGTTGAAGACAAGCAGACTAAGGACATGGATTACTGGAACTATGTTCTGTGGTCTGATGAGACCAAGATAAACTTATTTGGTTCACATGGTGTCAAGCATGTGTGGCGGCAACCAGGTGAGGAGTACAAAGACAAGTGTGTCTTGCCTACAGTCAAGCATGGTGGTGGGAGTGTCATGGTCTGGGGCTGCATGAGTGCTGCCGGCACTGGGGAACTACAGTTCATTGAGGGAACCATGAATGCCAACATGTACTGTGATATACTCAAGCAGGGCATAATCCCCACCCTTCAGGGACTGGGCCACAGGGCAGTATTCCAACAAGCATGTCTCCAGACCTAAAGCCTATTGAGCATCTGTGGGGCATCCTCAAACGGAAGGGGGAGGAGTGTCCAACATCCACCAGTCACTAGTTATTAGAGAATGTTCAGTTTGCACAGTGAATGTTTACTTAGCTTAGTTGCGTTTATGGGAGCTGTTTTACCTGCCAAAGAATTGTCCATCCTGTCCTGGGATTTACTTAGCTCTGCTACATTTAGCTCTGCTACACAGCACAGCCCTGTATGACAGGCAGTTAGCTAAGGCCGGTGTTCTGTCAGATAGTGTCCGCCTATCATATAGTGTCCGGGCCGTACTGCGTAGGCGCATCGCTTGCGCAGTACGGAGGACAAGGAGATTCGGAAAATCTCCGAAGATGAACGGCGCCTGCGCCATGAGTCGAGGTGCAAGCCCCACCATCCAAGTGGACATAGGGCTGCACAAAACTCGCTTCTCTCGCCACGCTTCGCTCGCCACGCTTCGGGCACTGCCTCGCTGCACTCTGCTCTTTTTAATTCTAACTCTATGTCCACTTGGATGGTGGGGCTTGAACCTGGACTCACGGTGCAGGCGCCGTTCATCCTCTGCAATTTTCGGATTCTGCCTGTCCTGTGTACTGCGCATGCGCAGTACACAGCGGACAGTATGTGATGGGGGACACAATCTGACAGGACACCGGCCATACAATGGGTCGAATGTTCCTGCTGAACTGGCCAAGGTTCGAACTGTTAATTGGCAGGCTGAATGTACCAAGTTGATCGATCTATCATCTTGGGTACAACCAAGCTGCTGGATTTGCTTGCAATTATCGCAAGCAGATTCCCCTGCCCCCTCTGCTGTACAGGGACTGCAAAGCTTATATCAAGTCAAATATAGATATTTACCCTGCATGCAGTAAATTTAATGCTGCATTATTGAATAATGAACTGCAATATATTTTGCTTTTTTTTCTATCTTCCTAGAGTTCAGCTTAAAAAAAAAATCATTACTTTTTGTTTAGGCGTGATTGACGCTTCTTTCAAAATTTTCACACAGCTAAGCCAATATTCAGTTTGCAGAATGAACATTCTCAACTCCATTAGTACATGATTCCATTAGGTTTTACAGAGTACACCTCTATCACAGTGCTTGTGGAATCTCCATTAAAATGCTTGTTGTGTATAAGTAATACAGATGTCCTTTGCTCAGTTCATTTACTGTATTTCACAATGCAATTTATGGATTTTCCTGATCATTAGATGTCATGCTTCTACCATACAGACCTCTTAATTTCCCTCTGGTCACCACGTATACGTGTATTATCATTTTCCTTGCCTGCTTCGTAGAGTGCTTTGGAATCGGTTGAAACCACATGGCAACTCTTGTACATTTTGTTGAGAACATCAGATATTTAGAGAGAATTGCTCAGAACATTATGTGCAACCATTACAGCAACCCATTACAATAAAGCTGTAGACTCCATGGTGGTGTACACCAAACGCTAAAACAGATCACTGCAGCTAAAAAAATAAATTCAATCTAGCACTCAAAGAACACCCATGGAACAGGGTTTTGGATTGTGTGCCATGTGTACACAATAGCCTTATAACTGATTATAGCGTTGCTATTATTCAGGGTCTTTAAATGTGCCTAGAATGTGTTCTCTCGTTTTTTTCACACATTTTAGTAAGCAAGGTGTCCTGGCAGATAATATGTTTCAATAAAAAAGATCTACAATTATGAAA
The DNA here is from genome assembly GCA_028564925.1 of Lithobates sylvaticus. Classification (NCBI taxonomy): domain Eukaryota; kingdom Metazoa; phylum Chordata; class Amphibia; order Anura; family Ranidae; genus Lithobates; species Lithobates sylvaticus. Next base: position 411,297,000 of record CM053030.1, read on the forward strand.
GCTGAAATAATAACTGTTATGTGTCTCCAAGGACAGCTATATCCAATCCCTATACGCTATTTACCAGATGGTTAGGCAGCTTTTCAAAGCTTTTTAATGATTTGTGTGGACTCGTTTTGTTGCTTGAAACATCTTACGTTCAATTGAGAAATCACAAATGTTGTCTTTACTCGAGAAAATATTGTTCTTCTGAACTTAAAAACCAAAGTATAATTAGGTATTTGAAATCTAATGAAGTTTTGCAATAGCAATTAAATGAATTTAGTGAAATTAACATTATTTTTGGCATCTTACTTGGGAAAGTCTTTTTTAAAGTGATTGAAAATGATCACCTTGTAAAACAACCCCAAAACACTTTTGCATATATATATAAAAAAAAACATTATAAATACCTTTTTTTTTCCCTTTTTTATAAATAATCGCATTCCCTCTGTTCTCAGCTTCATAAGAGCTGGGGGAGGAGAAGCAACAGCACACTAAGCTTGCCAGTGAATGGCTGTGGGGGGGGGGTGTATCAGGACAAGCAGGCTGAGTTCCCAGCATAGCTAGTGAACTGATGATCACGATGTGCTCTCCTGCTTAGCGTGGTCAGTTTTTAATAGGAAAGCAAGGGGACTCGTCGGAACACCAGGGATTTCACATAAAGGAAGCAATATCAAGAGAACAGGATACTTTCTCATACAAGTACATGGTGCAGCAGGCAGATATCAGGAATATGAAGCCTTGGGGTAACAAACACTTTAATATAGTGTATACACTATGTTACCAAAATTATTGGGATGCCTGTTTTTACATGCACATGAGTCTTAGTCCGTAGGGTTCAATATTAAGTTAGCCCACCCTTTGCAGCTATAACAGCTTCAACTCTTCTGGGAAGGTTGTCCACAAGGTATAGGAGTGTGTATATGGGAATGTTTGAACATTCTTCCAGAAGCGCATTTGTGAGGTCAGTCACTGATGTGAACGAGAAGGCCTGGCTCACAGTTTTCACTCTAATTCATCCTGAACGTGTTCTATTGGATTGAGGGCAGACCAAATCGCTCATCCATGTCTTTATGGACCTTGATTTGTGAACTGGTCCAAATCATTTGGTGGAGGAGGGATTATGGTGTGGGGTTGTTTTTCAGGGGTTGGGCCTGGCCCCTTAGTTACAGTAAAGGGAACTCTTAAACTGTCAGCATACCTAGACATTTTGGACAATTTAATTTTGTGGGAACAGTTTGGGATGGCCCCTTCCTGTTCCAACATGACTGCGCACCAGTGCACAAAGCAAGGTCCATAAAGACACACGGATGAGTGAGTTTGGGGTGGAGGAACTTGACTGGCCTGCAAAGAGTCCTGACATCAACCTGATAGAACAACTTTGAGAAGAATTAGAGGGGAGAAGCACTGCTAGGGCTTCTCAGTGCCTGACCTCACAAATGCACTTCTGGAAGAATGGTCAAACATTCCTATAGACATAGTTATTAAATAAAGAGTGAGGACCAACAATGAAGCAAAAGTAAATAGATGTTATCGTAAAGGAAATAAAAAATAAATAACAAACATCTCTCTACTTACCTGCTTTATGCAATGGAATTGTACAGAGCGGCCCCAAACCTCTTATTCTCAGGGCCTCCGCCAGCCCTTCCTCTCTGTCCAGTGCCCCAATGGTAAGTCGCTTTCCATGGGAGCACTTCTGCATGCTTACTCCTGAGCCCCACTACTGTACCAATGACACAGATGGCGGGACTCAGCCCCACCCCCACTTCCTCATCACTGGCTTTGATTGACAGCACTGTGAGCCAATGGAAAATGCAGATGTGAGGGGAGAGAAGAGCTGCAGACGTGTACATCTCTTGGATCAAATGAGGACTCAGTTAAATATAAGGGGGTGAGGGGCCCAATTTGAACTTTTTTGACCTTAATGCAAGGAATACATTAAGGTAAAAAAAGAAATAGGCTTTAGAACCACTTTAACAGACAGGTTTAAATAATAGGAACAATGGCTAGAATTGTTCTAAAATTACAGGTCAGACGTCTTACATGGAAACAGGGAATGTACTGGTAAGTGGAATGAGCCCAAAAAATAAAAGGTGCAAAATAAAGATGTTCTTCAGAATAAATAGGAGGTCCAAGGAGGTAAATTATATAAACAAAAAGTGGGTGGGTTACAAGGAGGAGAAGCAGGGAGAAGGGGAATAAGGAAACAAAGTAGGGAAGGTATAAGGCATAGGTTTGAATGCTTGTCAGTGATATGGAATATTGAGCCTATCAGTTACAGTTGGTTGAGGGCAAGGTAGTCCTGGTTTACAGAGTATGGGCATTTTGAATCTGAAAAAAGGAAAGGTTGTGTTGAATTTATTGTAGTGTTTGATGAAAAGTAACAAATTACTGGATTAGATAAGAGCTATAGTCTAAAAACCAGCATGGGTCAAGGAGTTTGTGCTCATGAAGAGTTGTGTCTGGTAGAAGCTTATAGCAGGGAACAGACAAACAAGACTGAGTCATGCCAGGGTCGACCGAAATCACCATTCAGATTCACAGCACAACCGTTGAAGTTCAGGACAAGGTGGAACGCTTTGATTTTGCCCTAACATAAAGCAGCATATTTGACTGGAGGTTCTCCTTATTTCTGATGGTGGACATACTGTGTGCTGGAGAAAAGCTGTGACCTGTGATATTCATTTGAGCTCAATGTTGGAACTTAATAATTTACAGCTGCAAAGGGATGTTTGTAAGCATTTATATTGTAACTTGTCTTATTAATGTGTGTGTCCTTTAAGTATCCATACTTGGTAATCATCTGTGCAGATTTCATGTGTCACCATTGAGCCCAATACTTGTTATTATATGCAAGTTAAACATGGTTGGGGTTACTCTTCAGAGGTCCATCACATTGCTCACATTTATGGTATCTTTGCATTATATGTTAGTTTATATGAAGCCACTTTAGTTGTTGCTCTTCCTCCATCTCCTTGATATTCTGGTACCAGCCCAGGGAGTATTGTGCATACTCGCTTCACATTAGACATGTGCCACTGCTTTACATGTCATGTGTCCTGAAGAAGCATAAAACGGGAAATGTGTCGACCCATGAGGACTTATTTCCACTTACTGATCTATTTATAGGCAAGCATTTTATGAATACATTGGATAATATGTGATATGGGAAATAAGTGTCAGTGGGTCTAGTGAGCATTGCAGTTGTTTTTAATGTGCCCCCTTTTGTATTGTTGTGGAGCTAATATGTATTTTATTGTATAAAATTGTGTAAAATAAAATATATTATTTTTCAAATCATTGTGTTTGTTCCCTTCATGTGCCAGTAAAGTCTAATATTACTAGTTTAAGTCTTAAGATGTTTAATCGGTTGTGGCACTTAAGTGGCATATATTTATTTATCAGCATACTTGACTCTTGGGAATGTCACAAGCACAAAAGAATGTGCAGGCATCGCAAAACTCTATTAGACCAGCACCTGGTCTCCCCCCCATTTATTAGAATTAATTAGGGTGTGCACATAACTTTAGCTTCATAAAAAAAAAAATCTTAATCTGACACCCCCTCCCCCTTTCAATGGCAAGTATCCACATTAGATTTCTAAACTCCTAATTTCGTAATTGTGTGGTGTGAGCAGGTGGTTGACAGCTGGCAGGTAGGGTATAATCTAATTTATATTTTGTTATTATTTTGTTGACTGTGAATTTTAACTCTAGACCTTTTAGCTTGCCTGTGGAGCACAGGGAGGCTTCCAAATTATGACTGAGAGAGGTGCAGATGAGTTGCTGATTCCCTGTGCTTACCGCTGTACTGAAAAGGGGAAGTTTACAACAAGTCAGTTGGGAGTAAGACTTTGGCTGAAATGCGTTGGTCTCTTGTTGTTATTCAAAAAACAAAATAAATCTGTGCTAGGTGATGATAACTAATATAAAAACTTACAAAATTATACAGAAGCAGCATAATCCAGGGTGAATTTGATGTGTTTATGGTATAGCATCGAGCAGATCACAGAGAAGGTTTTGCATTACTTCATCACTGAATAATCTGCAAAAAGCAGCAGGTCTGCACCATCAATTGACAGGGTACGAGAGCGACAAAACTTTTGCAGAATAGCATGCTTGTCCGCGTAGTTAAGATACCGGACAATGACAGGCCGGGGTTTATTACGATGGTCCGTCTGCTGACCGATACAGTGAGAATGCTCTACAGTGCAAGGAATGCTGAGACCAAGTTGCTCAGGAATGGATCTGACACATAGGTATGTGAGCTATGCAGAAGAGATAGATCCCGGAAGTCTGACAATGAGTACATTATTGCGCCATGCGTGATTTTCCAAATCATCCAGATTTTCCCAGATATCTCTGTGGGAGTTGGAAAGGCATGCAAGTATAGCAGAGATAGCTGTATTGTCATCTTCAAGGGTGGAGATTCTTTCCTCTGCATGTGTGAGCCTCTGAGCTTGTGCCTGGATTTCCACATGCAGCTGGTCCAAACCCCTCTGAAGTGCCGTATCTAAACTGGCAGCCAGAGTGGGTGTAAGAAGGGCTACAACAGCTTTGGCAATGCCTGCGGGAGAAGCAGGATCATGCCTTGTCATCTCAAGTTGTGGAGAGGACAGTAATCTGTCCACAGCGTCAGGAGTGTGTGCTATCTTAGCTCCGATGGTCACTGTATCTCCCGCTGGTTGCTGCAGAGAAGTGACAGATTGGTTGTGGGATCGTTCCACCAACCGATCCATGGAGGTCCCAGAGGGTAGTGGAGGTGGGGGGTAACCCGATGTGTAAGCCGGCTTGAAAGGCAGGTATATAGAGGTCCACAATGGGAGCTGGGTCTGTTCACCTTCTCCTCATGTGGCACCAGAACCAAAAGTGTGGTCAGGTTTTAATAGGAAAGCAGAGGGAGTGGCAGGAACACCGGGGATTTCACATAAAGGAAGCAATGCAGAGAAAACAGGATACATTCTCATACAAGTACATGGTACAGCAGGCACATATCAGGAATATGAAGTTTTGGGGTAACAAATGCTTTAAGTTCCCAAGGGATCAAAGGTTCCTTTACTGGGTTACATATGTGATGGTTTAGTGAAGAAATCTAAATTATATATAAATGATAGATCTGGTTGGCCACTTTGAGCATGGAGGCTGACCCAATACCCTTATAAAATGTTTCCACACCAGTGTATGGGTTAGAACATAAGTGGAGATAAACAGAAACAAAAAAAAATCTGATGCTTTGTTGGACTTAACACCTGTGCAACAGTGGAAGGGCCAATGTCATTAAAATGCACAAATCAGTTTTCAGCTATTCAGGTTGATGAATGTTTATGTGAGAGAATAAAAGATTCTAGATCAGTTAATAACACAGGGAGCTATACTGTTAGCTATGTGTAGGTGTAAGACGTATGATGCACATTTGTGGGAAGCCACAGGAAAATTTACACTTGGCCTAGAAAATGGCTATAAACGCTCCATGTGCATGAACCATAATTATTTAATTTACCCTTGAATGTATTACTTTCCTTTGATCAGATATTCAGCCAGAGATTGTTGGGTCCTCTTGCGGTTTATATTACAATGCATCCCTCCAAATACTTGCATCTGTTTCAAAGTAGGGTGCCCTTGAGTCCCAGCAACTACTGCCTCATTTGCTTTTCTGTCTGTTAGCCATGGTGGAGGGGCTGTTTCTGTGTGGGGTTAAAGCCCCAATTGCCTGTTTCTGACTGAGCAACCACTCACAGCTTTCATCACAGACAGATCCTCATGTCACACAGGGCATAAACAGCTGTAGCCTATGAGAAAATGTTTATACAATCTCCCCTTTAAAAATTTTGAAACTAAAAAAGGCAGTTTTTTTAATGCAGTTCTTTGAAGACTGCAGTATATTGTTTAGATGATAGCAATGTTATTTCTTTACTCACCTCGTTGGCAGCATGTTACACATCTTTGCTTTCAAGGCCATTTTTTTGTTTTCAGTGTTGTGATAGTTTAACTGACAATCATGCAGTCATGCAATAGAGTATCCACATGAATTATATATCCTTTTTCATACAGCTCTCTTTTAGTGGTATTTAACCACTTTCAGACCGGACCAATTTGCAGCCAAAGGACCAGGCCCCTTTTTGCGATTCGGCACTGCGTCGATTTAACTGACAATTGCGCGGTCGTGCGACGTGGCTCCCAAACAAAATTGACGTCCTTTTTTTCCCACAAATAGAGCTTTCTTTTGGTGGTATTTGATCGCCCCTGCGGTTTTAATTTTTTGCGCTATAAACAAAAAAGAGCGCCAATTTTGAAAAAAAAACGCATTATTTTTTATTTTTTGCTATAATAAATATCCCCCAAAAATATCTAAAAAATATCAAAAAAAAAATATCTAAAAAAAAATATATAAAAAAACATTTTTTTTCCTCAGTTTAGGCTGATACGTATTCTTCTACATATTTTTGGTAAAAAAAATCGCAATAAGCGATTATTGATTGGTTTGCACAGAAGTTATAGCGTTTAGGAGGGGATAGTTTTAAAGCATTTTTTTATTAATATTTTTTTTTTTATTAGTAATGGCGGCGATCAGCGATTTTTTTTTGTGACTGCGACATTATGGCGGACACATCGGACATTTTTGACACATTTTTGGGACCATTGTCATTTATACAGCAATCAATGCTATTTAAATGCATTGATTCCTGTATAAATGACACTGGCAGTGAAGGGGTTAACCACAAGGGGGCAGTGTAGGGGTTAAGTATGCCTAGGGGTGTGTTTCTTACTGTGGGGGGGCGTGGCTGTCAGCTAGTGAATGCTGATCTCTGCTCCAATCACAGGGAGCAGAGATCGGCGTCACTAGTTGCTAGGCAGAACGGGGAGATGCTGTTTATCTCGGCATCTCCCCGTTCAGCCTTCCCGTGAGACGATCGCGGACGGCAATCGAGTCCACGGTGCCCGCGACCGGACTCACGGGGGTCCTGACCGACGCAGGAGCACGCCGCTCCTGACGCGCTCCCGATGGCACGGACAGGCATTAAGGAGGGACTTATATATACGCCCTCCTGCCTGTACGTGCCATTCTGCCGACGTATATCTGTTTGCGCCGGTCGGGAAGTGGTTAATTACTACTTTTTTGTTGTATAAAGGAAATGAGACCAACATTTAAAAAAAAAGGTTTCCCTTGCTTTCTGTTATAAAACATATTAAATAAATAGCCTTTCTTCACTATTCCTTAAGTTCTTCATTTATGCACTTCCAGTTTCTAGAAATACAACACTTTTCTGAGCTTCCCCTAGAATAATAATGATTAGGGTAATTTCAGAACACATATGGAACATTACAGTAGGTTGTCCTAAGACAATAGTAGGTGGTGATGAAAGTTAGACATAGAAGTTATAGATATATGGAGGTCTCATATTTTAAACCAGGCAGGCACTCAAACTGGCTATAGATATATACCAGTAGAAGGATTATCTGCTTTGCAAAGTAACATAAACATTTAGACTGGTGTACAAAAAGTGTACAGCTCTCATCATATAGCAATAAAATAATGGTTCAAGCCTTCTTAAATTAAGGTTCTACAACAGCTTTGGGCCTTCTACAAAGGTTCTTATCTAACTTCTGCTTGCTGATCACAGCCATCGTTTAATTTGTGTGATTGTTGTGATTGGTTTACAGTGATCACAAGGCAGGGAGCCACTCTGAGTGGCTCTTTTGATTGCACAATACAGTCAGACATTTTAAATTTCTTCTCCGGGTGCTTCAACTGGACATTTGATTACTCTGGCTGATCATTAGGTGACTATAAAATAAGTGGTTAATCTAACAGCATAAAAAATGGCGTTTGTTTGCTTTCACCGTCACTGTAAAATATAATGAAATTAAAAAGAGTTTTAGGCTGTGTGTTTTGTACAAGGAGAAATAAAGTGACTCAACAATGCTTGCTTGTTGTAAAGTTCCAAACATGTGTAAGCCATATGTTATGGATGACAATGCTGGATAGCATTGATGTTATCTCATCAATGCACCCTTAGATAACCACAAAAGATTTGACATGCATATTCATAATTCGTTTTATATTTGGCATATGATTAAAAGTGTATTGTTCAAAATTAAACTTCAAATGCCCTGGAGACATCTTCCACAACATAATAAGTCAGTATTTGTTCTCATGCACAACATTTAGGTTGTAACGAAATACAGTATTTTTGTGCAGTTTTTACAATTAACATGACTCTGTTTTGAGTAATTAAGAAAGGAAGACTGAGATGGCGGCAGGCGGCATTTGCCAATACTAATAAAATATGTTGGGCTGGTTATCTTGAGCTGAAAGTTTTCACCATTCTCACATGGACCAGAGCAAGCAGACGCATGCTGAGGATTATATAGCTACATGCTTCTAGCACCAACTTCCTTTGCAGCTTTGAAATGTCATATTACATTATGTTTGGATTAGCAAAGAAAGCTGATGCTAGTGGAGGTGAAAAGGTGGGTCACAATAAAGCATGTGATTTAGAAACACCCACCTTTTACCATATTAAGCAATCAATTCGGCACCATGGCACATGTTTCATGAAACACATTCTTTAACCTATAGCATTCTTTTTCCACCATTAAATGGCGAAAAAGTAATCTACAGGTGGTAGTGACCTTTCCATTTTAATGCCTATTTAGGTGGCAACTCATAGTTACTCAGCATATAAACTCTTATTGGTTAAGACAAAACATGTATTGAAATTAATTACCAGCTCTTTCAGCTTGCGTTTGGGTATAACTTTTTAAGTCATTTACATCATCTGATGTATTTGTAATTAAATATACATTATATACTGTGTGTACAGTAGTGTATCATGTAAGATCAATATATGTTATTATGAAACATTTAAATTGCACTTCTTTAATAACACCATTAACATATTCACTGACCGTTGCCAATTTTTATGGTAATAGTGATATTAACCCTGAGCAAACCATTTGCATACGACTTTGTGACAATATTGAAGAAACAATGTGTATTTACCTACAAATGATGTGTTCTTTCCCCTATCTCTACACTGTGATGTATCAATGTGTTCTCTTTCCTTGTCTATGAGATCACTGAGTCAAGGCTTACAGCTCATTTGATGAAGAAGCCTATAGGCAAGGGCTTCTGGTCTTTTGTGTGAAAGTGATCATGGCTTTGGAAGTTTTACTATAAACTTTAGATGTATTTATATTATTAATTTGTGAAAAGACAATTTTCCATAGGCTGTGAACCTAGACTGCTGAATGACAGCAGAAAACAACCAAGTGGTCCATAAGGTCTGGAATTTTCGCTTAGGTGAGGAAGCAGAAAGTTTTGGGCTGTATTAATAAAAGGTTATACATTTTTCCAAAACGAAGGAAACATTTTGAAATTTTGTAAGGGGGGGTCTTATTTCCATGAGCAAAGTCCTGTTTTAAAGTCCCTGTGCAGGGAAATTGTACAGTTATGATTCATTTACCCTTGTGCGGACAGACATTCAAAAGGCAATACTGCCACCTTCTGAATGCCTATTTATTTTTTTATTACAACTGAAAGGGGCTTTTGAATACATGTACTTGGCTTCCGGTTATGGCATGGCCCTTATTCACTTGAATTTGGTGACTGTAATGCCCACTGACTGACAGAGGGTACACTATTTTGCCATGTTAACGTGCCAATTAGAGTAATAAACCACCAAATTTTACCACCACCCCATCTTAGGTGTAATTGAGTCTTTTACGCTAAACCTGATTTTTTACGTTGGAGCCTGCAAACCATTGCAGCTGTGACCAGGGCATCATGGGTGCAATGCACAGGTTGACATATTTTTGGAAGCTTCAACAGCCACTTTATTTGCACCAAGTTCCTTTGCAAGCCTTGTAAAAGTAGTGGTGACTTCATAACTGTGCAGAGAGCAGAGCTGGGGGGGGGGGGGGGGGTGGACCTAGCAGGTCCTCCCACTACAGGCTGCCTGCAGAAAACTACAGGAGGGTGGGTACAAGACAAGTCAGCCTGAATAAGGAAAAAGAGCAGCAGTGACCAGACTATGTTTCAGGTAAGTCCTGCATAGAGTCAAAGTGTAATGCCGCGTACAGACGATCAGACATTCTGACAACAAAACCGTGGATTTTTTCAGACGGATGTTGGCTCAAACTTGCCTTGCATACACACGGTCACACAAATGTCAGAAATTCTGAGCGTCAAGAATGCGGTGACGTACAAGACCTACGATGAGTCAAGAAAAATTAAGTTCAATAGCCAGTGCGGCGATTCCGAGCATGCGTGGAATTTTGTGCGTCGGAATTGTGTACAAACGCTCAGCACTTCCGACAACAAGTTTTGTTGTCGGAAAATTTGAGAACCAGCTCTCAAACATTTGTTGTCGGAAATTCTGACAGCAAATGTCTGATGGAGCATACATGCGGTTGGATTTTCCGACAACAAGCTCACATCGAACATTTGTTGACGGAAATTCCAACCGTGTGTACGTGGCATAATGCCCCGCACACGCGATAGTATTTTCTGATGGAAAGTGTGTTATAGTACCTTGCTGTCAGAAATTCTGACCGTATGTAGGCTCCATCACACATTTTCCATAGGAATTTCCGTCACACAAAATTTGATATCTGGTTCTCAAATTTTCCGACAATAAAATCCGTTGTCGGAAATTCCAGTCGTGTGTACACAATTCCGACGCACAAAGTGCCACGCATTCTCAGAATCAAGCAGAAGAGCAGCACTGGCTATTGAACTTAATTTTTCTCGGCTCGTTATACATGTTGTACGTCACCGCATTCTTGACGTTCGGAATTTCCGACCAACTTTGTGTGACCGCGTGTATGCTAGACAAGTTTGAGCCAACATCCGTCGGAAAAAATTCCATGGATTTTGTTGTCGGAAAATCCTATCGTGTGTACAAGGCATAAGAGTTGTTTTATTCTGTATTACTAAACAGATCTGGAAGAAATATACAAAGGATACCAATATTTAGATTTGGAATACACGTGGCTATTTAGATACGATTTATTTAGTCCAGAGTTTAGCTTTACCTAAAACTATCTTAACGGTTTTGTAGGCATCAATACACAACAGTATAAATATGACAGTATAAAGTGAACAGTGATCATAAGTAACAGAATGGCTTAATTGCTTACCTGCCCTGAAGGGTATGCAGATCCAGGCTAAAAAAAAAATTGCAAGCCCCCCAATTTATAACTAGATTTTAGAATAAGGCGCACATGGAAAAAAATATGATATTTCCAAGGCACATTTACCAACTATCAAGCAAAAAGCAGATCCAGACCCCTCCAGTGCTCATTACATAATGATCAGAGTTCAAATTGGCTACTTTTTTGCAGAGATATAGTATGGGACCAAAGGTCTGAGGTTTTAGTTACTATATGTGTTCAGCAGTATTCCCAGGGAATGGTTCAACCTTTATATTACTGACTTTCTATTACTATAAGATCACTGAAATCAAGAGTTCACTAAAATACAGTATGTAATGCAGTTTGAAATTTCATTAAACCCATTTTGTGTTGTGGATCTCTGTATTTAATTTTTAGAATTTGGCTAAATCTGGGCATAGCTCATAGGCGATGACATACACAATACACATAAATTCAATCAAAGCCAAAAGTTTTTTTTTTCCTAAATGTGGATCCGTGTTTTTATGTGAGTTTGGACGTGGATGCTCTATCAGATGCTTCACTGTCATGCTCTCTTTCTCTAAAATCCTTTCTTTGTTTTCCTGTGCATTGTAGAGGAAAATGTTGAGCTCACAGTTTGCATTCAGGTATGGCTGATGTAAATCTGTCATACAGGAAGAAAGATCACTGTATTTTTGAGCAGACTGAAACAATGTAGTTATTGCTTTTATTATACTTTCATGTTACTATTGCCAGAAATCAACAGTAGAAAATAGACACTTTTGCTGCCTTCAAATCATTTAAATTCCAAATTCTGAAGCAAGAAAATGCATGGAGGCAGAAGCTGCTGATACTGCTCTTTATTTAAACACTGCAAATAATGGTTGAAAATGGCAGCACCCACCCTGAATTTAGTATTCAGTGTAGTATCATTCATTTGTAGAATAACTGACTCAGTGGAACCATCAGGGTTGGCATTTAAAGCAGAACTAAACCCATTAATTTACCGGTTTCAAAAAACAATTATATTCACAGCATGCCGGAAATGCTAACTGTCACATTTGCTTTTGCTTTCAACCAAACTGTTAAATCATCAAATGGCTGGAGTCATAACTGATCACATGTGCATCATCATGGCAGTTGCAAATCAAACAGAGGCTGATATGGCAGCTTCTTTGACTGAAAAGAATAGGAGGGTTTACTCCATCTTTTACTTCAATATTTGGTCAGGTGATCGGTTGTAGTGAATCTTAAAATGTGTAGCAGCCCCCCTCAGCCCCCCTGATACTTTCCTGAGCCCCATCTCTATACTGTGATGTCCATGAGTCCCTCAGCCATACAGGACTCTCCACCATTGGCTCCCGCTGCTGTCTAAGTCAGTTAGCCAATCAGGAGAGAGGGGGGCAGGGACACAGGGAGCTGCGGTTTGGCTCGGGTAACAAGCTTGCTGTGGGGGCAATAGACAGGAGGGTGGGCCATAAGCGCCAGCTTATGAGGAGGATCTGGGCTACTCTGTGCAAAACCATTACACGGGGCAGGTAAGTATAACATGTTTGTTATTTTTAAAGAAAAAAAAAATTTGACTTTAGTATCACTTTTACCACCTCAAGACTGGACACTTTCACTATCTCAGGCCATTTTCAACTTTCAGTGCTATCACACTTTGAATGGCAATTATTCAATCATACAACAATGTACTCAAATTAATTTTTTAACATTTTTTGAGTCGGATAGAGATTTTCTTTTGGTGCTATGTAATTAACATTGGGTTTTTTATTTTCTTGCTCTATCAGCAAACAATATAGAAAGCCTTAGTTTCTGCTATAAACGCTTGCAAATAAATAATTATTCTTCATAAATGTAGGCCAAAAGGCCAAATTCTAAATTTCTTTGGTAAAAATAACCCAAATTAATGTATGTTATTTATTCTGTGTGAAATTTAGAGCATACAAACTATGGTATATATTTTTGGAAATTGATCAATCCTGATGCAGTGACTGCCTATCTTATTTCTTCAGGCCCTAGTATGCCGGGACAGTACAAATATCCCCAAATGATACATTTTTTGTAAAATAGACAGTTCAAGGTATTTAGTAAAAGGCATGTGAATTTTTGAAAGCTGTATTTTTTGTCAACATTTTTTTTTGAAAATTAAGAAATGATTGTTGTTATTTCTAAAACACAACTTATGCCGCGTACACACGAAGGGACTTTTCCCGGCGGACCTAAGTCCAGCGAACAATCCGCTGGACTTTCCAGCTGGGTCCGCTGGACTAAAAAGCGAACGGACTTGACCACACACGATCACGCAAAAAGTCCGACGGTTCACGCGATGACGTACAGCACGTACGACGGGACTAGAAAACGAAAAATACTAGAAAAATACTTGCTACTGAGCATGCGTCCTTTTTGGTCCGCCGGACCATACTACACACGGCCGGATTGTCCGCTGGACTGCCAAGTCCAGCGGATAATTTTAAAACAAAACTTAAAACTTTAGTCCGCCGTACTTTGGCCAAAAAAAGTCCGCCGGCGCCCACACACGAGGGGATTATCCGCTCGACTTCGGTCCAGCGGATAATCCCGCGGGATAGTCCCTTCGCGTGTACGCGGCATCAGGCATACTTCTAATTACATCCCAAAACACATTTGTTTCAAGGTGCATACATTGTATATCAAATTTCCTGACTACCTCTCACATTTTTGAAGGCCCCAGAGCACCAGGATAGTGGATGCACCCATAAAATGACCCCATAATAAGGCTTACCTGTAGCTACCGTGAATTTCTCCTAAACTTGCATAGTTTAGGAGCTATTCACTGTATACGCATGTGCCAATGTCATTGGCACATGTGCACTGAAGAGACAGCTTATACGTGCCATTTTTTCAGCTGGTGTCCCGTTACACGCGTCGGAGTGTCATCATCGGGGCTCCAGCCAATCACAGAGCCAGAGCCCGCGGTACCCGGAAGTAATTTCTGGAGACATGACGCTGGCCAAAGCGGTGTGCCTGGATTGCTGCAGGGGCTTCGATCTAAGGTAAATATATCCTTTGTATAAGCCTTTGTCTTGCAGGTTTTTTTTTTCTGCCTGGGTTTACAACCACTTTAATTGTTGTACATACATTTTTGTATTTGGTTTAATACCACTAAAAGCTGCAGCATTCATTATTACTGAACTGTTCCTTTTGCTTTTTATTTGGAGAATGGCTGTCCATGTCATGACATTGCTGGGTTAATACTTCTCTAACCTTCAGCTAAATATACATTTCTGTGAAAAAATGTTTGTGCATCTGAAGGTTGTAAAATTAAACTGTCTACAAAGCAGTAAGCTTTTCTGACATTCTGAATCTTAGCTGAAAGTAAAAGCATCAACATTATTTGTAGCCAGAATTAATTATTTTTTTAGTGATCTTTAGCATTAAAGGAGAAGGTTGGGTAATTTTATATTGCATCTTTAAAAAGAAATCTTGATTACATTTTGATTAGTTGCTACCTACGAAATGATCAAATCACAGGCTGCACATTTCCTACAAAACTGCCTCTGAATTGCCCTGTTCTGATATCTGACAACACTTGAATGTGCCTCTGGAGAAAAGTATAATTAGATCATCTGATAAAATATTAAGGTTAAAGTTGTCAACATGTAACATTTGTAGTTTGAGTCTAATAGCTGGGCTGTTAGTAATTTCATTTTAAATCTCTAGCAAAATGGAAAATGTTATAAAAAAAAAGGTCTTCTTGTAATAAATCTAATCTATTGAGGTGGTTGATGTTTTTATAGGAACCATGCAGAAGAATTTTATTGTAGTTCATCATTAATGGCAGACCTTTTAATTAACAAGTGGACATATAAAATAAATAACAGTTTATAATAATGAAAATGGGGAACATGCTTGTATCTAGCTGTTTATTAAGAAAAGGAAGGAAACCTTTATATTTTTTTAGTTGTGATTATTTGTCAGTGTGTTTTTGCATCATATCTATATTGAAATAATTATGGTCATATTTTTTTTCATGGAGCTCACATAATAATGCATGCCTGCATGTAAGAAACAAATAACTGTTATAATTTCATCGATGATGCCACTCTTTTGATGTTTATTCCACTAATCTGGCATGGTGAAACGTGTCAATGGGGTATGGTCACAGGCAGGAACTACCAGTAAGCCAATCTAGTGCAATAAACATAAATTAAGTCACATCATCAGTATGTTTCCTTTTTTAAACGATTTCTGTGAAAGCAAGCAGAGCTGGGTTCTTGAGGCCAGGCACCTGGTTCACTGCAGACTGGAGAGGCATACTGGGGTTTTGACCAGCTCAGGTCTTTATGACCTTCAATAGTGTTATAATTACTTGTTAATATAAATATTTTTTTAGCTCCTTTCCATTGATCCCTCTTTAATGTGACAGTGCTGGGGCCTAGTGATTAGAAGTTAGGTCTAAGCACTGCAGTATGGAAGGAGGACAAATGTTCCCCCATATCTGGAATCATTTTGACAAGTTTCATTTCTCCAGTTTTAGTTAACTACTCGACAACCAGCCGCCATCGTTATACGGCGGCAGGTCAGCACTCCTTCTGGAATCGCTGTAGCTGTACGGCGGCTGGCACAGGCGCAGTTGTGGGCGGGTGCACACTGCCGGTGGTGCGCGCTCGCGCCTGCTGCATGCTGTGGGAGCATGCCCGCGGGTCAAGCGGACTCGGTATCTGTCTGCCGGTGACCTGTGATCGCCTAGTACAGAGGCAGAATGGGGATCTGCCTTTGTAAACAAGGCGAATCCCTGTTCTGACAGGGGACATGACAGGGATCTATTATTCCCAGTCATAGGGAACAGTGATCTCTGTCATGTCCTTGGCAGTCCGTCCCCCCTACAGTTAGAACACACCTAGGGAACACAGTTAACCCCTTGATTGCCCCCTAGTATTAGCCCCTTCCCTGCCAGTGTCATTTATACATTGATCAGAAAAACTGGTTTGGGTTGCCCCAAGGGATTGTATGGGTAGAGATAATGGCAGGAAAATGAGGGTAAAGAGAGTAAATTATGTATAAAAGGAAAAAATATCTTTATTAAAGTACTAAATACATAAATTGGTGTATATAACATACTAAAGCCCCATACACACGGTCGGAATTTCCGATGGATTCTGTCCTATCGGACAATGTTGTCGGAAATTCCGACCGTGTGTAGGCACCATCGGACAGTTTCCATCGGATTGTCCGACGGACAAAGTTCTATCTCCTGCTCTATAAATATTCCGACAACAAAGTCCGATCACACCAATTCCGATCGTGTGTAGCGAATTCCGACGGACAAAGTGCCACGCATGCTCAGATCACATTACAAGACCAAAGCTATTGGCTACTAGCCTCTACATAGTCCCGTCGTAGGCAACAAACGTCACCACGTTCAGAATGATCGGATTTTCCAACAACTTTGTCCGACCGTGTGTATGCAACACCAGTGTCGGACTAAATCCGTCGGACCAAATCCAATGGATTTGGTGGTCGGATTTTCCGACCGTGTGTATGGGGCTTTAGAGCAAAAAATACAAACACATGATATAATCTACCAACTACCAAATTGTTGAAATACACAAATAGATCCGCCCTCAGGGTCAGATGTAAGTGATGGTTACAACAAAACCCGACATGTTTTGGAAAATTGATGTCCATATCCTTCCTCAGGGGTTGTATGGTAGCGTGTTGGTATTATTCTATTAAGAAATATATATGTACATAAATAAGTGTAACTAAGGGTGAAAGGTGATATATAAACATAAACAAAAAAAACATTTGTTTTCCAAAAGATTTTTTGGAGAATATTTTAGCAAGGGTTTTATGACCAAGAAAACAAGTAAATTCACATCAGTTTGGGTACTTACAAGTCATGCGTTTCTTATTAAAAATTGTGGCATAATTTTGGACAGATGACCCCTTAGGCTTCGAATATTGCTGGATTGCGTAGCAGAAATGTAGCCAAAAGCAAGTAATACTGAAAAAGCAAACAAGGCTGTGGGTCTAATAGATTATCTGATATATTTGTTCAGATCAAATCAAAACACCACACGGCTTGGGCAGAATATTCTCTCTCACATAGGGAACAGCAAAATCAGATCATACAAGGACTGCCAGAAAGTCAGCAGGCCCAAAAACAAAAAATGCCTGCCAAAGATAAAATATACAAACTAAGTCTATCATCAAAAAAGGGGGGACCATTGTTACATAAATGTTTAGATATTTGCAAACAGTGGTGTCTGAATAGCATAGCAATTTCTGAATAGATAGAGGTACAGTCCCAACAGTTGGACTCAGCAATTGCATTGTCCACTGTATGGTTTTGACCAAGTACAAACCCAGCATATACATTACATTTATACATTAAAAGTATGTATAAAGTATCAAATAGCAGATAAGTAGTCTTACCTAGAGGCAAACAGTTTCTCATATGAAGCCTGTGTCCTGGCTGTGCAGCAAACACTAGTTGCAGCTTGCCTGATTTAAATAGGGATGTCAGTGGGGGTGGTCAGAACAATGGGTGAATCAATTACTTAGGCTGAAATTGAAACAGCTGTGAGAGCAGGCTGAGCTAGGTGTCTCAGTTACTCACGTTGTGCCCAGCGTCGCATGTGAGCCGGGGGACTGCCTAATCGTCTGGCTTTTATTTTATATATTTTTTTTATTTTTTTATTTTTTTTTAATTATTCAATTATTGTAAGTTTGTAATCCCCTTCTTGATATTTGCTCACCACAGAGGACTTATGTGCAAATAATAAAATTCTATCTTTTTGAGTTTGAGGGAAGTTGGTTTGTAAATCCCTGTCCCATTGTTGAAGAAAAGATCCTGTGGGACATTAACCTGTATTAACAAGGAGTATGAATGAGATAGTGAATGTCTCATTGGCTTTCCTTCAAGGCAGGTCCATTCAAACGTGGTCAGGTCTCTTATATCAGAAAACCTCTCCGGTATATTATAGAGATATGCACCCAGCTGAGCACAGTGAAGGAAGTCCAAATTGTTGGAGAAATTGCTTACTATTTCATTACTTGTCATCGGCCGATTTTCGACGAATAAGTATATCACATTTAGGATCATTCAGTTCCGGTTGAAAGAATGTATTAACCCAAAATTAGAATTAGGGGCTCGGGAAAGGTGATAAGTCTGTATGTTTGAAAACGGATCTTGCAACCTTAAGGGTGGCTCCAGCCAAAGGATATTCACTGGCATCTATCGAGGTGACATCTCCTGGAAGCCAAGGAAGTCCCACTAATAGTATGCCTACGGTTGCCTGTTCTAGATGTACCCATTGTTTTTTTTTTCCCTTTTGTTGGGCACACCAATCGAGTATTCTCGATAGATGCACTGCCTCATAGTATTTTATTGGATCTGGGAAACTGATACCGCCTTTTGATTTTGGAAGTGTGAGAATAGATCTCCACACACTCGCTGGTTTACCTGCCCATTGCATGTGGATTTTCACTCACTTCCTGCTACCATTTCCTACCTCCCCAGTTCTGATTGGCAGGGTCTTCTAGCTATGTAAAAATTATCATTGCACTGATGGAACTTTTTCTGGGCATAACTGTGAGCTAATCATATGAGTAGGCATGACATCTTGGGGATATCTGTGTAGACCAACCGTGTATGATTCCGTTCAATACAAGTAAGCCAAGTTTTACATTTTTTTGTCAAGTTTTAAAAAATCATACATAGCCTGCTCCAAATTGAACTAGACAAAGCTAAACCATAAGTTAAGAAAATATGTAGTATTTAAATATCTTATCTACAGTTAAGCCCAATTGAGTAAAACATGTTATAAGGACAGTCTCTGTCCAAGGTCTACTATTGTGCTTGTTGGTGCAAGAAAGTTTTTGATAGGTGACATCATGAGTGTGCAGCTTCCCATCTTTTTTCTACTATTTAAATATGTTGTTCTAAATTTTTAAATCATTTGGAACAATTAGAACTGCTCTTTTTTGTATAAAAGCAGAGGGCTGGCATAGTTTTACTTTCATTTCTTACTATTTAAAGTGATGTTGTGGTTAAAAAGAAAAATATGTTAGTGTGAATAAATCCAACAACTTGATGAGTAGCTCAAACCCTTTAAACGGTGGCTCCGGACTACAGCTGTACACAAAAGGAATTAGCTACAGCACAAATACACATTATCTTAACTGACGATTCTGCATTTTTTGGGGAATTATACTGGTCCACTGCAAGCCCCCAACCCCCACCCCCCTCCTGCTCCCTAACCAAGGGATGCAGGTTTCTAGCAGTTTACTGTCTGCTCCATAGCCATAATATTCAAACAATATAAGGGAAGCTGCTCTCCATCATATAAACCTTCTATAAGAGGTATACTGAAGGTTCCACTTGCTCCTTTGCCCTCTATTACGATTAACTGTTTCTCTTTTATTTGTGTGAAGATTATTGTTTTCTTTGAATGTTTGTTATCCCTGATCAATATTATGAAAACTAGGGAGTCAAAACCTTGGATACTTTGTTCCCTTCTGTACAGAAATATTTCCCTGCTTTCTATTGTATTTTGCTGAGACTGTGATCCACAACTTACCAGGTAGCTTCTTTCAAGACACAAATAAGAAAGTTATGCACAAATCAGAAAGAGTGACACAAACAATTAGCCAGTCAACAACAGGGAAGGATATTGCTTGAGCTGTTGCAAAGGTTTACTAATGTAAAACGTTCAAGAGCTTCTTTCCCCAGCAACGCTATCAAGGGGGTTACAGCTGCAGTCACACGTTTCTAGGAACAATTACCCCATATTCCATATATAGTCATTATAGACCTAAAGTACGTATAATTATTATCAATTCAGCAGGGAACTTGTTACTAGAGCATGTTAGAATGTAATGGATTTTTCTTTATTATGAAATTGGTTATTATGTTCAGTCCTTAGGGGACAATTAACAAGGTTCTATGCTTAAAAATAAAATTACATTGTTGTATTAAGGAAATCCTGTGCAGAAGTGTAGCCCCTCCACAGCAGTTGTATGAATTGCATATGGTCACCACAACCAGAAAATAATAATTTTTGATCGTGCCAAGGGATATGGAAATCCCTTTTAGGGCCTTCTCATTAAATTTTAATAGTGTTTTCTTTTCTTTAATTTGCTTTAAGAGTGACAATATATATACATATAAATACATCCTGGTGAGTGAAGGGGGAGAGGGGTGCAGTCGAGGGTGTTTGGGTGTCCAAGGCAGAATGACAGACTGTTGGATGTGTTATTGGTTACTTCTCTTTTGTTACTTGTAAATAAAAGTAATTCTTTATAAAAAGTTAAAACTAAAGCAATACATTTTGCTCTTCCTATTCTAAACCCGGGCATTTGTTGTAGTCAGTCTAGTCATCAAGGATCCTGCTTCCTCATAACTGGCAAAATCCTGTTCTTGAATGGTACAGCTACCATCTGAGGCTGAACTAATTGTGCATTGACTGGTTAAAAGAGAAGTATGGGATTTTTTTTTCTTTTTAATCATACTTACCTAGCTCAAACACCGCTGATCTCTCAGTCCTCACCCCTGAGCAGAGAGTGGGTTACTGTTAGTCACCTGCTCTGTGCTCTGTCCTCCCATGCTCACTGAAGCACTGGACCGTGGAGGGGGCGGAAGGGGCTCAGGCCCTCAGCAGCTCGCTAACAGGCATGTGGACAGATTCCCACCATATGGTCCTGATCTTTCCTGAACCTGAACCAGCTCTGTGACATCAGCTGACAGTGGGCTTCAGCTCGCTGTCTGCTGAAAATGCGTCACAGGAGTGCAAAGCGAACTGCACTCCTGTGATCCACAGGAGAAGTACAGCCAAATAAAATGTCCTCTGCCTAAAAGCCCTAATGACTCACATCTGGATAGCAGATTTGGCTTTTTGGATTTTTTTTTCAAAGCAGATTTGGATGCACATAGGAATTTTTAATTTTTTTATTTTTTTTTAATGAAAATAAGCTTTATGTGAAGAGCACCTTTTTTTCATATTAATTTCACCTTTTTCTACCTCTTTGCAGACATCTCATCTTTCTAGATAAACCATAATGCATCAATTCAATTCATGGCCGTGAATGTCCTTTGTAAAAATGTGCATACTAATAAAATGTAGTTTTCGTCTGTATTTCAAATAATATTTTGAATGCTAAAAAGAGAATATTTTTCTTTAAATGTTTTCCATAAAAAAACCTTTCCCAAATCTAAAGTGGAACTTGTAATCTGATTAAATAGACTTCAGGATCTCGCTGAACACCTATTTATTTAAGTCTGACTTAGTCAATGCAAACGTGTCTGGGAGCTGCATGACATTTCTTCAGATTGAAATCGAATATGCTCAGCATCCTTCCCAGGAAATCTCACTGATATAAAGCAATACATTCTAAACTCTATTTGAACTCTTCTCATTTTATCTAATGCTTAAGTTCAGAATAACAGGATTGCAATTTCTTTTATAAGCATATTTCTTTAACAAAAAGGCAATTACTTTGTGTAACGCATAGCAAAAGTTAGCTTGGGCACTAGGTAGAATATTTAAAAAGTGGATTTTACCAACAGAAGACACATTTGCTATCCACATTCACCTGCACATTTGCCCAATATGGTCTGATATAAATACACAGATGAAATACATACTTGAGAGCTGTTTTACCTGCCATTGTATGTCTGTTTATCCAGTCCTAAGATTTATACAGCTTGTCTGCTCCTTTAGAACTTAATTTTTAATGTTTTATAATTTATTTCCTATATAAACCAATAAGTAAGATATCCAAACACTAGCGCCTCTTCTTGATCTCCTGTATTTAGGTGAGTAAAAAGGGCATTTCCTTTTTTTGATTTGTTAGATGGGTTGGGGGGGCAATAACATAACCTAGAGATCAGTTTTAATTTACAGCTGCGGACCTAATGTGTTACTACAACATTACTTTTTCTTTTTTTAACAGTTTAAATGATAACAAAAAGCAGATACAGTTAACAGCTCACCCTTTACATATCTACTACAGAATGATGTGTTTTGCCTGCAGCTCTCTAAATCAGTAATGCAATAGTGTCCTGTATCTCCTGCTGCTAGAAAAAAATATTCCTGAGGTGACAATCATTACAGTGTAGTTTTACTACTAAGTCTTTCATTAGTACATTAAGGTTTCTACACTTCCAACTAACTATGGTTGATAATCTATGGGTTACTCAGTTCAGATACATTAAGTATGAGATTTGCATGCTGGCTGTTCACAATAGACTGCATAAAACTAAGCACTTCTGATGCATTATTTTGTGGTGCAATATACCTCAATTATGACTTACTTAAGAAAACAGCAATCCATTATATGGAAACAATCATATGATTATTTGGTCTGCTTCATAATACTGAACAGCCTTTTAAAAAGTGATAATACTCTTAAATATATCTAAAGTATAACAACCCTCTGTCACTTTTTTTTTTATTATTACTTTGTTGATATTGTAGAGATTTGCCTTCTTTATTTGTCCTAGTGACTGACTGTGAGGGAAAATCCATAATTTTGCCACCAATAAGGGCAGAGAAGAAATCATCCAATCAAAACACTTATGCAGCGTACACACGATCTGAATTCTCGTTGGAAAAAGCTCTGATGGTTCAATGGAATTCCGCTCAAACTGTCTTGCCTACACACGGTCACACCAAATTCCGACCGTCAAAGAACGCGTGATGTACAACACTACAACGAGTCGAGTTCAGTGCTTTCAAGCATGCGTCAAATTGTTTTTCCGAGCATGCGTAGGAATTTTGCGAGTCAGAATTGCTACAGACGATTGGAATTTCCGTCGGAAAAATTGAGAACATGCTCTCAATTCTTTGCTGTCGGAAATTCGGCCAGCAAAATTGCGATGGAGCCTACACACGGTCGCATTTTCCAATGAAAAGCTCTCATCTGTCTTTTTCCGTCCGGAATTCCGATCGTGTGTATGCGACATTAGTGACAATTGTCTAAGAGGGTATTTCTCTCACTTTGGAGATATTTAATTTCTTCTTCTTCTGTCCACAGGACAGGAAGTAAAGGGAAGTTCCCTATTCTCCTAATGGGACATAGACAGAAAAAAAATAGTGACATAGTTTCATAGTTGGTAAGGTCGAATAATGACACCAGTCCATCCAGTTCAATCTGTGTTAGTGTGTGTGTTTGTTTATTGCTTGTTTATTTATTGTTACTGTTAGGTCCTCTGTATCAGCCCCTCTTTCCCTCAGCTGGACTTTGACGGTCAATGGAAAAAAACTCTCTCTGTCCGGACAGGTAGTCTATACACCATACACAGTATATGGTTGATCAAGAATACGTTTATTTCCATCTCTACAGAGTATATGCAATAATCAAAAAAGGGGTTGCATAGGGGGAACACCCCATGAACAACCAATCACATTCAAGCATTTTGTTATACAATCAATATTGATCTGCAAAATATTTATAATATTTCTGCCTTTCAGACTCAACGTCACAATTCTAATTCTAAGAATGTTCCACACAATATATGTCCTTGACAAGGTTCTCAGCAATTTCTGGAAAAACTTTCACACGTTAGTGTGAGAAAGGAGATAACTAGCGTGAGAGAAACAGAGTTAGAGTGAGTTTCTACAGAAAAACAGAAAAACATCTTTGTACAATATTATTAAATCTTAAAGGGTAACTCTACACTTCCCACATTTCCTTACAGTTACCATTTCAAATATCCTTGTATATTGCATTTGCTAAAATGCCCATCTAAAAGTTTTTTGAAAACATCAACACTTCTCGCTGACACAACCAACTGTGGAAGGCAGTTCCACATCCTGACCACTCTAAAGCCCCATACACACGCTCGGACAATCCGCGGACCAGGTCGGTCGGACTTTGTCCGACGTACTTTGTCCGATGTTGGCGTTGCGTACACACGGTCGGACTACGTTGTCGGAATATCCGGTCCGGAAGAACGTCGTGACGTAAGTCGTCGTCCACGAGATTACAAAAGGGAAGTTCAGCACCACGTCAGGCACCCGTTGGGCTCCTTCTGCTGATCCCGTGTTTATCGAGAGTTAGTGGAAGTTTGGTGACTTAAGATTCGCGCTTCTCAGTTTTCTGACTCAGATCGTTACTGCTCTTCAGTTTGTGCTTGTCGTGCGTATCTGTTTATTAGTGCGTGTAGTCAGTTCGCATTTGTTGGTCATTGCGGCCTATATCTTGATATAGGACGCTTTGATTTGCACTGCTTATTGTCTGCTCGTTGCTGGTATTCACTTCGTTCTTTCAGGCCTTGCTGTTTATCGGTGCTTTCTGTTTGTCCGTTCTGACCAGCCGACCTTTTGTGACCTTGTGAGCGATGTTTCCCGTGCGTACTCGTCGCCGAGTTCGTGCTGTACGCGGAATTGGTGTCGGGCTTTTAGCTTTGAGCCAAGACCCGTCCATGAACAGAGTGACGAGGAGTATGTGGACCAAGAATTGGTTGCTTCAGCGTGACCAGTTCTCGCACATGCCTTTGCTTCGTGAGATCCGGGAGAATAATCCTGATGATTTCAGGAACTTTCTCAGGATGACGGACCCCGATTTTCACCGTCTTTTGGCTTTGCTGACCCCCTTTATCAGCTGGCAGGATACCTGCATGAGACAAGCCATTACTCTGGAGCAGAGGCTTGTTGCCACGTTGAGGTACTTGGCGACAGGGAGAAGTCTTCAGGATTTGAAGTTCTCTTCAGGTATCTCTCCCCAGGCCCTGGGAATCATTATTCCAGAGACCTGTTCTGCCATCATTCAGGTCCTGCAGGAGGACTATATTAAGGTAACATTTCTACTTTACTATTCCCTTCTATGTATGCTCTGTTTGCTAATGTCTTCTATTTTTGACCTCCTTCCCTAATTACCATGATTGCAATATGTTCTAATATGCTGTGCCCCTTTTCTCCTTCATGCATTTTTCCCTTCACTTACCTCCCCAGCATGCTCTTCTGCCCCAATAGACACCTATGGCCTAGTCACTTAAGCAATGTCTTTTGTCTGCTGCATAGTATTGTTTGCCCCAAAACACCCCCTAAAATATGCACAAATGTTTGCTGTGTGGTTTACTTCATGTAGAGCCCCCTTTTTTTTTTCTTTTGGGGGGGGGGGGGGGGGCAAACTCATTAGGAACCCCCTCCCCTAACTGCTCTGTCAGATGGTACCAATCCTTTATCTGCTGGCTTTCCCAAGGTCCATACACACTATATACCTACCTCTTTATAGTGTGCATCTTTAGGGATGAATTCAGCAAAGCATGTAGTGCAAGGGGCTGCCTCCATACATTCCATTTCCTATTTTTTTGTCTTCTTTCCCTCCTATTAGCTTGCTTGGTAATTTAATAATGTCACACTGTGCCTGCCTTTTTTTTTGGGGGGGGGGGGGGGGGTTGAAATGTTATTTGATCTTTCCTGTGGCCTGCCAATAGTGTTAAGTACAGAGGGTCTGGCCAAACTAGCCCACATTATTGAGCCATTTGCCAATCAATGAAGTGCAGAGGGTTAGCTGTCCACCACCCCCCCCCCCCCAAAAACCAAGTTATTGCCAATGTCCCATCAGAAGTGGGGGGATTGATGGGGGGGGTGAGTAATCTGTGAAGGGGAGCCTCTACTTTTCTGTGCAAATACTTTCCAGCCTCCAATTTTATACAATGCTCTTGTTCCAAGATGTTGATTGTCTAATCTGCTTGCAATGTTTAGGTGCAAAGTGACTAATTATTTTTTCTTGTTTCACTCCACAGTTCCCTTCCACGCCACAGGAATGGCAGACTGTGGCCTCCCACTTTGCCAGCCGTTGGGACTTTCCTAACTGCGGAGGGGCAATTGATGGGAAACACGTCCGCATCGTCCCACCGCCCAACTCGGGGTCCTACTATTATAATTATAAAGGGTTTAATAGTGTAGTGATGTTGGCGGTGGTGTCGGCAACATACGAGTTTATGTATGTGGACGTGGGGATGAACGGCCGGATATCGGATGGTGGGGCCATTACGCACACGGAGTTCTACTGGCATCTCCAAAGTGGCAGTCTGTGCTTGCCACCTCCAGAGGAGAATGCCGAAGGACTCCCCTTCGTCTTTGTCGCAGATGAAGCGTTTGCGTTGACTCCCCATGTGATGAGGCCGTTCCCGATGAGGACCCTCACCCCGGACCAGAGGGTCTTCAACTACAGGCTGTCCAGAGCCAGAAGAGTTGTGGAGAACGCTTTTGGCATCCTGGCCAGCCGCTTCCGCCTGTTCCTGACGGCATTTAACTTGGCGGAATACAAACTGAACCACATAGTTCTTGCCTGTTGCATATTGCACAACTTCCTCAAAAGACATAACAGGAACTATGTGGTGCCCGTTGGCCCAGATGTGGAGGGCCCTCCAAATGCGGAACTCACAGCCCTTCGAGTGGCACGTCCAGGCTTGCCCCCTCTAAATGCCCGTGTGGTCCGGGACCAATATATGGAGTACTTTGTGGGTAGGGGGGCCATTGCTCTGCCTGACGATGTGTGAGAGGCATTTTTTAATAAATCTGATATTTTAACCAACCTATGATTTCTTGTCATTTCAGTCTTCTTTTTAGCTTATTTTACTTTGACATTTTTTCCCTTTGCCTTCGACAGTGGGAATGCACTTTCTGGGCAAAAGGAGGTAACAGTCTCTTCTTCCCAAAAAGATTATTCTCATGTTGTGTGTTTGCTACCTAATCTTTGGTCTAGAGAAGGTTTGTACTGCATAACTGACACCCAAAATACTCCTTTTCATCACCAGGTCTGACATGTGTGTATTCTCCAAAATGCTGTGCTCCGTGTTTTCGTACAAAGCACTGTGGGTGTCATTTACATAAGTCAAATCCGCTATGCTCTACAAGTGCATTGAAAAAGTTCCCAGGGAAAGAAAATTGGAGTGCAAAGTGGATTTGCCTTTAGTAAATAACACCCATTGCCCCCCATATCCTTTTCATTTTACATACATAATTGCATTGTGTTTTTTAAATAAGGAAGCCACACATTTAGAAAAATAAAAGTTTACTAGGAAAACATTCACAAGTGCGTTTACAATCTTCACGCCAAAACTGACAACATCTTGGTTATTTACAACATTGTTTACAAACATTCCGCAATTGGTAAAACCAGGCATGGAGCAAAACAGAACCTAGGAACTTGGAAAGTTCAACTTTGTAAAGTGAAGACAAGATCAGACATGACTATATGTTCAAAGTGTGTTTGATCTTGCCTTCATCACATGGGGGGGTCACCCCCGAAAAGTGGAAATTTGGAACATGCACACAATTTGGGTCTGAAAATGGTCATTAGATGGGAAAACACATGCCTAGAAGCTTCAAAAGTGCCATTTTCCATCATGGGGATGAATGGACGTTTTTTGGGGGTGCAACCCCTTCACCACAACCACTTTCGTAGTTCGTAAAGTGTTTGCACCCCCAAAAAAACGTTGCCATTCATCCACCATGGTGGGAGCTAGCACATGTGGACACAATGTGTGCATGTTCCAAATTTCACACAGTTTTTAAGTTGCAAATGTGTTCAGAAGCTGGCACAAATGTGTGTTAATTACTTGGTGCGTTTTCATATTTTTCCTAAAACATCAATGATGTTCTTCAATTTTTGTTGAACATCATTGATGTTTTGCTTTATGTAATCTAGATCTCGATTGCAGACCATTATCTCTCCGATGAGTACGTGGGCACTCTCTGTGGTAAAGTGCGATTTTTCTTCCACAACATCCACGTCACCTAAAAACCACAAACAAACAAAAATGGGGTGTTGGAAATGAGGCAGCCATACATGGATTAGCTTACCAGTAGCTGTGTTCTCCCACACTCACCTGTTGTGGTGACAATTTCTCCAAGTTCGATGATCTCTCCTTCCTCCTCCTCCTCCTCCTCTGCTTCTGCTCTTTCCCCTTTTTTGGGAGGTGTTGGTTTGGGGGTTTCCTCAGACGGCCCAAGTTTTCGCTCCCCTATGAGAATGTCCAAAAGGAAGATTTAGCAACACAAGCTATTGAGGGCAGAAATAGGAAATGACAAACATTGCTTGAAAGTGACGGACACTATTTTAGTTTGGCCAGTTACAAATGTCAACTACATGAATGTAGTCACTTTGTAAAGGTGCTAAACTGACTAGCTTTTTGGTAGAAGTTTGTGTGATGGAGACCCCCCTCTAGTATCCACTGGAGCACATGTGTGGAAAAGCATAATAAAAAGGGGGTTTGGGTGTCCCAGCACTAGTGCTCTAGAGTCCAGATGGGTAAACAGCTACTGAGTGACCTCTCCTTTACATTGAATAAATTGGCTTTACATTCTTGATGACATTTCTAGTGAGAACAAACTTCCTTTCCCCAAAAAAAACACCAAACATCGTATTATAAGTGGCCGAACGATCGAGGTTGCGTACGATCGAATGCACACACACGATCATGACAGTGGCAGAAAGATCGAGGCTGAGTACGATCGAATGCACAGACGAACCTGAAAGTGGCCATTTTGGAATGTACAACTTGGTAAAAATCAAAACACAATGGAGCAGTATGCAAGCAAGAAATCAAACACAAAACACAACTACTTACTTTTTTGAAGAATTCTCTTGATCTTTCTGTACTGATCGGCCTCCCTCAGTTTCAGGTCTGACCAGCGTTTCCTCAGTTGCTCCTTGGATCGTTGTACCCCAAAATGATTGTACAGCCTTCTCACAACTTTAGACATGATCTTGGCCTTGCGGACATTGGGGTTGAGGTAAGGCCCATACTTCCCATCATAGTCGCTCCTCTTTAATATGTCCACCATCTCCAACATTTCTCCAAATGACATATTGGAGGCCTTGAATTTCAGGCTCCGGGATCGGGACGTTTCTGCCTCCGGACTTTCCTCGTCCTCCTCCTCGTTGGTGGGATATTTGTGGCGCACCTGCTGTGTCCCCGCCATGTGCTCTCCCCACTACGCCGTAAAGAGAAGGGGTGGGGAATAGACGAGAAAGATCGTCAGGGGCGGGCGGAGTTTGAAGCATGCGCAGTGTATATAAAACGTCACACGCCTGTGTCGTAGCCACGATCTGGGAGACGAGGGGAGAGAAAACTCACACGAGACGATCGCTACAAACGAAGGTACAATTTAACGTTGGTACATAACTAGCCTAGACTGATTTGAACTTGAGGCTTCTTTATGGAGAAGATTAGGAGAGTTTAGCCTGACATAATTTATAGGGTTTGGTGTGTTGTTGTGTCTTGCAGAGATTGATATGAAGGGATTCAACGACATGAGTTTTCTCCCCCTCTTCATTGCCAAATACAGGGATTTTCCCATATTGTGGCAGGGTATACACCCACATTACACCAACAAACCAAAGAGGCACGCAGCCCTGGAGGAACTTGTGGAATTTGTCAAGCCAAGGTTCCCCACGGCAACTGTTGATGATATTAGAAAGAAAATTGGCAGCCTGAGGAGTGCGTATATCAGGGAGCGGAAGAAGGTCGTGAAGTCTGAGGAAACTGCAACTTCAGCAGATGAGGTCTATGTGCCCAAGCTCTGGTACTATCAGAGTCTCCATTTTCTGAAGGACCAGGCTGATGTCACGGAGCCAACCTCAACTCCTCCTTCCACGCTTCCTTGCGCGCAGCCCACCCCTGATGAGGCTTCCGAGGAGCAACCTGGGCCTTCCAGTCTGGAAGAGGTGGAGGAGCCCAGCTTGTTCCAGGTATAGTAGTTTTGTTACCATTTATGGGAATAATGAATGATGTTCACTTAATTCAGGATCGCCAATTGCTTAGTTCCTAACGTGTTTGACATATCAACAGACAGTGGTGTGGGAGACATTTGGGGCCAGAATCTAAACTGCAGGGCTGAGAATTGTATGGTTTTCTATTTGTAAACATTTTGCACCAGTCACTAGATGAGAATTGTGTGTGTTTGATGAACAAATAACTGAAACTATGTCCCTTTTTCATACACAGGAAGACCTCAGCCAGGAGGTGGCTGTGGAAGGTGGCAGTCAGGAGGAGGCAGGGGTTAGTGGCAGCCACCAGCTGGGTAGTGGCAGCCAAGAGGGGGCTAGGCCTCGGAGCCTGACTGACACCCAAACCCCTCCCCTCCGCCCTCCGTACAAAAGGGCGAGAAGGGGGGGTTATGCGGCACAGTCAGCGCTCCGGATGATCAGAGAGGCTTCAGACTCCCTACATGCCACACCCGCCGACGAGGAGACCTTTGGCTCGGTGGTTGTCACAAAAATGATGGGTATGGCGGTGGGGCAACGCAACATGTGTGAGGGGCTCATCCTCCATGTCCTAAATAAGGGTAGGGCTGGGGAGATGACCCCAGTCACACATGTTTGCCATAGCTACCATGCTCCGCCTCCTCCTCCTCCTCCTCCTCCTTCTGCCACCCCACCAGCACGACAGCCACAGCGTGGAAGGAAGCGTGGAAGGAAGACCTGAGAGTGACGACCTGCAATCAGTCTGGTGTGAGAGAAGATGGAGCCTCTTGTAGTACCAGAGCCTGGGGACCTAGATGGCATCTGCTGCAGTTCCGGATACTTTGGACTTCACGACCAGATTGCACTCCCCTTAATATACGTACTCCTCAGGCCCCCAATTTTCTACGCTTGGACAATGATGGTTGCCGTGGGGGCCAAGACTTTGCAAATTCCCCAAGTTTCACCATGGCTGCGTTCCTCTTTGGTTTGTTGGTGTGACCTAAATAAAGGTTTTTTTGATTTGAAATAATCATTGACTATTGTGTTTTACTTTGCTACAATGACAGTTTTTCTTTGAGTAGGCAGGTACATTTCACTAATCCTAAAGTAGAATTAACAAGGGGCAACAACAACAAACAACCTCCTAGTAAATTTAAGCAAGAAATACAAATGTAAATAATGTGTTTTTGGTAATTTGAGACACACACCCCCCTCCAAAAAAAAAAAAAAAAAAACATTCAAATATGTATTCCCCCAAAAAAATAAATAAAAGACAAATCATGGTAAAAAAATAACAAAGATTCTTTTCCGTTCAGAGTAAAAATAAACATGTAGTGTATAAATGCTGCAAAGTAATAAAGAAGTAAGTTTGTGAGAAGTGCGGGTGAATAGGAGCAGCTAAAAGATGTCATTCTTGTTGCATTGTAAAGAAAAAGAGAATGCGCTGCATTAAAGACATTTTAACATTGCAGCGTGACGAATGTGCTGTGTCGATTAGGAAAGGTAGTTTTACCTGACCGAGCGCTTCCGTCACAGAATTTCTTCTGAGCATGCGTAGCACTTTGTCCGTCGGACAAGCGTACACACGCTCGGATTTGGTGTGATCGGACCGGGTTGACGGCAAATCTTTCCAGCAGGAGATAAGACTTTGTCCGACGGACAAAACGACGAACACTGTCCGATGGTGCATATACACGGTCTGATTTTTCAACAACCTTGTCCGATCGGACCAAATTGATGAAAAAGTCCAACCGTGTGTATGGGGCTTTACAGTAACTAATCCCTTATACAGTTTATGATTAAACTAACTGCTTCTCATCCAACTTCATTGATTGGCTAAATCTCTTTTGGCCATACTTCTCCTGTGGGTCACAGGAGTGCACTTAGTTCTGCAACCCTGTGACCCAGATTTAGTGGAATGTGGGATAAAGTCTGCTGTCAACTGATGTCATAGAGCTGGTCCATGCTCTGCAGGGATCCCAGCAATAATGTCAGGATCTACCCTGACTGGCAGACGGCCCAACCTCTTAACTTGATGCTGAGAGCCTGAGCCAGCCACTCCTACCCCCTCCACAGTCCAATGATCCAGTGAGCACTGGAGGGACAGAGCACAGAGCTGGTGACTGACAGTCACCACTCTCTGCTCAGAGCAAAGGGGAGAACTGAGCAATCAGTGGTCTTTGATCACTTAGTTCTCAGTAAAGAGCAAGTGGGGGACAGATGCAGCATTTGATCAATGCTGCATCCACCTAGGCGAGTATGTATTCTTTATTTTTTGAGATTCCGCACTTCTCTTTTAAGACCTGAGACTGAGTAGTTGGTAGTAGAAGATGGAAAGGTTTTTTTTATTTATTTCCTATGCTATCCGGAAAAAAATATTGTTTTGGCTTTAGATGTACACTATATTACCAAAAATATTGTGACCCCTGTCTTTACACTCACATGAGCATTAAAGGCATCCTAGTCTTAGTCCATAGGGTTCAGTATTGAGTTGGCCCACCCTTTGCAGCTATAACATCTTCAGCTCTTTTGGGAAGGCTGTCCACAAGGTTTAAGAATGTGTCTATGGCAACATTTACCTATTCTTTCAGAAGCACATTTGTGAGGTCAGGTATTGATGTGGACAAGAAGGCCTGGCTCACAGTCTCCACTCTAATTCATCCAAAGGTGTTCTATCAGGTTGAGGTTAGGACTTTGTGCAGGCCAGTTATGTTCCTCCACCCCAAACTCGCTCATCCATGTCTTTATGGACTGTGCTTTACGCACTGGTCCTAATCATTTGGCAGAGAGGGGATTACGGTGTGGGGGTTGTTTTTTAGGGGTTAGGCTTGGCCCCTTAGTTCCAGTGAAGGGAACTCTTAAGGTGTCAGCATACAAAGACATTTTGGACAATTTCATGCTCACAACTTTGTGGAAACAGTTTAGGGATGGCTCCTTTCTGTTCTAACATGACTGAGCACCAGTGCACAAAGTAAGGCCCATAAAGACATGGATAAGATAGTTTGGGGAGGAGGAAATTGACTGGCCTGCACAGAGTCCTGATCTCAACCCGATAGAACAGCTTTCCTAGTAATGCAATGCCCACCGGCTTCCCTATACACTCCTGGCACATTAACCATACATCCAGGGAGCTCTTCCACTTATACCACCTTAATAATATGTGAAACTGGCTAATAAATGGTGTCTGACATCATCTCCAACTGAGTTTTAATACTTTTGCAAAAATAAAGTTAAGTAGAGGTGCATATTTCCCCTTATTTTATTACATGATACTGAAGTGTATGGTTTTCCGAGGGGGCATTTCAAAAGCCCGTTTTGTGTTTGGTTGTTTCTTTGAGTGGTCATATGTGTGGGCAATCTTGCCTTCACATGTCTTTACTTAGTGTGAAGGTTTTTTTTTTTTTGTTCTGCTGTATGTATAATGTTGATGCTGTGGAGGGAGAGAACAAAAATACAATGTCAATAAGACATTCGTTTACAGGATAAAATGTTCCCCAACTGCTAGCAAAGAAGATAAAAATGGTAATTGTCTGCATTTATTGACTTCAGCTGCTCCTCATTTAAAATACCCTGCTTTTGAATTAGACCGGAGTTCTTTTTTTGAAGACAGAACCTATGCAGGTTCATCATCTCTTTGTCAGCATGTACATAATACTTGTACAGGCTGGTACTGTTATAACAATGAGAATGGAAACTAAGTGCTAATATTATATTGCATATTGTTTAAATATGCTGCATAGCAGACTGTGAAATTGGTTATTATGATTGCTAATGGATATTCAAATGAATGTTCGCTAAAATACTGATGTTTACAAAATAAATGTGCCATAGTGTGATTTATTTTCATCGCTCCCTACAAGATGTTCATTTTGATGAATTAATATATTATAGGCCAGCATGTTGCGTTAGGGGACTGTCAACAAACTTGTTGTCAATGAAAACAGACACTTGAGGAGATTGTTTTCACCGCAATGATATTTACAATAGCTGTGTCTGAGATCAGACAAGTGCTTCTCAAGGCTCACTTGGAAATGTTCTCTCTGGGCTATTGAATGTAATATTCTGTTTTGGAAAAGTTATTAATTTTAATGTATAATGATCATTTGTTTATTATTTTGACAGCTTATGACAGCTAGTGTAGAAAAATTCACTTAATAGAAGTCAACGTCATTCAAAACGAATATTTTTGTTTTGAGCATATAATATGAGGTTGAATCACCTGTAAACTTGTAATGTTCCTCAAAGACACCAGTAGTAGGATTTCCCTTTCCTCAGGGTCCAAAATGATGGCATTCCCCATCCACAACTGGAACCCCTACTTATTGGTATATGAGGTGTGTCTAAATGTTTGGTGAATGGTCCAATATCTCAATGGCAGCATGGGCCAGGTGCGCACGCATGCACATGGCTATCAAGACACATGTTGTGAAGAGCCATCTAGCTTGGAGTACATGTGACCATGAGGGTAAACCTGCTGCGGGCAGTCAAACATAGTCAATGTGAGAGGTAGGGTCACAGTGCAATGGAGCAATGAAGTTCTGCTACAAATTGGGGAAAACGGCGACAGAGACACATTAAATGATGGTGCAAGTGTATGGGATGGAAGTCGTGAGCAAAAAATGTGTTTGTGATTGGTTCAATTTCTTTTGCGATGGGAAGGAAATTAATGAGGATGAGCCACGATCCTGTTGGTCATCAACAAGCAGAACCCATGCTGAGATGATCGAGCGAGTACGAAAAATGCTGGCACAAGATTGGTGACTGACTATATGATTGATGGCGGAGGAATTGAGCATTAGCAAGGATGCAATGCGCACCATCGTCTGCAAAGATTTGGGTAAGTGGAAGATCTGTTCCCGGTTTGTCCCGCCAAGTTGACAGGTGAACAGAAAGCAAAATGAATGGAAATCTCTGGCGATTCCATTACCATGTGTGACCAGGATC
Source organism: Lithobates sylvaticus (assembly GCA_028564925.1). NCBI lineage: Eukaryota > Metazoa > Chordata > Amphibia > Anura > Ranidae > Lithobates > Lithobates sylvaticus. Next base: position 411,331,751 of record CM053030.1, read on the forward strand.
CATCCTTTCTGTATGATTCATGTGCACCAATTCTTGGCTCAGCCTGGTGTACCTGTTCTCGATCATCCACCGCACTCCCCTGATCTGGCATCTGCGGACTTCTTTCCCCCGCCTGCAGATTGCCAAGAAAGGCGCATGTTTTGCGGATGTGGCGGCAATCCAAGAATGTATGAAAGAGGTTCTGCGACTGATTCCTAAAGAGGCCTTTCCTGACAGCTTCCAAAAGCTTTATGAATGTTGCCAAAATTGTGTTGTGAAGGATGGCGATTATCTTGAAGGCCAATAAAAGTAATTTGTTTGTATATTCTGTTTCATTTGTTTTCTAATAACATTCACCAAACTTTTTAGACACCTCGTATTCAGCATGACAAAATATTCATCAAGTTGTGAAAGCATCCTTCAACTTTGTAAAAGCCATGAAAGATGGGAGGATATGTAAATGGTGGCCCAGAGATTTCAGTGTTGGAGCTCTGAAAAAGATCTTAGGGCGGCAAACAGGGAAAATATAAATATGGGTTTGGTTGGAATCACTAATTCCCTGAGCTTGAATATTTGCAGAAGATATTGCTGATCTGTGAAGAATCATAATATTGGAATTTTTTCATTACGGTTTGTATGATAATCTGCGGAGTAGACAAACCTGCATGAATATAATAATTGGAAGAAGAAAAAAGTGTTTTTTGTTAATTCAATTATTTGAAAATTTACTCATCACCCTTATTTTGTAACAGTAACCACACTCTGTCTTCCATTTTGGATTTGTATTCTAGTCCATAGCATTGTGCTATTGAAACCTTTAATAGAGTAGCAGAGTTTATTTTATCCTCAGTAAAACTAAATAGTGTCACACCCTCCCAAAGTCCCACTTGACCTAAGGAGGCACAAAGCAGTGATGTGGGTTCCTTGTTTCCAAACCCAACATTGACACACAGTGAAGCCAGACTTAAAAAAGGGTCTTGATTATTTATGCATGTAGGGATAACCCCTTCATTAACAAAGAACAATAAATCCTAGAAGCCCAGGTCAACTTTAAAAAAGCTTCAGTAGGCATCTGTTAAAATGAAAAACCCTATGACTAATTGGCCTACCCTAATAATTATTTATTTTAGGAGCACATTATGTTAGGATGTTTTTTTTATATTACCAGTAGACAAATGGACACCTTGTTTAAAAATTAAATGTTGGCTACTGTACACAGTAGATTTTTATGGCAACAACTTTTTAACTAAATTATTTTTGTATGCAATCTTTCCTAACATTGTACTTTTGTCTCAGTACACAGCAAGGAGCACAGTGCCATCTGTAAACAAACCTCTTTATCCTACATATGATCACCATGATTGTTGCCTGAGTCTTCTGACTGTCAGTGAACTAAGAACAAGTGGAACATAGATTTAAGTTCTCGTGGTATGGGGAGCTATGCTTAAAAGCAATAATCTACAGTGGGGATAGTTAATTCAAGTCATTTAATATAGAGGACCTCAAGTACAGCCTCTGATATTACCAAGGGACACACATGATGTTTAGTGCGTATAATGCTATAGAAAACAGTCAGAGGCTGGGAATACTACAGTAGATGGTCATAGACTGCGAGCATGATACAGGACATGGTCAAAAATTGCAGACATGCTAAAGGTGTAACTCCAGTACTGCCCCAAGTAACAACAATAGGTTCCCCTCCCAGCAAAAATAGATCCCTCACCCAACAATAGACTCCCCCAGCAACAATGGCCCCCACCCCAGAAACAATAGCTTCCCCCCAGCAACAATAGACCCCACCCCAGCAACAATAGTTCTCCACACAACAATAGACCCCCACACAGAAGCAATGGACCATCCCCAACAAAATAGCACCCTCAGCAACAAAAGATCCACCCCAGCAGCATTAGACCACGCCCCCTAGCAGCATCAACAGATCTCTCAGCGGTCAGCATTAATAGACCCTCCAGCAGCCAGCAACACTAGACCTCTCCCTCAACAGTAGATCCCTACAAGCACACTAAGACACCTCCCAGCAACAACAGATCCCCTACAAGCAATAATAGACCCTCACACAAAAACAGATCCCCACCAGTGACCATAACTCCCCCAGCAGACAGCATCAATAGACCCTCATGCACATCCCTTGCTATTTCATACATTTGGTGCTGGAGGTGCCAGAACTGTGTTCCCCCACGTTCCTGCTGAAAAAAAGCCCTGCATAAGCTTAAACTATGCTGAGTATAAAAGGATGAAACATTAGTTGCTTTTTGTTTTCTTATTTGCTAGTACTCAAATGGGCTTATCCCATAATGTTAAATTGTACTGTATGCAGTGCAGTAACCATCACAACCAATCAACATTCATGTCTGAGTTCATGTCCTTATCATGAAATCAAACAAAATGCTATGGATTACTGTATCTTTCACATGAAAGTAAAATATAGAAAACCATCAGCGCTATGCTAAAGGTCATAGGAGCCCCAACTCTATTGAAGTCTATATAATCAGAGGTAACACTTCGCTTACAATCTAATCAGAGAACATGTAAGTCCATGAGGAGCTCTGCAATGTGCAATATCTTGCTCATGACTCTAGCCCTTTTCCTTGACTTATAGCATACACCTGAGTTATTTTTTTCCTCTAGCCTCTTATAGCATAGTTTCTTATAGCATAAAATAGTAGTCTAAATAGCACTAGTCTCTTATAGCATAAAATCCTGTGCAAATGAACCTCATATCTTAAAAGGCTGCTAACTCTTAACATTCCATTCACACGTAAATCCTAAAAGTTAATATATGGTGCTAAAGCCAAACATCACATCAATAATATTTCCTATTTTAGCAAATATGTTGCTAGAATTAATTGCTTCCACCTGCAATGTGACTAGAATATTATATCATAAAAAAGTGCTGATGTTTGTAAGATCTAAATTTAAGATATAAGGTACAAACAGAGTGCTTAGAGAGCAAATCCAGGCTACAATCCAATTAACTCTGTATTACATCCAACACACATGACTGCAACTGTGCTAAAGGAGGCTGTATTTTTTACCTTATATCCCTGTAGGAATAACATTCCTGCTGGTCTTTCCTGGGACCTTTGAGTAGTCTATGGACTCCATAGTGCAAGGAGAAGTGAGAAAATTAAAATAGTTTTTGGGTGGTGAAAAAAAGTGTAGTGGTGGTCAATGTGCACAAGAAAGAGGGTCAGAGGTGCTGTAAGAAATGTGGTGGGGTATTGGTGCATATATTGTAGGCAGGACAGAATGTGAGCAGAATGTGCTTGGATGTAACATTTCACTGTGAACTAGATGTGGGACACAGGACAATGTGGACAGGGTCAGGAATAACCTGCAAAGGTTTTAATTACAAGCAAGGCTGAATTTTTTGAAAAACTTTTGGAAGGCATAACAGTGACCAAATGTATTGCAACTTTGTACCTAAATGCTTGTTTGTGATTCCACTTTAATCATCCATTCTGATTAGAGTGTAACATCTGTGGGAAAACAAATAAATACATTTTACATAACCTTAGTGAAAAGTTGCAATTTTCAATAATTTCCTGCTTGCCAAAATTGTTTAAGGACGTAATTGTTTAATGGACGATCAAAATGTATTGTCTGCAAAGGAAGCTGCAAAATAAAAAAAATAAAAAATACATTTTTTTCTACATATTAGGTTACATATTATCCACTCGGCAACACCAAAGATGAATAGACAACAGACATGAAACACAAATAAATGCATTGGAAGATGAATAGTATGCAATCTTACAAACTTTAATACCAGTTCTGATGAATAAGTCAGAACTAACAACAGAAAATTGATGTCATGCAAATTTTGACTGGATAATTCTTTGTCCTAGAAACAAAATAATTCTGTGCATGGTTCTCCAGGGAGAATGAAGGACGTTTCTCATTTCTCATTTATAGTTTGTATTACTCATTTTTTCATCTTAGCTTTCTATACAATTCTATATAAAAAGATGACAAGTAGGAAAAGGGAAAAAAAGAAGGGGAAGTTTGACAAGCAAAAAGGAGTCGAACAAAAGAAAGGGCGTTACAAAGAGAAAAAAGGAGGCTGGGCAATAAGAGTGAACAGTAGTAAAATAAAGATTTCGTTGGTACCCAGGCCTGTTTCCAAGACATGTGCACCTTGATGAGAAGTGTCCACTAGGAGAAACCAGAGAGTCTAATATGTTCTACCACATGTAAGAAAAAAACAGAAGTATTAGCTGTTTAAGAAGGAAGGGCCAACAACAGCCTGGGAAAACCCACATTCTGGGGCACTGCCCTTCCATTTGCAATCAAGGGGGATGCCAGATCTCTGTAGGAAGACCACTGCCTCCACACAGAAAGCAATGGTCTTTTTCTGCATCATGCTGACAGATAAGACTTTGCACACCTTTTGTTATGTGTACGAGGCATGTGTATTCTTACTTAAATTTTGTTTTTGTTATGTGTATTTCTTGAAGATCTGTGCCATAATCCAACATGAAACTTTGTCTTTTGTGCAGAAGATTCCTATAATAGAGACTAGTCTCTGCTAATCTCTATTATTGTGCATGGTGACTGGTCTTGCTCCACCCCACTAAATGCTTTCTGCATGCAGCCTGTAGTGAGTGGACCTGACCTGCTGGGTACATCCCACAGCTTTTTTCTCATCTTAGGCTATATACAGAACAGCGGTAATGTAACTAGGCTTTCAAAGGTATTTTAGTTACACAAATTGGATTCATATCTTCTGACTATTGAAGAATATACTTAAATTAAAGTTTTTTGTGTTGAGTTCAAGCTTTAACTTTAAAGTTCAGCTTGGCTTAACTACAAGTTGACTCACATAGCTATCAAAAAATTAATAAATTGATCAGGCAAAATAAAAGGGATATCATTATTTTATAAGTATACTTCTCCCCTATATATGCAGGTCAAAACGCCCAACATGATAAAATGGGAAAGAGATTTACAGAGAGAATTTACACTACCCCAATGGCATTTAGCTATACGGTATAGCAGCAGCTCCTCAGCATGTGTAGACCATTGGGATAATACCCAGAAAATAATGCACAGGTGGTACCTCACTCTTGTTCGTATAAACAAAATGGATCCAAACGCCTCACCAAGGTTCTGGCGAGATTGCAGTGGTACTGGCAATCTAATGCACATACTCTGGAGCTGTGTAGTGATATGTCCCTTCTGGGAAAAAGTTTCGTCCCTCATTCAAGAAACTACCGGAAATAGGTGCACGTTAACTCCGTCTTCAGCATTACTGAGCGTGGGTGTTGAGCAATTTCCCCGTCTCACGAGAAAAGTGATTATACATATTCTATTTGCTACACGTATCGCGCTAGCAAATGAATGGCACTCTAATACATCTCCAAACATTGAGGAAGTAATTTCCAGAATGAACACGCAATACACTATGGAAAAGATGTTTGCATACAAGAACGGAAGAGCCAACGTTTTTTTTTATAAACACGGGGATATATGGAGAAAATCCCCAAATGCTTCCTCACATTTATTATATACGACCAAGTCAACCATGACAGATGTTTCATGATACGAACAAGTAAAAGGTTTGCCCTCCACTGGTGCTATCAATATTGATATTGATATTTACCCCAGCCTCATAAGGCGTCTGTAGAATTACATACGCTAAGAACTTCTAGAAATTGTGCTTAGAACGACTCCATATGCATGAGTTTTTTAAGTTTGTTTATCAACTAATACTAATAAACACAAGTAGGTTTTAAATAAATGTGCTCCTCAGCTCTACTCCAGGGCTCAGGGCAGGTCTCTGACTAATGTATGTTTTGATACCTGATCACAGTGTGAACGCAAAAGGGGTGACAGGTTGTAGCTCATGGCGAAACTACCTTATGTTGCATTATGAAGAGCCTGCAAGTGATTAGACATGTTTATGCCTTGATATAATTTCTTGTGTTGACACTATGTATAACTATTGTTTTGTTTTGATCAAACTGCAACCTGTACTGTACTATATAATGTGAAAATCACGAAAAATCTATTGTTAAAAAAAAAAGGAATAAATTGTAAATATCAGTATATTATGCCAAATAAAAGATTATGTCTTCTTTTCGGTTGTTTCTAGGTGGTACGTGCCAGAGCCCAGCTCTTTCTGCGCTGCTCCGTCCTCCACTCCCAACCTTACAACCTCCACTGGACCTAAAACAACTCCTTCCATTTTCTTTGGACAGTACAGCGGCAATTAATCTCTTTCCAAACCTGACTGCAGTAAGTATATGATTTTTATTGAGAAGCTAAAAATGAATGAAAGAATGAACAATAGTTGTTTTTTAAACATCATGGAACTGTGCTATTGTTACTAATGAAAATGTTTAATTGATATTGCAGTTAACACATCCTTTTATATTACAAAACAATACAAATGGGTGTCATTTATTTACATAGCTCAATGAAAGCACACACATTTTCTATCTATCTATCTATCTATCTATCTATCTATCTATCTATCTATCTATCTATCTATCTATCTATCTATCTATCTATCTATCTATCTATCTATCTATCTATTCTATACAGTTACACAGCATTCTCTATAAAATAATAGAACAATTGCAATAACATGGTATTTCAAACTTTACAATTAATTGACAACTGTCAGAATTCTAGTCACAATCCCTTTTATGGCAGTAATAACACTGAGCTATAATGATTAATGTTCTCTTTAGGCTGAAATGTTGGTGTAATAAATTATTGATTTTCTACTTCCTATCTAATATCATGTGCCTGAAGATGCCTATCTCATAACAGATCAGCTCTGTACATGTGCAGACTGCATGCACAAAAGAGAGTTTTAGCTCAGATGTTAGAACCTTTTCTAGTTAACCCTTCACTTGCCATTACCTACAAGAAGACAGATTTTTTTTTTTACCTAGCATGGTTTATTTGAACTTGTTTATAATTAATTACACCATTTACACTTTTATCACTTATACAATATTTGGAACACCACCCTGAAATATAGCTAAATAATAGAACTTGTGAGTATCACCTGGCTTTGGTGGAGAGCACTAAAGTATTAACACATTGCACAACTTAATGGGGATGTGTCATAGCTGACAAGCTCCACAGGAAGCCATTGCCACTATTTAGTTAAGCCTAGTACACACAGGTCGAATGTTGGGCAGAATCCACCAGTTCAATAGAAACCAGCCAACAGTTTGACTGTTTGTACAACAGCCAATGGCTGAAGCACTGACCAGAGTATTCTGGCAGGGGGGACATCCCCTTGTCAGAACACAATAGCATAGCAAGGGAGATCGCTGTACTAACCTTGGATTGTTAGTACAGCGGGTCCAACCTGAGCTGTCAGGTTTTTTTTGTTCAACCCAGTAGTGTGTACAAGGCTTTAGTCACTAACCTGTAGCAGCCATGCAACCAATAGATTTAGAGCATCTGCTATGACTAAGGCTTCTGCCAAAATGCATCAGCGCTATTGTTTTATTGTAAAACACACGGGATAGTGGCACTGTCATTGTTTGTTGGTTGTTTTATTGTCACTTTGATGTAACCAATAAATTACACTTCAAGGATTCCAGTGTTGCCGACTCTTTCTATTGTTTATTTAGAGCATCTGACCTGTAGAATTTTTGCAGTCAATAAATCACTAGAAAGTTAAATAACCTCAAGGGTGACAGTTCCTGGATCTCATACCCTAAAGTCAAGTAGACACCAGGCAATATAAATTATCTGGAAAATGTTATGCATTGTTACTGTACAATTGTACAATATCTAAAAGAATTGTAGCTTGGATAAGCTCACCCTTTGTTAGGTAAGGGAAATCAAAATGATCCCACTTGAAAGACAGGTATGTGGAAGGTGTTTCCACCACCCCACAAACCAATGTGATCTGTATTCCTGATTACATGACTGTCACAGATAAATCTGGTAAGCTACTGCCTATTTAATCAAGATAAAAACATAATCAGAAAGGTGCCAACTAATTTCAAATTTCAGTGTTTGACTGCCCATACAATATATGGATCTATACTGAAACTTGTCCTGTTCTTCCTTACACTTACATTTATTAACTGAATTTTGTCACAAACAGAGTTGTCCAGAAAAAGTTGTCACAGTTTGTACAACTTTAGATTCAATTTCTCACTCCTTACCTTTCTTCCCTATGTACTGGTCCACATGTGCCGCTATAGTAAATACAACCCTGACCATTGCAACTAATGCAGTGACTTTTGCAGTGTCACTCCTGTCAGAAGGAGTAGACATGTCACATGACCGGAGAGAGGAAGGCCAGGCTGTGAGTACCAATCTCCCAGTACAAGGGGGAAAGGTAAGGACAAAAACTCAGTAGCATGGCGAAACCTGATGTAAAAGGGAATTCTATTGGTGTAAAGCAGGACTCTTTTGGAGACACCTGATGTAAAGGGGGACTTTACTGGGGACACATGATGTAAAGGAGGACTCTATTGGGGGCTCCTGATGTAAAGGGGGACTCTACTGGGGACACTTGATGTAAAGGAGGACTCTATTTGGGACACATGATGTAATGGGGCACACTGATGGGGACACCTGATGTAAAAGGGACTCTATTGGGGACATTTGATATAAAGGTGGACTCTATTGGGGACAGCTGATGTAAGGGGGCACTCTGAATGGGACACCTGATGTAAAGGGGGACCCTATTGAGGATACCTGCTGTAAAGGGGGACTCCACTGGGGACTCCACCTGTTGGGGGGGTGCAACTCACCATCTTCACCCTGGATGCAGGGCGACCTTGTCCCGGCACTGCTTATGCACACTTGAGCTCAAAACACTGCTTTTACAGGTATTTGAGCTTTTTTGTATATAACACAGTGTGCATGAAGCCTAAAGAAAAAGTCACGTCCAATCATAATGTAAAATCTGTCCCTGGTGCAGTCTAAAAAATCTGGGCAGGTTTCTCCCTATCCACCATTATCAGTAAGAATATGGCTTGCCTGTGGGTACCCTAAAAAGCATAGGGTAAATACCTGGAAACACTGAGAATCATTAATGCATTTGTTTTACATGTATCACAGAAAACAAATGATAAGAATCCCTCTTAGTAATTGGAGGGTTATATGTATTGCATTTGACAATGACATTGATTTCTCATTGTACTAAAATACACATCTACAGGCAATTGATGGTTTGTTGTGACATTTTGCGTCATATGATTTGAACTCTTTGATTTGTATCTGCTATACCTTGCAATCTCATAATCATCTCTGTAATTATGACTTGTGATTCTCTTTTGTCGAAGTAGCAAAAGTAGAATGACATATGAAATTAGCTACTAGTAAAATTATACATTTTAAGCAACTGAGGAAAAAAAATAGATTACAGTTATGTAAAGCAAAAAATGTTCCATCTTGTGTACAATCTAAAAATCATTATCTGCTACTGCTATTCCATATTTCCCTGATTTATAAAAAAAATCCATTCAAAGACTTTATATCATAAAACCATGTATTTTTTGATTACGTTAGACATCTTTTAAGCACAGTGGCTTAATTGTTAGCACTTCTACATTGCAGCATTAGGGTCCTTGGTTCAAATCCCAACCAAGACACTACCTGCATGGAGCTTGGATGTTCTACCTGTGCTTGGATGGATTTCCTCTGACACTTCAAATACATGGCGTTAGATTAATTGGCTGTAAATTGTTGGTGATATATACTGTGTATTTACTGTATATATAGAATAGTCTAGGGGTTCAAAACAACTGTACAATTCTATATCACAAATTCATGTTAATAAAAATGCTCTACTATTAGAACAAGGCTGACTCAAAGCCTAGAAATTGAAAATTACCCTAGACAGAGCCCATGTGGTCTATAATTCAGAAAAAAAAAAAAAAACAAGAAAGAATCCACTTTGTGGACTCAAACAACTCTAATACAAAATAATATATGCTCTCAACCATGAATGGCTTATAACATATGCGCAATTTTATTTAAAAATATGAGTTAACACACTTGTTAAAAAATGATGTTGATAATTACAATACCTTTAAGATGGATTCATCTCACAATACAATCCTCATATTAAATATGAAGTGTTTACATCCAGAGGCTAACCAACTCACATATTTTAATTTTGGCATCTATTGCATAGGGGCTTCCTTCAGTAGTGGGCAGGGGCATCAACAAATATAGGATTTGATAGTAAAGCTATCATATGAATTTGAACACTTTAGACAGTAATCTAGAAACCAAAGGCACAACGTCTCTAGAAGGTGTCTGCCAATGTAGTGTCCAATCATTCCACATAGAGTTTATGGAGTAATAGACATGCAGATGTAGCCTGTGATGCCTACCAATTAGGTGTTCTTAGGATATCCAATGAATCGCAATGAGATTGTCCATATAACTTAAGCTGGCCATACATGCGTCAATTTCTTTCTTTCAACCAGATGGTTGAACAAAAACACTGACCTAATTGCCTCATCCACACAGTCAATGTGGATGCAGGAATTCTCCCCACTGAGTCATTTCTGACATCAGAGAGACCCCCCCCCCCATTAGAATACACAGATCAGCAATGCAGTCTATTACCTGTAGCGCTATTCGAGTGACAAAATACCAACAGGGTGGTTGAACAGAAGTCGAGTCGGGAAATTGACTACTGTTTAACCACTATGGTCACATTGATCAAAATTCAGCCTGTCCCTGCTAAACTAGTTGAATTGTGATCCATGCATGGCCAGCTTAAGTTAATGGCAGCCATTTTGAAAAGATACCTGCCAAGATGTGTCTTACATGAAGAGCCTGACACTGGGGCATGGCAGACAAACCTATTGGGTACCTGCCTACTAATGTCCTTCTAATAAATACAAGACCAACATAGAGAAGGGGAAAAGAGTCATCCTAGTACCAATGCTGTCTGAATTTAACCTCTAATTGTGCTCCATATGTATATATGTTGTTAAAAAAGAAACCTGAAAACACTGTCTAGTCATAATGTACCATCCTAAGCAGACACTTCCAGTCATACACTACTATAGTAATAGCTTAAATCTATGTCTCTTTAACTGCCAATAGCCACTAAATCATAGAATACCACTGGCTAGTAATTGATGCATGTGTCAACACCCTGGGGAACACCCCTTCACAATAGTGTGATGGCATAAATCACTTGCACTACATGCACACACAAGATTCTCATAAGGCCTATAACTGGCCATAAGCTCTTGGTTATCAAAAAGACAGTTATGCAAATAAATTCCCCTCCCAGTAAGCATGGAGAACACCAGGATACATATTAAATGTCAAGGTCTTCCCAGTAGGAAAAAAAAAGGTAAATAAAAGGTATTTATAATTAAAATTAAACTGAAATGAGTCCACAAATGGGGGACCAAAACAAGGCTCTATAGTACCATGGCTGTTACACCCAAAGATGAAGATCCAGTGTCCCAAAGCTCCATAACAGTAATTTGGTAGTACATTTTCATGTGGGTCATGAATAGTAGATAATCTGTTTAGGGGGAAAAAATTAGGCCTCTACCTGACTGGTTTTACCAATCCTGGCCAACTGCATCAGAGGAAGGAATAAAATGTTTAAACAAGTGTGCTGGCTTATATGCTTAAAGGGGCATTCCGGCCAATAATTTTTTAAAAGTCACCAGCTACAAACACTGTAGCTGCTGACTTTTAATAAGGACACTTACCTGTCCAGCGATCCCACGATGTCAGCCGCCCCCAAGGCCGATCCGTCCATCAGATCGGCTGCCGGCGCCTCCATCTTAACGAAGCGAAACAGGCAGTTGGAAACTGCCCTTTTCCTACTGCGCATGCGTGAGTCATGCAGTGCTTTGTGAATGGCCCCATTGTTTTCTGGGACACACACATGTCCCAGAAGGCAACTGGGCCGCTCACCGAAGAGGAGGAAGCGCTGCGTAATAGGAAGAGGCAGATTAGCAAGACTGCCTAGCAACAGCAGTTTCAGGTAAGCTAAAACATTTTATTTATTTTTTATTTTTTTTAAGATTATTACTGCATTTTTTATTTTTTTTTGGGTGGCCCATGACTTTAAATACATTTTTGTATATTATGTCATATGTGGTTCATGGTTGAATATATATATTCTTTTGTATTAGAGTTGTTTGAGTCCACAAAGTAAGCAAAAATGCTCTATTTACTATATATTTTCTACTGTTTATTCTACTGCAAAAAGAAGAAAAAGAAAATTATTGACATTTCCAAAGAATAAACTGTCACTAAAATTCTCAGCAGCATATTTCAGATTGCAATTAAATCCGGGGATAGACTGACTTTCTAAAGACTATTACTGCTTACAGCAGCTTTTTACAACCCTTTTACTTCAAGGAAACCCATGGAACAACTTTCAGGTCCCAGGGAACCCCTGCTAAATATTATTATCCCAATAGCTTGTCATAGGTCAGCATGATCAGTAATTTGTAGATTTTTTTTAGTTTTAAATAATAAAAAAATATAGGAGTATAGGAATGTGTGGGTGTCTATGCTTTTTTAGCACATGGGAGATTTTGCACACAGCAGTCACACACACACATAATATTCATGGGTTGTTGATAAGGGAAACAGAACGTGATTTTAAATGCCTGGATTTTATACATGAATACATTTCACAACATAATTGGACATACAACATATGAAAATAACTTTGTTGGGGTTGGGTTGGCTGCAGATTAGCTCAAGATACTGAAATCTCTTGAAATGTGTATTTCAGTACTGGGAAAAATTCAGCAGAGATAATTGCCCTCACCCCCACCACCCGAATTTCCAGCTGTGAAGTGGTTCACTGTTGTCTCATACATACTGTGTTCAGTTTAGTAATGTTATTTTAAGAAAGGTAGCAGAGAAAACCATACTTAGCTTCACAGAGGTCACAGTGGGAAGGTATCTGGGAAATCTTATTTGAAGATCACACAACTGGAGTTTTTAACAGATACAAGGATGCATGCGAGTGATTCAGCTCACCAGGTTTAATCAATATTAAAAATATCAATCTTTGGTGGTCTTAGAGTTTACGTAGACATTGTGGAGACTTCATTTAAGATGGCAAAGATATAATAAATTGATCTTAAATTATTTATAGATTTTTTTTTAACATTGACATTCAACTAATAACAGAAGACTTTCAGTAAAACCAACACTCATATGTAATGTGTTTTCTGTTCACAATTACTTTCCTCAATTCTAATTTTAGAACATTTAGCCATATAAATAATTGCTGAATTCCATTGAATCAAGCAGATTAGTTCCTAGGGGAACATCTTGGTATAAAAGACCACTTTAATTGAGCAAAGGTATTTTGTTAGCTCTACTTAGCTAAGTAAAATTTAGGAAAATAAACATTGCTAATAAGCTGTAGAAACTAATTGCTTTTTTCCAATCTTCTAGTCATTCATTTTATGTATATATGCCACTTCTGCATTAACATGCTGTCTTTCGTAAAATACCCTGTGTAGTACACAACGACAGACAAGATCTCTAGAGATGTGGATTGTGAGTAGCCTAGGCAAGAGCAAAATTATTTGAAGATCAGTCAGTTTCAGAAGATAGATCAGGGATTACAGTGCAAAATCAGTCAAAAGCCTCTTTTTTTAGTGTTTGGTAGAATGTGGAAGGGCCAGAACATCTATCATGTTTTTACTACTATCTGTAATCCTGTGGCAATTCTTCCTCAATTCACTTCGACAAGAAGTGAGGGGAAATCTCCAGGATGGGGACATGGACAAAGGCAGTAAAAATCTAAACATGGTTCTAATTCTTCATTACTCCTCACTTACACTAGTTTTATAGCACAGCACTGTATTGATTCTGGGAAGGAATCCTATAATTGATACAGTGCCATGTAACTGTCCAATTGTGGTCCTAGCTACAGCATGAATTGTGCAGCCATGAAAGTCTATACACCACTAACCACGAGAACTTGGCACACTGACTGTAAGCATCCTGAATAAGACATGCAATATCCATAGTCTATCAGGACATGGAAGATACACAGTACAAAGAAGATATTCACATTATGTGCTATAGGTCCTTTTGCTGGCATTTAATATAGCCACATGTCTTTAGCAAAATAATAAAAAAATAATTAAAGCCCAGTAGATAGTTAAATGAAAAGTGTAGGGTCATATTCTCCTCCTGTCTATCCTACTTATAACATTATTCAATCCAATGGCAATCACTCCTGATGCAGTTTTACTGTATTAACTTGCACTTATTCATGGAGAGGATTTCAATGCATCATTATCCCCTCTGTGAGGAAATAATTCCACTCATTTGATTTCTATTGTGTTCGCCACCCTCCTGTGTTTTTCTTTTCTTCTTTTTTTTTTTTTTAATGTGAATTGAACTGAAAATTTTGCATTATCTTCTGTTTTTTACTGGCATCAACTTGAATATTCCAATTGCTTGTTAGTCATGTGCTTCTTTCACTCCTGGACTGGTGCCCAATTTTCCATTTCAGCTCTTTAATAAGTTGAATATCTTCATTTACGAAGTGTAACCTTAGAACACTGGGAAATATAGGAATAAAGGAGACTGAAGATAAGGAGAATTTTACATAAACACATATACTGCAGCTGGATAGTTTACAGATGAGCAAATGTAAAAGCCTTTTTTATTTTTTTTCACATATAATTAAAAAAAAAGGCTAAATGCACAATTTTATATCAGGCTGCTTACACTGGTTGCTGCAATGTAACACAATGCCATGTGCAGTCCCTGACGGGGCAGATAGCACAAAATGGGATGGGGCAGATCTTTAGGCTATCCATACACAGTGTAAATGTATGTTCCTGCAGGAAAGAAATTTGCACGATTCCCCCATCAACAAAAACAACATTGACAGGGGAATCACCAATTGTCTTCTCCCTGCGGGGGGAGATTTCAGGGTGAATAAGCCATAATGCATTAGGAGCAATAACAGAACCAAATACTTGTGCTTAATTGTGTGAATATTCACTTTAATGATTTCATCATGATTTGATCTGCACCAGATTGGGTGTTCAAATTATACACAAATTCACTTTTCACATGATTGGACAACTGAATTGAATATTCACACTATTTATTGAGTGAAGATGATCTTTTCATACAGTAAATCAGAGTTACCATCTAATTAAAATAAAGAAAAGAAGACATTTTGCAGCAAGGTAATGGCTCTCCTAATTGGTTGAAAAGAAATCTTCTGTTGGTGATTAGCTTGATATAATGTCTAATTGCTCCTGGAGGTGCTTGCCTTTTTTAAAAAAATAGTTTTTTTAGTTTTGGATACAGTAGGGTTGAGTTAATGGCTTTGCCAAGTCTATATTGCTGTATGTCTCCCCACTGGGAAGATTCACCCCTCTACTTGAATCAGAGACAGAAAGTACTGAACAATCTAAAATTGTGTGGTTGTCACCAGGGCAAAAGGCGAGGGAAATTTCACCAACTCTCTAAGATGGAACGTTGGAGAGATTTTCTCTCATTTTGTGTAGTGTTTCCAGGTTAGGAAGTCAAGGAAAATCTTCCCAGTAGGAAATAGAAGTGAAAAATAACTTGGGTTTTACCCCTTCCCTGCGCAAAAAAAAAAAAGCATAATAAGGCCTCTTAAAAATATGTGTACTTGCTATTGAGTGCTATAAGACTACACAACTTACTTAGTGGATCGCTCACCCCTTTACACACTCTCTGAACATATAGACCATTGGTTGGTCTTATCCCCAGGTGAGCGCACATTGGATGAGAGGATTATCACTAATGCATGTGGATGATTGGAGCACATATTGGTGAATACTTATTAAGGAATCAGTTGATTGGATATGTGAACACAAGCCTGTTTTTTTATGAAAGATTGTGCATATGCAAGCAAATTCATACCAAAGGACACTTTATAGACTGATGCATTGTTTGTTTTGTTTTGTTATTGTTACATATGATTTGATATGATATGCTGATTTTGAAAATTGCTATGCAAGCAGATTTAATGGTATACTAACACATTGGCGTTTGGGAGCGCGGCACCACTTCTTAAACATAATAAGGCCTCGTTTACACTTGCTTCAAAATGTGGCATATGACACACATTTTTAAAACACTCTGAATGCCAATTAAAGCAGCTATCACTAAATAAAATGGTTACCTTACAGTCCTCCAGTTTTGGAGGTATTGGAGGTATGAGATAGCTTGAGATGCAATGGGAAACCAACAAGTGAACTGGAAATAGGTCTTCAGCACTCTCTTACTTTTCATGTGTATATATAATGAGTGTCACATCTGGCTTGCAGTGTGGAGTAGCAGAAAGGTGAGCAGGGACCGGACTTGAGCAGAGCAACTAGCAGACATAAGGTGAGTGATAACCATAGAGAGAGAGGACTGAGCGGCAGAGAACCAGCAGAGCTGGGGAACTGGAGCAGGAGAAACTAGCAGATGTCACATATGGTGCACAGTGGGAGAAACTAGCACATGGTGCATATCAATGGATCAATATAGAGCAAGGACCGGAGATGGAGAAGGGTCAGCAAACCGGAGTATCAGCAGAGCTGGGGGTTATTACTGGGAGGGGGATCAGCAGAGCTTGGGGTACTGCTGAGCTGGGGGATCTGATTAGCGGGGTACTAATGAGCTGGGGATCTGATTAGCAGGATACTAATGAGCTGGGGATCTGCTGTTGTAATATCACAGACCACATGAACAAGCTCAGGAGATACAGAGGATAGTGTCAATGTACTGGAACAATCTCTGAAGTAACTTCCAAAATCACATTTCTGACTTTTGAGACTCCTTTTCCATCCTTACAGTAAAAAAAAAAAATAAAAAAAAAAAATAAGACCTTTTTCTACTTTTAGGTAAGTTTGGGAGGAGTAATGCCACGTACACGCGGTCGGAATTCTCATCGGAAAAAGCTCTGATGGTTTTCCCGTCGGAATTTCCGACGGAACTGTCTTGCCTACACACGGTCACACCAAATTCCGACGGTCTGTAAGACAGCGGCATAAAACACGTTCGACAGCACTATAAAAGGGAAGTTTAATGCTTCCGAGCATGCGTCAAATTGTTTCCGAGCATGCGTCGGAATTTTGCGTGTCGGAATTGCATACACACGATCGGAAAATCTGATAGAAAGGTTTTCCGACGGAAAAATTGAGAACAGGTTCTCAATCCAAAGTCCGTCGGAAATTCCGACAGAAAAAGACCGATGGGCATACACACGGTAGGAAAATCTGTTGAAAAGCTCCCATCGGACTGTTTCCATCGGAAATTCCGACCGTGTGTACGTGGCATTAGAACCTCTGACAATTTTGTTTATGTCTTTGATTTAAAAATCAGGCATGGGTTCTTTTTTTTTCTTCACCTCCTGAATCTGCAGTCCTGAATGACAACTTTTGCAAATGATTTATCTTTTTCACTAAAGCATACCTACCTGCATTTTTTGAAGAAAAAAAAAAAAAGAACCCATGCCTGATTTTTAAATCTGTCTTTATCCCTGCCAGGAAGGATTAGCTTCTATATCTCTCTGGTGAATATTGTCAATGTGACAGAAGGTGATGGGAAAAAATGTTATTGTCATTATGGGATCCGGAGGAGAAGGGATTTTCCTTCACTTTAGGTAGATTATTTTATCTTTTGTATCTTGGACAAGGCATGGTTAATGTTCCCATCCTTCCAAAGACAGAAAAAAAATTGTCAGAAGTTCTAACTCCTCCCAAACTTACCTAAAGGTACAAAAAGGTCTTAGTTTCTTTTTTTTTTTTACTGTAAGGATGGAAAAGGAGTCTTAAAAGTCAGTAATGTGATTTCAAATGGAAGTTGCTTCAGAGATTGTTCCAGTACATTGACACTCTCCTCTGTATCTCCTGAGCTTGTTCATGTGGTCTGTGATATTACAACATGTACAGTAGATGCTTTACATAGTTAATCTGGTTGAAAAAAGACACAAGTCCATCTAGTTCAACCAACACAAAAAAAGAAGTAAGGAACATGTGTTCCATGCTCAACATGTCTGTATTAAAATAAATATTGATAAGATAGTGGTAATAAAGTAGGCCTAGCAATAGGTGTCTCAGAGAATGTATTTCTTTATTTGTTATGTTTAGAATTACAAAATAACAGATTTTTTAAACATATTTCTAATTGTATATTGTATGTCTACATACAGCTAAATGAGTCAGTGTATGATTACACTCCCCACTTCTCTGCTAAAATTGGAGGGGGGTCATTTTAACCAGTCAGTCTTCAGACGCTTCTAAACATCCTGCATGTAGTGTTCCAATTCCTTTCTGGAAAGTCCAGCATACATACCGAGTGTCTTGTCACCATGTAAAAAACATTTAATTGTTCAACAAGAAAATTATACACATATTTAAAAAATATAATCAACGTCGGTGTATAGACATTCAAAACATAAATAACATTAAAAAAATTACCAGAGGCTATTCAAGATTTGCCAGATTTAAAGTGATTGTAAAGTCTATTTTTTTTCTATAAAAATAATAAACACAATTATACTTACCTGCTCCGTGCAGTGGTTTTGCACAGAACAGCACCGATCCACCTCTTCTTGGGTCCCTCTTCAGTGCTCCTGGCCCCTCCCTCCTGTCGATTACCCCCACAGCAAGCAGCTTGCTATGGGGCCACCCAAGCCAAGCTGCAGCTCTGTGTGCCCATTCAGACATGGAGCCCCGGTTCGGCCCCACCCCCTCTCTCCTGATTGGCTAACTGACTTTTATTGACAGCAGTGGGAGCCAATGGTGACGCTACTGTGTCTTAGCCAATCAGGAGTGAGAGTGATGGGCGGCGGAGGCCCTCGTGGACATCGCTGGATAGAGATGGGGCTCAGGTAAGTATTAGGGCGGCTGGGGGGGGCTGCTACACACAGAAGGCTTTTTACCTTAATACATAGAATGCATTAAGATAAAAAAAATTCTGCCTTTACAATCACTAAATTTTTATTGTAACATTATATTCTTATATAATTCATCCAATCCACATTCCATATATTTAATATCAATTAATTATGTAAACATAACATTGATATTTATTTGAAAAAAATGGCAAAGCTTCTGTTTGATTTTGGTGTATTTGTTTTTCCCTGCTTAGGCCGCTTTCTGACAAACACAGTACAGCTTAAGCCTTGTAAACATAATCGGATTTTCCGACAGAAAATGTGTGATGTCAGACTGTTGGCGGAAAATCCGACCATTTGTATGCTCCATCGGACAATTGTTATTGCATTTTCCGCAGACAAATGTTGGATGGCAGGCTTTAAAATTTTCCACGGACAAATGTCTGTTGTTGGATTTTCCGAGCGTGTGTACACAGGTCCGTCAGACAAAAGTCCAAAGTACAAACATGCATGCTCCGAACCAAGGATGAACTGGAAGCGGGCGGTCTTGTAAACTAGCATTCGTAATAGAGAATTAACATTTGTGATGAGGCAAATTATGAAATCTCGAAATGCAGCGCACATTCTCTTCTTCTTTAATGGGATAATATTGAAGCGCCTTTGCTGATGATACTGATAGAGTTATGGCAAACAAATTTTCAAAGGCTTTTTTTTTTCTAGTGATATCAAGAATAATATTATTATGCTTGTTATTTATTTTTTTTTTTTGGTGCAAGCTACCACAACACCATTATCCTGTAGTTTTTAAGATCAAAGCTACAACTATGTTGGTGTCCCTTGTTAATTTTACATTGTATTGTTTTAAATGTAACTGCCTACTCCCAAACTGTAATTTGAAGTAAAACACATAGCCAAGTATTATTCTACTCTTTTTATTGTGCATTAAAAAAAGAAAACAAATAAAATTAGACATGCTATTTGCCACTAGAACTTTAACCAAAAAGTGCATTCTATGCATCCAACAATATAGAAAATATACCAAATCAAATCATTATTCAACCAAAAAATGTGTCCTGCTTCTTAATATAGGGGGTCAACAATGCCAAGAGTTGGAGAAAGTAGGGGTCCGTTATCCGGAGGTAATTCCAAAAATCATCTGGATTATTCTCCTGGAGCTCCCGCAGCAAAGGCATATGACATATTTGGTCATGATTAAGAAAGCAACCAATTTTTGGTCCAAGAAATCCTCCTCCTCCTGCTCTAGGACTGGATTTGGGTCAAAGCAATAACTCCAAGGCCAATAATAAATAACACGTTATCTCCTCCCATTCCGCAACATGGCTGGTTGACTAACGGCTGTTCAGAAATTAACTGAAAAACGCAAAATGAAAAGCGCGAAATGAAAATCACGAATCAACACTCACCTAACTTCTACCAACACTAAATTAGCAGAAGGAGCCCAAAGGGTGGTGCTAAAGAGCTGAAAAAAAAAACACGTAGTACGTCACTGCGTTCGTGCTTGTGGGCCAACAATTCCTTGCCATTTGTATGCAAGACAAGTTCCTGGCCAACGCCCTTCAGACAAAAGTCTGAGGTTTTGACTGCAGAAAATCTGATCTGTACAAGACTTACGTGTCCATTTTGTTGAAAAAAAATGTTTTTAATTTAAGTCTTTTGCTTTGAATGTATTATGACAGTCAAGCTATAAACATACTATTGCAATTACATGAGAAGAGTACAAGCTTGGAACTTTTTATCTGCTTTGTGAAGACAGAAAATGTTTTTGGCATATATTGAATACATGTTTGCTGGCACAACAGTCTTGATTATGTGAGAAAAAAAAGTCTAAAGAATGTGGAATCTCTTTCTTTTTGTGACACAATGCTAATGCACAGACAGAAAGATGTTGAGTAAAGCCGTGAATGTTGTTTATTTTTGCTAGATTCTCTATATCCCCTTTGTGAGCACAGGGGGTGCTGGTAAAGTTTTGGGTTCTGCCTAATTACACAGCACACAAAGCAATGTATAATAGGAACTGGACTTGAAACTTGAACAGTAGTATCCTTTTGCTAACATTATTTTAATGCCAGTGATACTTTAATAAATCAGATTCACAAGTATGTAATTTCAAAAAGAATAAAGTTTGTGCCAGCATATAATGTAATTTAAAGCTAATGTCTGGGCTCTGGACCAAAATTGTAGCACTCACCCTTTTTCCAAGTGTCTTTGGTTAGGTCCAGTGACATCAGAGGTTCTCTCGCTTTCTTCCTTTGGTTGTGGGAAGATAGTGAATGCTGCAGAAAATACCACCATGTAAGGATGTACCATCACTTCCCATTAATCTGTAAGTCTCGGGGTAGGTGGGGATTCTTGATGCACTGGATTGAATGGTGTTATTGGTAATTTTTTTGGCCAGTGAAACTAGAGGTGACATGAATAATGAATTACTGAGCAAATAAGTAAGGTTGAGGGTATCAAAGAAAATCTGTCATTTAATCAATAAACTCTAGAGGGTGAATACTGTGAGAAAACCTTGTGAAATAATAAGTAACAGCTAGCAGTGGTTAGTTAAACTTAGCTGGACTTCGTTGTATAATGTTTAAGACCTTTCAACACTGATTTAAAGTGGAGTTTCGCTGAAAAAAAAATAAAAGTCAGCAGCTACAAAAAGTGTAGCTGCTGACTTGTAATAATCAGACACTCACCTGTCCCACAGTCCAGCAATGCGGGTGTACAAGACCCCGATGCAATCCCCCTCCTCTCCACGGTGCCAGCATTCTAACTGTGGCACCCAGCTGTGGCTTCACAGCTGGGCACGCACTGCGCATGCACAAGCCGGCGCTGCACGCTGTGAATGGTCGGGCAATCTTCTGGGACAGAAGATTGCAGGGAGGGAGGGGGGAGAGGTGATCTTCCTTCCAGCGCCGCAGAGCCCTGGGAGGAAGCGGGAGCTGGATGCCTCTAAAAAAAGGGTATACGCTCCCCCGCCAAAAAAATGGCATTCCAAATGTGGCATGTCAGGGGGTCACCGTCACTTAAAGCCGAAGTTATACTTTTGGGTGGAACTCCACTTTAAGTACCTTTTTCAGTCCTGAAGAAGCCACAAGGATTGATGAAACTCAACATTATAGAACATGTTCAGTTGATTGTGACTACTACTATTAATAGCAGTATGGCCTGGATAAACAGTAACTTAGGTCATCAAAAATCTGTATCAATACTCACATTCATCTATTTGTGAATATTAGTGCATTCGAAAGAAACACAATTCCAAAATGTTAGTCTCTAGAAAAAAGTCACATGTTTTTGGCACATGTATGTAAAGGCTAAGGCACATGTAAAGGCTAAATTCACCTATTTTTCTTCTAAATTCCAGCTCCCCAATATACCATTACTGTACCTCTTTTGCTGAAAAGAAAAAGCTTTCTCTGTCTTTTAGGACAAGCCTTACCTCCGCCTCCAATCTCCTGTATAAAACACATTCTAAAATTGGTATTTGGGACAAAAAAAACAGTATAAGGAAGTACTTTGCCAGCTGACCTCATTAACACACACTCTGCACCTGCCCTCTTCCTCCAAGAGATTGTGCCCACCCAACCACCCTGCAGTTATTGTTTTCCAGAGCAGGCAATGCTTGCTTTGTTCTCACTAAATGTTACCATCTTCTTGCATAGATCATTCATTTGGCAGAGGGTGCAGGAGCTGAGTGGTAAAAGCTTATATGGAGCAAAGCTGTAGTATTGAAAACAGGAAAACTGTTCCCCTTCCTCCTGTGAGTCTGTAAAGCGCACCATACACTACACAATCTGATTGTACAATGTCCTTTAGATCTACCATCAACTATGTAATGCAACGGCCTGCCTTTCTGGATACAGAGTGATTGGATAGATAGTATGTTCTTCTATTATATTATTTTGGTACATCTAAAAGAATTAGAATCAGATTGTATAGTAAGCAGGATGTCATATGTAAATTCCAGCAACAATTGCTCTATTGTTTGAAACCTAATATATCCAGTTTGTATCAGTGCTGGAATATAGTTCATATATAGAGAACTCTTCATTGCACACCTTGTTTCACTGTTGTCTTTTCGCTTGAGTACTTGGAAAACTGATTGGGCATAGCAATATTTTGTTTCTTTGGGAATGACAACATTAGCTAATAAATGATCCCCAAAATGGTTCATTTAACTTCACTAATAACTTCTACAGAATTTCAGTGATGCAAATAAGGGAAGCATGTTTAGTCTAGATACATATTTTAACAATATACTTCACTTGTGTTGTATTATGACTATGTCTATCATCAAAAGGGCATGTGGAAATAAAGCTTATGCCATTGGTAAATCATGCATTATGTTACACATTAAATCACAGTACTGGATGCAACTAAGATGTCCCTTTTTAACCGGTTCCCGACCAGCCACCGCAGTTGCACTGCAGCAGGTTTGCTCCCCTGGGCAAGCCGCTATAACTCTACTTGGGCCTTTTAAGATGCTGTGGCAGGCGCCTGCGCCCGCAGCGTGTCCCCGGAGCTGAGCCCGGGGCACCCGCGATTGCTCGTGACAGAGTGGATACCGGGATCTGTGTGTGTAATCACACAAATCCCTGTTCTCTCAGGGGAGAGGAGACAGATCGTGTGTTCATACTAGCTGTGAACACCGATATCTCTCCTCCCCTAGTCAGTCACACCCCCCCCCCTACAGTTAGAACACACCTAGGGAACACAGTTATCAATATACGCTTATTGCAATTTTTTTTACCAAAAATATGTAGAAGAATACATATCAGCCTAAACTGAGGAAAAAATCTGTTTTTGTTTTTTTTTAAATGGGATATTTATTATAGCAAAAAGTAAAAGATATTGGGGGTTATTTATGAAATGAAAATCCACTTTGCACTGCAAGTGCACTTGAAAGTGCACTAAAAGTGCACTTGGAAGTGCAGTCGCTCTAAATCTAAGGGGTAGATCTGAAATGAGTGGAAGCTCTGCTGATTTTATCATCCATTCATGTGCAAGCTAAAATGCTGTTTTTTATTTTCCTTGCATGTCCCCCTCGGATCTACAGAGACTTTACTTCCAAGTGCACTTTCAGTGAACGTTCAAGTGCACTTGCAGTGCAAAGTGGAATTTCCTTTAGTAAATAACCCCCATTGTGTTTTTTTAAAAAATTGGCGCTCTTCTTTTGGTTTATAGCGCAAAAAAAAAACCGCAAAGGTGATCAAATACCACCAAAAGAAAGCTCTATTTATGGGAAAAAAAGGACGTCAATTTTGTTTGGGTACAGCATCGCACGACCGCAAAATTGTCAGTTAAAACGAGGCAGTGCCGTATTGCAAAAAATGGCCTGGTCATTGAGTAGCCTAATCTTCTGGGGCTAAAGTGGTTAATAAACTGCTACAAATTTGCCAGCAACATCCCATGGAACCCTTTCCCTTCCCATGCAAGCTTGCTCATTTGCTTATCTTATAGACAGAGTAGGATTTTTTTTTGCTGTCTGTATCTCATTAGGGGAAATCTTTCACTTCCTGCCCTGAAGACACAATAGAAATTAAAAATAAATTCTCCAAAGTGAGCAGAAAATTGTAACTCAAACTGGTGTTCTTATTGGAAGTTTTTACATCCCCTCCTGCACCAATGCCACCTACAAAATTTTAGATGTTTCTTTACTTTCTGTCTCCGGGTATAATGGATACCAGTAAAAAAAGACCCAGCATGGATACACACAGCAATAAAAATCTAACAGAGGTTCTTACCCTTCCCCATCTAAACGTAAGAACAAGGGTTTGGCTTTAGATGTATACTTAAATGTACAGTTTTCATAAATAAAAAAATACAATAAATAAAAAAAATTAAAAATTCATAGAAAAAAACACATACAACATTTGGCAGAGGAAATACCTTAGCATTTAGCAGAGTAGAGAGTTTTCACTTCACAAACTAAACTACCTCAATTACTCAATTGTGTGTTTTTTGTTTGTTTTTGTAGGGTTTTTTTTTTAACCTAGCTGTCCTGTTCACTTCAAATGAAAATAAACTTTACTAAGTGAAAATCTTCTTTTTCTTTAGTAACACATCGAAGTTCATTTAATAAAAGAGATTAGGCTGTTCACTAAGGCTGCCCATATATTAATATTTTTTTTCATTCAACCACATGGTTGAACAAAAAATAAAGACTAAAGTCCCCCATACACACTCTTGAGGTGGATTGGGGAAGCCGTCTCACTGTGCTATTGTCTTTTGACGTCCAGGGAGACCTTATCAGAACACAGTGATCGATGCTGCCAGCTATAGCCATCTGCACTGATCAATCGGGAAAATCCTGACAGACTGGTCGATCGATAGATTGGCTTGTGTACAACTAGCCTGCCCATACATGGATCGAAAATTCGGCTGGACCATGCTCAATCAGCTGAATTGTGATCCATATATGGACGGCCTAAGTAAAGTGCATTTTTACTTTGCAAGGGAGTTTTTACTTATGTCCAAGAAAACATTGTTTTTTTGTTTTTTTTTCATTTGTCCTGTGTGTTAATGGGTTTTTTATCAAAGTAGACATTTACCAAATTCACTAAAATAAGTGGAAATTCCCTTCCAAAGTGAAAATAATGTCTTGGTGCTTCTGGTCTATAGAAAAACAAGATGACATAATACCATTATGAATAAAAGCTGTCAAAAATGGTTTGATTAGGCTGAAATTCCTGCAAACTTTCCTCAGAGAGTCAGCATTCAATTTACAAACAATGATGCAAAATATGTGTTAACAGTAAATGATTCATTAGCAAAATAGCTAAGTCTGCCTGCCATCAAGCCCTAAAGACAATTTTTATAACTGTTCAAAAATGTGTTCAATTTTAGATCATTGGATAACTTTTAAGTTATATAATAAAGCATATTCAGGAACAATAATTCATACAATTTCAGTGTATTTGTGCTTTACATTCATCAAATGAACAATATATAAATATAATTAATTAAGGGATTCCAGATTCAAATACAAGTATGCCTGGCTAATTGCATTCTCAGCAAGCACTATTAATATGATAACAAGAGATGCTGTAAATCTCATGGTAGTCTTTTTGAAAACATAAATAACATTTTAATTAATATTAGCAGTATTCCCAGCAATATACACAACTATATATCAATATATTTTGTTAGTCTGTATCTGTATATAAAAATGTAATTCCTGCAGTATTTTCCAAATGTGATATGGTAATCTGTGGAACAACTAAGCCCCAAAAAGTGGCATGATTTGCTTTTGCCAGGAGTGTTGGTGTATCTGTGAGTGTTTGTGGGATACAGTGAGCTGCTGTTAGCTAGTCAGTCTTATTCAAAAATTTGCAAAACAAGTACTAGATAGAGATGAGAAATTTGACGTGACAACTTTATAGCTGATTTTCAGCCTTACCTTCAGTCTTGCACAGTTATAGGTGTTTTGTACTGATATTGCTTATTCAGATCTCATTGTAAACTGTGAGCTTCTCTCAGTGTGCATTAGAAGCTGCAGAGAGTTAGATAGAGCCCATCCTATTTTCTGGAGGAATGTACACCATCATCTAGCCTTTTGCTCCCCAGCCTTACTTTCTTGGGCTGTCCTTCACTTCTCCCTCCACCCATCAAAGCATTTGATATTTTCATATCCAGAGCAAGTCCACTGATTGTATCAGTGCTGAGGACTATTGAGAGGAAGACTGAGGCAGGCCTTATTGTGATGATTTCAGAAACGTATGTACAGTGGCCCTGTTGCCCCCTTCCACCAGTCCTGATTTGTATTCATTGCATAGAGAAGCACACTGACTCAGTGAAGATGTCAATATGTCTAAGTTAAGGTATAATTAAAGTTAAGGTTTATAATTATGCGGTGTAGTGGTTAGTACTTCCACCCAACAGCACTAGGGTCACTGGTTTTCAAATTCAACCATGACACTGACTGCCTAGAGTTTGCATGTTCTTCCTGTGCATGCATGGGTTCCCCTGAATATTCTGGTTTCATCCCACACCCAAAGACATGCTGGTAGGTTAATTTGCAACTGTCTAAATTGACCTTAGTATGTGTATGTATGAATGTGAGTTAGGGACCTTATGTTGTAAGCTCCTTAAAGGGGAAGGACTGATGTGAATGTACAATATATATGTAAAGCACTGCCTAAATTGATGGCACTAAATAAATACCTGTAATTAATAAATAGGCAGAAATCCAAGTACACTTTGCATCTCTTTAGGAGGTTCCTGCAAGAAAGACTAATAATTGCTGTGTTCACTCCTAGTGCAAGGTCAGTATCCACCACCTCACCCCATAGTGGTCTGCTGACTCCACTTTTAGCTCTGCTTTCTGAAAAGGCTATATGCAGCTCAGTGATGTAGCCCATGCAAATAGTATCCCTAGTGGAAGTTGAACACAGGACCTTGTGAAAAAAAATAATAATTATCAGCTAAAATGCAGTATCTGGAGCTTTAAAAAAATCACTGTGGAACATAAGGGGTTATTCCTCTGCATTGTGTAAAAAGGCTGTTTGATACTGTATGTACAGCTCCTCCTCTTCTTCCACTGTCTCCAAAACATGTCCGGATAAGACGGAGTTACTGGAGTCAGGCTGCACATGCTCAGTTTGGGGTATATTGCTAGAGAGTTTGTTTTTTACTTGGGAGAGTGGATGTGATCAGCACAGGGCCAATCAGCACTGTCCAGACAGAGGGTCAGGGGTCCTGCACTTTGATAAGACAGCTCAGTGCAGTGTGAAAAACTCCTCCTACAAGTTTAACCAGACACTGATAGAAGTCAGCAGGCTGCTATATACTCCTGATGAGAAAAGGTATTTAGCAGTTTATATTTACTAAAATAATTGCATTTCCATGTTCTGTGTACTGTGGGAGACCAGATATAGGGAATTCAGGGTCCTGGGTTTAGTAACACTTTAAGGTAAATCTTCATTAAAAAAGCATGACTCTTGGTTTTTGCCTGTCTAGAAATGTGTTTATTTGCCTTCTTTAATATGAGTTATACGTGTATTTAACTCACATATTCTGCTTTAAACAACAGTCCAGAACATTAAACTTCAACACGTTTTACTGATAATATTTGGAGCCAGAATGCATTCTGGAAAGCTAGTCATTTGTTTTGTTACTTGACAAAAATGTAATCAAGAACAATGTCACTTTTTAAATCAATAGCTCATTCCTACAGCGCTTAATATTGTGTTGTCCTTGATTTTTAGAAAGGAAAGCGCAAACCAATGTCTTAAAGGAAGAGCAAAATGATGATACTGGAGGATAACTGATTGCACCTTGTGTCTAAAGATCTTGTTTTCTCCATTTCAGTTAGAATTGATAATGACTACTATACAGTGATATTCCTTCTCTAGGAACAAAACAGAAATGAACACATTAAAAGTAATTTCTGGTTGTGAATGCTTTTTTTCCCAGAGTTTCTAATCAGTTAAAATCAACATTATTCTTAAATTAATACATAAACTAACACATTTCACAGTTTTAGAGAAACAGAAATGTATTAGTATTTCCAAGTTAATTACCAATTTTAAAATAGAAATGCATCGGTATTTCCAAGTTAATTACAGAGTTATTGAATTGAGCTTGATGATTAAAAAGGGTAAGCCTAACTGTTAATTATTAGAGGGATTCTATTGCCATCATAATGATTTTAGCTATACACCTAAATGTAATAAGCATAAACTAAACCTGTAACAAATCTAGGCATTTTAAACTAAGCATAAACTGACCCTGCCGTGAGAAAACTGTAAAGCCCCATACACACGCTCGGACAATCCGCGGACCAGGTCGGTCGGACTTTGTCCGACGTACTTTGTCCGATGTTGGTGTTGCGTACACACGGTCGGACTACGTTGTCGGAATATCCGGTCTGGAAGAACGTCGTGACGTAAGTCGTCGTCCACGAGATTACAAAAGGGAAGTTCAGCACCACGTCAGGCACCCGTTGGGCTCCTTCTGCTGATCCCGTGTTTATCGAGAGTTAGTGGAAGTTTGGTGACTTAAGATTCGCGCTTCTCAGTTTTCTGACTCAGATCGTTACTGCTCTTCAGTTTGTGCTTGTCGTGCGTATCTGTTTACTAGTGCGTGTAGTCAGTTCGCATTTGTTGGTCATTGCGGCCTATATCTTGATATAGGACGCTTTGATTTGCACTGCTTATTGTCTGCTCGTTGCTGGTATTCACTTCGTTCTTTCAGGTCTTGCTGTTTATTGGTGCTTTCTGTTTGTCCGTTCTGACCAGCCGACCTTTTGTGACCTTCTGAGCGATGTTTCCGTGCGTACTCGTCGCCGAGTTCGTGCTGTACGCGGAATTGGTGTCGGGCTTTTAGCTTTGAGCCAAGACCCGTCCATGAACAGAGTGACGAGGAGTATGTGGACCAAGAATTGGTTGCTTCAGCGTGACCAGTTCTCGCACATGCCTTTGCTTCGTGAGATCCGGGAGAATAATCCTGATGATTTCAGGAACTTTCTCAGGATGACGGACCCCGATTTTCACCGTCTTTTGGCTTTGCTGACCCCCTTTATCAGCCGGCAGGATACCTGCATGAGACAAGCCATTACTCCGGAGCAGAGGCTTGTTGCCACGTTGAGGTACTTGGCGACAGGGAGAAGTCTTCAGGATTTGAAGTTCTCTTCAGGTATCTCTCCCCAGGCCCTGGGAATCATTATTCCAGAGACCTGTTCTGCCATCATTCAGGTCCTGCAGGAGGACTATATTAAGGTAACATTTATACTTTACTATTCCCTTCTATGTATGCTCTGTTTGCTAATGACTTGTATTTTTGACCTCCTTCCCTAATTACCATGATTGCAATATGTTCTAATATGCTGTGCCCCTTTTCTCCTTCATGCATTTTTCCCTTCACTTACCTCACCAGCATGCTCTTCTGCCCCAATAGACACCTATGGCCTAGTCACTTAAGCAATGTCTTTTGTCTGCTGCATAGTATTGTTTGCCCCAAAACACCCCCTAAAATATGCACAAATGTTTGCTGTGTGGTTTACTTCATGTAGAGCCCCCTTTTTTTTTTTTTTTGGTGGGGGGGGGCAAACTCATTAGGAACCCCCTCCCCCAACTGCTCTGTCAGATGGTACCAATCCTTTATCTGCTGGCTTTCCCAAGGTCCATACACACTATATACCTACCTCTTTATAGTGCGCATCTTTAGGGATGAATTCAGCAAAGCATGTAGTGCAAGGGGCTGCCTCCATACATTCCATTTCCTATTTTTTTGTCTTCTTTCCCTCCTATTAGCTTGCTTGGTAATTTAATAATGTCACACTGTGCCTGCCTTTTTTTTGGGGGGGGGGGGGGGTTGAAATGTTATTTGATCTTTCCTGTGGCCTGCCAATAGTGTTAAGTACAGAGGGTCTGGCCAAACTAGCCCACATTATTGAGCCATTTGCCAATCAATGAAGTGCAGAGGGTTAGCTGTCCACCCACCCCCCCCCCCCAAAACCCTAGTTATTGCCAATGTCCCATCAGAAGTGGGGGGATTGATGGGGGGGTGAGTAATCTGTGAAGGGGAGCCTCTACTTTTCTGTGCAAATACTTTCCAGCCTCCAATTTTAGACAATGCTCTTGTTCCAAGATGTTGATTGTCTAATCTGCTTGCAATGTTTAGGTGCAAAGTGACTAATTTTTTTTTCTTGTTTCACTCCACAGTTCCCTTCCACGCCACAGGAATGGCAGACTGTGGCCTCCCACTTTGCCAGCCGTTGGGACTTTCCTAACTGCGGAGGGGCAATTGATGGGAAACACGTCCGCATCGTCCCACCGCCCAACTCGGGGTCCTACTATTATAATTATAAAGGGTTTAATAGTGTAGTGATGTTGGCGGTGGTGTCGGCAACATACGAGTTTATGTATGTGGACGTGGGGATGAACGGCCGGATATCGGATGGTGGGGCCATTACGCACACGGAGTTCTACTGGCGTCTCCAAAGTGGCAGTCTGTGCTTGCCACCTCCAGAGGAGAATGCCGAAGGACTCCCCTTCGTCTTTGTCGCAGATGAAGCGTTTGCGTTGACTCCCCATGTGATGAGGCCGTTCCCGATGAGGACCCTCACCCCGGACCAGAGGGTCTTCAACTACAGGCTGTCCAGAGCCAGAAGAGTTGTGGAGAACGCTTTTGGCATCCTGGCCAGCCGCTTCCGCCTGTTCCTGACGGCATTTAACCTCCCTGGCGGTATGATTCTGGCTGGAATTTTGTGCTGAAAGCGGTACAATTATTTTGCATGGAAATTTGGCGTTTTTATTTTGTAGGCTGCAATTCTTATGAATAACTCACTTAAATCTGTCCGAACCAGAGTCTAGTAGACATCCCGGGTATGATAAAGTTTGAAACACAAAATAATAAATTATAAAATTAAAAATATATAAAAATGATTCAATAATGTAATCAAATCAAAAAAACACTGAAATTTGCTCAGTTGCAGAATAGTCGCTGTCATTAAATTTATTGTTTGATGATAAATTGTGATTCTAATTTATTATCGGTGTTTTCTAGCTGGTCTAAAACCACTTTTGACATAAAGGGACACTTTTTGGTTGCTATGGACAATCTAAAGTTTACAGGCAGAATTTTTTTTTTTTTATTATATAAAATGACATGCAGGGCACTGGGCAGACCACTAGGGACAAAGGGGGTGTGTATTTTTTGTATACAGTACTGTAATCTGTAAGATTACAGTACTGTATGTGTTGTGTGTTTTTAAACTTTGGCGCCGATCTCCGCTCCCGTGCGTCGGAACGTCGCAGGGAACGGAGATCGGCGGCACTCGGGCACTGTGTGAATCGAGCGAGCGGACGGCTCGCACACACAGCGGGGAGACATCGCAGGATCCAGGGGAAAAGGTAAGTAACTTCCCCCCTGTATCCTGCACGCAAGCCCGAGTCTGGCTCGGGGTTACCGCTCCCAGCAGAAAAAACTGAACCCGAGCCAGACTCGGGATTACCGCTAGGAAGGTTAACTTGGCGGAATACAAACTGAACCACATAGTTCTTGCCTGTTGCATATTGCACAACTTCCTCAAAAGACATAACAGGAACTATGTGGTGCCCGTTGGCCCAGATGTGGAGGGCCCTCCAAATGCGGAACTCACAGCCCTTCGAGTGGCACGTCCAGGCTTGCCCCCTCTAAATGCCCGTGTTGTCTGGGACCAATATATGGAGTACTTTGTGGGTAGGGGGGCCATTGCTCTGCCTGACGATGTGTGAGAGGCATTTTTTAATAAATCTGATATTTTAACCAACCTATGATTTCTTGTCATTTCAGTCTTCTTTTTAGCTTATTTTACTTTGACATTTTTTCCCTTTGCCTTCGACAGTGGGAATGCACTTTCTGGGCAAAAGGAGGTAACAGTCTCTTCTTCCCAAAAAGATTATTCTCATGTTGTGTGTTTGCTACCTAATCTTTGGTCTAGAGAAGGTTTGTACTGCTTAACTGACACCCAAAATACTCCTTTTCATCACCAGGTCTGACATGTGTGTATTCTCCAAAATGCTGTGCTCCATGTTTTCGTACAAAGCACTGTGGGTGTCATTTACATAAGTCAAATCCGCTATGCTCTACAAGTGCATTGAAAAAGTTCACAGGGAAAGAAAATTGGAGTGCAAAGTGGATTTGCCTTTAGTAAATAACACCCATTGCCCCCATATCCTTTTCATTTTACATACATAATGCATTGTGTTTTTTAAATAAGGAAGCCACACATTTAGAAAAATAAAAGTTTACTAGGAAAACATTCCCAAGTGCGTTTACAATCTTCACGCCAAAACTGACAACATCTTGGTTATTTACAACATTGTTTACAAACATTCCGCAATTGGTAAAACCAGGCATGGAGCAAAACAGAACCTAGGAACTTGGAAAGTTCAACTTTGTAAAGTGAAGACAAGATCAGACATGACTATATGTTCAAAGTGTGTTTGATCTTGCCTTCATCACATGGGGGGGTCACCCCCGAAAAGTGGAAATTTGGAACATGCACACAATTTGGGTCTGAAAATGGTCATTAGATGGGAAAACACATGCCTAGAAGCTTCAAAAGTGCCATTTTCCATCATGGGGATGAATGGACGTTTTTTGGGGGTGCAACCCCTTCACCACAACCACTTTCGTAGTTCGTAAAGTGTTTGCACCCCAAAAAAAACGTTGCCATTCATCCACCATGGTGGGAGCTAGCACATGTGGACACAATGTGTGCATGTTCCAAATTTCAGACAGTTTTTAAGTTGCAAATGTGTTCAGAAGCAGGCACAAATGTGTGTTAATTACTTGGTGCGTTTTCATATTTTTCCTAAAACATCAATGATGTTCTTCAATTTTTGTTGAACATCATTGATGTTTTGCTTTATGTAATCTAGATCTCGATTGCAGACCATTATCTCTCCGATGAGTACGTGGGCACTCTCTGTGGTAAAGTGCGATTTTTCTTCCACAACATCCACGTCACCTAAAAACCACAAACAAACAAAAATGGGGTGTTGGAAATGAGGCAGCCATACATGGATTAGCTTACCAGTAGCTGTGTTCTCCCACACTCACCTGTTGTGGTGACAATTTCTCCAAGTTCGATGATCTCTCCTTCCTCCTCCTCCTCCTCCTCTGCTTCTGCTCTTTCCCCCTTTTTTGGGAGGTGTTGGTTTGGGGGTTTCCTCAGACGGCCCAAGTTTTCGCTCCCCTATGAGAATGTCCAAAAGGAAGATTTAGCAACACAAACTATTGAGGGCAGAAATAGGAAATGACAAACATTGCTTGAAAGTGACGGACACTATTTTAGTTTGGCCAGTTACAAATGTCAACTACATGAATGTAGTCACTTTGTAAAGGTGCTAAACTGACTAGCTTTTTGGTAGAAGTTTGTGTGATGGAGACCCCCCTCTAGTATCCACTGGAGCACATGTGTGGAAAAGGCTAATAAAAAGGGGGTTTGGGTGTCCCAGCACTAGTGCTCTCGAGTCCAGATGGGTAAACAGCTACTGGGTGACCTCTCCTTTACATTGAATAAATTGGCTTTACATTCTGGATGACATTTCTAGGGAGAACAAACTTCCTTTCCCCCAAAAAAACACCAAACATCGTATTATAAGTGGCCGCACGATCGAGGTTGCGTACGATCGAATGGACACACACACGACCATGACAATGGCAGAAAGATCGAGGCTGAGTACGATCGAATGCACAGACGAACATGAAAGTGGCCATTTTGGAATGTACAACTTTGTAAAAATCAAACCACATGGAGCAGTATGCAAGCAAGAAATCAAACACAAAACACAACTACTTACTTTTTTGAAGAATTCTCTTGATCTTTCTGTACTGATCGGCCTCCCTCAGTTTCAGGTCTGACCAGCGTTTCCTCAGTTGCTCCTTGGATCGTTGTACCCCAAAATGATTGTACAGCCTTCTCACAACTTTAGACATGATCTTGGCCTTGCGGACATTGGGGTTGAGGTAAGGCCCATACTTCCCATCATAGTCGCTCCTCTTTAATATGTCAACCATCTCCAACATTTCTCCAAATGACATATTGGAGGCCTTGAATTTCAGGCTCCGGGATCGGGACGTTTGTGCCTCCGGACTTTCCTCGTCCACCTCCTCGTTGGGGGGATATTTGGGGCGCACCTGCTGTGTCCCCGCCATGTGCTCTCCCCACTGCGCCATAAAGAGAAGGGGTGGGGAATAGACGAGAAAGATCGTCAGGGGCGGGCGGAGTTTGACGCATGCGCACTGTATATAAAACGTCACACGCCTGTGTCGTAGCCACGATCTGGGAGACGAGGGGAGAGAAAGCTCACGCACGAGACGATCGCTACAAACGAAGGTACAATTTGACGTTGGTACATAACTAGCCTAGACTGATTAGAACTTGAGGCTTCTTTATGGAGAAGATTAGGAGAGTTTAGGCTGACATTATTTATATTGTTTTGTGTGGCGTTGTGTCTTGCAGAGGTGATGGAGGCGTTCTACAACGTGAGCTTTCTCCCACACTTCATTGATAAATACCGGCAATTCCCCCTCTTATGGCAGGCAAAACACAGGGATTATAGCAACAGACCAAAGAGGTACGCAGCCCTGCTGAAACTGGTGGCATTTGTAAAGCCTACCCTGCCCATGGCAACCGTCGCAAACTTAAAAGTGAAGATCACCAACATGAAGACTACCTATTTCCGGGAGCGCAATAAGGTCCTGAAGTCACAAGCATCTGGAGCTGCAGCAGCTGATGTCCATGTCCCCACGCTCTGGTACTATGAGAGGCTCCACTTTCTCAAAGACCAGGCTACTGTCAGGAAGTCACTCTCGACTCTTCCTTGCACGCGTCCTTCCACGCACGCCACCCCTGATGAGGCTTCCGAGGAGCAACCTGGGCCTTCCAGTCAGGAATATGAGCAGGTGCCCAGCTTGTTCCAGGTATAGTAGTTTTGGAACCAGTTTGTTGAATAATGAATGATGTTCAGTTAATTCAGGATCCCCAATTGCTTATTTCCTAACGTGATTGACATATCAACAGACAGTGGTGTGGGAGACATTTTTGGGAAGAATCTAAACTGCAGGGCTGAGAATTGTATGGTTTTGTATTTGAAAACATTTTGCAACAGTCACTAGATGAGAATTGTGTGTGTTTGATGAACAAATAACTGAAACTATGTCCCTTTTTCATACACAGGAAGACCTCAGCCAGGAGGTGGCTGTGGAAGGTGGCAGTCAGGAGGAGGCAGGGGGTAGTGGCAGCCAACAGGGGGGTAGGCGTAGGAGCCTGACTGTCTCCCAAGTCTCTCCCCTCCGCCTTCCCTACAGAAGGGCGAAAAACATGGGGGAGGTGGGAGAGTCAGCGCTCCAGCTGATAAAAGATGCCTCAGCCTCCCTCTATGCCACACCCACCTACGAGGAGGCCTTTGCCTCCTTGGTTACAAGTAAATTTACGGGTATGGAGGCGGGGCAACGCAGCATGTGTGAGGAGGTCATCCTCAAAATACTAAATGAGGGGATGGCTGGGGAGATGACTCCCCTCACACATGTTTGCGAGAGTGACCTTGCTCCGCCTCCTCCTCCTCCTTCTGCCACCCCACCAGCACCAGCACCACGGCGTGGAAGGAAGCGTACAAGGAAGACAAGAGAGTGACGACCTGGATTCAGTCTGGTCTGAGAGAAGATGGAGCCTCTCGTAGTACCAGAGCCTGGGGACCTAGATGGCATCTGCTGCAGTTCCGGATGTTTTGGACTTCAGGACCAGATTGCGCTCCCTTATTATTTAGATAGGTAGTCTTCATGCCCCCAATTGTTTAAGTATGTAAAATGATGGTTGCCATGGGTGTCCAAGGCTTTGCAAATTCCCCAAGTTTCACCATGGCTGCGTTCCTCTTTGGTCTGTTGCTGAGACCTAAATAAAGGTTTTTTGGATTTGAAATAATCATTGACTATTGTGTTTTACTTTTCTACAATGACAGTTTTTCTTTGAGTAGGCAGGTACATTTCACTAATCCTAAAGTAGAATTAACAAGGGGCACCAACAACCAACAAACTCCTAGTAAATGTAAGCAAGAAATACAAATGTTAATAATGTGGTTTTGCTAAGTTGAGACATACAAACCCCCTCCAAAAAAAAAAAAAAATCTCCTTCAAATATGTATTCCCCAAAAAAAAAAAAAAAAATCTGGGTAAAAAAATAAGAAAGATTGTATTACGATCTGAGTAAAAATAAACATGTAGTGTATAAATGCTGCAAAGTAATAAAGAAGTAAGTTTGTGAGAAGTGCGGGTGAATAGGAGCAGCTAAAAGATGTCATTCTTGTTGCATTGTAAAGAAAAAAGAATGCGCTGCATTAAAGACATTTTAACATTGCAGCGTGACGAATGTGCTGTGTCGATTAGGAAAGGTAGTTTTACCTGACCGAGCGCTTCCGTCACAGAATTTCTTCTGAGCATGCGTAGCACTTTGTCCGTCGGACAAGCGTACACACGCTCGGATTTGGTGTGATCGGACCGGGTTGACGGCAAATCTTTCCAGCAGGAGATAAGACTTTGTCCGACGGACAAACCGACGAACACTGTCCGATGGTGCATACACACGGTCTGATTTTTCAACAACCTTGTCCGATCGGACCAAATTGATGAAAAAGTCCGACCGTGTGTATGGGGCTTAAGAGATACCATTGTCTGGCTTCACTACCTTTGAGTTGCACACTCAAGAACTAACATGCTGTAAATTAGTGATTGAATGATTTGTTCCAAGTCAGAGGCTTAGAAAGTACTAAAGCCAATGTATAAACATGACGATCAGGGAAGTCACATTTTCAAAGGAAGGGTCAGCAATCGCAGCCCCCTTACTTTGCTCAAGACAGATACTTTTGTTAGTGAAAAATTAGAGGTTAAAAAAAGGTTGAACCCCAAGGGAGGATGATCAGCAGATAAAGAGATTTAGGAAGATTAAGATTGTTTCCTGTAATGGTCCCACTTTTAAAGATCTGTATTGGCCCTTAAATGTAATAAGCAGTCTGTTTGACTAATAAGGAGGACCAAACTAGTCTTTTACAGGAAAAGTTTAGTTTTTACATGTAAATCTCATTGCACATATTATTGGGTCTGTTGATCAATTTGGCATGTGTATTTTACTGAACAAATTTGATTATCCCTTTTATTCATTGTATGCTTAGTTTGAAATTGCACAAATTTGTAAAAGATTCACTGTCCTATTACTGCAATTACCCATAATAATGTGCGTTCCTGTTAAGAGAAACTATTTCTGAGAATAGTCATTGGATGTGTATGTAGATATCCAGAGCCAGGCCTTTATTACATACAATACTGTATATAGATTGCCTTTCCTACTTAGCAGTGATGCTCATCAATTGTACATTTTCCCTTCTTAGTGCATGTCTGTCAGAACCATTAAAAAGAATATGCACTTTTTTTTTTTTTTTGCTAAAACTAATAAATAGAAAATGAGTACAATATTGTACATCCTTGTCAATAGCAACCGATTAGGTGTTCATACTCTTAAAGCGGCGTTCCGCTGTAAAAAAAAATGAAAAGTCAGTAGCTACAAATACTGCAGCTGCTGACTTTTAAAATAAAGACACTTACCTGTCCAGGGAGCCCACGATGTCCTCACCCGAAGCCGACCCATCTCTCGGCTCCGGGTGGAGGCACCTGCATCTTCAGTAAGGGAATCAGGAAGTGAAGCATTGCTGCACTTTCTCACTGGTCCCTGCTGTCTTCTGGGACCTGTGTGTCTGCGGATTCACTGGAAGAGGGAGAAAATACCTGTATTAGACAGGTATCTGCTCCCCCTTTCCCCTGAAAGGTGCCAAATGTGACACCCGGGGGGGGGGGGGGGGAGAAATCGGATAAGCGGAAGTTCCATTTTTGGGTGGAACTCCAGTTTAAGTCTAAAAAATTGTATCCACTGCTTCTAGAAGAACTTGGGTAATGTTTACTGTGAGAGTGAAGGTTGCTACAGTTTAACCGGTTCCCGACTGGCTCACGTATTTTTTACGGGGGGCAGAATGGCTCCCCTGTGCAAAACCCCGTAACGGGTACAGGATTCCCTTTAAGAGCCGCCAATTTTTCTAAATTGTCGCTTTTTCTTTGTTTATAGCGCACAAAATAAAAACTGCAGAGTTGATCAAATACCACCAAAAGAAAGATCTATTTGTGGGAAAAAAAGGATGCAAATTTCGTTTGGGTACAGCATCGCATTACCGCGCAATTGCAATTTTTTTCTTTTATACATTTCCTGCATTAATGTAAAAATGCCCTGCTATCTGTTCCACCTGCCTTTACTTAAACACTTACCTGACCCATCTCCACTCCGGCCCTATTTCAGCTGTAGCACCGCTCTTCTCTCTTCCTGGTCTCACAGGAGACACTGAGGTCTCTGTCAGTCAAACTCCTATGAGGATGGAGCAATGGTCTGTCTTGCTGGTGTCTATGGACATACACAGTCCAGCTCAGGAGCGCACTTGCATTTGTGTCCCCTTAGCACCCAGCTTGCTGAGGGGGTATTAGGAGGATAAAGGAGCAGACGGCTCCAACGAGGTGACAAAAGAGGTGGCAAGGGACTGCTCTGTGCAATATCATTGCACTGCACCTGAAGCCATTCAGGCTTTCCAACTTTCCTTAATATTTATAAAAGCACTAATCTAATGCATTGGATTCTTGTTATATTACAGATACTTATATAGCTCTGTCAATTTACGCAGCGTATGGATAGCAGCATTGCACATAAGTCCAGGGATCTCTCTTTATTATTCCAGTGTAAAGTTACATTTTTACATATATGGCTTTATCTTAAAGCATTCAGTTCTAGTGTGAGGCTGGAGTGTTGACAAAGCTTCACCATGATCCACTGTTGGGGGACTGTGGTTCTGCAGATAGAATCTGCTCATCAGCTGATGGAACCCACTCTCAGGTCTTGTCAGCTCCACTGCAAATCCGTTCTCAATATCACTCCCTTTTCCATCAATGCTAGGTAATCTTGGTTCCACATTAATAGTTTAGTTCTACATAGATAGCTTTCTATAGAAGTAGTAGATAAAGGGTACATTTTGGATCAAGCAGTCAAGCTTTAACATACGTATTATATGTGCTGAATCAAGCAGTCAAGCTGCAGTAGCTAAGCATTAAATTCGGAACATAGACGTCAGGACACAAAGGCTATGCAACGAGTACTGGACAAAGCAATCAAACCGCTATTGTTATGTTGTAAATCCTGATCATCCAAAGCAACTTTGCAATAGTTTTAAAAGTGCCATTCTAGGGTCTTATGGCTGAGAGACCTCCCCAATGTTCCCATTCCCAGCATTTATGGCTCTTTCAAGTGGTCCCTACTTTTAAGTACTACACTGATGTAACAGGGTTTATTTACTAAAGTAATACATCATGTTTACTATGTTCAGTATGTAAAGTATATGTTCCCATAGCTTAGTGATGAGGTGAGTTTGTGTTTACTTCAATTGTCCAATTATGTGCAAGCACAAATGTTTTTATGTTTTTTATACCTTAAACACGATTTGACTTTGATTCAATGGCTTGCATGCAAAAATATGAAACCAAAATCAAGAACACTGGGATAGGACCTCAAACTAACTGGAAGAAAGTTCAAAACTAATTTTAGAAAGTATTATTTTACTGAAAGGGTAGTTGATGTTTGAAATAAACTTCCAGCAGAGGTAGTGAGACAGTCAACAATAAAAGGCTTTAAACACGCTTCGGGCAAGCCTAGATCTATACTCAGACAAAAAAAAAAATAAAAAAAATAAATGGGCAGACTCGATGCACTCTTTTTTCTCAGTCTTTTTCTGCTGTCACATTTCTATGTTTCTATATTGCCTTGGTTTTTATCCCTTGACACTAATCGGATACTTAGCCTGTGGTCACACCTAGTACGATTTATAGTGGTACAATTTTAAAGTGGTATGATTTAAAGCCTGACTTCAACACTACTTCTGTGACATTTGTAACAATTTGATATGACTTCAGTGCTACTTCAGTGAGAGGGGCTGTCCATGTCACATTGAGGAACAGTGATCTTGTGAACAAAAGTTTAACTAAGAAAGGGTTAATATTTAACTTCTTTCAGGCTCAAGTAGTGCTGATATAGTACAATTTGCATCACAATTTACATTATAGTCTATGGCAGTGAGATCGTGCTGCAGTCCTGAAAAAATAATGCATGAACTACTTCTCAAATCATACCTATTAAGACACTGGCATAGAAACACATTAGATGCTACTTCAGGTATGATTTGTAAATTGCATGTCTTACCTGAAGTAATACCGTGTGACTGGGGGCTTAAAGTGAACACAGCTTTACCATATTTAATAAGTGTCACTAAAGGCAATTGTTTACAATTTTGGATAGATTAACAGAAGGTTTGTTTGGCCATCTGTGTCCCATTGAGTAGATTTTGTTTCACTTCCTGTCATGTAACCAAAACAGGAAGTTAGAGGAAATCCATTCAAAGTGAGGGTCAGCTTCTACTTGCCCATTTGTTACCTATGACATTAGTTTAGTTCAGTAAGTGTTCTTAGGTTCAATGTGTCCACAGTTGGTGATCTTTGTTCTCTCCATGTAAAGCTGAGCAAACACTGATTGAAAATGGGTTGGTTCAGCAGGGTCTGGTGGAATTTCAATCAGTGTGTGGCCATCCCTGTTCAACAGATGTCGATCAATTGAAAGGGATGGTCCTGCTGTCAAATAACAATTCCTCCATCCACCTGGTTAGAGTAGATGGAGAAATCTTTTTTTTTCTTTCAACCTGCTGGCTGAATGAAAGAAAACTAACTGGCTATGGTCAGCTTAAACTATGTGTCACACGGTCTTCTTTTTTAAAATACTGTGGAAAACATGTGTGTATGTGTGCTACTACACAGCCTGCTGACTCCAAGGGTAAAATTTTGACTGTGACCTAAAGTGCGCTGTAGCCTTTTAAATAAGATGATATTTTGATCTGTGATTTGTGTAGGGGCATATGGCATTAGTGGGGGGGGGGGGGACCAATTGTTCTCTGCTTGAGAAAAAGTGTGCTTTAATGTGTTTTTTTGTAGGTAGAAGGTGCATTATGGTTGTTAAATTAAACTTTTCAATTGTTTTAACATATGACTATATATACCCTGTATACGGTATCTCACAAAAGTGGGTATACCTCTCATATTTTTGTAAATATTTTATTATACCTTTTCATGTGACAACACTGAAGAAAGTATACTTTGCTATAATGTAATGTAAGTAGTGAGTGTACAACTTGTATAACAGTGTAAGTTTTCTGTCCCCTCAAAATAACTCAACACACAGCTATTAACCGCTGGCAACAATAGTGAGTACACCCTAAGTACAAATGTCCAAATTGGGCCCAAAGTGTCAGAATTTTGTGTGGCCGCCATTATTTTCCAGGGCCAGACCGAGGGAGATTGACAATTATTTTCTGTTTCTTCCATTTGCGATCAAATACCACCAAAAGAAAGCTCTATTTGTGGTAAAAAAAAGACACAAATTTTGTTTGGGTATAAGGTCGCACAACCACACAATTGTCAGTTAAAGCGAGGCAGTGCTGTATCGCAAAAAAATTGGCCTAGTCGATAAGAGGTAAATCCTTCCGGTCCTTAAGTGGTTAAGAGAGTGCACCTAATCTCAGCTCATTACCTGTATAGAAGACACCTGGGAGCCAGAAATCTTGCTGATTGATAGGGGATCAAATACTTATTTCACTCATTAAAATGCAAATTAATTTATACCTTTTTTGAAATGAGGTTTTCTGGATATTTTTATTGTTATTCTGTCTCTCACTGTTAAAATAAACCTACCATTAAAATTATAGACTGATTTTGTCAGTGGGCAAATGTACAAAATCAGCAGGGGATCAAATACTTTTTTCCCTCACTGTATATATGTATATATATATATATAGTTGGTAGAAATCTGTGAAGGTTTGTTTCTTTGTAAACCAATGCAACGCTTTATTTGAAACATTCTAAAAAAGGATAAAGTACTATTATGTTTGCAAATTTCTCATGCTTTACTATTTATTTTAATTTTATTTTTGGAAATGTTTATCTCTATTTGGATAAGTGAGAGCATTCCATCTGTCTTTTACTCTAAGTTTACGCAAATAGGAATTTAATTTGATAACTATCTTATTGCTCAGAA
Organism: Lithobates sylvaticus; assembly: GCA_028564925.1. Taxonomy (NCBI): domain Eukaryota; kingdom Metazoa; phylum Chordata; class Amphibia; order Anura; family Ranidae; genus Lithobates; species Lithobates sylvaticus. The sequence continues at coordinate 411,374,227 of CM053030.1, forward strand.
GCCTTCCGACTGGCTTACATATGCATATCTACCTTATATAAGCATTCCCAATAATTTATCAGCCAATGCACATTCACATAAGGTTATTCACTTGGTGCTCAAAAAACGGTATAAAATGCAGAGTACTTATTCTCATTCAAATCAAACTCATTGTACTGATTGGCCAAACAGTAGACTGTGCATATAGGCTTCTTTTTCAAATGCGATTGGCACATGTTAAAAAAGTGCAGTGTTGATAAAAGTTTGTATAAACGTTTCTTCCTATTCATTTGAATTCTGAATCTGTTTCCACTATGCCTTATTATAATAGCTAGCATATGAAACAGTTTTTTTTTTTTTTTTTTTTTTAATCGTGGGAAGATTAAGAATTAGTTCAAAACTTTATGTAAAGAAAAGAAGAAAAGTAATAGTTGAATGAAGTGAAAATAGATGTGTAAAGTTGTGATTGTACCCTGGAACTGTCATGGCTGGAGGTGGTACAGTTGCTTACCAACCCATTAGGCTATGTGGCATTTATGCTGCAGCCACACCACTGTGCATTCAGAGTAGGGAACCACTGACATGCTTCTATCTTGTATGATAGAACTCCAGGCAGGGTTGATCATATGGTCACAGAGGCCTGGGTGCAGAAATATTTCTGGTGCCCCCACATGAGCGTGGTCATCCCCTTTACATATGTTTCTATGGCAATGACCCAAACACAGAGATGCTCCCCTAAGGAGTCTTCATTGCCCTTGGATCCTCCCACGATCTCTTAACGATAAACAAAATACAGGAAGAGAAGCAGAGTACTCTAATGGGACCTGGAGGGGCCTCTCTGATGGACACAGAGAGGGCTTTTGTTACAGAGTCTGTTAGAATGATCCCCCAGACATACTGCAGACATAGTACAAGAGATGGCCAGAGACTGGACATACTACAGGAGATGGACAGAGACTGCAGACATACTACAGGAGATGGCCAGAGACTGCAGACGTACTACAGGAGATGGACAGAGACTGCAGACATACTACAGGAGATGGACAGAGACTGCAGACATGATAGAGGAGATGGTCAGAGACTGCAGACATGATACAGGAGATGGTCAGAGACTGCAGATATGATATAGGAGACAGTCAGTGACTGCAGACATAAAACAAGAGATGGTCAGAGACTGCAGACATACTACAAGAAATGGTCAGAGACTGCAGACATGGGACGAGCGCCAATAGATTACATACAGGCGAATCTCCTGTTTTCTCGGCAGTCTCTTTAATACAAAGTCCCGCCTCCTATGATAGGCAGGACAGTCGTCCAATGGCAGCCCAGGAGACAGGACTTCCTATTACCGAGGCCGCCATGTAAACAGGAAATTCTTACTGTATGTATTCTGTCTGCGCTTGTCCCGCCCCCTCCCTGTCCCCTCCGAGGCACATATATATACAAATAAATACGGGTATATATCTTTTGTGGCCCTCGTGCACTCAGCAATTCGTTGGGGGCCACAAAAGATGTATATAGCCAAATTAACATTGGGGCTGTTTGAAACTGGAACGCGGGCCGCAATTGGCCCGTGAGCTGGACTTTGAACATGCCTGGTCTAGTGGATTGGATCTGGTGAAAGTCAGATGTAAATGCACAGGAGGTCCGTTTACACCCAACTGCCCATAGAGGAGAGCAAGCATAGCAGGCACGGACCTGTCATCCGTGTGCTCAATAGGGATCAGTGGAGAGATTCCCCACTGAGCAGGTGGATTTGATCTGGAGTCTGTCTGCCCATGTGAAAGGGGCCCATTAGTACATCTCATCATACATCACATCTATAGATCAGTGGCAGCTGGTGCTCAACATTTTTGGGGGGGCGCAAACAAACTGAATAATTCGGAAAAAAAACATAAATCGCCACTGTGCCTATCAAACGTTGCCACTGTGTCCATCATACGCAGCCACTGTGCCCCATCAAATGCTGCCACTGTGACCGACAAATAGTGCCACTGTGACCCCCCGCCCGCTCGCTATCTGCACGGCACTTACCCTGTCTTGGTCAGGCAGCAGGTGATGTCGGCGAGCGATGGGACCTTGCAACAGCTCCTGTGTCCTCCATGCATCTCCTCCCGATAGGCATCCAATCGCAGCGCCTGTCCTTTCAGCCAATTAGGTGACGGGTAACAGACCCACGCACCTGATTGGCTGAGAGGCTGTTCAGTGTTAGGAAAGTGAATATTCATTTGCTTTTCTAACACACCTGGGTGAACTGTGAGCGAAATGCTTTGCGTTCACAGGTCTCCTTTTTTGAAGCCTATTAGAGCCTATGGCTCTAATCAGGTGCTCCAAAAACACCCCTGCCGCTGTAATTCAGGAGCCCGGCATCCGGAAAGGGGCCAGATGCCTGAATAGGGGGTGGTGGCGATGGCGGCCATGGATAGATTCATGCAATGCATAAATCTATCATAAATCTATCCATGATACACAGAGGGGGTGGCTGGAGAGAGGGGGCGGTGCCCGGGCGCCCCTAATGGATGCACCGCCACTGCGATGGACTACTGAGGAGCAGGAAGGGACAGGGGTTGTGTATCCTATATACAATGCCTTGAAAAAGTATTCACCCCCTTGGCTTTTTACATATTTTGTTACATTACAGCCTTTAGTTCAATGTTTTTTTTTTTTTTTATCTGTATTATATGTGATGAATCAGAACACAATAGTCTAAGTTTGTGAAGTAAAATTAGAAAAAAAATATATACAAAAAAAAAAATTTTCAGAAATAAAAACTGATAATTGGCATGTGCGTATGTATTCACCCCATTTGTTATGAAGCCCATAAAACGCTCAATTACGTTCAGAAGTCACATATTCAGTGAAACGCTGTCCACCTGTGTGTCACATTATCTGTCATTACATATACACAACTTTTTGAAAGGCCCCAGAGGCTGCAACACCTAACCAAGAGACACCACTAACCAAACACTGCCATGAAGACCAAGGAACTCTCCAAACAAGTAAGGGACAATGTTGTTGAGAAGTACAAGTCAGGGTTAGGTTATAAAAAAAAATCTTTGATGATCCCTAGGAGCACCATCAAATATATCATAACCAAATCGAAAGAACATGGCACAGCAGCAAACCTGCCAAGAGACGACACCAAAACTCATGGACCGGGCAAGGAGGGCATTAATCAAAGAGGCAGCACAGAGACTTAAGGTAACCCTGGAGGAGCTGCAGAGTTCCACAGCAGAGACTGGAGTATCTGTACATAGGACAACAGTAAGCCGTACGCTCCATAGAGTTGGGCTTTTTTTGGCAGAGTGGCCAGAAGAAAGCTATTACTTTCAGCAAAAAGCAAAATGGCACGTTTTGAGTTTGTGAAAAGGGATGTGGGAGACTCCCAAAATGTATGGAGGAAGGTGCTCTAGTCTGATGAGACTAAAATGTAACTTTTTAGCCATCAAGGAAAACGCTATGTCTGGTGCAAACCCAACACATCACCCAAAGAACACCATCCCCACACTGAAACATGGTGGTGGCAGCATCATACTGTGGGGATGTTTTTCAGCAGTCGGGACTGGGAAACTGGTCAGAGTTGAGGGAAAGATAGATGGTGCTAAATACAGGGATATTCTTGAGCAAAACCTGTGCCACTCTGCGTGTGATTTGAGGAGGTTCACCTTCCAGCAGGACAATGACCCCAAACACACTGCTAAAGCAACGCTTGAGTGGTTTAAGGGGAAACATGTAAATGTGTTGGACTTAAAGATTGCTGTTCACAGGCTCAAACCATCCTACTTGAAGGAGCTGGAGCAGTTTTGCAAAGAGGAATGGGTAAAAATCCTAATGGTAAAATGTGGCAAGCTCATAGAGACTTATCCAAAGAAACTTGGAGCTGTGATAGCCGCAAAAGGTGGCTCTACAAAGTATTGACTGTAGGGGGGTGAATAGTTATGCACATTGACTTTTTCTGTTATTTTGTCCTATTTGTTGTTTGCTTCACAATAAAAAAAAAACATCTTCAAAGTTTTGGGCATGTTCTGTAAATTAAATTATTCAAATCCTCATACAATCCATGTTAATTCCAGGTTGTGAGGCCACAAAACATGAAAAATGCCAAGGGGTGAAAACTTTTGCAAGGCACTATATATATATATATATATATATATATATATATATATATATATATATATATATATATATATATATATATATGCACAATCTATCAGGCAATAAAACATCTGCTAGAGCAGGGACAGCCCAGAGCAAGTCTAAAGGGATGCTGGGGATGCCATGTTCCATCCTCCAGCACACAGGCGACTAAACACTGTGACTCACCCTGGTTCTCTCTCCATGCAGCTTGTGATAGAGATGGGAGGCAGTCTAGCTGGAGTTGGTATAGATACAGCGCAGGGTCCCAGTGTGAGGAATTCATTCCTGCACATCAGCAGCCACTGAAAAGAAAACTAAAAGAATTCTCATGTCAGGAAGAGGAGTGGCCCCTCCCCCCGAGCACTGCCAGGCTGGACGGGCTGCCTTATGTTCGCGCTGGTGTTCTGGACACACACAAGGAGAGGAGGAGGGAGGGGAGCACTATGGCACTTCGGCAACCCCACCTCTGCTGCACCTGGGTGTGATGCACACGCGCACCTGCCCAGGATTGGCCCTGACTTCAGGTTACCCAACATTGTAAATCTTCCCTAACTCTCCTGCTTTTTACTGAAATGTGAGGAGGTGCCAGTTCATTAAAGTGTAAGTAAACCCCCCTATCTTTTCAGCCAAGGAAGCTGCCAACTTTTCCTCTGTTTAATCTTCAACTGCCATGATGCTGCACATGTGATCAGTTATGACACCAGCCATTGGATGGTTTGACAGTTTGGTTGAGAGCACAACCAATGGGAGTGGGTTGGATGGGTTTACTTTATTTTGTGGAGCACAGTGTGATTCTGTCATCATATTGGCTTCAAATACGGGTAATACATTATCAGTAATCTAATTTTAAATTCAAGTGGACCTTTACCACTTTTAAGGTGGGCTTTCATCATAATGTGCAAGTATGCAAAACATATTTGCATAGACACATTTAACACCCTCCTCCATCTCTCCTTTTCCAGCAGCATCTTTTGCCAGTAGTCTTGAAGGCCCAAGTCATTGGGCCTTCATTCATGTTGTAACTCCAGGATTTACATTGTCTTAGTCCCTGGGTGTACACTACACTGTTCATGAGCCACATGCAGTGTACAAAAGATAAAAGCCTCTAGAAGCAAGAGGAAGAAGTATTTTGGCAGAAGAGACTTTGCATGTATCATCTGCCAAAAAACGTCTCCTAGCATTTTTTTTTTTCACTTCCACTTTCAATCAGCACTATACAAGTGTCTTGCTTTTTTGCTCTGCGTAATTTACTCATCAGCCCTAAATCTGATTGCATTTTCATTGGTCTAATTTAATGTCATAGCCTTGATTTATTTCAGAGCAGTAATTATTGGCACTCACTTTGAGCAGTCCTCAAAAAGAAAAAAACTGTTTAAGCATTAATAACCTGTGAAATGTATGCCCTGTGTGTTATTAAGGCTTGAGTTATTTTTCTTGTCATAGTAACACTTGGTTTAGTGTGTTTACTGTGCTAATTTTAGGTGTTTATTTTACTAAAAAAAATTATACTAGTTTATGTCTAAGACTCTGAAAAATGAAGACCTCCTGGATCAAGCTATATGAACACCTTCAAGCAATGTGTTAATTGTTTTGTAAATATAATATAAGTATTGTGGAGTACACTAAGAAAATGTGCAGAAAAGAAGTAGAAGTCACTGTTGGGATTACTTTAGGTAAATCTGTTGTGCAGGATATTAGCATCTCTGTGAACCCCAAAAGTACAATAAAACTATAAGTACCAGATGTGCTAGTTATCTTGCCTTGAATTTAATATTGCTTTGAGATTCATGTCGTTAATTTTACCACCTGTGTAAAATTTCTGGACAAAAGACACACTTGTGAGCCAATTGGTATCTTTCATTATTTGTGGAAACTTAATTAAAGGACGACGTTAACTTATTTGACAATTTCAGTGTATTTTCTTTATATATGTTTCAATCTTTCTGAAAAACAATTGTTTATCATGATACACATGAAACGCAATGGATGTAATAATGAGAATTTTTGGAAATACTTGTTTCCCAACTGTAGCCTAAAATTTGTTGTTGTATTAGTTTTGCAGAGACTCTAAAGGAATCTATCTGACTCTTTAAAGCTAGATTCAAATCATAATTTGATGTCTTTGTCCATACTGATTTAAGATCAGATTTGAGAGTAATTGTAAGCCATGTTGTATAGGTCTTTACTACTAATAGCTATGCCATAATAGGAGGTCATACACACAATTTTTTCAATTTTTTTTTTTTTTATGCCTGTGTATAGCTTTGGAAACCCAAATAACAAGTTTGTTATTTTTTAATGACAGAAAGACATATCATTTTTCTAAAATTGTTTAGGTCATATATTACCAATGTACATGTACTGTGAGTTCTCAATTGCACTGTATTTTAAATTTCCATTTATCAACCTTTATCCCTCTGGAAGTACTAGAAACTGCTATAATTAGCTTTCACATCTGTCATTTTGGACCCCATTTGCATGCCATAAAAATTTATAATTGTGCCTAAAATTATACACTATAATGTATCTGCTTGCCTAGGTGCAATGTAAAATTGCAGTGTGAATACCTGTAGTGTGCCTGCCAGCACAGGTTGAAACTGTAACTCAAATATCAGCATATATCTGTTGGGTATGAAATCTCAGCGCACCACATTCAGATTATCTACAAGAAAAACAATGCTTTCACACTTTGTTAATCACCACATTATATAATTTCCAGTGACTCCTGTTATTTCAAGCCACACCATTCAATTTTAGCAATCTGGCATTGACATTTCAGATCTAGGTAAATTAAAATAATCTAAACGTGATTGTAGAAGCATTTTTTAAATAACAAACAGGTTTATACTCACCTGGAATTGCACAGTGGCCCCAAACTTCCTCTTCTTAGGGTCCCCTGGAAGCGCTCTCTCTCCAGTGAATGCCCCCATAGAAAGCTGCTTTCTATAGAGGTGCTCAAGAGGGCTCACTCCCAAGTCTCCTTGTATGTGTCTATAGACACAGACAGCAGGACTCAGCCCCTCATCATGGGCCTTGATTGACAGCAGTGTGAGCTGACTTTATGTTCTGTTTGAAATACAATATGAATGCTATCTTATAAAAAAAAAGCATATTTTCATCCTTGCTCTATTTTCCTGTCAAAAGGCCATTCTTTCTAGGCCAATTAATTAACACACATGCTTTGACCTGAAGGCTGAGATCTATTAAACTAGGTTACTGATCTAGATCAAATAAAAAGTGCCTCCAAGCCAAGTACTTATAGTGAATTAGAATAAAATTTGAGGGCACCTCTATAAATTAGATACAAAGTCCAAGGTAAGAATATTTCTCTAATTGCCCATTCAAAACAAAGCTATGTTAAGATTTCCTCAATGTTAAAAGAAAGAAAGCATATGCAGTCAAAAGAGTGCATGGTGATTACCATGTTAGAATATCACTAAAGCCGGCCATGTATGGACAGGCTGGTTGTATACAAGGCGCTCTATTGTGTACAACAAGCCTGTTCATTTTTCATGAACGATCAGTGTTGCCGGCTACAGCCTTCCCTATTGCCAGAATGCAATACTACAGCAGGGATTATTCCCTCATCCACCTCGAATGCGTGGATGGGGGAATGGGCTAATTTTTTTAAGACCTCTTTTGTGTTCTAGATTTTCTCTGGGAACCCACGCATTTCATACTTCTAATTCTCCACTTAAAAAACAAACCCTAAAATTTTTTATTTTTTTTTGATACACTAGGAAAGGGTTATCTCTAATCTCTATCAGTTTTTTTTTTTTGCTGGAAATGAGAGGACATCTTTCCAAATTAAATAGCATTACTATCTCAGAAAGTTGCCATAAGAACAGGTATCTTGATTGAAGTATTTTCCCTCACGTCTTTCTTAGGTGACAACTTAAAAATGTTGAAATTTCTATGACTTTCTGTCTTAGTGACAATGGTTTATATGGCTATATGGCAAATGAAGGGGTGAATTTATGCAAAAGCACACAGACAGAAATACAAATTTGATAGAGGGTATAACTTATCCCACCCAGTTATTTGGGAAGCTGTAAAGCCTTTTGATCAGTGCTATATGCCAGAAAGGCTGCACCACTCCCAACTCCCCACCTGACCCCACCCAACAGGTGTGCAATATCTCACTGTGCATCTTATTAGAAAGAAATCTATAGAGGATGTCCCTGCTTATGCTTCTTTTGCTTAATTAATTCTATGAATTTGTATTTTTTGAGTCTTTCTTGCTGTTCAGTTATTTCTCTATCAGTCATTTGACTACTATTCATGGGGGGACAACCAGTTTAAGTCTTTTTCCAGCAAGTAAACAGCCTTGATATATCATATTTCATATCTCCTCCACTGTTGGAGATCAGCTTTAAATTAAGGTATAAAAAAAAGCCAAGACATAATTTTTTTTGCAAGAAGAAACAGATCCACATGTTTTTTTTTTTTTTTTACAAAAGGTCTTCACAGAATTACCTACTGTGCATATACATGGACAGAATGAAAAATGCTGTCAAAATGAAATGCTGCAGTCTAATGGGAGGCTTTAATTTACTGTCTCATTTACTAGTGGAACAAAATACATAAGCAATTGATAATTTTATGCAAATGTCAATAAACAGACTTATCATGAGAGATTAAATATGGATTGTAAAATCTTCCTAAGCTTAATTGTCATTTCCTTTGTGATTATAACCTATTAAGCATGCTATTCCTCCTTCATATGTTAGTCCTAAATTAAGGAAGCTCAATATATAAATCCATTTCTTTTTAGCCCAGGGAAAACTAAATGCAAACGAGATTGAGAACAAAAATGACAAGCACTCTGCCCTGCACTAAACCATTGTGCAATCATTGCATAGAAGCTGGACTAATACATATTTCTAACATCAGAAATAAAAGCATATGTTATGACTAATAAATTAAAAAAAACTATGATGCTGACACAGGTTATTCATAGATATGTTTTGTTTTGCCCCTATATATATCAACCTTTAATTTTTGTACACATTAACACTCTGATATTTAAACAAGTATGTTGAAAGTCATTCTCATATGAAAATACATTATACCTGTAAAACCTACATCCCTTTGTCAGTTTTTTAAAGTTATTAACCACTTTCAGACCGGACCATTTTGCTGGTTAAAGACCAGACCACTTTTTGCGATTCGGCACTGTGTTGCTTTAACTGACAATTGTTCGGTCGTGCGACGTGGCTCCCAAACAAAATAGACGTCCTTTTTTCCCCACAAATAGAGCTTTCTTTTGGTGGTATTTGATCACCCCTGCGGTTTTTTTATTTTTTGCGCTATAAACAAAAAAAAAGCGACAATTTTGGAAAAAATTCATTATTTTTGACTTTTTGCTATAATAAATATACCCCAAAAAATATCAGTTTAGGTCGATACGTATTCTTCTACATAATTTTGGTAAAAAAAATTGCAATAAGCGATTATTGATTGGTTTTCGCAAAAGTTATAGCGTTTACAAAATATGGGATAGTTTTATGGCATTTTTATTAATATTTTTTTTTTTACTAGTAATTGCGGCGATCAGAGATTTTTATTGTGACTGCGACATTATGGTGAACACATCAGACAGTTTTGACACATTTTTGGGACCATTGTCATTTTTACAGCATTTGGTGCAATTAAATTGCACTGATTACTGTAAAAATTACACTGGCAGTGAAGGGGTTAACCACTAGGGGCGGGGAGGGGTTAAATGTGTGCTAGGGATGTGTTCTAACTGTAGGGGGGAGGTGCTGTGTGTTACACTACACTGATCAGCTCTCCTGATTACAGGGAGAGCTGATCAGTGACAGTATCACTAGGTAGAACGAGGAGATGCTTGTTTACATTATCTCTCCGTGAGACGATCGCGGGTATCCCGCAGCGATCGAGTCCGCGCGACCCACGACCCGACTCACGGAGCTCGCGACGGGCACGCACACACGCCGGCGGCGGCGCACACGCAAATGGCATGGCGGGAAATTCAAAGGGACGTACCTGTACGCCCTTATGCCTGTCCGTGCCATTCTGCCAACGTAAATATACATGCGGCGGTCGGCAAGTGGTTAAAATGTGCCAAATAATCATCTGTGCTGTGCATAAAACCATGCTTACTTTTAAAGCTAAACTGTTTATAGCCAATGTTATCTTGGCAATAAGAACCTAGGTTTGGAATATTCTTAGTGTTGGTCTTTGCTTGTTTAAAATAAGTGAAACAAATGTCCCCCAACCCAATAAACTTAAGCTGGCTCTGAGGCTCTATCTAACGCTTAACATTATCCTCATCCAGACTTTAAAACATAATCTTACCCATACATTACTTCTTAACCCTTCTTTTTAACTTACAACAACCCATAACACTTATCTTGACCCTAACATTTAATTCATAACCTACCCCTAAATTTAGCTTAAACATTTGTTTATTGGGCTTAACAAAGAACATACAAAATGGTCAATGCAGTATCCATGTCCTCACAGTGAGATACAATGAGACCTGAATTTGAACAACATGTTGGCTAGTATACATGAAAAGACAAGCACAAAAATATATGGACACATTTGAACAGATAAGTCATAATCTAAATCAATTACCTGAGAAGCATTGAAACAGGGAGCTTGAGGAGTATAAGAAAGACAAGAAAGAGGAGAAAAAGTGGGAAAAAAGAAGTAGCATCAGAGAGACACACCATCACTCAGAGTAGGTCACTAGTAAGTGATATGTTTTAAGAAGCTAGAGCAATCAAAGGAGTGAGAGGATCAAAGAGTTCCCCTTGGAAAGGGACAAATCAGACTACTCATATACATCGATTTGTTAATGATAGAAGGTCATGTGGATAAAGGTGCAGTAACAGTGGATTTCCAGAATTTGGATATTGACACCTGGACAACATAGCAATTTTTTGGAGTCACCTTGATCTGTATTGATTGTAAGTTATGATAAACGTCAAACATTTTCTGCCAAAGGACTGTGTCATTTCACAACTTCATCGGGTGTGGAAGTATGTACCCTTATGTTGGACACCAGAAAGTTAACACATCCTCCTAAAAACCCTATTCTACACTCCTAACCTTTTCCTCTATTCCTAACCCAGCCTATGCACTAAGAATAAACCCTAACAGAAAGTTAGCAGCTTCAATTTCATACTTGCTTTATACTGAAACATGTCCTTAATCTGTACTTGAGGGTTTCATCTGGTCTGTTTACTGCTGTGCTGGGAATACAGATCTTGACAGCTATATTTCAGATTATTGACACATATACCGGTGGCAGAGTTGGTTCCATCAATATCTTTAATCTGGAAGAGTAGCCAAATGCATAGTTTTGGATATTCTAATTAGAAAGCTCAGCATACAGTGCACACACTAAAATATGGAAGTACCATGCATTTTGCAAAATAGAGATTTCCTACAAATAAAAACAATAATGTAAAAAAATATGAAAAAATAAAATCACTATACCATATAACGGTTTAAGTTCTAAAAAATATAGTTGACAAAAACTTCTATAGTTTTATACATCATGTTTCCTTAAATAAGGCACAGTTTGAAATCCCTAACATTTAATATAGAAATTGCTTTTGATAATATATCAGTATCTGCAGAGCATATATTTGTCTAGCCATGAAAACTGCCCAGCCAGACACTGTACACATGTGAAGCTTTAACATGATACATTCCTTCATGTAAATGTATTTCAAGAAGCAAAAATGTAGTCACTTGCAAATAGAGAGTTAATCAGAGTTTTAGGTGACACCAAAAACTCAGAAACATTTACAAAATATGCTAGAAAAATTATTTTTTTTCTTTGTATTTTGTCTACCTCCTATGTCTGTACACCCACACATACATGAAAATGGTGATGTATTTTACTGAGTGGATTAAGAACGCCTACCCACTCACGCCAAGCAAGTGAGCTTGCATTATAAGCTACAGCACCTGGTGGGCTACCTGAATACAATATTTAGAAGAACAAAAATGAAATCATCTGTAAATCTGTACCTTATTGAAAGTTACATGTAGGTCTTTAGAAAATGAGCTGAACACTTCAAATGAAAACTGGTAAAGTTATCCAATACTTATTAATAAATAGTAAGGAATACACTGTAGCACTGAAGTCTGACACAAAACTCACAAATTCTAATGGTTGTGATGTGAGGGAAACCGCAGACATTTAAAATTGAATACATTTTTACTGTTCCATTAAAGAGAATTAAAGTGGAAGCAAAGTTTTTTTTTTTATATATATAGTGCTAACAAGCAGGCTTTTGCATGGCATAAGAAACAGTGTTATCTCTTCTGTCATAGAATTTTCTACCTGCCTGTCAGCACCTTTTTTTAGTGTACCCTGAGCCATGCATGCTCAACTCAGTGTACAGCATTATTCTGTGACAGGAGGAATTAACCCCTGTGCGCATATGAAGGAATTACATCATTTGAGCAACAGTCAAAAGGCAGAACGCTGGAAAGGATCACATGGTTAGGTAAGTTTGAATTTAGTATTATGGTTTACTTCTGCTTTAAGATGGGTAATCACACCCTGATGGTAAGTGAGAGCAAAGTACCGCATGGTGTGGTGAGTAGTAAACACGGACCTCAACAGGCATTAAAGTTATATTGTAGAAAACATTCAAACACAACTTATTCAGGCCCGGCGGGCATGCACACCCATCCAAAGCGAGCAGTGACATTGATCTAAAGATGCCAACAGGATTTAGCTTGCACTGCTCTAGTTCACATACCGTGCAAATTAAAGTGTATGCAAACCCTAACTGAATTTTTCTTATTTGCTCTCTTTTGGTCTGTTAAATATACCAGTAAATGTAGAAAAGGGAAAGGTTGCGCTGTGAAAAAATATGTATAATGTATACCCGTGATTGTTCACAAATGACAGGAAAACGTCTATAGTAATCCGTCAGTGTCAGCTATATCACAAATAAGTGGAAAAAACCTTAATGTGAAAACAAATATAAATGTGAACAAATATAATGATACAAAAAAATGAAAACATTTATTTTCTTCCAATTACCATCAATATAGGATAATTTTGAAGGATAGAAAAAACATCCATACAATTGCTACAAAATGTGTGTGCTATTACTAAACGATCCACAAACGTTAAAAACTGTAGATATAGGTGATAGAAACAGTCCACAAAGATATCCCAAAATATCTAGAGATCCAAACAAAGTGACATCAGTGAGGCGAGTGACTTTTCAAATTTGACATCCTTTGAAGTGTGACTTGTTCCGCAGTGATCCCACCACCGGGTAAATTGAAGGCTTACCAGATACAGTTAGGGCAATCGCGTGTGGCTGTTCCATTTTTCTTTGTTAAACAAACTATGAGCCTTTATAATGCGATTAGTCTCCACAAAAACCACCCCGTTTTTTTTCCCCCTTTTTTTCTTTATAAATTTCATTAATTTATTTTATAGTTTATATATATATATTTCATTTGTTTATAATTTGTACATACTTTTGCATATGGCTTTTTTTTTAATTTAGTTGCTTAAGGGTATATGTGCATCCTTTCATAGATGCACACGTATATCTTTATGATCTTTGTACGTCTCCCAGTATGTGCTTGCCGCTGTTTGGCCGTGACAGACTGCATTCACATGCTTAGTGCAGCGTTTTTTCATTTACAATGAGACATCCAGACCGCCCTTCAGGGTTGAGAGCGGCCTGTTTTTCTGTCCAGATTTGGTTAAAAAAGATAGCCCATACGCTTCCTGCCATTCCTCCGTAACGGTGAATCGGAGGGATGATGGGAAGTGTAGTTTTTCAGTTTTTTGGTATTGTGGCTCCAATCTGTCCAATGGAGAGAGTGCATTTTTTCCATCGTCCCCCTATGCTTTAAACCAGGTGCATGATGGGTAATGTAGTCCTGGCACCGTTCCCTGGAAGTCTTGCTCAATGGCTATCCAGGAGTTATACGTTATCAGTGACAAAGAACTATTAAATTAGATATATACACCTTTTCCGTACATATAACTTTATTATCAGAATATCTTTTTATCTGTTGAGTTGATATACCTGATGGACAACATTCAGTCGCCAAGTATAATATCGCTCCTTTGCCAGACTCCAAGATGGAGTCCGGGGAAACAGCCAATTGCCACTCAGATCGAGGCTTGGTTTTTTGTATTTATGGCGGTGCGTCAGTACGCCGCTCGTGCCCCATGATTACGTCACTCTCTGACGAAACGCATAGGGAGGAGCGACGTGCTGACGTCACCGCGTTCTACGCCCAATAGCACGGGCGTTGTTTTACTGCAGCCGGCCAGCCGCAAACTTTTAATTTGTTTGTTCTTTTTGGATATGCTTATGCCTATGGCAATTTTTAAATAAATTAGTTGGATCCCACCCATGGTGTCCCCCTTTCTTTTCCCATTTGGCCAACTTTGGTGACTGAGCATTTACACCCGATCCAGCATCTACGCCCGGTGAGTTGTTTACCAGTGGAAGTTTGGAGTGTTGGAGACATCCTTGTCAAGGATTTAAACATCGGGGTTTGCAGTTCCCAAGCAAGAGAGAGGAAAAGGCCCTGGCTGGGTTGTAGCCACACGCGATTGCCCTAACTGTATCTGGCAAGCCTTCAATTTACCCGGTGGTGGGATCACTGCGGAACAAGTCACACTTCAAAGGATGTCAAATTTGAAAAGTCACTCGCCTCACTGATGTCACTTTGTTTGGATCTCTAGATATTTTGAGATATCTTTGTGGACTGTTTCTATCACCTATATCTACAGTTTTTAACGTTTGTGGATCGTTTAGTAATAGCACACACATTTTGTAGCAATTGTATGGATGTTTTTTCTATCCTTCAAAATTATCCTATATTGATGGTAATTGGAAGAAAATTAATTTTTTCATTTTTTTGTATCATTATATTTGTTCACATTTATATTTGTTTTCACATTAAGGTTTTTTCCACTTATTTGTGATATAGCTGACACTGACGGATTACTATAGACGTTTTCCTGTCATTTGTGAACAATCACGGGTATACATTATACATATTATTTTTTCACAGCGCAACCTTTCCCTTTTCTATGTTTACTTATGTTTATCACATGCGGTTTGCTGCTCATATTACACTACCTTTAGTCCAGCGCAGTTTTTTTTTCGTTTTATACCAGTAAAAGTGTTTTATTCATTTTTTTTTATATAAAAAAAATACTGGCTGATCTTTACAAATCTTTACAGAACATTTGTAAGCATATAACCTCCTGCATTTTCTGCCTCTGCTGCTCTCTTATCAGTTAACCTTTTCCTAGCTTTCTTTGTGGAGAGGAAGGTATTCTGTAGTATTGTCCTAGGGTTATGACACTACTCTTTCATAGATTTAATACAGAATTGAATGTTGTCACCCTAGAATGGAGGTGTGTTACTGGCAGGATCACCAGTTGAAAGTAAAAAAATAAAAAGTCTAAGAAAAGAAAAGTACTGTAGTCACCACATCCACAGACTAGTAAGCTACAATAAATATTTCATTTTTGTTGAGTTTAGATACATTTTAAAGCTGAACTCTAGACAGCTAAATACACATATCAAATACCTACATGGGACTTGTCTCAGTTTCCAAAAGATATGTGTTTCATAAGTCCTGAGAATTACACAGTCCTGATAAATAGTCCAGCCAGTCTTTTAACTTGAATTTTTATTGCTGCAGTTTAGCAACAAATTCAGCTGCCCACGTCGAAAAAAAAATTGGTTATGCTCCTGATACTCATTTGAACTAAGAATGCCACTTTGATTAATGGTAAAAAAAACAAGTCCAGCTGAATGTGACTAAGTGTCATCAAATATAAATTGACCAAGATAAACTTTTTTTATATACGTATTTATTAACTTAAGAGCACTAGCTCTTTTACTAGCACAGTAAAAATCTTGCTTAGACCTCAGTACTTAAAACTAGCATACTGTTTATTGTTTTCACTTAAGAGCACTAGCTCTTTTACTAGCACAGTAAAAATCTTGCTTAGACCTCAGTACTTAAAACTAGCATACTGTATATTGTTTTCACTTATACTTTTAATTTGCTTGGCATTTTGCTTATTTAAAATATTTTGTTAACTCTACACAATTTTTTGAAGATATGAGATGTTAACCACTTGCCGACCATTCGCCGAAGTTGTACTGGCACGGCTGGGCGAAACAATGTTATGTAACATTGCTTCGCCCTGTGACCACTAGGGGGCGCAAGCCGATGCAAGTTCCTTGCAGGCGTGATCACCACCGGGCTCCCGCGATCGCTCGGGGCACATGGAGAACCGGGATCTGTGTGTTTAAACACACAGTTCCCGGTTCTCTGAGGGGAGAACAGACAGATCGTATGTTCATACAGAGTATGAACAGCGATCTGTCATCTCCCCTGCACAGTCCCATCCCTCTTCAGTTAGAACACAGACTAGGACACACTTAACTCCTTCACTGCCCCCTAGTGGTTAACCCCTTCACTGCCAGTGACATTTTTACAGTAATCAATGCAATTTTATAGCACTATAACCTTTGCGCAAACCAATCAATATACGCTTATTGCGATTTTTTTACCAAAAATATGTAGAAGAATATATATCGGCCTAAACTGAGGAAAAAAAAAAATGTTTTTTATATATTTTTGGGGGATATTTATTATAGCAAAAAGTAAAAAATATTGCATTTTTTTCACAATTGTCGCTCTTTTTTTGTTTATAGCACAAAAAAAAACTGCAGAGGTGATCAAATACCACCAAAAGAAAGCTCTATTTGTGGGAAAAAAAGTTTGTAAATTTTGTTTGGGTACAACGTCGCACGACCGTGCAATTGTCAGTTAAAGCGTCGCAGTGGCGAATCGCAAAAAGTTCTCTGGTCAGGAAGGGGGTAAAATCTTCCAGGGCTGAAGCGGTTAAACAACATTTACTATTTCACAAGTATATATTGTATAGTAAGTTACTCCCAAGTTAATATAAATCAGCCATGTAGAAACACGGATGGTATTTCAGGAATATTCTTCTTTTGCAGACTCTCAAATTAAAACATTCCTTTGTTATCAAGTAACAGCTTAAAGCTGTACTCAATATTATGTGTAGTCTAGTATTTGTATATGTTCATACACCTCAATCATTGTGGTAGTATGGACATATACATATCTAGATCTGAGAGATTTTGTACAAAAGAGGTAGTTCAATCCGCAATACACATTTATTGATAGGGTTACATAATATATATACAAATTACACACCAGACAGAATTTACAACACAATGTATGTCCCCTGGATTACATGATATTTACATATTACTCACAGAACCATATTTACAATACAATATATAAGGTGCAAGTATAGAGTTATATTACCTGTTCAGTTCAGCCCATGATGACTGCTGTGTGTTTCCCCTACCAGCAAAAGCCAACATTAGCTTGCTCACAAAGCATTATATCCCCCCCTACTTCCTGTAGTGTGGCTAATATAATTCTCCCTAATTGGTCACCTAGTACATGTCTATTGGGCACAGCCTGATTGGATGAATCAAAGAAGGCTGTTGTTTACTACCCAGGTGAGATGTTATCAGGGAAAACAAAAGGCCAAGCTTTGAAGTTGAACTAATTACAGTAACACCAACACAACCCTCAATACTTTAAATATATATATTTCCCTCTAACTGAAATATATTTCTAATTACAATATTGTACAGATATTAATGTAGATTTCACATAAGCGCATTAGGCAACAGATGGCCCCTTGTGGCCAGTTGAGTATATGAGACTCGGCCACACATAGAATAATGGTTTATGTGCAATCTTCTTTAATATTTGGAACTTTTCAGCTTTGCCCTCTGAAATGAAATAAAACTCTTTGAGAAGAGAAAAAAAAAACTTTTAAACTCTCCATCTCTACAGTTCACATTTCTGGATCCCAGTATCGGTAGTCATCACTTGTTCTGGATGTAATAAGTCCATAATAATAAAAGAAAAATCATATGATAAATAAAGAGAAAAATAAAAACACACCCCAAAAAAAAAAATGAAGGGGGAAAAAAAAAAAAATTAATAATAATAAAAACATGAGGATCCTTGTTCTCAACTGTCCAATAATAATAGTGCGAAAGTCCATAATGTCAATCTGGTCATGTTGCCCTTGCTTCTGGGACAGCCTTCCATGGTGATTCCAGTTGGATACAGCATACAGTAATGGCCTTTGGAACAGCTATCCGGGCTTTCTAAGATTATACTTTATTAATGTGGACAGAGGTAGAGAAAGAGATACACAAGTACATTTGGGATATATGTATTCAACTGAATGCTTGTCTGGTAAGTCTGAGCAGTAAGGACCTTTTAATTGCCATAGATATACTGCAACATAAAGTGAGACCCTTTTCCCAGTGACATGTGTAACAATTTTAGGTTTAGGTTTTAGGTTTACGTCCTTAAGCCAGGTTTCTGATTTCACCCCTCATCTTTCTTCCTCCATTGTCATATGCCTGCAAGTAACTCTGCTCCCCCTTCTGCTGAATACCACTGTGTGTGTGTGTGTGACACTTTAAGTGTGGGGGATTTTGTTGCCATCGCCACTCACCACTAGCTCCTTTTACTGCAGCTATGTTCAGTGCTGGTGCCAAACCTTTGGGCATATAGCTCCGTCCTTGGCTACCATGGGTAGCTACTGTACCGTCCTGCCTTTAGCAGGCTACAGAAGAGGTCACCACTATGTGAGATCTATGTGCATATTAGGCAGTGTCATCTACGCAGACAAAAATAACTTGATTTCAGAATATGGATAAGTGTGATGTCACCAGTCACTAGTGGCTTCAGGAACAATCAAACTAAAATTTTTTTAAGTACAATTGTACTATACTCCCTGCTATTTGCCAATCACTATGAGTCTCACCAGTCCCAGTATATCTATATTATATTCACGCAATGCTCTTTGACTTATTATGGCACAAAAAGGAAAACCTGACCAACAAAAAAAACAATATCAATGACCACATCTGATGACTGCCCAAATGTTAGAACTGTAGAGAGGATTGTATGTCACATTTACACAGAAAATAGTCACATGACTGTTGTTAAACCCTAATATTACTAGTGTCATGATAAATAGCTACCATGACCTAAATTCATATAAAACGATTATCCCATGTCATAAGAGAAAACTAACACCTGTTGGGACTTGGCCCATCCCCAAAATGCTACAGGGAAGCCATAATATTCTATATCAACATTTCTAATCGCTTTAAATGTTCTCCATGTAGTGTTCCCCATACTCACTCCCCTCTTTTTTTTTTATTTGACCATAGTCACGCAAAACTGAAGAATCACCAAAAAAAAAAAAAAATAAGGTGATATAGGAAAGAAATAAAAAAAACCAACAACAAAAAATAAAAATAAAAATCCTTTCCCTTAAGAGAAAAAAAAAGAAGAAAATCAAACAAAAAAAAAAGATTAAAAATAAATTAAAAATTACGATTAAAATAATAAAAAAAAAAATAATAAAATTAAAATAAAAAAAATAAAATAAAAAAAAAATAAAACAAAATAATAAAACCATACAGATTAAATGCTGGCCCAAACTTTAACTTTGTTGAAGCGGCTTAAATCTGTGTCTTGTTAACCCAAAAAAAAAAAACATTTGAAAAACTGCCTTTAGCATTGTAGGTATACTAAAGGTAACCCCCTCTCCCGGTTGTGATTAACATATTAATTGACTCTCAGTGCAAACCCATTTGCAAGTCAAAAAGGCCACAAAAGTTGTTTTTAGCGAGGGTAGGACGTCTGTTTATTGAAACAGACTGCCCCAAACCAGTGTTTAGAATTTAGCTAGGCCTGTAATTAATTATATTTAAGGCTTCTCCTAAGAACATACAAAAAAAAAATTATGTTCTTTAAGGTCCTTTGTGTATTTGGGTACACATCTGGGTCCAATCATCCGTCCTTGTTTGTGCATTTATCCTATAATACAAAACTTAAAAATCATTAATAACATCTCACTGTACCTCTCTGAGAGGTTCATACTGGCCTAACTAGTAGTGGATGCTTGGAACCGCCTTCCAGCAGAGGTAATGAATCCATCAACCGTAAGTAAAGTCAAAAATGTACAGGACCCACCCCATATCTAAACTCTGATAGCCAAAAATTATAGGAAAACTCTGTAGGGTTTATAAATACTTACATTCTAAGAATACAACATGTAGACCTATAATCTTCACATGAGTGAATTTGGAAGGGAAAACAACACGCAACACAAGACCTACTGAATGCCTAAGATGCCACAATGTGCAAAGTAATGTATCATGTAAGTTCCAAGTGTCAGAGTGAATGAATCTTCACTGTAAGCCCCCAGAAAGGACATAAAAAAAAATAATTCATATCTGTGCACAGGTTATTTATTCGCGAATACTTAAAACTTGTAAAAAAAAAAATTATAAATTTTAACTGGTACCAGTATTGAGCTCATTATAAACGGGGAAAAAAAAACAACAAATATTAATAGTACACACCCCTATCCAAAAAAAAAAAAATCTTTGTTTATACATGGACCGTTCCTACCCATTCATTCCATCACTCACACCTATACATTAATTTGGTTTGCATCCCATACCTTCTGGATAACGCTTTGGTAATTGCAAATTACTTGTTAGGCGTTTCTGTAAACGGGAAAAAGGAAGAAAAAAAAAAACACCAACCAAAAACAAAAAATAAATAAAATGAAGCAAGAGTAAGCTTGTGTACTAAGCAATACTTGTACCCTATACCTTTGAATATTTATGACAGTCTTCTGATCCTTTGGGGAAGATAAACACCTGTATTACTAATAACCATGTTTGAATATCTAGCCTAATATACATTACCTTAGGTGTATATATTTATGTATATACATCTATATTAATACACCTGCTTAATATGTAAATACTTTTTCATGAGCTCCCTGCACCTGGAAAATATAACTAAGACAAAATTTATTATCGTTTTAGCTTTCTTTGACACAAAGAAAGCAAACACTGCCACATTGTTGCATTTACATAGGTATATGTTCACTGACATTCACACTTGGATCTGTTGAAAATAAATTACTCAGATCATAGACATCTGAATGACACATTAGATCTGGTATTTCTTTCGCTGTTTCTACATTGCTAATATTTAAGTTTTGTTCCCCGTAAGGGGAAGTCCTAGCAGATAATATAGATAGGTTGACCCTCCGTCCTTTATTTTGTGTTTGAATGGAACAGACGGTTTTCTGTGGGACCTGAACAATTTGCTCAAAAGATTGTTTTATTTCTTTCAGTTCTTTATTACACTGTCCCAAATCTGCATGGCATGCTTCATATTTTACCTTAAGAGCATGTTGTGATGTTTCCATTATTTTATTGGTATTTTCCCAATTATGAATATGTGACTTCAGTAGTTCAATCTCATTTTCAAGAGAGGTAATTGTGGTTATTAACGTAAGTTCTTTTAGAACTGATTTCCTGTGCTGTAATCTGAGATCGCTTTCCATAGGATTTACATTCAAAGGGGAGCATGTGGCTATTTGCCTTTGACTAGTAACTGAGGGGCCATGCCTATAGATCTTATCTTTGGAGGCATTGTAATTGTAATGGTGCCTCTTTCTGTTTGAAAAGGTGGCCAATTCTCTTGTAGAATGACTTGCTAAACAGGTATTATTTGTACTCTGGTGATGTATTTTTGATTTCACAGACTTAGACTTTCTTGCTACATAAAAAAAATTATGCATACAATCCATGATACATTGATATGAATCTTTAAGAGGATTTATAAAAAATCCACATTGACTTTTAAATTTTGGATGGGCATTAGATATTAGGATGGTTTTGTACTCTGGGTCTTCTCTGTATACGTTTCTCCGTTTGCCTACATAGTAAGCTGACCATAGCCTGTTTGCATAAAGAAGTGGATTCTCATTATTTTCCTGTTTTGTTCTAAATGCTGCTATTAAGTCTAGGTCAAAGGGATGTAATATTTTTAGCAATTCATCTACAGTTTCATTGTAATCTGCTCTTCCTTCTTTAACATGGTCTGGTAGGGAAGACCATGTGTCTACGTTAACTGTTAATAGTAAAACTTTAACCTGATCTCTGGAGTTGGCAACTCCCAGCAATTTACATCGTTGCAAGACATTATCTGCATGAAATGTTATGTGCACTCCTGGCAATAGTTTGCCAATATTGTTAGCTACAAGTAGCACATTTTCTAAAGACTGTCTGTTCTCCCTATCCATCTTTTGTGCTGTGTTTCCAATTCCTGTTGATGGGCATACATGCATTTCATCCCCTGCAGGAAAACATCTTTCAAACATTTTAAAATAGACTAAATCTCCATGCATAACATTGGGCAACAGCTCTTTTCATCTCCTTCTAATGCATCTGGACTCTTCATGTACAAATTCTATATTATATTTAGCTTTTATCCTAAGTTATGTGTTCCTTAGTATACTAACAGTAGGCTCCCTAATGATTACACACTGTACAACACAGCTATTTCTTATAGCCCATTTCTATATTGAGCACATAGAGCACCAATGTTCATTTTAAGCATTCAAATGAGAAACCCTTTCATAGTGTGCTTTTTGTAGATATTTGCAATCCCTTGATATTGCTGAAAGAGACCACCAAATTTTTCTGTCCCTTCGTGGTCGCCATTTGTAGTCTAGTATTTGTATATGTTCATACACCTCAATCATTGTGGTAGTATGGACATATACATATCTAGATCTGAGAGATTTTGTACAAAAGAGGTAGTTCAATCCGCAATACACATTTATTGATAGGGTTACATAATATATATACAAATTACACACCAGACAGAATTTACAACACAATGTATGTCCCCTGGATTACATGATATTTACATATTACTCACAGAACCATATTTACAATACAATATATAAGGTGCAAGTATAGAGTTATATTATATAATATATATATTATTATACTGTTCAGTTCAGCCCATGATGACTGCTGTGTGCTTCCCCTACCAGCAAAAGCCAACATTAGCTTGCTCACAAAGCATTATATCCCCCCCTACTTCCTGTAGTGTGGCTAATATAATTCTCCCTAATTGGTCACCTAGTACATGTCTATTGGGCACAGCCTGATTGGATGAATCAAAGAAGGCTGTTGTTTACTACCCAGGTGAGATGTTATCAGGGAAAACAAAAGGCCAAGCTTTGAAGTTGAACTAATTACAGTAACACCAACACAACCCTCAATACTTTAAATATATATATTTCCCTCTAACTGAAATATATTTCTAATTACAATATTGTACAGATATTAATGTAGATTTCACATAAGCGCATTAGGCAACGTATGTATAAACAATATTTGGACATATGCACTGTAAACATAAATTAGCACTAATGGTGTATGCCATGTGTGTACGTTGCAGTGTATACATGTCATTTTCACTGATCCTGTACAATATAGTAAGTGCCAAATGTCCAGTGCTGAGATTTGAAGTTATATTTGGAGTACAGTAACCATAGTAGGTCACCCAATCTGCACCTTGTCCATTAAGAAAACATTTTGTGAATAGAGAAGGGGAGATTATTATGTTCACATTTTACTCTTCCATTCACAGAAGTACCTTGCATTCTGTGAAAAGAATTCAAGACCTTTCATCAATGGATGAGCTGCAGATTAAGCAATGGAGTTTAAGTGTCAGACATTTAGAGCTAACTGTACTGTACGCAGTGACTGAAAGTAAATGTTTGAAAAGAACACTGTAGCCTACACACACATGGCATTAACATTATTAGTGCTAATTTATTTTTACGGTGCACATGTTCAAATACTGTTGTTGGCTGGAGTTTAGCCTTAATAATTATTATATGACCCATGTTTTTTTAGGAGAGCTGGAAAATATGCAAAGCAAATAGTGGTTTAAACATTATGTAGATAATGTGTTAAATTTTGTTGACATTACATAGACATAGGTGGACACACTATTTACCAAAGTAAAATCTGGCTTGCTGAGTATCCAGAACAAAGTGTTGCTTTTCTGTTGGGTAATTTAATTTGTTTTAGATAAGTTGCCATCTAAAACGAATGAGTCTCATTTGCCCAATTATGCTTAAAAAGAAGATAAATGCATTCACTTCTATAAGCGCTAAATCCAGACTCCAAATTAGGCATTCAGTTAAGTCCTTTCCACATACTCATTGATTATCTAGAAACATTAGTACTTCATTATCTATTGTGTGAAAAATATAAAAGTGTTCAAAATACAAAAAAAAAATTCTGAACATATTACCATTATCCTAAACAAAAAGCATGATCGTTTATGAGATATATCTAAAAAAGGCAGTAGCTTAAGCATAATAAGCACATAAGTTAGTCAAATATCAATAAACCAAAACACTTCATTCTTAAAATATACATTGATCAACCAGCAGGTTGAATGAAAAAAAAAAAATAGATTTTTCGATTCCAATTCCTCTATCCACACTCGATGTGGATGGAGGAATCCTTCTCTCCGTGGTATTGTATTCTGACATCAGGGAACATTCCCTGCCATCAGAATACAAGGATCAATGTTGCAGGCTGTAGCCTGTTTATTTGGGAAAAACGCAATGGTTGTACAGCCTTCAGCCCAAGTAGATACAATTATATACAACCAGCCAGCTCATACAAGGATCAAAATTTGTCTGGTCCTTGCTGAACTGACTGATTTTCGATCTATGTATGGCTGGCTTAACAGACATAGAGTAAAGGGAATGGAACACTTTTTGCTTGCAAGCCTGCGGGCTGCTTTAAATGGGGAAAGCTATAACACTTCTTCACATTCCTTTTGGCCCATTTTTATACTGAGCTGCCTTACTGGCCAATAGGAAAGTGAGGGAGGGAGGGAGGCAGTTAAAATTCTTCACAAGAAAGAAGTGCATTTTATGGCTCATATCAGTAGGCATTGAATTCCTGCATTCAATGTGCATTTGGAACACATGTCAAATGCAGGTCAGCAAAATCCAATTGATTTTCATTGAGCAGTACATATAGGAGTTCAAGTGCTGTATTTGAACTGTGCTGCATTGTGTATGTCCTATTAAGGTGCAATTGAACTAAATGCATTTGACTAGGAAACTCAGCTTTTGAAAAGATTGCCCGCACCCTCATACTGGTTAGCAGTTGTATTTATTTTTGAAAGAGTCATTTGAACATCTTCATATGTGTTATTAAACTATATTTGTATGAAAAAAAAAAAAAAAATTCTTACAATGAAGAACTAATGGTGCATAATCGATAAATGTAGGAAAGTACAATTAATAAAAAATGATGTTTAATCTAAATATAAGTATAACTATGGTATACAATTTGGTATAATTATAGTGTACAGTATATTGTAATATAAGGATGAATGTGTGAGCATAAACTATGCTTAAACATCAGGAAGCTAATCAGTCCAATGAGATTTTAAATTTGCAGTCAAATGGCACACATAGAGACACATATCCTCATGTTAAAGCTTTGCGAATTAAGCCTACTGTCACAAAAATGTGTATTCTGAATGGAATGTGCCCATTTTATGTGATCCTGTAACCAGAACAAGTGATATTATGCAAGTGTATTAAACAATTTGGAAATTGGAACATACAGTTATTTATTAGACTAGTTCTAGCAGATGCAGGTTTTGCTGTATTTCCACTGTAGTTCTGTATGTTTTACATAAAGATGTTGAAGTATTGATAATCCAGGTACTGGCTCTGCTATCACAGTAAGTGCAGGCAAAATAGTTTAAAACTACAATACTGAAAAATTCATGCTTCAAAAATAGTAAGTGGTCAATTTTCAAGACCAGACAGCATTATTAGCCCGAGTCAGGTGGCTAGTTTGTGCCATATGTATCTGTTTCACCAGTGCTGAAATATCTTGACTTTCAGTACTAAAAACAACTTTGTGTTCCTTCATTAAATTAGAAGTGATGGTTTAATGACTGCATGCAGGCAAATAAAATCATCATATGAGAAGGTATCAGTTGATGAAGCCTCTTACTCTGTGCTCCTTACCAGTGTTTCCGAAACTATGGGTTGGTATAGAGATTGGGTCACAAACATGTTTCTGATGGATCGCTACATGGTAGTGTAACAAATGTTGCCTAATTTGTCCAAGCACGAAATCAGTGGTGAGTTAGAAGGAAGCTAGAAGGTGCAAAATCAGGCTCACTTCTGCATAGAAACCAACGAGCTTCTAACCCCAGCTTGTTCAATTAAGCTTTTCTAATAAAACCTGGAAGCTCATTGGTTTCTATG
This sequence comes from Lithobates sylvaticus, assembly GCA_028564925.1. Classification (NCBI taxonomy): domain Eukaryota; kingdom Metazoa; phylum Chordata; class Amphibia; order Anura; family Ranidae; genus Lithobates; species Lithobates sylvaticus. The sequence goes on from CM053030.1 coordinate 411,400,604, forward strand.
CAGAAGTGAGCATGATTTTGCACTTTCTAACTTTAGTAAATATACCCCATTGTGTACTTAAAAGTGGGGTATGCCTGTAGCAAACTTTATTTTTCTGTGTTCCTAATGTGATTAAACTATCCCATAAAGTGTTCAATTCTATAGAAAAATATTGTAATAAATATACCTACCCATGACACCACCACCCCACTAACAAACTTTAACGCAATCACATAAATAGAACTGACAGCACAGGTGCATGAGTGACAGGGGGCAGAGGGAATTACACATCAAGGTTGTATGTTGCTAGTTGAGCGTGTAAAGAATAAAATCTAACTAAAATTGTATTTTTCTTTGCTTAAATAAAGCTTGCAGAAGAGTATGCAAAGCATTATATGGCCATTGTTATTTGACTTTGTATAGCTTTGCTTACGTGTTGAAAAGAACTCTCTTCTTGGGTCCTGGCACATTGACAATCTTCTTGGGTCCTCAGAGTAAAAAAAGCTTAAAGCGGTTCTGCACACACTATTTTTTTTTTCTTGTAATGTTAAAATAATTTTTATTATTTCAATGCACTCACATTTTTGGTGTCCGTCCATTGTCCGTGTCCGTAATTCTTAAAATTCTGAACTTTTAAAATATATACCAGCAGCTATGTCATTTTTCTTGTGGGCATTTGAATCCCACAAGCATTTACTTCCTTGTTCCCTTTCGTTATGGGAACCAGCATGCCTCATGTTCGCCGAAATCTCGCAAGATTTCGGCCACATCTGCCGAAATCTCGAGAGATTTCTGCAGGAGGCCCATAAATCTTGCGAGATTTCGGCGGATGTCCACACTGACTCCTGGGATCAATGACACCAGATCCCAGGAGACAGTGCGGCATGACGAGGATCCCCGCACAGACCCCTGCCCACCCCCGAAGAGACAGAGCAGCAATTACAAGGTAAGTGAAAAAAAAACACGCCATTTAGTACTCTTTGGAAGGCAAAGAGATTTACTAAATGAAGTGCAGAACCGCTTTAAGAATCATTGCTCTAAACAGATAGTGACAGACTGAGACTAGATAGTGGTAGATTTGGCCAAAAAAAATCCCACTTAAGACTGGTACACATGGGCCGAATATTGGCAGTATCAGCCGGTTTCTGTTGAACCGGCTGATACTGCCAATATTCGGTCCATGTGTACCAGTCTTAAGTGGGATTTTTTTGGCCTAATCTGCCACTATCTAGTCTCAGTCCATTCAGTCCATGTGTACAGCTATCGATCCCTAACAATCGGATTTTGATGAAGGGACATGCAGGGACAGCCAATAGCTGCAAGTTCTGATTAGTGTGTTCTGGTGGGGAGGGGGGCAGTCCCCTTGTCAAAACACAATAGCATAGTGGGAGAGATTGCTGTACTAAAATTGATAATACTTGCTTGTTAGTACAGCAATCTCTTAGTTTTTTTGTTCAGCCCACTGGTTTGAATAAAAAAAAATGAATGTGTGTACTAGGTATTAGTCTGTATAACATAGTTGTCTGCTGGTGAGCACTGTTGCTTCAAGAAAGGCATTTGCAACAAATGAGTGTACATACAAGTGTCACATTTTTTTTTTTAAACATTCAGGTCTTTTATGCATGACATCTAGTTGAGTCAGTGCAGTTATAAAGCTTGTTCTTCCCAACTCAACATATTGCCTAAAGTGGTTATTTAATTTAAATGGCATGCTTGTTACTATTAATTTGCTGTAACATGAAACAAACGGCTTGATATTGAAGAGTCTAGTGATTGTAGAAGGTGAGAGTTCACTGATTGTACTGCCCAATGCCAGTTTCCTATTTACAGCCGTAATGACCCCATTGTGGCTCTTGCCTACATGACTGGCCTATAATGACAATGTCTACTGGAAATCTTAGCACTTTTATTCATTTTTTTTTACTAACTATCTCTTCCATAAAGAAATATGTTAATTAGTAACCAATAGATATAAAGATTGCTAGGGACAGTCCATTAATCCAATTTACCTCTGGAGTGTTGAGCTGAATTTCCAGCAACACTGCATTCGGAGCAGATTATAAATGTAATTTTTTGCATCATTAACTTGCCTGATCAATCCGAGACAGTAAAATCCAAATTAGAGGAAAGCATGGGTTGCAGTAATTTTCAGAAGCCCTGTGTTTTTACTGGGAGATACAGTGCTTTGGCTACAAGGGAAATATTACTGCTTGGCAAAATACTTGTCATATTTTGTAAAAAATATAAGCTATGCCCTGCGTCTTCCTAGTTTTATGCACTTTATGCTTTGGTTTTGATTAGAGCAATTATAGAATATTTGCATAGTAATTGGGCATCATTAGTGCTGTTCTCATGCAGCTTATGGTGCATTAAAGTAAGTACTTTGTGTGATTTTGCCCTTCATCGAGCTGCATGCTTTTAAAGCTCTGGCACTTCCTGCAGACTATGTTATTTGGATTCTAAAATCCTGGTTAAAAGGCTTGCTCTATTCAACATGTAGACAAAAATATGGACACTTTCTGGAAAATATCACAATAGAAAATTGCTTCTCATTTTCAATACATCATTTGTATTCTAAAAAAACAAGATTAAAGTATCTGTGAGCAATCTAGAAAGCATTTAGGTCTTTGATTTCTTTACGAGCCAAAGTAAATAGTGTTATTATTTGTGTTTTCAATACGAACACACCTAACATTATATTCAGTGTTTGAATACTTAACAATACCCCATACTGAAGATATTAACAGCTGCTAAAATATAGTGGGTGTATATTAAAGTTGTTATGCTGAAAACTTTTACTTACTGAAAGTCAGTATTCATTTTAAAATGCAATGCGACTAACAATTGATTACTCTCCCCCTTCTCCATGCAGTATCATTTGGGATGTAAGCAGCAGCATTGGCTTGCTTGGTGGTCTAAGCGTGCCCATGACATGCATTTACAATCCCTCTTCTTTCAGACAGTCTTGGCTGCCTCACATACATTCATGACATCTCAGCTTGGCTAGGTATCCTTTTTGTTAAAATGAAGGGCAGGGAGGGCAAATTACTACAAGAAGAAACAATAGCAGTTGTTCCCCACCAATATTGTGGTACAGTGATCATGCCCAGGTTCCACAGAAATTAGACTGCCACTCGATCTTCAGTGCCTTGAAAAGGTATTCGTACCCCTTTACATTTTCCACATTTTGTCATGTTACAACCAAAAACTAAATTTTTAATTTATTAGTGATTGTATGTGATAGATCACTAAATGTGACGTGCATTTGTATTCAGCCCCCTTTACTCTGATACGCCTAACTAAAATCTAGTGGAACCAATTGCCTTCAGAAGTCACCTAATTAAATTAAATAAAGTCCACCTGTCTGTTATTTAATCTCAGTATAAATACAGCTGTTTTGTGAAGCCCTCAGATGTTTGTTAGAGAACCTTAGTAAACAAACAGCATCATGAAGGCAAAGGAACACACCGGGCAGGGGATAAAGTTGTGGAGAAGTTTAAAGCAGGGTTAGGTTATAAAAAAATATTCAAAACTTTGAACATTTAATGGAGCACTGTTCAATCCATCATCTGAAAATTGAAAGAGTATGGCACAACTGAAAACCTACCAAGACATGGCGGCCCACCTAAACTTACAGGCCAGGCAAGGAGAGCATTAATCAGAGAAGCAGCCGAGAGGCCCATGGTAATTCTGGAGGAGCTGCAGATATCCACAGCTCAGCTGGGAGAATCTGTCCACAGGACAACTATTGGTCATGCACTCCACTAATCTGGCATTTATGGAAGAGTGGCAAGAAGAAAGCCATTGTTGATAAAAAGCCATAAGAAGTCCTGTTTGCAGGTTGCGAGGAGCCATGAAGAAGGTGATCTGGTCAGATAAGACCAAAATGTAACTTTTTGACCTAAAAGCAAAACGGTATGTGTGGCAGAAAACGAACACTGCACATCACCCTGAACACACCTGGTAGCAGAATCATGTTGTGGGGATGCTTTTCTTCAGCAGGGACAGGGAAGCTGGTCAGAGTTGATGTGAAGATGGATGGAGCTGAATACAGGGCAATCTCAGAAGAAAACCTGTCTGCAAAAGACTTGAGACTGGGGCGGAGGTTCACCTTCCAACAGAACAATGACCCTAAACATACAACCAGAGCTACAATGGAATGGTTTAGATCAAAATATATTCATGCGTTAGAATGACCCAATCAAAGTCCAGACCTGAATCCAATTGAGAATCTGTGGCAAGACTTGAAAATTGCTGTTCACAGACGCTCTCCATCCAATCTCACAGAGCTATTTTGCAAAGAACAATGAGCAAAAATGTCACTCTTTAGATGTGCAAAGCTGGTATGATATGCAAAACATAAGTGCTAAATGCAACAATTAATTAATGTGTTTATTAATCAATGCTAGCGTTCTGCCAAGCAAAATAGGAGAGTTGGAAGCTTTGGTGCACGAAGAATACTATGATTTAATTGGGATTGCTGAATCTTGACTTCATTCTTCACATGGGCTATTAATATTTATGACCATGCTCTCTTTTGTAAAAAGGGATAAATCGAATAGGTGGCAGTGTCTGTCTCTATTTGAGAAGTAATCTCAAAGTGAGTGTGAAAAAGGATCTCATTGATGGAAAGTGTTATATTGCAGTATTATGGGGGAGCTGCATATCGATGTGTGTACTTCAAAGTTAATTATTAGAGTTTGTTAAAGGCCATCCAATGTTAATGAGGAGGTGGAGACTTGCACATATAGAAAGAGCTGCAAGGGCTGGGACATTTATAATAATGGGGGATTTTAACTACCCTGAAATTGACTGGAGTAAAGGTACTGCTGAACCAGTTACAGGGTAGACATTGTTTAACCTATTACAAGACAATTTATGGTACAATTTATAGAAGCCCCAACTAGAAATGATGCTCTGTTGGACCTGTCAATCTCAAACATTGTGACGTTCATTACTAATGTTTGTATAAAGAAACATCTAAGTAGCATTAGCCATAACACATTTCCTTTAATGTTAGCTGTAAATAACTAGTATTTTACAAGTAATATAACACTTAAGCCCCGGACCAATTTGCAGCCAAAGGACCAGGCCCCTTTTTGCGATTCGACACTGCGCCGCTTTAACTGACAATTGCGCGGTCGTGCAATGTGGCTCCTAAACAAACAAATAGAGCTTTTTTTGGTGGTATTTGATCACCTCTGCGGTTTTAAATTTTTTGCGCTATAAACTAAAATAGAGCGACAATTTTGAAAAAAATGCAATCTTTTTTACTTTTTGCTATAATAAATATCCCCAAAAAATAAATAAAAAAACATATTTTTTCCTCAGTTTAGGCCGATACATATTCTTCTACATATTTTTGTTAAAAAAATCGCAATTAGCGAATATTTATTGGTTTGTGCAAAAGTTATAGCGTTTACAAAATAGGGGATAGTTTTATAGCATTTTTATTAATATTTTTTTTTTACTAGTAACGGCGCCGATCAGCGATTTTTATTGTGACTGCTACATTATGGCGGACACATCGGACATTTTTGACACATTTTTGGGACCATTGTCATTTATACAGCAATCAGTGCTATTTACACAGACCTCTCCTCGTTCTTCAGCTCTGTGACCCGATCGCGGGAAACCAGCGGCGATCGGGTCCGCTGGTCCCGCGGCCACGGTCACCGAGCTCAGGACCGGGTCGCGAGTGCGCCGCTGGCGGTGCATGTGCGCGACCCACGGCTGGGCACTTAAAGAGGCATGTACAGGTACGTGCTTGTGCCTAGCCGTGCCATTCTGCTGACGTATATCGGCGTGAGGCGGTCCTTAAGTGGTTAATTTTAAAAGAGCAACTTTTCCAAGGCTGAGGGCTGTGCTCAAAGTGTTGGACTGGGATGGAATGTTGTCATTAACCCCTTCAGCCCCGGAAGGATTAGCCCCCTTTCTGACCAGGCCATTTTTTGCGATACGGTCATGCGATGTACCCAAACAAAATCGATGTCCCTTTTTTTCCCCACAAATAGAGCTTTCTTTTTGGTGCTATTTGATCACCTTGCATTTTTTTTTTTTGCGCTATAAACAAAAAAAGAGCGTCAATTTTGAAAAAAACACAATATTTTGTACTTTTTGCTATAATAAATATCTACATTTAAAAAAAAAATTAAAAAATTTCCTCAGTTTAGGCAGATATGTATTCTTGTACATATTTTTGGTAAAAAAAATCGCAATAAGCGTATATTGATTGGTTTGAAAGTTATAGCATCTACAAAATAGGGGATAGATTTATGTTATTTTTATTATTATTTTTTTTTACTGGTAATGACGGTGATCTGTGATTTTTATCAGGACTGCGACATTGCGACTGACAGATTGGACACTTTTGACACTATTGTGGGACCATTGACATTTGTACAGTGATCCGAGTTAAAAATAGCCACTGATTACTGAATAAATGTCACTGGCAGGGAAGGGGTTAACACTAGGGGGCGATCAAGGGGTTAACTGTGTTCCCTAGGTGTGTTCTAACTGTAGGGGATGGGACTGACTAGAGGAGGAGACCAAACGGTGTTCATACTTAGTATGAACACAAGATCTGTCTCCTCTCCCCTGAGAGAACCGGGATTTGTTTGTTTACACAGGCAGGCGTGATGACCGCCGGACACCCACGATCACTTGTGACAGAGCGAGAACCCGTGTAAACACACATACACGCATCGGCTCCGGGGACATGTGCCTGCTGTGATATCTTAAAGGAGCGACGTACAGCTACATGATGTGCGCAGCCATGCCAACCTGCCGCAGTATAACTGCGGCGGCTGGTCAGCTAGTGGTTAAAGAATACAAAACAGAAATGGGAATACCAGAATCATCTGTATGTAAACACACCACAAAATATACACCCTTGAGTAAAAAGTTTTAAAAGCGAAAAATAAAACCTATGTAGCTCACATCCAAAGGAGAAAATGATATGACTAATAAGAAAAGAGCATATAAAAAGTTTCAAAGAATATAAAAAAAGGAATTCAACACCATGAAAAATGCTAAACAATAATTGCTACACGAGAGAGTAAAACAAAGCCCCCCCCCCCCCCAAATTCTTCAAATATATTAACAATACTGACATGATCCGCAATGACTCAAAACTGATATGGCCCAGAAACATTTAGACAAAATAAAGATAAATAAAGCTCCTGGATTAGATGGCTTATGCTAAGTGCCTGTGGTAGTGAGCCCTTGTGAATCGCCAACTCTGGGTTCCCCAGGGTGCAGAGTCTAAGCCCCAGCCTTCTTCTTCATCAGGGCCACTGATGGTAGGGATAGACTTGCAGAAAACTGGAATCAGGTTGCGGCCCTCTGGTACGCCCAATTTCGGATGCAAAAAACAATTGAGTACAAACAGCAGGACACAACACGAAATCCAGGAGACAATCCAAGGTCAGGAAGGGAAGCAGGCAAGCACAGAAGGTAGACAAAACTGGGATCGGTACATAGGTAGTCAGACAGCAGCAAATGGGAGCTTAGAAAACTGTGAAGGTACACAGGCCAGCAGTGCCACACTGAGCATGTTTATATATAGGGAAGCAAACAGGGAGGTGACCCAGGAATTAATAGAAGGGAAAGGATATTAACCCACAGTAGAGCAGGTGACACCCATAGGTGAACAAAGAAACCCAGCAACAAATGTGAAATGGAGTCACAGATCTAGCAGAACACTGCAGCAAGGAGGTAAGAATTTCACAAACAGAAATCTGCAGGGTAGACCGTAACAGCTTACACCCACATGTCCTCATACAGTTGAACCCTGTTATTTCAAAGCCATTGTTTTCAAATTTTTAGAGACTCTGTAATGACTGGTGTAGTACCATTGGACTGGCATAAGGCCAATGTGATGCCTATATTTAAAAATGAATCAAAGTCTTTACCAAAAAACTACAGACCGGTTAGTTTAACTTCTATAGTTGGCAAGATACTTGAGGGTTTATTAAAAGACCACATAGAATAGTTTTTGCTAGAGAACAATATTTTAGGTACAGGAAATAGGATTCACGAAAGACCAAAGTTATCAAACAAATCTGATTTCTTTTTTTATGAGGCAGTAAGTTTAACTTAGACAAAGGGGTAGCTGTGGATATTGTATACTTGGGTTTTGCAAAAGCTCTTGACACAGTTCCTTACACACAGCTAATGTGTAACTGGCTAAAATACCATATTGAGAAAGTAGTGAATATTTATTCATACTCTGAACAGTCTAAAGTTACTAGTGGTGCACCCCAAGGTTCAGTGCTGAAACCCTTACTTTTTATAAATGGTATAGAGTTTAGGATTAAAAGTACCATTTCAGTGTTTGCAGATGACCCCAAGCTATGCAGTGGAATAACGTCCTGGATGTCTCCAACTTACAAGCCAACCTCAAAGCACTATTTAACTGGGCAACTATGTAGTTAATGAGATGTAATCTTGATAAATGTAAAGTTATGTACTTGGGGGCTAAAAACATGCATGCATCATACATTCTAGTAGGAAAACAGCTGGAGGAATCAGTGGTTGAGAAGGATCTGGGTGTTCTAGTAGATCATAAACTTAATAGCATGCCATTCTGAGCTGCAGTTTCTAAAGCAAGTTAAATACGTTTTTGTATTAAAAGAAATATAGACTCCAGAAAGAGAGACAGAGACATAATTGTTCCATTGTACAAATCATTAGTAAGATCTCATCTGGAATATGCAGTTCAGTTTTTGGCACCAGTTCACAAAAAGGCTAACGAACAACTGAGGAAAGTGTGGATAAGGGCAACCAAACTGATAAGAGGCATGGCGGACCTCAGCTATTAGGCAAGATGAGCTGTAATGAATGTATTTGTTCTTGAGAAATGATTAAGGGAGGGGATATGATCACCATGTATACATATATAAGTGGTCCATATAGTGAACCAGGGTGTTGAATTATTCACTTTCAGGTCATTACAGAGTACAAGGGGGATATTTTATGTCTGGAGGAAAAGAGATTTAAGCTTCACATATGGAAAGGCTTCTTCGCAATAAGAGCTATGAGAATGTGGAAAAGACTCCCTCAAGAACTAGTTCTGGTCAGCTCAGTAGATTATTTAAAAAAGAGCTGGATGCATTCCTAAGTGCACAAAATATAATTGGATACTAACATTTATAGGTAATAACATCAGGTGTAGTGGATCCAGGGACTATCAGATTGTCTCCTGAGTGATCAGAAAGACTTTTTTCCCCCACTGGAGCAAATTGGATCATGTATTTTAGGGTATTTTACCTTCCTCTGGATTAATTGTGGGTATATGTCAGCCCTTCCTTCTCTGAGTTGGCCACTCAGCTGTCGGCTAATTGCCCGCTCATATCTCTCCACAGTGACTCACCTGTTGATGATATCCTGCTTGTCAGTCCTGCCTACTTAAGCCGTCCAGCCCAGATGATCTCTGCCTTCACCTTAGTCACATCTCTAGACGCTCTCCTGTGTTCCTGTTAAAGACTTGCTTGGTTGACATTCCTTCTGGCTCTAGATCCTGCTTGCTGTTCTACTATGCTCATCTCTGGCTCCCTGACATTTTGGCTTGTCTGACTATCTGTTCTGGTTCCTGAACTCTGGCAATGTTTTGACTACAATTACTCTGTTTACCTTTTTATTATTATTATTAAAGTGTGATTTAACTGTACTTCTGTCTCAGTCTGATTCATGGTTTTTGACAGTAGGCGAAGGCTATGAATTCAGAAGATGCAGTCAATAAACTTGTTGGTAATATTTTTTCCAGATTGGATGAGCAGGATCACCGCATGGATCAGGTTTTCCATGGCGTTACAAATGCTCCTGAGTCGCACGGCTCTCCTGGAATCTTCCACTGTGGCTGCTCCCATACAACCTGTGTTGCAGGCTGTCCCTGCTGCTGCTCCAGTCTTTGTGCAGGCACGCGCCTTGAGTATTACCTCTATAAGAGGTATGTCTGGATCCAGTCCAATGCAGAGGGTTTCTCAACCAGGTTGAGATATACCTTGAGACGCTGCCCCAGGCATTTCCCACGGACAGAAGCAAAGTAGGTTTTGTGATATCTTTGCTTTTTGAGAGAGCCTTGGCCTGGGCAAACCCTCTATGGGAGATGCAAAAACCTGTTGTCTTGAGTTACCCTGAGTTTGTGGCTTCTTTTAAAAGGGTATTTGATGTTCCCGCATGCTCCGCTTCTGCTGCCAAGTGCCTCATGTCCATCAAACAGATGTAGGATAACTCAGTAGGTAGGAGAACCACCGCTCCAGGATAATCCACACAACTGAGGTTTGCAGCTTCTCCTAAGATAGAGAGACCCAGGTACATACTAATGACGATAGATTGAAAGACTCTGGACGGCCGCACTCCAAAATAAATTCCAATGCCTTTTATTTGTGAAACAAAATCACACAAATGTGGGTCACAGCAAAGCAAAAATGGCTAATGCGTTTCACACTACCAGGAGTGCTTACTCACTGAGCTGGAGAAGTTGATCATGTTTGTCATCCTCATTGACTCCAGACTCTCTTTTTAGGAGATCTTGCAGAAGCCTCCTGTATATTTGTCTCCGAGCTTTGCAGTCCCACCCTTGCCTCCCTCACCTCCCATGCCTCCTGGTACAGAGTCGGTCAGCGAAGATGAACCCATACACTTGGGCTTCACGCGTCTCTCTGTGGATGAGAGAACCCTTAGGAGGAGGGAGAGATTGTGCCTTTATTGTGGCCAGACTGGTCACTTTTTGAAGTCTTGTCCTACCCATCCAGGGAACGCCCGAACCTTGAGGTCCTGTCACGGACAGACCTTAGGTGGCGTTTCATCCCCAGTTATCCCGAAGGTTAAGCCCCTGGTTTCGGTTACCCTTTCTTGGGCTGAAAGAAAGAGGATGAATAATGGGACTTTATATGAAGCATATCACTAAATTAAATGAGCCAATCAGTGTCCACATCCATAAACACATTCAGTGTTTATTATTTGAAAAAGTCATACATACATATATAGAGTAATAAATAGTAAAAATAAATTGATATCATACTAATGGATCTCAATTGATAGAGCTAGACATTTCATAGTAGTACATGATTAGTTCAACATAGAAAATATAATAATGTAATGATATGTATCAATTAATAAAATCTAAACATTGCATGATAATACATAGTTAATTCAATATAGTATATATAGTACTGGACCTTAAGTATGTAGACCAAGATTGTAGTAATAGTAACATATGGGCATCAAAAGCAATGGTGGATTGGTTCATTAAAATAAAATATAATATGGTACAGGTATTAAATATTAATACTGTGACAACGCATCATAGGAAAGCTCTACGCGTTTTGTTGTTAAAATACCACTTATCAGGAGCAGATGCAGAAATTGGGGGTATCTATAATAGAATAAAAATTGACAAATGAATATAGTAATAAAAAATGTACAAACATAAAAGCGGAGAGGGGGAACACAAAAGGTCCCAATCGTTCTTACCTAGCTGTAGTATATGGGTACAACTGTTGATGGTATCAAAGGTAAAAGGTATTATAGATAACGTTATCCCCGGAAGCTGAGATGGAAAACCTTGAGGCACGGCAAAGGCACCAATAACCAATAGTATACATAGGAGGAGGGTATCAAATTTGCAACTGTGGTGTATATAGTTAGTGATATGCATGGTTCACATTGTAGCTGATTCCCAAGAGTATCTGTGGAGATCAATAAATTAAAAATATTTTTATACTAATTCCACAGCTGAGAAACTGGGGAGAAACTCCCAAAAAATTAAAGTGTACTAAAGAAAGTTACCAAGTGAATGAGAAAAAAGAGGTGCTGAAATGAGGTAAAGTAAAGGAATGAAGTGAAACAGTTATTGAATGTGAGAATCAGTGTAATATAACATGAGTACCTGCAAAGATATGTAAAGGATAATATACAAAAATGTGCATCAGTGTCTTGCGAGTGAAGCCAGCTAGAGTGTCGGCATAAAATATGTGTGGTTTAAATAGCGGCCGTGTATCGAGGGTGACCATCAACGTCACGCAGCATAATGAGGGGAGGCGGCACCACCGCCCAAGCAACAACAGGTGCTCAGCGCCCAAACCTCCCACGTGGGATATGAAGATGGACAAACGCGCCAGGGGCGTGGCGTCAAGAGTGATGTCACCCTCTCGTCATGTGGGTGTGGCGTCGACCCGTCTTGGGCTGAGTCGTCCATTGAGATACAGGCACTAATCGACTCTGGGGCTGCAGGCCTGTTCATTGATGCTGCCTTTGTATCAAACCACTCGATTCCGCTGCAGCTGCCTGACACTTGTCATTGAGGCTCTTGACGGGAGACCTCTACAGCCTGCCCATGTGACTAATGAGACTGTTCTTTGTCCATGGCCGTAGGGGCTCTTCACCATGAGATAATACAATTCCAAGTTATTTCCTCACCTACGTTTCTGCTGGTTATTGGTTATCCTTGGTTACAGAGGCACAAACCCCTCCTTTGATTGGCTCCGTGTTGAGGTTCTCTCCTGGTCGCTACAATGCAGTAAGACATGCTTCGAGAAGGTAGCCAAGGTCCTATGCACCTCTTCACTCTCCTCCCTGCCTGATTCTTTGACAAAGGTCAAGCCGGTAGTTTTCCTTGTATGATTGACCTTCAACATGGTGCCACTCTCCCTCATGGCAGGGTTTACCCTTTTTAGGTCTTGGAGGATAAGGCTATGGAGGAGTATGTTGCAGATGCACTTTCTCAAGGTTTCATCCACAAATCCTCGTCTCCTCCTGGTGCTGGTTTGTATTGATTATAGGGGTCTATATCTTTTCACGATTAAGAATGCCTATCCGATTCCGTTGGTTATGGCGTTATTTGACCGCCTCAAGGGAGCAACGGTTTTCACTAAACCAAGATTTAATACATTTGGGTTAGGTGACTTGATATTCCATGTACGTGCTCATAGTATTTGGTAACAAATAGGCTTTTATGATTTTGATTGCTGGCTGTGTATGCTGGCTCTATATAATGTTATGTGCTTTATACTGGATGGCTATGCCAGCACTATGTGATGCTACTTTGTACTTTGTATGCTTTAACCACTTCAATACAGGGCATTTTCACCGCCTCAGGACAATTTTCAGTTTTTAGCACTGTTGTACTTTGAATGACAATTGCGCGGTCATGCAACACTGTATCCAAATTACATTTTTATGTTTTTTTCCCCCACAAATAGAGCTTTCTTTTGGTGGTATTTGATCACCTCTGAAGTTTTTATTTCTTGCGCTATAAACAAAAGAAGTGTGACAAGTTTGAAAAAAAAAAATATCCAGATTAAAAAAAAAATTAAAAAAAAATTCCCTGATATGTATTCTTCTACATATTTTTGGTAAAAAAAATCGCAATAAGCGTTTATTGATTGGTTTGTGCAAAAGTTATAGCATCTACAAAATAGGGGATAGATTTATGTCATTTTTTTTTTTTTACTAGTAATGGCAGTGATTTGCGATTCTTATTATGACTGTGACATTGCGGCAGACATATTGGACATTTTTGACACTATTTTGGGACCCTTCACATTAATACAGCGATCAGTGCTATAAAAATGCACTGATTATTGTATAAAAGTCACTGGCAGGGAATGGGTTAACACTAGGGGGTGAGCAAGGGGTTAAATGTGTTACCTAGGGAGTGATTCTAACTGTAGTGGGAGGGGACTGACTAGGGGAGGAGACCAATCGGTGTTCCTCTGTACTGGGAACACACGATTAGTCTCCTCTCCCCTGACAGAACGTGGATCTGTGTGTTTACACACACAGATCCACGTCCCTACTCTGTATTACCTGTAATTGCAGGTGCCCGGTGGACATCGCGGCTGCCAGGCACGCGCATTGGCTCCCGAGCGACCCTAGACGGCCAGGAAGCCGAGGACGTCATATGACATCCACCCAGGATGGGAGATCCCTCCTGAGGACGTCATTTGACTATGGGTTTGGAAGGAAGTGGTTGAGGAAGGTAGAAATAGGATGCATGTTCTGTTTGCATATTGGACTGAATGTATACTTTTAAATAATGTAACTTCTTGATTTAAAAAAACAAATCTAAATTCCCTCATATGGTGGCTAAGTTTATATGATCATCCTTTTATGCATTCTTTAATACACACTTTATATTTCATTTATGTCATAGTTGTACACCTTAAACTATGTAATTAAATATTCTAGATTTTAACAAATGATAATTAGGTAACTTTGACACAGGTTAATACAACGGTAAAACTAAAGGATTAGCAAAACCTCATACTAGTCAAAACAGAATGCAAATCATATTCAGATAAGCTGAAGTACATGCTGTTTGTAATCCTATTCCTTTCTCACACACTAAAAGGCTTAATTTGAAATGCTCATTTTGTATTTAATTTGCATGTTATTATGAGGAAACAATCAGACAGCCAATAAAGATCACAAGAAAAAAAATATAATAAAGAAATTGTGTAAAAGCTAGCTATCCTAAAGTGTGGTTAAAGAAAGGAACATATCATGAGGCTTTGTTTTCTTTTTTTACATATAATAGGCTTTTCTGAAACCCAGGTTACTATGTGCTCAAAAGTCTAATCACATGTAAAAAGACAGAACTTTAGAAAACGATTAAAATATCATCCTACATAGTCCTTTGTCTTTTATTGGCCATATTTGTAGGAACATGGTACCAATACACTAACAGATCATTTACAGTTGTGGACATAAACAAGTGAAAATGTACAGGAAATTGCACGTTATTGTTGGCATCTCTAAACACTAACAACCTACCTGTATTCCGTGTTCAGTGTATTCTGTGTGCTTAACATGCTGAAACATCCAATCCCTGAACCATTCAGTAAAACAATGAGGCTTTTTTCGTACTAAAGGAGTTGTGAATAACGCAGTAGAGTGAAGAACACCTTCAACTTCATAGCCACGTAAAATGGAAATTCATTATGTCTGCACATATTGTCTATTTAAAGTGAACACAGCTATAGTTTATGAAGTGAAGATTCTTGAGTAAAACCGCCTGACTTTTTCAGGTTATAAAATCTGTTGTAGCATTTTTTTGCTGTGTGTGTGTGTGTGTCTGTAAAATTCTTTTGGACACTGTAAATTGGACGTGAAAGAACTATTTAGTGCCTCACATAATATATATATTTAACGTTCATGCGTTCAATACAAATTTGATCACTTGGCTCCCAGTACATTTTCGTTCTCAGGCTTTTGAGTTTCTTTCCTTATCAGAAGAGGATCAACATTGTAATGAAATGATGCCTCTTTGCAGATGGGTATTTAACTTAATAAAAGAAGACCTTCATCTTTAATCATGGAGCTACTGTGATCTTAATGGAAGAAAATTGATTACCTGATGAAAGATAGTGGAATTACCTTTACAGTTAGTGAGAAAAATGTGATTCATTAATATTAACATTTAAAATGGCACATGAGATACAGCAAGGAAATTAAAATTGTATTGAAATTGGGTTTTCTCAATCATCAGCTTTCAGTAGAAAGAAGGCTATTATTCTGAAGACTCTTTATAACGACAGTGCTGAGTCTATATACAAGGTACATGAGTGCTATGTCAGCTTCTCCAGAATCCAGAGACCCCTTAGTAGGTAAATTAGCTAACGATTACATTAAGCCTGACAGATGACTGTGTATTTGCAGTTGGGAAATAAGGGAAAGGTAGTTTGTGGGCTTTACTGGGAAATTGGATGATTTGTCTGAGTATATAGTTTAGTTCCACATTACATAATGCTATTCTTGGCACCCTATAGCAGTAACCAAGAGTAGAACAGTTATTCCTGGCCACCCTCTCCAAGTGTATCCCACAGCTTAGAAGAAAAGATGATGAATGAAGTCTGGACAGGCAACAAAATTATGCCATTATTGGAATATTCAGAGCATTTTTTTTGGTTAGCTTATTTGTCTTGCATCACTGGGATTATGGGATTAGTTTCCACCAGGGATATATGTTTATATGTTATTCAATTAGCTTTTGACAAAATTAGCTCTTGAGTGTGTATGACTGTTTTATGGATACTATGTTTTAATATTCTCTTGAAAAGAGGAGAGTATACATGGTATTGCTCTGTAACATGATGTATAAATAATAAATGCACAAATTACATCTTCCCCAGAATGCTGCTTGTGCTCACACTGTCTGAAAATGTCATGTGGTTCTACTGCACAAGCTTTTCTTCACTGAGTTTCTGGAAGTAAGCAGTCCTTATGATCCTAGTCATGTTATATACCCTTTTTTTTTGGTTCCTCTTTCGCTACCTCGCTAGATAAGTACTTAGTTTACGCACCTAACCCCTCAGGTTCTGCCTTAATGAAGAGGCTTCAGCAGCTTTACCAAGTTTTCAAGGAAAACTGACATTTTGTTAGTTAAAGCGGAAGTAAACCCATCAATTTAACAGTCTAAAAAAAAAAGGCATGCCGTGAATGCTAACTGCACATTGGCTGTGCTCTCAACCAAACAGTCAAACCATCCAATGGCTGGTGTCATAACGGATCACATGTGCAGCACTGTGGCAGTTGAAGATTAAGCAGAGGCAAAGATGGCAGCTTCCTTGGCTGAAAATGATAGGGGGGTTTACTTCCACTTTAAGGGTAACAAACTGACTACCATAGTTGTTGGGGTTGCTGGTCGGTAGGGAGTTTGCTATATTTACTATGTTCACTATGTTCGTGTTATTTGGTAACCAATTGCCTTGCTTAACATTTATCCTCATTTGGTTAAGTGCCCTCATGAATTTATCCTTCATGAGGGCACTTAACCAAGGTTAATTCCCTAGGTGCTGTTGTCCATGGGGGTGTGGCGGCTCCCCTGGAGGGCGGGTACCCTTTCTTTCCTTCAGGTTGGTTTCAGGGCCCCTCCTATACCGCTCTGTACCCTGTGCCCATTTTGCTATGTATATCTACTATAGTGTCCCCATGGAGTTGAAATTAGTTTCTTGAAACATAAGGGGTCTCAATAATAAATTTAAAAGCGCACTGATGTTTAAATTCTTTAAATCTCACAAACCACATAGTCTCTCCTTACAGGAGACTCACCTCCTAGGGAATAAAATGTTATCCCTCAACAGAGCATGGGTGCAACAAGCATTTCATGCCACTTATTCCAGTTATGACAGGGGGGGTCACCAATTTAGCTACATAAATCTCTTGCTTATAAGCTAATACAGTATGTTTAGATTTGTCAATGTTTATATCCCCCTGCCCTTTTCTCCTGGCATACTGTACACCATCTGGGAGAAATTGCCACCATTACAGTTTACTAGAGTTATTCGGGCTGGGGACTTTAATGCTGTCTTGCAGGCTGACTTGGACTCCTCCAATCCTCAGCGAGTGCCCAGTGTGGACCTTGTTTTCTGGGCTCACACTTTTGACTTGACAGAGATCTGGAGATATAAAATTCCCTCTAGACTGTTTTTACTCTCATATATTGGCATACAGGGGTGCCCGCTGCCCCCGGCGCTGTTTGCGCTAGTGATAAAACCAATAGTGCAAGCCATACGTAATTCCCTCTTCATGAAAAATATTCAGGCTGGTGCCATCAATGAAAAAGTGGTGCTCTACGCCAATGACATGGTCCTCTTTTTGAATGACACTGGGCCTTTCCTTAAAGAAGCACTGGCATTGTTCTCCTTGTATTCTCCCTTGACAGGTTTGAAAGTTAACTGGGATAAATCTCTTATCCTGCCCATAGATCGGGAGGCTGAGGCCAGGGCAGACCCGGATTTGACCTTAAAGTGGGCCGCTTCTGCCAATTATTTGGGAGCAGTGATCTCCCCCAAAGCATCCGACTGACCCTAAATTTACTCCTGCTATTGAATCTAATGAAGCAACGTTTATTACCATGGTCCCACCTCCCCCTCTCACTCATGGGCAGGATTAATCTTATCAATATGAAGTTGCTACCCTCTATATTGTATATCCTTCGCCAGACCCCGGTGTGGATCCCTAGGAAATATTTTAGGCAATTTAAATCTGCAATGACCTAATTTCTTTGGGGAGCTCAAAGGCCTAGGTTTCAGCTGACAATCTTCCAAAAAAATAGGCCATGGACTGAGGGTGGTTTGGCATGTCCAAATGTATTTTTATATTACCTTGCTGCTCTGCTTACTCAGGCACACAACTGGTTGGAAGCTGATGAGACTAATTCTGCCGTGGTGCTTGAGGCTGCGCAGCTCAGCTCTTATGAAGCACTATGTAATATACTATACAGAGGTAGGTTAGCTTTGTTCCCACTCACTCAGTCTATGAGAGCTGTCATTAAGGCATGGCAACTTCAGCACCCAGTGCCTTCTAATACTTTTTCACCACATACACCACTATGGCATAATACCTCCCTAAAGTAATTTTGATTGATTCCTGACTCTATTGTGTGGGCTTCTAAGGGGATAAAATATCTTAGCAAAATTTATGAAGGGGGAGTGCTCCACACATTTTACATCCTTAAAGTGAAATATGCCCTCCCCAATTCATATCTGTTTAGGTATCTTCAGTTGCAACATGCCTTTCAGTTGCAATTTGGCAATCAGCCTATAACCATAAACTTGTCCAGAATTGAATTTATGTTACGTGAGGATAGTCTAGATAAACCACTCACTTCAATATATAAGTCTCTTCAACCCTCTGTTCATGACGGCCTCGACAAGTTCCAGAGTTAGATTCCGAAGATTGTGAGGATGTTTGGGACTACCCTATGCAAAGCTTGGTCTCAGCCAGAGACAGACTAATACAATTTAAGATTCTTCATAGAGTTTATCTCACACCTCAAAGGTTACGTAAGATTTATCCCTCACACCCCTCACAATGTTGGCACTGTACGAGGGACCCTACCACGTTCCTGCATGTGTATTGGGAGTGTCTGTGCATAAAATTATTCTGGGCAGTGGATCCCCGGTGTATCTGCACAGTCACCACTATTGCTGTACCATTATCTATTGATGTTTGCATTTTAGGTCTCGTTCATTTACTGGCTACCTCTAGATCTATGAGAACCTTGAAAGCCTCTTATTGTTTTACGCACCTAAGTCTATACTCCCTAAATGGAAATCTACGCAGGCCCCTACCTTAGATTTTTGTAAGAATATTGTCAACAAAACGGTTCCATTGTATAAATTTACATATGAATCTAGGGGATGTCCAACAAAAATTCTCCAAGGTATGGAATATTTGGACAGAGTCCAGGGATACTGTCAGGTCCTTGGCAACACCTCCATAGGATGCTCTGTTTTGCTTTTGTTTATTTTTTAGGTATGACACTGTATACTGGGAGAGAACCACACGATGTTTACTTCACACACTCCAGATACCTTGAATTAAGTCACCTCAGGCCTTGGGTACCAATCACCTTGTTGTTCTTTGCTTTTGTTGTTTTTTTATTGTTTTTAAGTCCAAGCCTGGGTATACCCAATAGGCTTTATTTTTTAAAATGTCATGTGTATTTTTCTGTGTTTTATGCCCTGAATGTCTCTCATTTTGTTAACCCATTCTTGACAGAGTGGTTTGAAATGGGAACAATGGAATGACCTCAAGCATTTTTTGCTATCTGTTTGTATTTGCTTTTAAGTTGGGATGCAAGTCGGGATGCTTTAGAATGTTTGACAGATTTACAGCACAGAGTGTGATACCAGGCTTTAATCGATGTAATACAAATCTGAGGACAGCTTGGAAAACTCTGGGATGTCATATATGTGGACCAAAATCTGTGCAGATATTATGACCCCCTCTCTGGTGGGCTTTTTGTAGAGTTGTCTTCTAAACAGTGAATTTGTATTCAGCCCATTTACTCTGATACCCTCTGATAACTATTAGTCGTGCACTCCACAAATCTGGCATTCATGGAAGAGTGGCAAGAAGAAAGCCATTGTTGAAAGAAAGCCATAAAAAGTCCTGTATGCAGTTTGCGAGAAGCCATGTGGGGGACACAGCAAACATGTGGAAGAAGGTGCTCTGGTCAGATGAAACCAAAATTGAACTTTTTGGCCTACAAGCAAAATGCTATGTGTGGCTGAAGTTTAACACGGCACATCACCCTGAACACACCATCCCCACCATGAAACATGGTGGTGGCAGCAACATGTTGTGGGGATGTTTTTATTCAGCAGGGACAGGGAAGCTGATCAGAGTTGATGGGAAGATGGATGGAGCCAAATACAGGGCAATATTAGAAGAAAACCTGTTAGAGTCTGTAAAAGACTTGAGACTGGGGTGGAGGTTCCCCTTCCAGCAGGACAACGACCCTAAACATACAGCCAGAGCTACAATGGAATGGTTTGGATCTAAGCATATTTATGTGTTAGAATGGCCCAGTCAAAGTCCAGACCTAAATCCAATTGAGAATCTGTGGCAAGACTTGAAAATTGCTGTTCACAGACGCTCTCCATCCAATCTAACAGAGATTGAGCTATTTTTCAAAGAAGAATGGGCAAAAATGTCACTCTCTAAATGTGCAAAGCTGGTAGAGAATCATAGGGAATCAAACAGGCTCTTGCACTAAACATAATTTATTTAAGATCTAACTGATTGTTCACCTTTAAAGATCAAGATCTGAAAATAATAATTTATTGGGTTTAGAAACACTTCTCTGTTCTTTGTAATGTATTGAAAGATTTGGGTAAAAAAAAAAAAAACACATTTCAAAGATATATTAGAAGTGAATTAACTGAGAACACCTACTAATTGCCTAACAAGGCACCTCTGATTAGATTAAATTAACCAATTTTATTGAGCGTGCGATATTATCAGTGAGAAAACCGCAGTTACCCTAGCACCAGTTTACATATTCGGGTATTTATTATCACTATTTTTGCGCTTCAATGTGCGCCTGTTCGTTTGTTCGATTAATGACTTTTCCAGTGCACCAATTATTGTATGAACTTAGTAAATCACCCCCTATGTTTCATACTTTTTTTCATTTCTTTTTCACATAATGGAAAAATTGCCGAAGCTGATGCAACAGTCTGTTTGTGTAGTTACCAGCTGTAAATTTTGGGGAAGTTCTAACATGGATCCTAGCAACAAACAAACAATCAAGTTAAACTGCCATTGCTTCCCTGTTACATATCTGTGTAACAATAATCAGTTATTTTATTAGTCATAAAGGAAACTAATTCCCAGAATAATTTCCTAATTTCTAAGTACAACCAGTATTTTGTACATACTACAAGAAAGATACCAAAATAGCTTTAGCTGTGTTCTTCAAAATCTTTCATCATTCTGCTACATTTCTAATCCTAACAGGTGTTTCTGACTTTTATGCTCCATATTTCACTGGAGTTTATCATTCTTGCTTTAACTGTACATAATACTATTTCCAACCCTGAATACTGAACTCAGAAACTCATGCTGAGCCAAGATGTATGGAAGCAATTAGAGGGGATTTACATGTGTTTTTCTGAGCATGCTCAATCTTTTTTTTAGTTAATTTAATACTAACTTTGAGACTTTATTGAAATAAAACATTTCTGATAGAATTTCTGGGTTTGATAAAGTCAAAATTTAGAAAATATATCAGAGATCGACTGTCAGTCAGAATTTTGGGAATCGATGAATCTGATTAATTCAAACAAAATTTGAGTTCATTTGCTTTTTCCTCCTTGAGTATGTAATAGGGTCACAAAAAACAAGTAATTAACGATTCAGCACAAAGTCATGAGCCTAATGTTCAAGCAGGGTTGAACACTAGATAAGTTTGGACAGAGAATCCAAACTCTATTGACATCAATGGGAGCTGAATATGAATATTTCTTTGGCTATTAGGTTAGGGATTGTCAAACAAATGCCACGGGAGACTGGCCACTGACCTGAGGGACATGTACTAATGCTAATAAAAAAACAAACACAATTCGGCTAGGGGCAATGATTTTAATCATGTTTAAAGTGAAACATTGAAAATGCCTAATTCCTTTAAATAACCTCCCTGAGGGGGGTTACCTAAGCATACCTGTGAAAAAGCACAACTGCTGTTTAAAGGGCCAGGACTAAATTGTGATTTACCATCAATTTAAAGCGTTTTTCTTTGTAATGTCACTTTTGCTGTAGTACATCCTATACAATGTATGAGTTCCCCCAAAATCCCTACTAGACCCTAAATCTGTTTGGCGTGTCAGAAATGCGGAGTATGAGAGGGTAGCCCCCTTCTGACCCATACTATACCACGTGTTTTCAACATGGGGGGTGTACCACCTGGCAACTACCTTGTCCCTATGTTGATGAGGACAAGGGCCTCTTCCCCACAACCTTGGCCTAATGGTTGTGGGGGGTCTACATGCATGGGCTTATCAGAACCTGGAAGCCCCCTTAATTAACAAGGTGGCATCCAGAGAAAAGGACACCATGTGAATAAGTACATAATACATAGTACCCCTACTCATTCACAAAAAAGTAAACAGTGGATAAAAACACTTACATGGGTTTTGACAAGTCCTTTATAAAAAAAAATCAAAAAAAAAAAATATATATATATATATATATATATAATCTTGTCACTGTCCTACCCCTACCTCTTTACTTACATGGCCAGGGATTCAGACAAAGGGAGCTACAAGTTGACATTATTAATGGATACTGGGAGATCTTTGGTGACACACACACCCCCATCCCAGCCACGTCTGCCCCCCGTTTGTGCTCTGTTGGGTTGGTTTTTCCTCTGCCTCCTCAGCTCCCGAGCCGGATGCTCATTACTGACGCATCTGGGTATTCTGCATTTGGTAGTCTGATCCAGCCTTTGATGTACTACACACGCATCTACCCCTGATAAAGCGAGCATGGTCGAGGCTTATGGTTGATGGTTGAGATTGCATTTACTCCTACTATCAATTGTTGGCTAACCGAATTCACCTCATTTAAAGTCCAGGGACGATTTCCTGTATTTTGTTGCATATATTGGGAGGGAGGTAGTTTGCGGGTGACACCAGACCTTTTCTTTTTTGTCTAGTGACTAATAGTGGGACTGCGATATTGCATTGAACAAATCAGACACTAACTGACACTTTTGGCACTTTTCGGAGACCAGTGACACTAATACAAGGATCAGTGCTAAGAATATGAAGTCACTGTACTAATGACACTGGCTGGGAAGGGGTTAACATCAGTGGCAATCAAAGGGTTAAATGTGTGCCTAGCCTGTGCTTACTCACTATGTGGGAGGTGATTTGACTAGGGGAAGGCAAAGATCCATGTTCATGCTTTGGATCAATACCTTCCCTTCTGACAGAATGGTAATCTGACTTGTTTACATAGATTGCTGTTCTTCCTGTGTACTGCATAATTGGCGAGTGGCCTGTGGACATTGAGTCTGCGGTAACCGCCGCTGGGCTCCCGCTGTGTGAGACACAGAACTCAGTAGTGTCAGATCACATGCTAGGTACGTGATCTGGCACAGAGCAGCCACCCTGCCACAGTATATGTATGGTGGGCAGTCCGCAAGTAGTTAAGCTTGAACATTCTGTCACAGAAATGATTCAGATGATTCAGAATGCTTTGAGGGTGATGTAATGAGTGCGGTGCAAATAAAAGTGTAGCACAAATATTTCAAAGATGGTTGAGAATCTGTTGAAAGTGATCCATGTTCTGGAAGGCCATAAGAAGGACACTGTCACGCTCCCTGGTGGTGATGAGTCTGATTGGCAGAGAAGGGCCTCCCTTGCGGCTCCCGCTCGCCGGTCCCCTGATGATGGGACAGTAGGACCAGGAGTCAGGAGGGGCACAGGTGCCTGGCAGGAATGGTCAGACCGGTACAAGAGCTTCCTGGATAAGCTCAGCGGATGAGGTAAGTAGGTAGCTGTAGGCAGACTGGAACAACAGGCAGACTTGGATCTGTATGCAGACTGGAACAACAGGTAAGCTGGATCTGTATGCAGACTGGAACAACAGGTAAGCTGGCTCTGTATGCAGACTGGAACAACAGGTAAGCTGGATCTGTATGCAGACTGGAACAACAGGTAAGCTGGAACTGTGTGCAGACTGGAACAACAGGTAGACTTGTATCTGTGTGCAGACTGGAACAACAGGCAGACTTGTATCTGTGTGCAGACTGGAACAACAGGCAGACTTGGATCTGTATGCAGGCTGGAACAGCAGGTAAGCTGGCTCTGGAATGGTCAGACAGGCCGGGTCAGATATCAGGCTGGCAGCAAGGTACAGATGGAGCAAACAATAGGATGGTCAAAGACAAGCCAAGGTCGATACACAGGGACAGAGCGGATGGTCAAGGATAGCCGGGTCAAACACAGGTAAACAGTCTTCAGATCAGGTTTCAGACACAGAACGTTGTAGAGCAGACAGCGGGGACCGTCAGTCACAGGAGGGTTTAAATAGCCTCACTGGCGCCAATGGAGGCGCGCACCCGTCCGCGCACGCTCGCCCTCGTCTGCGGGCGCGCGCGTGCACGCGCGCGCTCGCGCATGCGCAATGGCAGCCGAGAACGGGAACCAGAGATACTGAGGCGCCGATTACTGGCAGGATCATCAGGTCGCTGGCCACGGATGGAGCCCTCATGACATTGCCCCCCCCTAAGGGGCAGCCTCCGGATGCCCCTCGGGGCAAATTTCTCAGGATGGGCTCTCTTAAAAGATTGGACTAGACTCTTAGCGTGGATGTTCTCCTCGGGCTCCCAGGAGTTTTCCTCGGGGCCGTAACCCTTCCACTTGATTAGGAACTGGTTCTGGTTTTGCCTTCTTCTGACATTAAGGATGGCTTCCACCTCGAACTCCTCTTCCCCGTCCACCATGACTGGATCAGGAGGGATGGCTCTCCGGTTGGGGAAAGGGTTACTAACCGAGGGCTTCAGTAATGACACATGGAAGACCGGGTGAATCTTCAAAGAATCTGGAAGTTCTAATTCATAAGCCACCTCGTTGATCCTCCTCTTGACCGGGAAGGGGCCCAAGAACTTGGGGCCCAGTTTCCGTGAAGGGCAAGCCAGTTTTAGGTTAGAGGTGGATAGCCATACAGTTTCGCCCGGGGCAAGCACCAGTTCCCCCCGTCTTTTTTTGTCAAATACGGTTTTGTTGTACTCCTGGGTCCTAGTCATGGTCTCCTGAAGAAGTTGGTTGTTGGTGGAAAAGAACTGGATTCGCTCTTGGACTGCTGGCACAGTGCAGTCAGGAAGTGAGTTCGGCAGAAATGCCGGGTGGTACCCATAGTTGGCGAAAAAAGGAGTCTGTTTGGTGGCGGAGTGGGTGGCGTTGTTATATGCGAACTCTGCCAGGGGCAGAAGGGAGATCCAGTCATCTTGGGCGAAGGAGGAAAAGCAGCGCAAGTACTGCTCCAGGGTCTGATTAGTCCGCTCCGTCTGCCCATTGGACTGAGGGTGGTACGCAGAGGAGAGAGAGAGTTCGATATCCAAGGACTGGCACAGGGACCTCCAGAATCGAGAGGTGAATTGCACCCCTCGATCCGAGACGATGTTAGCCGGGACCCCATGAAGGCGGACAATTTCCCTAATAAAGGCCCGTGCCGTCTCTGGAGCTGAGGGGGTGCCCTTCATGGGGATGAAGTGAGCCATTTTGGATAATCGATCGACGATCACAAAGATCGTCGTGTGGCCTTCTGCTGGGGGTAACTCCACAATAAAATCTAGGGAGATCATCCTCCAGGGACGATCTGGGACAGACAGGGGTTTAAGGAGACCCCAGGCCCTGGTTTTGGGATTCTTGTTCCGGATGCAGGTGGGGCAAGTGTCCACAAATTTTTTACAGTCAGCCCGTAGTTGCGGCCACCAGAAGGTACGCTGTACCAAGTCGGTGGTCTTAGCGACACCGAAGTGACCAGCCAGGGCGTGGTCATGGCACAGCTCCATAGTTGTTACCCGGAGCTGTTCCGGGGTGTAGATCTTGTCCCCGTACCAGAATAGTCCATCCTTCTCCTGTAGCTGGGTTTCGGAAGTGGGCCTTTGCCCTGCTGAGGCACGTTTGAATTGGGACAATAAGTCCTCTTGAAGAAGGAGAAAGTTTCCAGGGGCCAGAATAGTGTCAGGGGGATCTTCTTCCTGGTGCTTGTGGTACATCCTAGACAGAGCATCTGGTTTGACATTCTTGGATCCGGGCCGGTATGTCACATGGAAAGTGAATCGGGAAAAGAAAAGTGCCCATCTGGCTTGTCTGGGTTTCAGTCTCTTAGCTGACTTCAAATATTCCAGATTCTTATGGTCGGTGAGTATTAGAATGGGGTGAGAGGCCCCCTCCAGGAGGTATCGCCATTCTTCTAGGGCGGCCTTGATCGCCAGTAGTTCTCGGTCGCCCACATCATAGTTCCTCTCGGCCGAGGACAACTTGCGGGAGAAGAAGGCGACCGGGTGCAGCAGAGACTTGTCCCCCTGTCTCTGGGATAGGATGGCACCCACCGCGATCTCGGAGGCATCAACCTCCAAGGTGAAGGGTAGAGAGGAGTCCGGATGCCTGAGGATGGGTGCCGAGGTAAACAGAGTTTTAAGGGCATCAAAGGCCCCCTGGGCCTCGGAAGACCATCGGAACCGGGTCCCTTGTTTGGTCAGTTGGGTGATAGGCGCCACAATGGCGGAGAACCCCCTGATAAATTTACGGTAAAAATTGGCAAAGCCAATGAACCGTTGGATGCCCTTTTTGTCTGCCGGAGTGGGCCATTCCAAGATGGCAGAGATCTTCTGGGGGTCCATTTTGATGCCTGTACTTGAGATGATTAGCCCAAGGAAGGGGATACTCTCCTGTTCAAACTGGCATTTCTCTGCCTTGGCATACAGACCGTGGATACGGAGCCGTCCCAGGACCTCCTTGACGTGTCTGCGATGGGTCTCTAACGAGGGGGAGAAAATCAAGATATCGTCCAGATATACCACGGCAAACAAGTCCAGGAAGTCCCGGAGTACGTCGTTAATGAAGTATTGAAAGGTTGCGGGGGCATTGCACAGGCCGAAGGGCATCACGAGATACTCGTAATGCCCATACCGTGTCCGAAAGGCCGTCTTCCACTCATCCCCATCCTTAATCCGGACCAAATTGTAAGCCCCCCGTAGGTCAAGCTTCGTGAAGATGGTGGCCGTGCCAAGCCTCTGGAAGAGTTCAGGGACCAACGGGAGAGGGTAACGGTTCTTGACCGTAATGCTGTTCAACTCCCTATAGTCCACACAAGGCCGAAGGGTGTGATCTTTTTTCTCCACGAAAAATATGCCTGCGCCCGCAGGAGAGGTAGATGGGCGGATGAAGCCTTTTCGGAGGTTCTCCTCAATGTACTCTTTCAACTTGCCTTGCTCCACTTCTGTCAGGGGGAAGACCCTTCCAAAGGGGATCTCTGCTCCAGGGAAAAGTTCAATTGGGCAATCATAGGCCCTGTGAGGAGGAAGCACCTCTGCTGCCTGTTTGCTGAAGACGTCTAGATAGTCGTGGTAGGCCTGGGGAATAGCCTGACGGAGGTCCATCTCAGAGTCCCCACTTGACAGAGTAGCCAGCTGGGAGGAATTAGAAGGTCTGCAAGACATCTGACAATACTGAGAGGAGAAGGAAACCATCCCAGTGGCCCAGTCGATGACTGGGTTGTGGGCCTTCAGCCACGGCATGCCCAAGATTATAGGGGATAATGGAGAGGAAATAATGTCCATGCAAAGAAGTTCCTGATGGTTGCCCGAGATGGTCATGAGCAGTGGGATGGTCTCTTGCGTAACCGGGCCTGAACGGATGGAGGAGCCATCCGCCAGGTAAACTGACAGTCCCTGGGATTTAGACTGGAGGGAGATCCGGTGTTGGGCAGCGAAGGAAGAGTCCATGAAGCAGCTGCATGCCCCGGAATCAATAATGGCGGGTACCTGAAGGATTCTTCCCGGAAGCTGTAATGAGACAGAAAGAGCAAGGTGAGAGGAGACCCGGGTTGAGGGGTCCATGGAGCAAGTAGGCATGAGAGGGCACTTACGAGCCTTGGCCGGACAGTTCCTTACGTAGTGCCCAGGCTCACCACAGTAAAGGCACAAGTTGTTGACCCGACGACGTTGCCGTTCCTCAGGAGTTAAGGAAGGCCTCAAGAGCCCTAACTGCATGGGCTCGGAGGAATCAGGGAGGGTTACTGACCGCTGGGCCGAGCCAGTCTGCAGGTGACTTGGAGCCTTGGGGAGCATCCAGGTAGGATGAGTGACACCGGATGCACGTTCCGACCTGCGCTCCCTTAGTCGTCGGTCAATCTGGATGACCAGGTTGATCAGAGTGTCCAGGGTCTGGGGTACCCCAACTCTCGCCAGCTCATCTTTTAGTGCCTCAGAAAGTCCTAGGCGGAACTGGTGACGCAGGGCCGCGTCGTTCCACTGGGTATCCGCACCCCAGCGCCTAAAGTCCGTGACATAGTCTTCCACAGGCCTTCGCCCCTGCTGGAGGGCGCGCAGAGTGGTCTCCGCGGTGGCAGCGAGTTGGGGGTCTTCATAGAGTTGGGCCATGGTGTCAAAAAATGAATTAAGACCGGCCAGTGCAGGGTCTTTCTGCTCTAGGAGGCGGTGGGCCCAGGTTCGCGGGTCTCCGGAGAGTAGGGAGATCACGAAGCCCACCTTGGTGGCTTCCAGGGAAAAAGTACGTGGCTGCAGTGCAAAGAATAGTTCACAGGAGTTACGGAAGTCCCGAAAGAGGTTGCGGGCACCCGAGAATCTCTCAGGGATTGGTACCCGGGGCTCTGGAGGGAGCATTATCACTGATGGTCCTGGACTTCCCCCAGATGGGGCTGTTGGTGGTAAAGCCAGCACCCGTTCTTCCAACCGGGTGTATCCCTGCTGGAGATTCTTTACCGCCTCGGTCAATCCTGCCAGGTGTTGGCACAGTCCTTCCATAGGAGAGGCCCCCTGCTCAGACTCAGACATGGCTGTCTGCTACTGTCACGCTCCCTGGTGGTGATGAGTCTGATTGGCAGAGAAGGGCCTCCCTTGCGGCTCCCGCTCGCCGGTCCCCTGATGATGGGACAGTAGGACCAGGAGTCAGGAGGGGCACAGGTGCCTGGCAGGAATGGTCAGACCGGTACAAGAGCTTCCTGGATAAGCTCAGCGGATGAGGTAAGTAGGTAGCTGTAGGCAGACTGGAACAACAGGCAGACTTGGATCTGTATGCAGACTGGAACAACAGGTAAGCTGGATCTGTATGCAGACTGGAACAACAGGTAAGCTGGCTCTGTATGCAGACTGGAACAACAGGTAAGCTGGATCTGTATGCAGACTGGAACAACAGGTAAGCTGGAACTGTGTGCAGACTGGAACAACAGGTAGACTTGTATCTGTGTGCAGACTGGAACAACAGGCAGACTTGTATCTGTGTGCAGACTGGAACAACAGGCAGACTTGGATCTGTATGCAGGCTGGAACAGCAGGTAAGCTGGCTCTGGAATGGTCAGACAGGCCGGGTCAGATATCAGGCTGGCAGCAAGGTACAGATGGAGCAAACAATAGGATGGTCAAAGACAAGCCAAGGTCGATACACAGGGACAGAGCGGATGGTCAAGGATAGCCGGGTCAAACACAGGTAAACAGTCTTCAGATCAGGTTTCAGACACAGAACGTTGTAGAGCAGACAGCGGGGACCGTCAGTCACAGGAGGGTTTAAATAGCCTCACTGGCGCCAATGGAGGCGCGCACCCGTCCGCGCACGCTCGCCCTCGTCTGCGGGCGCGCGCGTGCACGCGCGCGCTCGCGCATGCGCAATGGCAGCCGAGAACGGGAACCAGAGATACTGAGGCGCCGATTACTGGCAGGATCATCAGGTCGCTGGCCACGGATGGAGCCCTCATGACAGACACTTGAGAATGTTGAAGGAGTACCGGCTGCAATCAACAAAGATTGGTGACTGTGAGTATGAGAATTATAATCTTATCTGGGGATTGCAACAAAGGATTTTGCAGAGATTTCTGAACAGTGAAAGAGATGCTGGAAAAACTGTGAGGTCTCGTGTTGTCTACTTTGAAGGCAACTGCGGTGTCATTGTCCTATGTACAATGTTTCTTGTATCTTCTTCGAAAAAGTCTCTATTTTTCACATTACATGGCTGGATACTTTCCAGACAGACCTCATATTCCAATTTTGTATTTGGGTTTAGATCCTTTAAAGTGATTGTAAAGTCTAGTTTTAAAAAAAAAAAAAAAAAAAAAAACATGTTATTCCTACCTGCCCTGTTGCAGTGGATTTGCACAGAGCAGCCTGGATCCTCCTCTTCTCGGGTCCCTCTTCCCTGCTCCTGGCTCCTCCCTCCTGTCGAGTGCCCCCACAGCAAGCAGCTTGCTATGGGGGAAACCGAGCCGAGTCACAGCTCCCTGTGTCCATTCAGACACAGAGCCCTGACCCAGCCCTGCCCCCTCTCTCCTCTGATTGGCTAACTGACTTTGATTGACAGCCGCAGGAGCCAATGGCGCTGCTGCTGTGTCTCAGCCAAACAGGAGGAGACTCCCGGATGGCCAAGGGACTCATGGACATCTCTGAACAGAGAGGGGGCTCGGGTAAGTATTAGGGGGTGCTGGGGAGGCTGCTACACACTGAAGGTTTTTTATCCTAATGCATAGAATGCATTAAGATAAAAAACCTTCTGCCTACAACTCCTTTACGCCTTTCACAGTGGGGTTGATTTACTAAATAAGAGATTTTCCGCTTTACAATGTATGTTCACTACATCCATTTATTTGTAAGCAACGATATTGTTTTTTGAATTTCCCTAGCACATGACTGGGTATTCAAAATAAACATATCTTCACCTTATTTACAAAACTAAGGGAACATTCTCTTTGCAAAGTAAATAGCCTCTGCTTCTTTAGTAAAAAAAATCCCCCGGAGTGCGGGACCATTATTATCTGCCTAGCTGATATATTTGGATGCTATACTATGCTTTTGGAGATCTTGGCACTGGAAGTTAATTAGAAGCTGGGAAGACATTCCCAGGCCATTAACCATGAGTGCTACAAACTCCTTGTAATGTTTCCAAGTAATGTAATGACTATTCAGGACAGCTTTTTCTGTTCTATATATTAATAGATTCAAAATACCAGAATTTGAGCTGTAAGACTCAGCAAATAATCCAAACATGAATTGTTCAACTTTTCAGACTGCGCTAAAGTCAATTAACATGTGTGACATCTGTACACATTTTTTTTAAAGATTTAGTAATGGCTAGAATTTTTAATTTTCTCTCTCAAAGGCCAAGTTATACAGTATAATCTTGATTGTATGAAACTTGGGGTGCATCACCATAGGGGTTGCCAAAAGGAGGGAGGAGGTCCTAATTATTATCTTAACTATATAGAACTTTGGTTAGACCTAATTTAGCCATACTGTATCCAGTTTTGAAGACCTCACTCAAAAGATATTGATAAGGTAGATTGAGTCCCGAGACAGGCAACCAAAATAGAGCAAAGTTTGAGGGCTAAAACATATCAGGAGATACTATAGGAACTTAATATGTACAGCTTGAAGGGAAGGATAGAAAGAGGAGGAAGGGGAGTGGGCATGACTAACACCTTTAAATACCATACAGGTGTGAATTAGGTTCAGTTTTTTTGTTTAACCACTTCACATCCCGCCCATGTACATATGACGCCCACAAGGTGGATCTCCCATCCTGGGTGGGCGTCATATGACGTCCTCCCATTCCCGGCCGCCTAGGGGGCACGCCCGCGGCGTCGCTCGGGACCCGGTGCGTGTCCCCAGCGGCCGCGATGTCCGCTGGGCACCCGCGATTGCCCGTTAAAACAACGGGACCGTGCGGGATTTTTTTTTTTACTAGTAATGGCGGCGATCTGCGATTTTTTTTTTCGTGACTGCGACATTGCGGCGGACACTTCGGACACTTTTGACACATTTTTGGGACCATTCACATTTACACAGCGATCGTTGCTATAAAATTGCATTGATTACTGTGTAAATGTGACTGGCAGGGAAGGGGTTAACACTAGGGGGGTGCTGCAGGGGTTAATATGTTCCCTAATGTAATGATTCTAACTGTGGGGGGAGGGGACTCACAAGGGGAGGAGACCGATCTGTGTTCCTCCATACTGGGAACACATGATCGGTCTCCTCGCCACTGACAGGACGTGGAGCTGTGTGTGTAAACCAGTGTTTCTCAACTCCAGTCCTCAAGACGCCCCAACAGGTCATGTTTTCAGGATTTCCCTCAGATGAAACAGCTGTGGTAATTACTAAGGCAGTAAAACTGATCAAATCACCTGTGCAAAATAACGGAGAGCCTGAAAACATGACCTGTTGGGGCGCCTTGAGGACTGGAGTTGAGAAACACTGGTGTAAACACACAGCTCCACGTCCTGTCAGTGGCGAGGAGACCGATCATGTGTTTCCAGTATGGAGGAACACAGATCGGTCTCCTCCCCTTGTGAGTCCCCTCCCCCCACAGTTAGAATCATTACATTAGGGAACATATTAACCCCTGCAGCACCCCCTAGTGTTAACCCCTTCCCCTGCAATTTTATAGCAACGATCGCTGTGTAAATGTGAATGGTCCCAAAAATGTGTCAAAAGTGTCCGAAGTGTCCGCCGCAATGTCGCAGTCACGAAAAAAAAAATCGCAGATCGCCGCCATTACTAGTAAAAAAAAAAATGCAATAAATCTATCCCCTATTTTGTAGACGCTATAACTTTTGCGCAAACCGATCTATATACGCTTATTGTGATTTTTTTTACCAAAAATATGTAGAAGAATACGTATCGGCCTAAACGGAGGGAAAAAAACGTTTTTTAAAAAAAAAATGGGATATTTATTATAGCAAAAAGTAAAAAATATTGTGTTTTTTTTTCAAAATTGTCGCTCTTCTTTTGTTTATAGCGCAAAAAAAAAAACCGCAGAGGTGATCAAATACCACCAAAAGAAAGCTCTATTTGTGGGAAAAAAAGGACGTCAATTTTGTTTGGGTGTAACGTCGCACGACCGCGCAATTGTTAGTTAAAGCGACGCAGTGCCGAATCGCAAAAAGTGCTCTGGTAAGGAAGGGTGTAAAATGGCCCGGTGCTGAAGCGGTTAATATTACCATGGGGCATGACATCAAACTAGCATGGAAAGTATTATTTTATCAAAAAAAGTGGTAGATGCTTGCAAAGGATTTCCAGCAGAGTTAGGGAGTCAATCAACTGTAGATGAATTTAACCAATTTATCGCTCACACCCGTGCTATTAATCTGTTTTTCAGAATTAACTTTGTCATTGCTTAAGAAAACAAAGGTATGCTTTCTTTTGATGTTATTGTCCTACAAAAGGACATTATTTGTTATGTAATCCATAAAAAAAACTATAAAAACTATGCAAAATAAAAAATGTTCTACTTTGAAAGTAGTTTGGTTAGTTTAAAAATAGACATTGTTGCTGTTAATGAAAAAGTAAAAAAACATAAAACTATAATTATTCCTGTTTAACCGAAGACCGCTCCCATAGCAGATACACTGCTACAGGGCAGCCCCCCTGTGCAAAATCACATATATATATACATGAATCTGAACTTCCACCTCGGGGGTGCGCCCCGCTCACAGCAAAAGCCCATCTGCGGATGTCCTCAGGCACCTGACAATCTTCGGGCAGAGACACAGAACACCTATGTAAAGAAGACAGCTCCATTCTGACAGGGGAATAAAATCCATCACTTCCCTTAGTAAAAGCAGCACATAGAGTACACAAAAGCACTGGCTAAGCACTCTAGCCCTTTGATTGTCCTAGCTGTAACCCCTTCCCAGCCAGTGTCATTAGTACATTGACAGTGCATATTTTTAGCTCTGATCACTGAATTAGTATCACTGGTTCCCACAAAGTGTCAAAAGTGTCAGTTAGTGTCCAATTGTTCACTGCAATATTGCAGTCGCTGATCACCACCATTACTAGTATAAAAAATAAATAACAATTCCAGTATATGCAGTATACCATAGATTGTAGACGCTAAAACTTTTACGCAAACCAATCAATATACATTTATTGGGATTTTTTACCAAAAACATGTAGCAGAATACATAGTGGCCAATATTTATGAAGAAATTTGATTTTTAAAATTTTTTATTGGATATGTTTTATAGCAGAAAGAAAAAAATATTATTATTTTTTTTGTTTATAGCACAAAAAATTAAAAACACAGTGGTGATCAAATACCAAAAAAATTAATCTATTTGTGGGAAAAATATTACAAATTGTATTTGGGTACAGCATTGCATGGCCTGGTCACGAAGGAGGGCTAAATCCTACAGAGGTCAAGTGGTTAACCACTTCAACACCAGACAATTTCGCCCCCTTCCTGCCAGGCTAATTTTTAGCTTTCAGTGCTGTCACGCTTTGAATGACAATTGCTCAGTCATGCAACACTCTACCCAAATAAAATTTTGACCATTTTTTAGAGACATATAGAAATTTCTTTAGGTGATATTTAATCAACACTGGGTTTTTATTTTTGCAATATAAATTAAAAAATACAGAAAATACAGAAAAATACTGAAAATATTGAAAAAAATTTGTTTTTCTTTATCTCGTTTTCTTTGGCAAATAAATAATCTTTCTTCATACATTTAGGCCAACATGTATTCTGCTACATTTCTTTAGTAAAAATAACCCAAATAAGTGTATATTTAGTCTGTGTAAAACTTATACACACTATGGTATATACTGTATATTTGAAAATTGATCAGTCCTGATGTACTAACTGATCTCATTTCATGAGGCCCTAAAATGACAGGACAGTATAAATACCCCCCAAATAACCCCTTTTTGGAAAGTAGTCAATCCAAGGATTTTAATAAGAGGCATGGAGAGTTTTTGAAGTGGTAATTTTTTGTCAGAATTTTTTGAAAAATTTGAAAATTAATTATTGTTTCACAAAGTTGTCATTTTAACAAGTTATTCTTACAGACAGCATAGGCATACTTATAATTACACCCCAAAACACATTCTGCAATGCCTCCCAAGTATGGGGATACCACATGTGTGAGACTTTTTCACAGCCTAGATGCATAGAGGGGGCAAAAATCCAAGGATCACCTTTGGGCTTCAAGGAGCATAAATGATGCATCTAATTTCCTGACTATCTATCACATTATTGGACGTCAGGGAGCACCAGGACAGTGAAAACACCCACAAAATGACCCCATTTTGGAAAGAAAACACTTCAAGGTATTATCTAGGAGGCTTCATATGTTTTTTGAAAATGGCATTTTGTTGGCACAAGTTTTTGTAAAATGCAGGAAATAAAATGAAAATATTTACACAAAGTTAATAATTAATAAGATATTTATAACACAGCATAGGCATACTTACACCCAAAAACACATTCTGCTACTCCTAGTTAATAAGATATTTATAACACAGTATAGGCATACTTACACCCAAAAAACACATTCTGCTACTCCCCCTGAGTATGAGGATACCATATGTGTGAGACTTTTTCACAGCCTGGCCATACCAAGGGGGCAAAATCCAAGTAGCACCTTCAGACTTTCTAGGGGCAAAAATTAGGCATCTTATTGCCTGACTATCAATCACACTTTTGTAGGCCCCGGAGCACCAGGACAGTGGAAATACCCACAAAATGACCACATTTTGGAATAAAACACCCCAAGGTATTTTCTAAGATGAATGGTGAATTCTTTGAAAACTTAATTTTTTTGCCACAAGTTTATGGAAAATGTGAAATGAAAATAAAAATGTATTTTTTGACACAAAGTTGTCAATTTAATAAGATATTTCTCACACGTAGCATTGACATACTTAGAATTACAACATCTTTTGAGTATGGCAATACCACACATGTGAGACTTTTTCACTGTCTGGACTGAATGTATATCAGACATTATATCTTGTGTATCACACAAATCAACCAATTGTATCAAAACCAATGTATTGAAATGGTTGCCTAACAAATAGCAGTCCCTGTTCCTAAAATCAATCAAACTTAGCCTACTGGTACATGACTGCCCCCAGGAATGCCATGTTCGCAGGAATGTAGCCAATGGGATGTACAGATAGGTCAGTTCAGATGCAGGCAGAGACATGGTTAGCAAACAGGAAAAGGATTGGTCCAGGCTACAGGCAGGAATGTGGTCAATATACAGGCAAGGGTTAATACAGATGACAGGCAGCGGTAACACTGCACTGGTGTGGTAGTTATAAGAAACACTGTTGCTGACATACACTGGTCTGGTGACACTGGGACTGGTGTGTTGGTAGTCAGGAAAATCACAGACGCTGTAATTGGTGTGGCAGTGATCAGGAACACTGCGACTGGTGCCTTAGGGATGCTGAGTGGGTGGCGGTGATTAGGGACACTGACTGGTGACAGTGTGTAAAAAAAATAAATAAAAATATAATCTTTTTTTACAGTTTTTATTTTTATTTTTTACAATGTACTACTCTGGGGAGGTGATCAGGATTTACACTGTGATTGCTTTTTACAGCACACACAGCACTGTAACAGCAATAATTTTAACAGCTACACATGGCTTTCATTCATGACTCTTTTTACTATTGGGATACTGTTATTGGCCACAGCTGTCATATTGTTCAGGGCTGCTGTGATTGACCCTGTACATCATGTGATCACAGTGACCAATCACAGCATCACAATATTATATAATGAATCATGAATGAAAGCCATTTATGACAATAATTTACTTGTGAACATGGGGTCACTGTTATTGGTCACAGCCAATCACAATAGCCATGTACAGTTCGTTCTGTTTCCCAGTGTCCCATAGAAATAGATAAAACAATATATATATAATTTTTCTATTGCAAAGTTATTTATAAATGACATTTTTTTTTTTTCAAATTTGAAATTAAATGTGACATAAGAAAAAATAGGGAAAAAAAAATTAAGTTGAAATATTGGTTAGTAAACCAGAAATATAAAAAATCATCAGGAACATTATAGTTAAATTGGTTAAAGAAACTAACTTAAATTAGTTAAGGAAATAAAGGGAGAATATAGTTCATTACAGCTTATTATGGTAAGGTAAAAGTTATAATGGGGTAAATAGGATTTTTTTTTTATAAAAAAAAACAGAAAAACAAAAAAAAACTGCTTTCTTACTTCAGAATGCTCTAACTTACATCATATGTAAGTATAACTCATTCCTTTGATCTGTAGATGAATACAACATATTACAAATCCTAATTATTATTATTTTTTTATCAATAGATTTTTATTTTTATATCAGAAACATAGAAAGACAATGTATACAGTGTACAACGTTTACATAAAGTCACAGGCTGATAAATGTACACTTACATATTTGTGTGTCTGCTGTGAAATGCGGTTTTAAAACTTATACTTTAAACATAGGTTGTCTAGTAGTCATGTTGCATCACTCCCCCAGGAACCCCAAATGGGATCTCTTTAGTTGCCTTTGGGGAGGTTTGCGACTCATTGGTGCGTAATCCATATTCAAGCAATGCAAGGACATTAAAGTCTAACTTGCTGCTGTATCATGACTCTACTAACTGTAGTTCAACCAGGTCAAAGCAATTTTGGAGCTCCAGACCACCTCTCTCACTGTAACCATGTGTTTTGTCCTTTAGTCATATAGCCACCACTAGACGCCATTGTCATTTCATATCCGTAATGGAGGTTTACCAGGTCTAATGTGTGTTCTATGGTTGGGGCCCTATCTGTTTTCCATAATCTTGTTCTGTTCAGTCTGGCTGCCAATAGAATGTGTGTAAGCACATGTCTTGCAGGTTGAGGTATCAAATCTATAGTGAGGTTTAGGAGTGCTAAATCAGGCGCTGGGGGTATGTGCTGATTTGCTATATCTGATATTATTTGGAAGATATTTTTCCAATAGTTTTGTATATGTTTGCACT
Organism: Lithobates sylvaticus; assembly: GCA_028564925.1. Classification (NCBI taxonomy): domain Eukaryota; kingdom Metazoa; phylum Chordata; class Amphibia; order Anura; family Ranidae; genus Lithobates; species Lithobates sylvaticus. The sequence goes on from CM053030.1 coordinate 411,438,357, forward strand.
TCCACATTATGTGGAATATGTCACCCTTGGCTGAGTTACATCTCCAGCACGTGTGAGGAACATTTGAGCTAAACGATGCCAGCTTTGATGGGGTTAGATATCATCTAAGGGTCAGTTTTTGGGTGAGTTCCCAAAGCACAGCACATTTAGTGGCTTTGTAGATAGATTGCAATGCTCACAAATCTTAATTTGTATCTGTTGTGTCTTGATAGTGTTTATAAACGCTGTATCAAACAGTCCTTTTTTTTTTTTAAAGCAGCAGCTTCCCCAACTGCTGTATTTACACAGCAACTCTTGGGTATCATTTTGACAGCAAGTATGAGGGGGGAAAACATAGTGGGACAGAAGGACAGCACATACTAAACATGCCCTCTGTGTTCAAATGATGTTTTTGGATGTTCAGCCCACCGGATGTCCACCACTGGTTAAAAATACTTGGAATTTGTCTATCTTCAGACAACGTTGTTAAAAAAGAGGGCAGGCTCGATGGACCACTTTCCTTATGTCTTTATGTGCGATCTGTCTTCTATGCTCATATTGGTTGCATGACAGTGGCTTTTGAGAACCATAGGTTGATATTTTTTAAGGAAATTTCAAGTTTCTTGGGTATACATTCTTTCCCCTGTCACAGCCATTATAATGTCATGCAAGGGTTTCACAGTGTTACAGCTGTATTATAGGTAATTACTAAATGTGAGTGTGTTAGAGAGCTAAATAATTTTGAGTGGTTTTGGAGAATTTTCCACAGCATCACTTTCCAGTATTGCTTAAAGTGATTGTAGAGGTATTTTTAAACATAACAAACATGGTATACTTACCCGCTCTGTTCAAAGGTTTTGCACAAAGCAACCCTAATCATCCTCTAGTTAGTTCCCTTACTGGCGCTCCTGGCTCCTCCCCCCTTCTGAGTGCCCCCATAGCAAGCCATTGCTATGGAAGCACTCATGCGGGATTGAACCCCTCGCTCTCTCCTCAAAGGCTGCCTCCATGGCCAGTGATGAGAGAGAGCTGCTCTTGGGTACAGCACTGGATCGAGATCAGGCTCAGGTAAGCATAAGGGTAAGTATAAGGGCATAAGGGTAAGCATAAGGGTAAGTATAAGGGCTGAAATAAGGTAAAAAAAAAGAACCTTCTGCCTTTAGAACCACTTTAATATACCGGTACTATTGTTTGTCACCTCTCTATCTCAAACAAATAACCTTGTTTGTGATATGGGAGTTATTAGAGTCAATGTATAGTGTGTAGATTGATTTGTTACTTGGGGGACTAGCTTTGGTATCTGTTCTTTCTGCTGCATAATCTCCGCCACCAACACTGTTTCTTACACCATTGTAAAATAAAGCTGTCAGATGTTATATTATAAATCGTTTTGTGACATTTTTAAAAATGTTTTTCGTGCGATTTATGTTTCCATCTGAACACCTAAAGCTAAAAAGAACCAATATAAAACATAATGGGGGCCACATATCAAAGTCAACGATGAACAATAACTATTCTGAGTCCCTTTACTTCATCCCATTTAAGGTGTTTGAAGTTTTATTGTGCCAATACACACTGTCAAATATTTCCTCTGCCTTGCCTTCTTTTTTAGGGAAAGTTCTTTATACTATTTAATAGGACCTTTCTACATAGAATTACTTTTTAGCACGAACAGATATCATGTAGATGCAATAAATTATAGTGTTAAATGGGGACCTAGACATTTCAGATATTAGTAATCATGATAGGAGTGTCTATATAATGCCTATAATGTTATATGCCGCATGTCACAGTAGAGCATTATTGAAGGAAAGGGTCAGAGTTAACTTTTTTTTTTTTTAATTATGATGTAATCCCTGTGACAAGAGCAATGCCTGCCTGTATTTATGGGCTTCTATGTTTACGTGGATGCTGCAGATGATATTTCAGTGTTTGTACCATTCACTAACTCCAGTAAAACAAGAAAATGCTCAGGTTTATCCTAGTAGAAGTGTTGTATTGGACACCCAAGGTTGTGTGCCTACAGGCCCTGGGCATGTGGTAGCCTCTTCCTAGCTCTCAGCAAACCCATAGACGATAGTAAAATGGGTGATCCAACTTGCTTCCAGTGCTAACAAATGTCCCTCACCCCTCTTTTTGAAAAGATCCAAACTAAAAATATTTTGAAACACTTTTACATTTCATTAATTAGTGATAAATTGTATTAAAGCGAAACTTTTGCCCACAAATGTTCTAGTAAGGATAGAGTGAGAAAGGGTATAATCAATATTAAATGTTTATTACTGTCTCTGTCCCAGTTGGGGAATAGAAGGGTTATCTTCTAATGAGGACACCTGCTCTGGTGCCAACTTCCAAAAGAGAAATATTTCTTCACTTTGGGGACATTTAGAACAACTTTCTATAATGCCGGTGAGATGCAATATATAGGGAACCCCCCCCCCCCTCCCCAATGGGTGTACAGGCAACACACAAGACAAAACACAACAATGGTTCTAACCCTTTTACACTCCAAGATAGCAAAAACATTTTGGCTGGATTTGTACATTACATATGAACATGGGTGCATCAGCCACTTTATTCATGGTGGATTTTTTTTTTTTATTTATGGGACTTGTCGCAGAAATATATATAATGACCATTCTACTATATAATTCCTGGTCTCCCTGTCATATACATGCACCATTCATTGCGGTATCACCCAATCACTGCCTGTGAATCATTACTGCTATTTTCTGTTTTATCACTATTACTCACTTCCTTATCAGCAAAGATAATTAGTAAATTATACAGCATTTTTGCAGTATTTGTATTTTGACTTTGTATGGTTTTGTAATCTATTCAAATGTACGACTCCCTTTAGAGTGTGTCCAAGCACAACAACAGCATTGTAATATACTGAAGCTGCCACCAGTCCTTAGATGAGATGACTGCATTAGAATGCCTAATTTTGTAGGCTTTTTTTAATTACTTTTTTTCTGAAAAGACAGGAAAATAACTGTTGATCCTGTCAGCAATCTAGTGCACTTGCAATTTTCTGTAAACTTAACTGAAATTTCAAACAATGTTATCAGGCTTACCAGCCATCTTCTGTGGATTACAAAACTACTCCTTCCTATATAATGGATATAGGTAGAAGAAGAGGTATTTGTAGTCCAAATCATGAGAGCAGCCTAGGATGAAAATGCTGCTCCTCCATTAACACGGTACAGTGAGCAAGCATTGTCATTCTAGGGCAGGAAGGTTAAGTTAGTGTTAGTGAATGCTTAAAAAGGGACTAGCTGGGCAAGTGGAACAATGGATAACACAGTCTTCTTTGCTGAATTTGCTAACACAGGCTTAACCTGTCCTCTTGAAGCTGTTCAAAACAGTAAATCATAGTACAGACTATTTGGTATATGCTTACCTTAGTCCGGGGGGTCAGCAACCTGCAGATCTACCAGTAGATCGTGGACAGGTGACCGGTTGATCACGGTCTGGGCTTACTGACTCGCCATTCCAGAGAGTCAAACAGAGTTCATTGCAGAGGGACTACTTGTAAAGTTATAGCTGTAATATGGAGCAAGAGCTGCATAAGTCGATGCCTCCTCTGTAGTGCTGGTTCCTGTCCCATGTGGAGTGATACCAACTGCACTCCATCTCTTATACTGGCTAGCGGTCTCCAGAGTGCTGCCAGCAGCAGGAAATAATAGATCAAAATACTAACCACAACTTACAAAGCCATCCACAACTCTGCCCCAAGCTACATCGCCAATCTTGTCTCTAAACATACCCCAAACCGTCCTCTCCTCTCTTCGCAAGACCTCCTCCTGTCAAGCTCTCTTGTTTCCTCCTCCCATGCTCGTCTCCAGGATTTCTCCAGAGCCTCTCCCATCCTCTGGAACTTGCTACCTCAACCTGTCCGGCTATCCCCTACTCTAGCTACCTTCAGGCGATCCCTGAAAACTCATCTCTTCAGGGAAGCCTATCACGTCTCCAACTAATCTTTTACCACTTCCATCAGCTCATTCCCCACAGTTACAACCTTTTGTACCACCTCCCCCACCCTATTAGATTGTAAGCTCTTCTGAGCAGGCCATCTTAATCCTCTTTTTTATTGTATTATAACTGTATTGTCTCCCTTTTATATTGTAAAGCGCTGCGTAAACTGTTGACGCTATATAAATCCTGTAATAGATAAAATAAATAAATCTTCAGGTCAGTGTAAAGTAAACACTGGGCATAATAGTATAGGGCTGCTTTCACATTGGTTTACCCACACCACGGGTGCAGTGCAGTGTATCTGCAGCTTTGCTGCGGGTATTCTACGCTTAGCCATAGGCTTCTATTATATCCTGCAGGTTTGTTGCACTTTCAGAAAGTGCACCACACCTGCAGGATATATTAGAAGTCTATGGCAAAGCGCAGCTAACCCAGGAAAGTTGCAGCGGCACTGCGCTGCACCCACAGTGCAGGTAAACCACAGCACATTAGTGTAAAAGTAGCCTTTTGGGGGTTTAGAACAGTAAGGGTTCATTTACATTTGCAGTTTTGGGGGGTGGTAAAACCCCACAGAAGATGGGTTTTTATCACCCCCACCCCAACTGCACCCCTTTAGCTGCAGTGGCCAGGGGTCTACACATATCACAGCAGGAGTTATACGCCCTGTCATAGTTGGTGGGTGTAGCACCTGCCAAGCTTGACCCATTCAAATAAATGAGGCCACTCTGCAAGTGCCCTGCAATCTTGTGCATTGCAGCAAACAAGCGGTGAAAGCAGGCAGCTTTGTGTTGCTATCTCAACACCTGCTTTAACCCCTTTGGTTCCGCAAGAGCATGCAGTTGCAGAGCACTTGCAGATTGGCCCTATTTACTTGAATGGGAATGAACTGGGGGCTCATTCACAAGTGCAGCAGACACTGCTGCTCATCTGAAAAGCAATTTGAGCGTGTTTGACAGGTGGCGAGGAAACGATATGTTGCCTCCTCACCACCCAATTTAAACCCTCAATTGCCATACAGTACACATGATTGCAACGCGGTAGTATGAAAATTAGAGGTGACCCTGTGCCTGGTGATATTTGACTTCTCCCATGTTGTTTAGGTAGATTTCCACCTCTTTAAGGTTGCCTACCCCTGCCTTAGTCTGCTTAAGCACAGCAAAAGGGGGAGTGTGTTTGGCCCCTAAAACTCATAGATTGTTTTATTTTCTTCTCAACTCAACTCTTCCTGTCCCTGAGATAAGCTCCCATTTTATAGAGTGCTGCCAAACCAGAGCCGATTTCAGTAACCTTGAAAATCTGAATCCAGCACCCTGTTTGTTCTTGCGCTTAGGAAGTATTTTACTGACAGAATTCCCAGATGAAAATAAGGAAGAAAGCCTGGAAAAAACAAACAAAAGCATCCACCACATACAAAGCCTGGTTTGCTACAATGTGATACATGTTTGTTCTTGGGTTTAAATATACTTTAAATTAGATCATAACCAGAAGAATTAAAAATAGGCATCAGTAATTGTGAACAAGCTACTTACTAACAGACAATCTATTTCTATTGAATTTAGCAGTACACCTATGAGAGATGCACAGCAGTGTTTTCCACTAATCTGCTTTTTATCTTTTTGTGCAGTAGAGCAGTGCAAGATCGTGCTTCTGACGCGATTATCTGCTTAAAGTATACTTGGCAAAAATTCAGATAACATTAATCAGCGTGGAGGGATTTCCTTGAATAGTTTTTAGTGGGTTTCTATTGTACTTCAATTGTGAGATCTTGTAAGCCAATTAGTATATTTCAGTATATATTTTCAATTCACAGTAAACATTTGTAATAGCGTTCTTTAGATGTCAGAAACGTTTTAATGGAGTCACTGTTTAGAGTCCTATTTATAAGGAGATTAAATTAAGATCCTTACAGTTTCACCATTTTGCCCTTTCTATAAAAAGTTGCAGCTATTCAATTTCCCTGGTGATCCACGCTTTCAGTTCATAAAGCAAAATCAATTTTCCTAAGGAATTTTCACTAGTCTATAAACAACTGGAAATAAATATTTACCTTTAGGACCTTTGGAATTCAAGATTTTTTCTCTACTTAAGATCATTCCAAATACATTATTTTCAATGAGCCAGGTATTGGCGCTGCTTCTGTAATGGGTGTCACTGATCTCCGCGTACACACGAGCGGTTTTGCCACCGGAATAAACTCTGAAGGTTTCTCCGACAGAATTCAGATGGAATTCCGATCAAGAGGTCTTGCCTACACACAGTCACACCAAAGTCCGACCGTCTAGAACGCGGTGACGTACAACACGTACAACGGGACTAGGAAAAGGAAGTGCAATAGCCAGTAGCCAATAGCTTCCATCTCGTACTTGCTTCAGAGCATGCGTCGTTTTTGGTATGTCGCAACAGCATACAGACGAGCGGTTTTCCCGATAGGAATTGGTTCCGTTGGAAAAATTTACAACATGTTCTGTTTCTAGGTCCGTCAGAATTTTCGACGTAAAAAGTCTGATGGGGCATACACACGATCGGAATATACAATGAAAAGCTCCCGTCAGACTTTTTCTATCGGAAATTCCACTCGTGTGTACACAGCATTAGGGTCAGCATTCACCCATTTTGGTAAGAGGGAAACTCTGCAAATAAGAGCCTTTATCATACCTACCACACTCAGCTCAGCTATCAGGTTACTGGTCTTGCTTCATCCCCCAACTGCTCTGCACCTGCAATAGTACATTCCCTCTGCCATAGGTTGTACTGACATAGTCCCAGAAAAGGTTGTCTGTTCTTATAATACTGTAATATCAGTAAAGTACAGCACAGTCCAACCAACAAAATTAATTTGTTTGCTGTGAGAAGGGGAAACAACTGGCAGGGGGTTAGGGTTAGGTTTTTTTTCTCATGCATTTATCATCTGCTGCTGGCTACACCCACAAATACTTCCTAGCCAATCACTGATGCCTGCCATTTTCCACGATTATAGAAAGATTACATTCGGTTTTACGCTAATATCAGACCTGGGTGACCCACAAGGCCAGAACCTAGGACCTAGTGGATGTCCAGGGGACCCAACTACAACCTTTACAATCTTTATACTCAGGACTAGAGTCCTGAAGTAAACCATGAAGAGTGAACAACTGGTCAACATGTTCATTTACCTGTCATTTTACATGGGAGGATGCAACTGATGTAGCTTTACAACACAAATGATCGTGCTTCTCTGTGTTTATTGTAATTTTTATCAATGTCAATCAAAAATATGCAGGGCAGGGCAAAGCTGTTGCTTGCCTTAATTTGTCTCTGGCTAGGAGCACAATAGAGTACATTAAGGTAAAGAAACAAAACAAAAAAACTTCTGACTTTAGAACTACTTTTTATTGCATTAAACCAATATTAGTAAAATATGCTCAGGTGTATTCAATAAAACATGGGTGAAGCATCCAGTCAGATTATAATCAGTTAAATACAGATTTGAAATACATATAAGCTATTTTATCTGCCAAAGGATTGGTAACTTTGTCCAGTCTTGAGATTTACACAGCCCTTCCAGATAGCAGGGCTAGCCTAGCAACCTCACTTTTTTCTATAGCAGTTAGCAAGTAACACAGCTTATTTCAAGCCCATGGTTTGTGACTAATGGGTCAGTAGTTTGATCTCTTCTCCTGTCAGCATGTTCCTTTTCAGTATATGTCCATTTTGATTGGCCCCCAATGCTATTCTTCCTTCTCCAGGTTTACGTGCTGCTATACAGGAAATCACAAACCAAAAGGTCAATACCACATCAAATTCAGGTACTTATTCTAGCTGTATTTAAAAATATGTTTCATGATGTACTAGTGCAGGTAAAATTGGCTAGATACGGTGACAATTATATTATACCATATTAGTGAAGTGAGCAAATTTATGAACAAATCACTAATACAACTACACACAATCACCTACAAGGTTAAATCTTTTATGCTTCCGTATTTGAATCTGGCTCATGGTCATTGATAACCAAGATGCTGACAATGTTTCTGGCAAGGAACTAGGGACCACCAGTTAGAATGACCGCATGAAGTTTACATACAAATACAGATCGTGGTACTTAACCTAATATTAGTAGGCCTGAAACATAGATGGATTTGGAAATGCATGTAGTAATTTGTCATAGCTGTCATTTAAACTCAGGGAGCTAGTGTCATAATTCAGCTGGCATTTTTCTCACAAGACAGGAGGGTTAAGTTGTTTCAGCTGATGTTTTTCACGCATTCCAGTTCCTGAGGCAATGTCAGATGGGCACTTTAAGTAGAATGTCTGACAGTTGAATGAACTTGAATGTCATTGAAAACTTTCCTTTATGCTGTCACAATGTAACTTAGGATAATATTACACAGTTCATGTGTGAGGGCCAGCACAATTCCTTTTTAGTTATACTTTATGGCATTTTGGCTACAATACAACAAGGGACACTGCAAAGAAACTGCTTGCATTACCTAAAAAAGCATCTAGCAAGAAAAAAACATGCAAACAAAAAAAATATATATATACTTTATGGAAATTACATTGTTATGCAATAGGCATTATAGGATCCTACCTGACATCAAATTTTAATCACATCCTTTTCATTAAAATTCACCAAAATCACATCCAGGGCACCATCTTAGGAGTTATTACCTAGCGAAATAGTCTGGCCTTCTCTCCCACCTATTTGACACTACTAATGGAACCCTACAAGGATTCCCCTTATCAACTATTGTTTTTGCCCTCATTATGGAACCCCTGGCAAAATCCATTTGCTCTAATCCCCTAATATCAACGATCCTTTTGGGTAACCAAGAAAATTCAATCAGACTGCCGAAGATGTGTTGCTGTCTATTTCTGAACCTATCATCTCACTTCCCGCTCTTTAATGCATACTGGAAAATTTCAGCTTAGTCTCCTTACATAAGAGCAACTTTCCAAAGTCATTCATGCTTGACCCTAGTTTAGACCCTGCTGTTAGATCAAACCTCTCCAATATCTACTCCTTCTCCTTCTCCTAGGCACCAGATAGCCTCTTTAACCTCTTTAACCTATTTAGGTATAAGACTGGCCTTACCTCATACTAATTATGATATGCTAGTAGAGAAAATCCAACACATACAGTGGGTAAAGAAAAGAATCATAACCCCCCCCCCCCTTTCAAACAATCACATTTTGTTGCATTGCAGCTTGAAATGAAGACATACACAGTTTTTGTTTCATCCAGCTGTATTTGCTAGTGCAACTTATAAAATCCAAGTGAAAGATATACTATAACTCCAACATGTCAGAAAGAAAAATAAAAAAAAATAAAAACAGAATGACTGAGTTGGAAAAAGGATCACCTCCCCCCCCCTTGTGTCAGTATTTTATTCTACCACCTTTTGCTTTAATTACAGCCTTTAGTCTGTTGGGAAATGTCTCTACCAACTTTGCACATCTAGACTTTGCAATATTTGCAGAACTTCTCAAGTTCAGTTAAATTTTATGGTGACCGTTTTTGGACTGCAGGCTTCAAGTCATTCCACAGATTTTCAATGGGGTTTAAGTCTGGGCTCTGACTAGGCCATGCAAGCACATTAACCTTTTTCTCCTTCAACCATTTTCTGGTCATTTTTGCTGTGCATTGGGTCTCTGTCGTGGTGGAAGGTAAACCTTGCTCTCATTGACGACTATCGGGTAGAGGGCAGCAGATTTTCCTCAAGAATTTGATGGTATTTTGCCCCATCCACTGTTCTTCATTTTTTTTCTATCCTGACAAGTGCTCCAGTCCCTGCTGCAGAGAACCACCCCCATTGCAGGATATTAGCACCGCAATGCTTTGCTGTAGGAATGGTGTTATCTGGATGGTGAGCTGTATTGCATTTTCACCAGACATATCATTTGGTGTTGAGGCCAAATAATTCAATTTTAGTATTTTTTCATTCAGCCTGCTGGGTACTAATAATGTGTACCTAGCTTAAGGACTGGGCATCTCTTGGCAGTGGGAGTGGCCAACAGTGATTCTGTGTGGAGACAGTCACATTCTCTATAGGTGCGTAATAAAGGAGGCGTTTACCCTTACCCTATAGTAACCCACAGCCTCATCAGATGTAAGGGGTTATATGACATTATTAAATTTGTCTATACAACATGTGTTTTTGTTCACAAGCCTTACTAGATCACAAGAGCTCTCCTGCCTGATGATGCATTAATAAAGAAAAATTATGGTATCTAGTAACAATTTTCCAATTTAAATGTCTCTCTAGGTAAATAAATACATATATGATGATGGGTAAAATATTAGCAATATTTGACAATATGTGTTGATAATGATTCCTGTTTCTACAATTGGTGTTTGCATGATTGAGAATGAATACAATATATTTAAAGCCAAAACTTTTAGGGGGTTAAAACTCCTGCCTTTTTTTTGTATGTATCTTATAGGGGAGATTTTCCTTCATGTTCTGTCTTGAACCACAACAGGAAGTGAGAGGTTATCTCTCCAAAGTAAAGGAAATACTTTAGACCCCTTTCGCACTGTGCCGCCACCGGCGTCAGCGGTAAAGCGGGGCTACTTTAGCGCTGCTTTACCGTCGTTTTAACGGTACTATTCGGCTGCTAGCCGGGCAGTTTCAACCTCCGCTAGCGGCTGAAAAGGGGTTAAATCCGCCCGCAAAATTCCTCCACAGCGGGGGTATAGCAGAGCTGCCCCATTGATTTCAATGGGGAGGAGCGGTGGAGGAGAGGTGAGTTCACTGCTCCTTCACCGCTCCAAAGAAGCTGCTGGCAGGACTTTTTCTGATGCCCTGCCAGTGCTCCACTCCAGTGTGAAAGCCCTCAGGCTTTCACACTGGAGTGAATGGAGACGTTTTTTTCAGGCGCTATGCAGGTACTATTTTTAGCGCTGTACCACCTGAAAAACGCCTCCAGTGTGAAAGGGGTCTTATTAGACAGTTTTCATTAGAATAAGTGTCTCCACTGGAACATTTCATCTGCTCCAGTCTTAATTCAATATTTTTTCTTCACTGTCTGTCCTTTAAACAATCATCATGCCAAATAGAGAAGGGGCACAAAGAGGGGAACAGTGGACACACACAACAATAAAAACTTAAGAGAGGTTATAACCCTTATCTACTGTATCTAAAATAAAATAAAAAACTTTGTATATACCTTTAATTAGCTAAACAGATGTATGCTAAATTTTGCACATCATTGCTACATGTAACTATTTTACAATATATTTTACCCAAATTAGGTTCATTATAGTGATACTAGAAAGTACACAGATGATGTGAAAAGAATCAGCATTCTGAATAATATGGGGGAAAATGCTGACTGGTTGTTATGAGCTGCTCTACTGTTCATATCATTTGCTGTATTTGCAGATATGCTGCTTGGTTATCTTAAACATCACTTGTATTACAATTGCATTATTCTCAGTATGTTCATGCATATTCTTAAGAATGCATTTAACATTCAGTCAGTGGAAACATTAATTACCATCCTTGAACTTATGTCATGTACTTCTTTTCTTAAGTTTTAAAAATCTATCTGTAATTAAAACCACATTATAGTAATTAATTATTTGTGAGTAGGTAAGAAAGGGTATCTATATACAGTTGTAAATGATGTCTTTGAAGATGTTGGGAAGGTTAGAAGTGCAGTATACAAAGGTAAAAGCGCTACGTTAGTAGTTGTTACAGCAAAGAAGTCATCTTGCATATGAATGATCATCAGATCCTAACAAGCTAATGTTTAAAGATCAATGATAGGCATACTTCAGTAAATCACACTTTGCATTTTATTAATATTTAGTAGCAGCAAAGATTCATAGATTTTAATGAGCTTCCCTGTGTTTGCTTCATCCTCAGTTGTCATGCTCTCATGGGTGATATTCTAATGAAGTAATTAACCTCAATTTTAAAAATAGAATTATTTTTTTCTTGTTCAGATACAGTACATCTTTCATGCTCAGTTACCTAATGTCCTTTTGTCCCCTGTAAAATAGAAATGTAATTCATTTTCCTGCTGCAGTCCTAAGTAAAGTGTTTGTATACTATGATCTTCTGTGGGTTCGCCTGTCAGTTTTTTAAGCGGATCTGATTGGACCATCCATAGCTCTCTATGGAGTGGCGGATGTCAGTGGACATGTGTCCACTGACACCAGCCGGCATTCGATCCAGTCCACTAAAAGCAAACAGATGGAGATTCGTTCTCCATCCGTCAGGCGGATCTGATTGGATGAAAGTCGGATGGAAAAGGACAGGCAGTCTGTTTCCATCCAACCTCCCCATAGAGAAGAGTACGCTATGTCCTTGTCCACTCTGCATAGCGGAGCAGACACTGACCTGTCATCCACCTGCTCAGTGGTGATCAGAGGACAGATCCTTCGCTGAGCAGGCAGATCTGCTTGGTGGAGTCCATCCCATCTGCAAGGGGCCTAAAACAGAAAATACATTGGGAAACAATAATAAGTGCATTATTATAAAACAAAATTAAGGTTATAGTGTTTGTAATATATGGTTAAGGTATGCCCACTTATTTGCAATCCTACAATTTTAATTTCTGTTTAAAACCTACCTGAAAATAGCAGCAAATAAATGCCAAAGACTAATGCCGCGTACACACGAGCGGATTGTCCATCGGATAAAACTTGGATGTTTTTTTCGACGGAATTCCGCTCAAGTTTGGCTTGCATACACACGGTCACACAGAAGTTCTCTGAACTTTCGACCATCAAGAACGCGTTGACGTACAACACTACAATGAGCCAAGAAAATGAAGTCAAATTGCTTCCGGAATTTTGCGCGTCGGAACTGGTACAGCCGATCGGAATTTCCGATCGGAACTGTTTCCGATCGAAAAATTGAGAACCTCCTCTCAATCTTTTGCTGGTGGGAACTCCGCCAGCAAAAGTCCGATGGAGCATACACACGGTCGGAATCTCCAACCAAAAGTTCACATCAGACTTTTGCTGGCGGAATTTCCGATCGTGTGTACGGGGCATTATAAAGTCTATTTATATTTGATATATAATAATATAATTTCAAAAGGCATTGTCAACATTTTTAAATATGTAACTTTCATACAAATAATACCTGGTGATCCTGCAATGAAAGCTTTGTATGTACTTTCTGTAATAAGATGATTGACAAGACTATGTCCCAGTGCCACATTTATACTCCTATTGCCACACTGTCATGCGCTCTTCCAATGAAGAAGAACTTCTATTCTAAGGCTTATTGCACAGGCATTGTGCCCTTTTGTCACTAATGCCACGTACACATGGTCGGAATTCTCGTCGGAAAAAGCTCTGATGGTTTTCCCGTCGGAATTCCGACGGAATTTCGCTCAAACTGTCTTGCCTACACACGGTCACACCAAATTCCGACGGTCAATAACACTGCGCCTTAAAAAACGTTCGACTGCACTATAAAAGGGAAGTTTAATGCTTCTGTGCGTGCGTCGAATTGTTTCCGAGCATGCGTCGGAATTGCATACACACGATCGGAAAATCCGATAGAAAGGTTTTCCATCGGAAAAATTAAGGGGAGGGTTCTCAATCCAAAGTCCGTTGGAAATTCCGACAGAAAAAGACAGATGGGCATACACACAGTCGAAAAATCCGATGAAAAGCTCCCATTAAACTGTTTCCATCAGAAATTCCGACCGTGTGTACGTGGCATTAGAGTGAATGCATGTAGACAGAAAGGGGTTAATTTACTAAAACTAAAGAGTGCAAAATCTGGTGCAGCTGTGCATAGTAGCCAATCCGCTTCTAACGTCAGCTTATTTAATTAACTCCAAAGTGTCTGCAAAACAGGTTGCAGGAGATCAGCAGTGCTTATATGCAACAAAGAATAAAAAATGGAAAGTAATATTTGTATTAGTAAACAACATGTTCATTGTTTATAAAACACATTGTGTGTGTGTGTGTCTATATATATATATATATATATATATATACAGTATCTCATAAAAGTGAGTACACCCCTCACATTTTTGTAAATATTTTATTATATCTTTTCATGTGACAACACTGAAGAAATACACTTTTCTACAATGTAAAGTAGTGAGTGTACAGCTTGTATAACAGTGTAAATTTGCTGTCCCCTCAAAATAACTCAACACACAGCCAATAATGTCTAAACTGCTGGCAACAAAAGTACAACATGTCCAAATTGGGCCCAATTAGCCATTTTCCTTCCCCAATGTCATGTGACTCGTTAGTGTTACAAGGTCTCAGGTGTGAATGAGGAGCAGGTGTGTTCAATTTTGTGTTATCAGTCTCTTATAATGGTCACTGGAAGTTCAACATGGCACCTCACAGCAAAGAACTCTCTGAGGATCTGAAAAAAAAGGGCCGTACTCTACATAAAGATGGCCTAGGTTATACAAAGACTGCCAGAGTTGCAGCACGGTGGCCAAGACCATACAGCGATTTAACAGGACAGGTTCCACTCAGAACAGGCCTCACTATGGTCGACCAAAGAAGTTGAGTGCACGTGCTCAGCTTCATATCCAGAGGGTGTCTATGGGAAAAAGACGTATGAGTGCTGCCAGCATTGCTGCAGAGGTTGAAGGGGTGGGGTGTCAGCCTGTCAGTGCTCAGACCATACACCGCACACTGCATCAAATTGGTCTGCATGGCTGTCATCCCAGAAGGAAGCCTCTTCTAAAGATGATGCACAAGAAAGCCTGCAAACAGTTTACTGAAGACAAGCAGACTAAGGACATGGATTACTGGAACCATGTCTTGTGGTCTGATGAGACCAAGATAAACATATTTGGTTCAGATGGTGTCATGCGTGTGGTGGCAACCAAGTGAGGAGTACAAAGACAAGTGTGTCTTGCCTACAGTTAAGCATAGTGGTGGGAGTGTAATGGTCTGGGGTTGCCTGAGTGCTGCCGGCACTGGGGAGCTACAGTTCATTTGGACCCAATTTGGACATTTTCACTTAGGGGTTATTTTGAGGGGATGGCAAATTTACACTGTTATACAAGCTGTACACTCACTACTTTTCATTGTAGCAAAGTGTAATTTCTTCAGTGTTGTCACATTAAAAGATATAATAAAAGATTTACAAAAATATGAGGGGTGTACGTATGTAACTATGTAACATTGTTTTAACAAAACTAAATAAATTCTGTTATGGTCTATTCACACTGCTGCAGTGGTCAGAACTTCTGCCTAGCAGCACTAAGGCTGTTGGTTCAAATCCCAGCTGCAACACCACCTGCCCTAAGTTTGCATGTTCTCCCTGTGCCTGCATGGATTTCCTCTGACACTCCAAAGACATGCTAGTATGTTAATCTGACTCTGTTTAAATTAGCCCTGATATGTATGAATGTGAGTTAGGAACCTTAGACTGTAAGCTTCACAAGGGCAGGGATTGATGTGAATGTACAATATATATGTAAAGCACAGTTAATTGACAGCATTATAAGTATCTGTAATAAAATAAATTATACAACTATTTGGTAACAATGCACACTGCATGCTTTGGTGTGTTGCAGTGTCATTCAATGAACCTTGCTGATTAATGTGCATTGAAGCATCATATGTGCAGCCAGAAATGGTTCTTTGGTGCATTAGGCAGGCTATTCAAATTAATGAGCTGAGTTAATGCAGTGCATTTTATCATGCCACATAATGCTCATGTGCAGCAACACACTGCCATGATGTAAAGGATGTATGTCTATGACTCTTATGCTGCATACACACGAGCGGATTTTCCTTCAGAAAAATGTTCGATGTTTTTTCTGACAGAATTCCGCTCAAGCTTGGCTTGCATACACATGGTCACACAAAAGTTCCCTAATCTTTCGAGCGCCAAAAACGCGGTGACGTACAACACTATGACGAGCGTAGGAATTTTGCGAGTCGGAATTCCTACAGACGATCAGAATTTCCGATCGAAACTTTTTCTGACCGAAAAATTAAGAACATGCTCTCAATCTTTTGTTGGCTTGAATTCGGCCAGCAAAAGTCCGATGGAGCATACACACAATCGCATTTTCCGACCAAAAGCTCTCATCAGTCTTTTGCTGGCCAAATCTCTGATCGTGTGTACGCAGCATTTCTTTTTCTTCACAAATATCTGAGCTTCAATATATAAGAGTTCTGAGACAGTAGAGCAGATACCAGAGTACAAGATAACAGAGTTCATTGTTATATGCTGGAGCCCAGGCCTTTAAGTCAGACTCTGAAACTGTAACTGTAAAATGGAAAATAATTTGACTTAGGGGCATATTTGTAACAAAATATTTACCAGCTGTGCTGGCAGTTGCCTTTCACATTCATGCCAGCGTATGCAAAAGGAAGACTTTAGGGCAAATTTCTGATTTGCAGAACATCAAATATTCAATGGGTGTGTTTGGTCATGGGCACACAGGATTGAGAGTGTCTGATTTCCAAAGTAATTTCTGTGAACAATATCATTACAAAATAGTGAATATCTTAAAATTATATTATATTTACCATGTTAAAAATGAGAACGTGTGGGTGAATGCAGATCAAAACCGTCATTTATAAAGACAGCAGATATTCTGATGGCCAGTTGGAACAAAAAAAGTGGTAAATGATCATACCTTTATAATTATGAACCTTATGACGATTGTAGTACCAACTATAAATTGTATATTCAGATTACAGGAGTATTAGGAGAAGGTTAGGAGAAGGGGCAGCAAGTATCTGATATGTTATAATAGTCAGTTAGATGTTTAAATAATATATTCTTATTTATGATCAGCTCTAAACTTTGCTTTGCTCTGTTTTTCATTATGAACAATTTAGACAGCTTTAGGCCACATTTTTAAGTAAACGAATATTAAATTGCTCATGATGTAGGCATGGTTTCTTTCAGAGTAAAATGTGTATGCTGAAAGAAATCCTCTGAGAACTGCTGAAAATTATTTATAAAACATTTGAAGCATTTCATCCTCCACCTTGTGGTGACATCACTGACTAATTTCTAGAAATTCCAGCACTCAGCTAGGAGAAGGTAAAGCATTACATCACTAGAAGAAGTTAGAAGAGACTGAATTGGCTGGGTTCCAGAGATTTTCAGCATATCTTTCTTTAGGAGTAAGCGAGTACTGTTTGCTGTTAAAACTGGCATAAAGGATTTCATTTAAATACATTTCTTGATAGCACGAAGGATATAAATCAACTATATATACACCCTGGTTTAACCCCATCAAGCTGTGAACGCAAATTTGTGTACGGTTGGCGTGAAGGGGATAAAAATTGCTAAATAAATAATTGAAAATGACCAAAACATGGAATAGTCACAGAGGTGGGAATCCTATTTATATAAAAAGGTTTTATCTACAGTAAATGCATGACAAAAACATTTAAAGTGTTTATAAACCCTTCCATATACCCAGTAAAGTGACTATCCTCATGTGATACACAGAGGTGAAACAAATCCTCCTACATAAGTTGTACAAGTTTATATGAGTTTCTCTTCTCTACATTTGCTCAAAGTCCAGAATTTATAACGTTTTTTTTTCTAGTGATATCAAGAATAATATTATTATGTTTTTTGTTTTTTTTATTTGTGCAAGTTACCACAACACCATTATCCCGTAGTTTTTAAGATCAAAGATACAACTTTGTTGGTGTCCCTTGTCAATTTTACATTGTATTTTTTAAAATGTAATTGCCTACTCCCAAACTGTCATTTGAAGAAAACACATAGCCAAAGTATTATTCTACACCATTTTTTTTATTGTGCTTTAAAAAAAAAATAGACATGCTATCTGCCAATAGGACTTAACCAAAAAGTGCATTCTATGCATGCAAAAATATAGTAAATATACCAAATCAAATAATTTTTCAAACAAAAAAATTATGTCAAAGCAATAACTCCAAGGCCAATAATAAACATGTTATCTCCTCCAATTCTGCAACATATCTGGTTGACGAAAGGCCGTTCAGAAACGAACTGAAAAGCACAAAATGAAAAGCGCAAACTGAAAAGCGCTAAATGAAAAACGCAAAAAGAAAAGCATGAATCAACGCTCACCAAACTTCTACTAACACGAAATTAGCAGAAGGAGCCCAAAGGGTGGCACTAAAGAGCTGAAAAACCATGTAGTACGTCTAGTACGTCACTACGTTCGTAATTGTTGGCCAACATTTGTGTGACCGTGTGTATGCAAGACAAGTTTGAGCCAACACCTTTCGGACAGATTCCACGGTTTTGTTGTCGGAAAATCCAACATGGGGCTTAAGTGTCAGGGAAACTTATCAGAAGTGACTCATGCTGATAGCAGAATTACGAAGCAGCAGACAGAAATTACACTTAAAGTGGTTCTGCACTCATTTCATTTAGTAAATCTCTTTGCCTTCCAAATCAGGCAAAGAGTACTAAATGAAATGTTTTTTTTTTTTTTTTTTTTTTACTTACCTTGTAATTGAAGACTTCCGGTCTTCTCCCTCTGCGGCGGCGGGCGGGGTCTCTGCGTCGATCGTCGTCACGCCGCACTGTCTCCTGGGATCTGGTGTCATTGATCCCAGGAGTCAGTGCGGGCATCTTCCGAAATCTCGCGATATTTCGGCCACATCTTCCGAAATCTCCCGAGATTTCGGCCGCATCTGCCGAAATCTCGTGAGATGTCGGCAGATGTGCCGTTACTGCGCACGCGCGAGTAACGGCGGTGCATGCTGGGCCATCAACAGTGCCTGTGGGGTTTCACATGCCCACAGGCAAGATGGCCCCCAGCACTAAAGAAGAAGACGAGGAACTTCAGCGGACGAAAACCGGCGGCGATCGAGATGGAAGATGGAACAGGTGAGTCCCCTAATAAAGGTAAGCATACTTTATATTACGTCCTTAAAAAATTTTTTTTTTTACAGAGTGCAGAACCGCTTTAATACTTTTAATTGAGACAAGTATACACTATAGAGGCATGTGCTTTATTCATGTTTCATGTCTGAGGTTTACAATCACTTTAAATATATTTGTCTAAATAATGGTAATGGCATAATAATCCATCAGAGCTCATGGTGTTTGCCTCAAGAAAATGATAGGTGCAAAAGCTAATGGTCGCCATCCAAATAATGCTCAAGATGCTCAATGCTCATTTGATGAGCAAACTCATCAAATAGAATTACATGAATCCTTTTGCTACCAGAGCCATTTTTGTCTTTTTTGTTTACAGAATATTATGAAAACCCCAAAAACATTACATGCAGTATTTTCTGAAAGCAGACACCCTAAAGGAGGCTCATTGAAACAAAATATTGTCAGAATTTCACTTGGATTTGCAATCATTCACCTCTGTATGGTTACAGAAAAGACTGGCACTTATTTTTGCATTAATCTCTTACATAATAGGGATATCCAAGAAGACAATAGAATTTATGTCAAAAGTTTATGTAAATGTAAATCATACATTTAATTGTTAGTATTCAATCTGTGTGAAAATGCATTAGGTTAATAAACTGTTCCATTCCAAAAACAGAAGATGTCATCAATGTACCTATGCCATGATATCATGTGGCACATGTACATGGTGAGATCCTCATGAGAGATAGATCCCACTCCCACTCCCCACTCCTCCAGGTACAGGTTTGCATATAAAAAAGTGTGCAAATAGTCCCCATCACTGCACTGAACCTCTGCATATAGGGGTAGTAGGAGTCTGTAAACATAAATACATTATGTGAAATACAAAATCCAATAACCACAACAAAAAGACATTATAGCAATGTTGACTAATTTACCACTTTAATTTACCACTCTAACTTACCAATTTACCAATTTACCAATTTAGAAAAGCTTAAAACTACTTTCACTACCAATCATTTAAATGTATGATTTACATTAGATAAATAATTTTTAGCAAAAAATAAACCCAAAAGTGGTACTTAAAGCAAGAAGTTAAAACAAAATCACTCAATTGGGGCACATGTTCCAGAGACAGTTGTCGATACCTCCATGAGACAAGCCATTACTCCGGAGCAGAGGCTTGTTGCCACGTTTAGCTTGGCCAGGACATTTGGTTCTCTTCAAATAAACAAACTGTTCTGCCATCCCTTGCCGGACTAATGACTTGTATTTTTGACCTCCTTCCCTAATTACATTGCACAAATAATTTTTCCCTTCACCTATGTCTTTTGTCTGCTGCATAGGCCCCAAAACACCCCCTAAAATATGCACAAATACATCTAACCTTTCCTATCTGCTGGCTCCCAAGCAAAAACAATACATCTTTTTTCACAATCAGTAAATAAGAAATTGCTAGCCCACAGTGCATGAAGCTGCAGAGGTTAGTGGGGCTTTTTTTTAAAGATCATTTACTGTTTGTTAGGGATATGTATGGCAGACTGTGGCCTCCCACTTTGCCAGCCGTTGGGACTTTCCTAACTGCGGAGGGGCAATTGATGGGAAAACACGTCCGCATCGTCCCACCGCCCAACTCGGGGTCCTACTATTATATTATAAAGGGTTTAATAGTGTAGTGATGTTGGCGGTGGTGTCGGCAACATACGAGTTTATGTATGTGGACGTGGGGATGAACGGCCGGATATCGGATGGTGGGGCCATTACGCACACGGAGTTCTACTGGCGTCTCCAAAGTGGCAGTCTGTGCTTGCCACCTCCAGAGGAGAATGCCGAAGGACTCCCCTTCGTCTTTGTCGCAGATGAAGCGTTTGCGTTGACTCCCCATGTGATGAGGCCGTTCCCGATGAGGACCCTCACCCCGGACCAGAGGGTCTTCAACTACAGGCTGTCCAGAGCCAGAAGAGTTGTGGAGAACGCTTTTGGCATCCTGGCCAGCCGCTTCCGTCTGTTCCTGACGGCATTTAACTTGGCGGAATACAAACTGAACCACATAGTTCTTGCCTGTTGCATATTGCACAACTTCCTCAAAAGACATAACAGGAACTATGTGGTGCCCGTTGGCCCAGATGTGGAGGGCCCTCCAAATGCCGAACTCACAGCCCTTCGAGTGGCACGTCCAGGCTTGCCCCCTCTAAATGCCCGTGTGGTCCGGGACCAATATATGCAGTACTTTGTGGGTAGGGGGGCCATTGCTCTGCCTGACGATGTGTGAGAGGCATTTTTTAATAAATCTGATATTTTAACCAACCTATGATTTCATGTCATTTCAGTCTTCTTTTTAGCTTATTTTACTTTGACATTTTTTCCCTTTGCCTTCGACAGTGGGAATGCACTTTCTGGGCAAAAGGAGGTAACAGTCTCTTCTTCCCAAAAAGATTATTCTCATGTTGTGTGTTTGCTACCTAATCTTTGGTCTAGAGAAGGTTTGTACTGCATAACTGACACCCAAAATACTCCTTTTCATCACCAGGTCTGACATGTGTGTATTCTCCAAAATGCTGTGCTCCGTGTTTTCGTACAAAGCACTGTGGGTGTCATTTACATAAGTCAAATCCGCTATGCTCTACAAGTGCATTGAAAAAGTTCCCCGGGAAAGAAAATTGGAGTGCAAAGTGGATTTGCCTTTAGTAAATAACACCCATTGCCCCCCATATCCTTTTCATTTTACATACATAATGCATTGTGTTTTTTAAATAAGGAAGCCACACATTTAGAAAAATAAAAGTTTACTAGGAAAACATTCCCAAGTGCGTTTACAATCTTCACGCCAAAACTGACAACATCTTGGTTATTTACAACATTGTTTACAAACATTCCGCAATTGGTAAAACCAGGCATGGAGCAAAACAGAACCTAGGAACTTGGAAAGTTCAACTTTGTAAAGTGAAGACAAGATCAGACATGACTATATGTTCAAAGTGTGTTTGATCTTGCCTTCATCACATGGGGGGGTCACCCCCGAAAAGTGGAAATTTGGAACATGCACACAATTTGGGTCTGAAAATGGTCATTAGATGGGAAAACACATGCCTAGAAGCTTCAAAAGTGCCATTTTCCATCATGGGGATGAATGGACGTTTTTGGGGGTGCAACCCCTTCACCACAACCACTTTCGTAGTTCGTAAAGTGTTTGCACCCCCAAAAAAACGTTGCCATTCATCACCATGGTGGGAGCTAGCACATGTGGACACAATGTGTGCATGTTCCAAATTTCAGACAGTTTTTAAGTTGCAAATGTGTTCAGAAGCAGGCACAAATGTGTGTTAATTACTTGGTGCGTTTTCATATTTTTCCTAAAACATCAATGATGTTCTTCAATTTTTGTTGAACATCATTGATGTTTTGCTTTATGTAATCTAGATCTCGATTGCAGACCATTATCTCTCCGATGAGTACGTGGGCACTCTCTGTGGTAAAGTGCGATTTTTCTTCCACAACATCCACGTCACCTAAAAACCACAAACAAACAAAAATGGGGTGTTGGAAATGAGGCAGCCATACATGGATTAGCTTACCAGTAGCTGTGTTCTCCCACACTCACCTGTTGTGGTGACAATTTCTCCAAGTTCGATGATCTCTCCTTCCTCCTCCTCCTCCTCCTCTGCTTCTGCTCTTTCCCCTTTTTTGGTAGGTGTTGGTTTGGGGGTTTCCTCAGACGGCCCAAGTTTTCGCTCCCCTATGAGAATGTCCAAAAGGAAGATTTAGCAACACAAGCTATTGAGGGCGGAGTTTTGAAGCATGCGCAGTGTATATAAAACGTCACACGCCTGTGTCGTAGCCACGATCTGGGAGACGAGGGGAGAGAAAACTCACACGAGACGATCGCTACAAACGAAGGTACAATTTAACGTTGGTACATAAACTAGCCTAGACTGATTTGAACTTGAGGCTTCTTTATGGAGAAGATTAGGAGAGTTTAGCCTGACATAATTTATAGGGTTTGGTGTGTGTTGTTGTGTCTTGCAGAGATTGATATGAAGGGATTCAACGACATGAGTTTTCTCCCCCCTCTTCATTGCCAAATACAGGGATTTTCCCATATTGTGGCAGGGTATACACCCACATTACACCAACAAACCAAAGAGGCACGCAGCCCTGGAGGAACTTGTGAAATTTGTCAAGCCAAGGTTCCCCACGGCAACTGTTGATGATATTAGAAAGAAAATTGGCAGCCTGAGGAGTGCGTATATCAGGGAGCGGAAGAAGGTCGTGAAGTCTGAGGAAACTGCAACTTCAGCAGATGAGGTCTATGTCCCCAAGCTCTGGTACTATCAGAGTCTCCATTTTCTGAAGGACCAGGCTGATGTCACGGAGCCAACCTCAACTCCTCCTTCCACGCTTCCTTGCGCGCAGCCCACCCCTGATGAGGCTTCCGAGGAGCAACCTGGGCCTTCCAGTCTGGAAGAGGTGGAGGAGCCCAGCTTGTTCCAGGTATAGTAGTTTTGTTACCATTTATGGGAATAATGAATGATGGTCACTTAATTCAGGATCGCCAATTGCTTAGTTCCTAACGTGTTTGACATATCAACTGACAGTGGTGTGGGAGACATTTGGGGCCAGAATCTAAACTGCAGGGCTGAGAATTGTATGGTTTTCTATTTGTAAACATTTTGCACCAGTCACTAGATGAGAATTGTGTGTGTTTGATGAACAAATAACTGAAACTATGTCCCTTTTTCATACACAGGAAGACCTCAGCCAGGAGGAAGCTGTGGAAGGTGGCAGTCAGGAGGAGGCAGGGGTTAGTGGCAGCCATCAGCTGGGTAGTGGCAGCCAAGAGGGGGCTAGGCCTCGGAGCCTGACTGACTCCCAAATCCCTCTCCTCCGCCTTCCGTACAAAAGGGCGAGAAGGGGGGTTATGCGGCACAGTCAGCGCTCCGGATGATCAGAGAGGCTTCAGACTCCCTACATGCCACACCCGCCGACGAGGAGACCTTTGGCTCGGTGGTTGTCACAAAAATGATGGGTATGGAGGTGAGGCAACGCAACATGTGTGAGGGGCTCATCCTCCATGTCCTAAATAAGGGTAGGGCTGGGGAGATGACCCCAGTCACACATGTTTGCCATAGCTACCATGCTCCACCTCCTCCTCCTCCTCCTTCTGCCACCCCACCAGCACGACAGCCACAGCGTGGAAGGAAGCGTGGAAGGAAGACCTGAGAGTGACGACCTGGAATCAGTCTGGTCTGAGAGAAGATGGAGCCTCTTGTAGTACCAGAGCCTGGGGACCTAGATGGCATCAGCTGCAGTTCCGGATACTTTGGACTTCACGACCAGATTGCACTCCCCTTAATATACGTACTCCTCAGGCCCCCAATTTTCTACGCTTGAACAATGATGGTTGCCGTGGGGGGCCAAGACTTTGCAAATTCCCCAAGTTTCACCATGGCTGCGTTCCTCTTTGGTTTGTTGGTGTGACCTAAATAAAGGTTTTTTGATTTGAAATAATCATTGACTATTGTGTTTTACTTTGCTACAATGACAGTTTTTCTTTGAGTAAGCAGGTACATTTCACTAATCCTAAAGTAGAATTAACAAGGGGCACCAACAACAAACAAACTCCTAGTAAATGTAAGCAAGAAATACAAATGTAAATAATGTGTTTTTGGTAATTTGAGACACACAACCCCCCTCCAAAAAAAAAAAAAAAAAAAACATTAAAATATGTATTCCCCAAAAAAAAAAAAAACAAGACAAATCATGGTAAAAAAAATAACAAAGATTCTTTTCCGTTCACAGTCAAAATAAACATGTAGTGTATAAATGCTGCAAAGTAATAAAGAAGTAAGTTTGTGAGAAGTGCGGGTGAATAGGAGCAGCTAAAACATGTCATTCTTGTTGCATTGTAAAGAAAAAGAGAATGCGCTGCATTAAAGACATTTTAACATTGCAGCGTGACGAATGTGCTGTGTCGATTAGGAAAGGTAGTTTTACCTGACCGAGCGCTTCCGTCACAGAATTTCTTCTGAGCATGCGTAGCACTTTGTCCGTCGGACAAGCGTACACACGCTCGGATTTGGTGTGATCGGACCGGGTTGACGGGAAATCTTTCCAGCAGGAGATAAGACTTTGTCCGACGGACAAACCGACGAACACTGTCCGATGGTGCATACACACGGTCTGATTTTTCAACAACCTTGTCCGATCGGACCAAATTGATGAAAAAGTCCGACCGTGTGTATGGGGCTTTAGAAGGAGATTTCTTTTACTTTGGGGAGATTTCCTCTTATTTTCTGTTGTGCTTCCAGGACAGGAAATAAACAAAAATCTCCCTTGCCGGACACAGACAGCACAAATAACCTAAGGGTAATACATCTAACCTTTCCTACTCTAGCAAAAACAATAAATTTTTCACAATCAGTAAATAAGAAATTGCTCCACAGTGCATGAAGCTGCAGAGGTTAGTGGGGCTTTTTTTTAAAGATCATTTACTGTTTGTTAGGGATATGTAAAAATCTGAGCTTCCATAGCCTGGCCACATTATTTTATGGTATCATGCAGTTCTTATAAAAAAAAAATAATCCCTTTTTAGTTTGAAACATTTTGGAAATATAACTATTTTAAATAAATATATATATTGGCACTGTCAAGTAGCATTCATTTTATTCATAATTTTAACATATATTAGACATTCACTTTTAATAATGTTTTTATTTTTTAATTCAGAGTTACTTATAAGAACTGCAATAGAGTGTTTTCACTTTATAATGCGCTGTGCTCCTTCATAACACCAGGTGTCCTATTCAGTGGAAGTTTGCAAAGTGTTAAAGTGGTCTGATTTCAGTTTCGCATTCATAAGTACTCATAAAACTGTCACAGTACCCTAAGTATTCATGTACCTATGATTGAATAAAATGGGCATAACCCTGTCTGCTGTCAGAAACTTGCCTTTGTTTAGATTTGAATTTATTGTATTGAAATGTGAAATTTATACAGTAAATTATTTGATGTGGTTGGGTGTTTGATAATAGGTAATACCTTTGTTTTAGCGTCACACGGTTTCCATTTGTCCTGCCAACCAAGATAACATTATATTGGCCATATGTGTATCAATCACAATGCTGCTGTAATTGCAGAGAGTAGAACCTCAGATTACTTTTTTTACAGTATTCTTTCTTTCAGCCAATTCTGGTATCTGTGACCCAAAACAGAATACAGTAAAGATCAGGGTTGCAAATAATGAAATGTAACCTATCATCTCTGTCATTGTGCTGTCTGTAAATAGCGTGCTTTCTATAACTAGTTTAGTAGAAACACCATCAGGCTAAGATGTAGGAATGATCTGATATAAACAGCTCTCAATTTGGTGAAACAAGCCATTGGACCTTCAGTTTAGTTATTAGCTTTTAGCAGGACTGGCTGCTAGCATTCTGAAATTTAGTTTTATCCTTTTTCATTAGAGACCCTGGAAAATAACCATACCCCAGGCAATAATGGAGACTCTTAATGGGCATTGAACCCTGAACAATCAATTGAAATACTGATAACATACAAAAACAGAATCTTAAAGCTAAACTCCAGGGATCATTTATTTTTTAAAGTTTACATTGGATCAGCTTGGTTAACTTGGATAATTATCAATAAGTCACATCCAGAGGGCCACTGGGATTTCTAAAGTCCACTGTAGTAATATGTGCTACATACAGTGAGTACTGTCCTGTTTTGGCAGCTGCTGGAGTGATATCCACTCTGGTACACTGAACACAGATAGTCTCTTGCTCTTCACCTCTGCCATTCACCAAAACATCTTGTATTATTTTCAAGTGAATGTACTAAAGCTGAAGCAGAGTTTTGTGCAGTTGTGCATAGTAACCAATTAGCTTCTATCTTCAGTTTGCTCAATTAAGCTTTGACAATAAAGCCTAAAAGCTAATTGGTTACCATGCACAGTTGCACCAGATTCTGTATGCTCCAGTTTTAGTAAATTCCCCCAAAGGCATTCTCTGATTGGACAAGGTTGGGGAAGGAGCAGATGACATTACTTTCACCACCAGCACCTTGTTTAGTGGATAGTGAATTTTTTGAAGAGGTTTGCTTGATTTCTATCTGTATAGAAAGGTTGTTATGCTTTTTAAAGGCTTCTAAAAACATCTGACAATTACATATACAGGTGTTCAGTTTAAACAATACAATTGGATAAACTTTGTTTTCGTAGAATAAAGCCTAACAGCCTTTCTACCTATCTACCATTGTGAAATGCACAAAAATGCAAAAACACATTGGACTTTAGTTTGGTACTTATTTTTGATATTCACGTCTATGTTCTATTATCCAGAATACAAATTTTCCATAATTTTAAGCTATCTCTATGCCAGTCGATTTTTCTTAAGAGCCCTGTTATTACCTGATGGTGATGTGATTCCTTTCCTGCATTATGTATGTTTTCCACATCCAAGGCAAGACCATCTACAGTGTTGGGAATGGGAGGGATAACAGACATTTGGACTATGCATCAGCACAGATAGCAAGTTATGTAATTATAACAGTGACCGCTAAAGGGTCTTTGTAGGACAAACTGCTGCATACTATCCATAGGGTCTTAGCTATGTTGTGCTATTGTTGTTAAAATGGTGTTTGATACCTGTCTCTCCATCAGAGAAGACTCCATTATAGGCATTAAATTGATCATTGTAAAAATCAAGAGGATCTATTTTTGTGCTATAGTTAGGTCAGTTATTTATTAGTTCTAGTGGCAACATCTACAATTTATACAGGGAATAATACAGTTGCAGGTTTTGATTTTTTTTGGACTTACTTCATATACTCCAGTATAAGGTACACCACACTGCTATCATCTTCATCATATGAAGATAAGTCTGGGTAAAACAAGACTTATTTTTGTCTTTTCATTGCAGATGGACCCAGTTCAAAAAGCAGTCATAAATCACACATTTGGGGTTCCCTTACCGCAACGAAGAAAGCCACTCCCCCCCTGCCATATTTGTCAGCTGAAATTTAATTCTGAAGTAAGTTCTTCACTTTCTGGTCCTCATGCACCAAATAGTTGCCTAGATATTAACTCAGCATATTGAGCAGTGTGTACATTCACTGTATTTAGGGTAG
The DNA here is from genome assembly GCA_028564925.1 of Lithobates sylvaticus. Classification (NCBI taxonomy): domain Eukaryota; kingdom Metazoa; phylum Chordata; class Amphibia; order Anura; family Ranidae; genus Lithobates; species Lithobates sylvaticus. Next base: position 411,466,211 of record CM053030.1, read on the forward strand.
CTGATAACTGTTTCTGAGACATCAATATTTTTGAGGCAAATGATGGATTACATGGTATTTTAATACAAATGTGAAATTCAGAATTCGATTTTGGAATTATGCTTTCTATATACCCTAGAAAAAACTGTTCTATTAGCTATACATGAGGCAGAGCCTGCCACTAGGGGATTCACCAGTATCCACTTATCTGTGTACTGCCATCACCGCAGCCTTGTCTGGCTGAATGTCCAAGATATATGAAATAAAGGAAAGGTCCAAAGTGTAAAATTCAAGAACTGTGAGGCGTATTGAGATTTATCAGCTCACATCAGCAGCAGCCATGTATGGCCCCCTGATTAAGCACTATGGTGTGAAATATGTCAACTGCTGCTTATGTTTGTTGTTTATTCTTTATAAACCTCATCTCCAAACTCACACTGTCTGTGTTCGGGGTGGTGTACCCGCACCTGCATTGATGTCAAATTGGAAGCAGATGCTGTGTCTGTGTCATTATTGACATTAATTGTAACTATCTGCATGGGGATGTACAGAACACCTGTGCATCCCTGTGCATCCCTGTGCAGGAAAACACATCCTTGTATAGGCGTACGCTGCAGCAAACACCCTTGTGAACAAGGCTTTAAGTGCTCATTCATATAGGCATGCTGGGCCATATAGCTCAAATGAGTCGTTTGTTAATGAGGCTCGAGCCTGCCTGGAGGTGCATGCAAGAAGCCTACGTTGCTCTATGTGGACACAGCAGATGTATGAACAGACCCCCAGATCCTAATTTGACAGGTGTGCAGGTGCAAGTGAGTGCTCTTGAATGCACACTGTCTGTGTTCTTGGCCAAGCACTCTCACCCACACCCAGCACTGCCACTGTGTACTTATAGAGTAACATAGGCTGCCTACGCACAGCTGCAGTGCACCAACACACTAAGGACCCAGTCACTTCACTGGGCATGCGTTATGGTGCACGTAACCAGTGTGCACTGGTTAGCATTGTACACAAGCACTGCAGTCCATTCTTAGAAAGCCTTGCAGTGCTTTGATTTATTTTTTATTTTTTTGACATTTCCTTTTTTTAACCGCTTGCCGACCAGCCGCTGTCATTATACTGCGGCGGGTTGGCACGTTCCCATGAGCCGTTGTAGCTATACATTGGGATAAGCGGGATAGCAGGCGCGTGCACTCGCCCGCTGCATTGCGGGGGCGCCGATGCTCATGGCCGACGGTCGCGATGACCACCTGCCATGAGCGATCGTGGGCACAAGAGGCTGAACAGGAATGTGTGTGTGTAAACACACAAATCCCCGTTCTGTTCTTTGAGGAGAGACAGATTGTGAGTTCCTAATAGCTAGGGACCATGATCTGTCATGCCCTCTAATAAGTCCCCTCCCCCTACAGTTAGAACACACAGTCAGGGAACATAGTTAACCCCTTCATTGCCCCCTAGTGTTAACCCCTTCCCTCCCAGTGACATTTATACAGTAATCAGTGCATTTTTATAGCACTGATCACTGTATAATTGTCAATCGTCCCAAAAATGTGTCAAAAGGGTCTGATGTGTCCGCCATAATGTTGCAGTCATGATAAAAATCGCAGATCGCCGTCATTACTAGTAAAACAAATCAATATACGCTTATTGAATTTTGTATTACCAAAAATATGTAGAAGAATACATATCGGCCTAAACTGAGAAAAAAATAGCTTTTTTTTAAAAAAAAATTGGGATATTTATTAGAGCAAAAAGTACAAAATATTGTGTACTTGTTTTGTTTATAGTGCAAACAAATTAAATCGCAGAGATGATCAAATACCACCAAAAGAAAGCTCTATTTGTGGGAAAAAAAGGACATCAATTTTGTTTGGGTACAGCGCTGCATGACCGTGCAATTGTCAGTTAAATCCATGCAGTGCCGTATCACAAAAAATGCTCTGGTCATGGCGCAGCAAAATCTTCCGGGGCTGAAGGGGTTAATTACATTTACTTAACTCTATGTATGTCGACGCATTGAACACATTGCTACACCTTGTAACACACTGTATTGCAATAAAATGTATGCATGCGTCATTTTATTACAAAGTACAGCAATGCAATACACATATGGCACTGAAATTGGACATTGCGCAAAATGCATAGCCAACCTCCAGATTGCTTATTTAAAGTTTTGCGGTTTTCACTGTTTTACAAAAAGGCACACTTTTAAATTTACAAATTAAAAAAAAAAAATATGTTACTTATTAGTTCAATTAATTTCTAGAATTTAGATTTAGTAGGAATTAAGCAGGAATTTTGTAAACTATGCTGTGTTTCTATCCGCTAATTATGATTTTAGTGTATTTTTTGTAAAAATAGTTATTTGATAATGGGGCCTAAAAAATCTGTAGCATCTTTTTTTTTCATTCTGCCTTTCCCCTGCTTTCAGAAAACATATTTAACAAACTTTGAAAGCTGTAAGTTAAAAATTATTTTAAAAAGTAGAACATTTAACAAAAATGGTCTGGCCACCTGGGTATAAAAGTGGAGCCAGAACCTGGCAGCGAAAGGGTTCATGAACGGGTTCTTCTTTTTATACAGTAGCATCTGCATTCAGTATTCTTAGGTAAAGTAGGAAAATTAAACTGATATGTCAATCTTTGTGGCAATAATTTATGAATGAATGTATACTTATGCCGCGTACAAATGATCGGAATTTCAGACAACAAATGTTCGATGTGAGCTTGGAAATTCCGACCGTGTGTATGCTCCATCGGACATTTGCTGTTGGAATTTCCAACAACTGTTTTAGAGCTGGTTCTCAAATTTTCCGACAAAAAAACTTGCTGTCGGAAATTCCGAGCGTGTGTACACAATTCAGATGCACAAAATTCCATGCATGCTCGGAATTAAGCAGAAGAGCCGCACTGGCTATTGAACTTCATTTTTCTCGGCTCCTCGTACGTGTTGTACGTCGCCGTGTTCTTGGGGATCGGCATTTCTGACAACATTTGTGCAACTGTGTGTATGCAAAACAAGTTTGAGCCAACATCCGTCGGAAAAAAATCCACGGTTTGGTTGTTGAAATGTTTGATCGCCTGTATGCAGCATTAAGCCCCATACACACGGTCGGATTTTCGCATGGATTCTGTCCGATCGGACAATGTTGTTGAAAAATCAGACCGTGTGTATGCACCATCGGACAGTGTACGTCGGATTGTCCGACGGACAAAGTCCTATCTCCTGCTGGATAGATTTTTTGACAACACGGTCCGATCACACCAAATCCGATCGTGTGTAGCGTTGTCCGACGGACAAAGTGCTACGCATGCTCAGATCACATTACAAGACCAAAGCTATTGGCTACTAGCCTCTACGTAGTCCCGTCGTAGGCAACAAACGTCACCACGTTCAGAATGATCGGATTTTCCGACAACTTTGTCCGACCGTGTGTACGCAAAACCAACATCGGACAAAGTACGACGGACATGATCCGATGGACCTGGTCCTCGGATAATCCGAGCGTGTGTACGGGGCTTTAGAGTTAGCCACCAATCCCAGTTTTTAACATAGTCAGGAAAACATACAAGCTCTGTCAGGTCTTTATTACTTTTATTGTCCTTATGGGAAGAATTACACACATTTTCTATTCCAGTAACACCCATTACCAGGAAAGAAAGTAAAGGGGAAATCTATACAATGGAGGGGAAGCAACAAAAACCAGGAAGAGAAAAAGATGTAGAGCTTCACAATTGGTGTTAGCCCAATTGGTGTTCGCCCATAACTCTCCACTAATGCATTTCACCCTCTACTGGAGCTTAATTGTAGACTAAAAGGAAACGAGGGAGTAAAAAAGTATTTACACACAAAAGCCTGACAGAAGTTTCTAAACCATCACCATTCATTTCAGACTAAAAACATTTTGGGTGTTATTATTTGGTTTCATTAGTTATAAAGCATCAACCTGTTATGCAGTACTCTTTGAAAAGCACATATGTTCACACTAGGGCCATTGTGAGAGGAAGCCAGTTAAAGTGTACCTAAACCCAACACCAGAAATGTAATATATTGTTGCTTACTACTTCTTATATACAGCGGCCACGTTGGTTTTCTTTTTTGGATTATTTTTCTTTTATTTTCACATGTTGATCTTGTTAGTAACACACTTTCTGTCCAAGGCTGCTCTCACCTAATTTGGACTACAGAATACCCCCTCTCCCTATCTCCATAGGGAGAGGTAGTTTGTTGCTCACAGAGGTGCTGATAACACTGCTTGAGATTTCAGTGCAGCAGAGAAGGAGTGCACAGGAAGTTAGGAATTAAGTGGCCTTTTGGCTAAGATCCAGTGTAGTATCTGTTCTTATCAGTTACCAAGCAGTGACACAGTTCTACTGTCCCTAGCCTACGACGGTGGGCTAGGGGTGGTGGTGGCTATACAAAACCACTTGGTGGATTGGTAACCTGAATGGTTAGTATCGAGAAAAGCTGAAACCGGACTGCTCGATGAACTAATAGGTCTCCTCTAGAGAAAGCCGGAAGGGTTACCTCCTGGTGAGGATGGAGAGGCACTGGGTCTGGCCGAAGGCCGGGTCCGGAAATAAGCCCGTGGGGTATGTGCCCCTGGAGTGGCAGTCCAGGGGTGCCGTAATTACTTACTGTGAATAGGGACACTTTGAGTTTTACTGGCACCCTGGCCACTGCACCATCACACTTTTTTCGCACCTGCCTCTTGGGCTGTGCCTTTTGGCCAGGACCAGAGTAATTTTTATTCCTGGCCTTAGGGCCAGCCATTTCAACATAACAATGGCACCATTGCACTTTCTCCACTTCCCTTCTCCCCACCTTTATGTTGTTTTTCGTGTCTGTCACTTTATGTTTTTTTTGGTTGTTGGGTTTGTACACGTTTCACGTTTGATTAGTAGGGTGTAGGTCCTCGAGCCTGCCCTGAATGTCTTGGGAGGGGATGGATATGGCCTTCTGGCTTGGTTCACCCTCTCTCATGGGGTCTCCCTTAGGGGAAGCTCCACCTAGTACTTGGGGTAGTCTGTTTCGGCAGACATCCCAGAGAATGGGGTCCCTCTGGTTTCAGCTAGATGGACCATGTGAAAGTACCCTAGTACCCATCTAGAGCCTAATGCCCGGGGGGATCAGGGCAAAGGTCCCTTCTGTTTGGAGGAGGAGCATATGTATACCCTGTGCACTTTCTGTGTCTCACTTTTTGGTGTTCACACACCACGGGCTTAAAAAAAAAGAAGTGGATTCTAGCTTACATTTCCTGTGTAAAACATGTGTTTTTTTATGAACTTAGATGCATGAAGTGTTTTTTGGTGCTGCAACTCTCCTCTTCTGGACATGTTGGCTGTGGGTTTTTCTTTCCGTACTCTAAGCCTAGTTTAAAACTACTGTGATGCAATGTATTGCAAATGTGATCTGTTTTTTTGTCCTTGTGTGAGGTGTGAATTTGCCTTGCAGACAGGTGCAAATTTACAGCGATTTTATCGTGAATTTACTGCGATTTTACTGCAAATTTCAGGAGGTAGACAGTGAGCAATTTGCAGAGGTGTGAACCATGTGCTGTGAGTTTACTGCAAGTTTAATTGAAGCCTATGAAGATAAAATTCGCACTGCACCATAAGAATTTGGATCGTACCCGCAGTCAACAAGCACAGGACCATTTTTTTCCTCACACCAAATTCACAAGACATAGATTGAAATGACATTGAAAAAGACATGGAATACTATGCTTTTTACATGACCTGCGAATCTGTGTGCTCCTAAACGCATCAAACTCGCTGTAAATTTGCGTCAGTGTGAACCCAGGCTAAATGCATGTACATGCCAATGTGTGCATGGACACATGGGCTAACACTGAGGGGCGTTTAAAAGCAGACAAAAAAATGCAAAATGCCTCTAAAAACAACATTTAAAATGTCCTGTGTGCATGACTTTATATGTTATTAAACGCAAATTCTAATTTTTTATCCATGGTTTGCTAATCTTTTATATGCACTCATTAAGTTTAAAATGCTTACATCTCACTTTGTAATTCATTTTCTAGAGAATTATTTGTTCACTTAAACAGTTTACACTGTCATGTTTTTCATCTTGATACATAACAGCAAATTTACAACATACAGCTAAACATGCAAATATACAGCACCATTTTCTGTTTATTAATGGAATCGTTTGTAGATTACAAATCTTTGAAGTTGTAGAATACATAAAAGTTAACTGCAGTTTCATTTTTACATCAAAAGATAAAATAATTATTTAGAATACACTTGTCTTTTTTGAGGACTAAAGTCAATTTGTTACATGAACATGCAATAAAAAAGTCAGACATTGTTAAAATAAATGTGAACCAGCAATAATATTTCTACACTTAGGAAGGAATTTATCAATACTGGAGCAGACAGAATTGTTAGCAGCTGTGGATTGCAACCAATCACTTCCTTTCTTCGGCTTGTTTATTTAAAGCCTAAATGTACCTAAAACAAAACAAAAAAGAAATCAGCACAAAGAACATTACTTACCTTCAGTGAGAGTCCCTTGTGCTGCTGTGTCCTCCCTTCACCAAAATCTTCCTCCTCAGATGCGCCTTCCACTCCCTCTGCTTTGATCTTTCACTGTGTTAGGAATTTATACAATTGAGGGGCTCTGACATGCACTCATCAAAAATGTCCAACTATGCCCACCCTTTCCACCCAGCTGATCCATTCATACAAGCTTTTACTATAGCTTCTTTGAACGAATGATATATGATACGACATAATCTATGAATGGAGGAGGTGAACTTATCAATCATCCACCCATCCTCCATTTACAGATTCTGTTTCATTCATGGAGGTTGATGAGTGCCTTTCAGAGCCCCTTATTTTTATTAACCCCCCACCACATCAGATGATTAAAGTAGTGTGGGTGGGTGGGGTATTGGAGGAGGAAGATTTCAGTGATAGGAGGACACAACAGAACATGGGACACATCTCACAAAACATAAGTAATGTCCTCTGTGTTGATTTTTTTTTCTTTGCTTGTTTAACGTAAACTTATGCTTTAAACTTTGAAAATGAAAGAATGAAGCTGATTGATTGCTATTCATATCTGCTCCAGATTCTGTCTGCTCTAGCTTTGATAAATTTATTTTTTACTGTTTCATCTCACATTTTAATAATAGAATTGGCATAGAACGGAAAAATTTGATAAATTCTTTAGGATAAGTAAATCTTTGCTGGTCTCTTTAATCTGGTGGCCTCTTCAGTTAGATATTTCCAAAAGACATAAACAGCTATATGCAATGCATATACTGACTCATACGTACTTCTCATTCACAAAAAATGCCTATTTTTAAGACAGTGCAGTTTTAGAAACATTTAAGGGCTTAAAGTATATGTGAACCCTTACCTTGTAAAACAAACAATTCAGTTTAAGGTAGAAATGTAAGGCAAAACCTTTGAGAATAGAACTAAAAAACATTATACTGTAAATCCTTTTTTTTTTTTTATAAGTAACCACGTGACCTCTGATCTCAGCTGCATAGGAGACTTAACGAGCTGGGGGTGGAAACTACATTGGGTGTGTCAGCAAAAATCAGAGAAAGAGCAGTACACTGATCTCCCCTGTGAATGGCTGTGCAGGGGGGCATGTTAGCACACGTTTGACCATTGGAGTACAGACAGGCTGTGCTCACAGCGCAGCCAGAAAACTAACCACACTAGGATGGATGTGCTTCCATGCCTAATGAAGTCATTTTGAAATTGGAAAGCAGAAGAACTGGCAGGATCACCAGAAATACATTTTTAACAAAAGTACATGGTTCAACATACACATATAACAAATATGAAATGTTGGGGTAACCAAAAAGTTTGGGGGAACAATTTCTCTTAAAAATGCTCTTAAAAGCCCTCTGAATACATAGCCCTCTGCACCCCTTCCTTTACTTGAAACCCTGACAGCAGTGGGGCCTTGTGATTGGCTCCTCTGGGACCCAGTACTGCATTACTGGTGGCAGTAAGAGAAGAGTTACATGTTCCCTATATTTGGAAGTGCTGAGCATTTCAGTTTCTTCATTGGGTGAAGATACTAAATATGTTGCCTTGCTCTGAATTGGCATAGTACAGGTTCAAGTTTAACCACTTCAGCCCCGGAAGGATTAGCCCCCTTCCTGACCAGAGCACTTTTTTTGTGATTCGGCACTGCGTCAGTTTAACTGACAATTGTGCAGTCGCGCGACGCTGTATCCAAACAAAATTTACGTCCTTTTTTTTCCACAAATAGAGCTTTCTTTTGGTGGTATCTGATTGCCTCTGCGGTTTTTATTTTTTGTGTTATAAACAAAAAAAGAGTGAGTGCTATAATAAATATCCCCCAAAAATATATTAAAAAAACTATTTTTTTCCTCAGTTTAGGCTGATATGTATTCTTCTACATATTTTTGGCAAACAAAAAAATCTCAATAAGCATATATTGATTGGTTTGCGCAAAATTTATAGCGTCTACAAAATAGGGGATAGTTTTATGGCATATTTATTATTAATTTTTTTATTTTTTTTTTATCCTGACTGCGACATTATGGCGGACACATTGGACACTTTTGGCACTATTTTGGGACCATTGTCATTTATACAGAGATCAGTGCTATAAAATTGCACTGATTACTGATTACTGTGTAAATGACACTGGCAGTAAAGGGGTTAACCGCTAGGGGGCGATGAAGGGGTTAAGTGTGTCCTAGGGAGTGGTTCTAACTGTGGGGGGGATGGGCTTCAACACACATGACAGCGATCACTGCTCCCGATGAGAGGGAGCAGTGATCTCTGTCCTGTCACTATATAGAATGGGGAAAAGCTTTGTTTACAAAGGCCTCTCCCTGTTCTACCTCTCTGTGACATGATCACGGGCACCCGGTGTATATCGAGTCCGTGGGACCCACGGTCACAGAGAACGCCATTTTGCCCACCGGTGCCATCCTGCCGATGTATATCGTCGTGCAGCAGTCGGGATGAGCAAAGTAGAATGACAACACCACTGTGTCTCAAATGTCAGTGGGTGGTCTAGAAGGTGAAGGAGTAAATTGAATTAGTTAGTTCGAATAAAGTGTGTACTGCTGAAAAATCCATAAAGAAATGTTTGGGAGGCAATTTAAATAGCTTTTTTATGTTTCAATGATTTTTATTAAGGTTTTACAAAATACAAATCAAACAGTTCTTAACAATTCTTTGGGTATTACACGTTGATCATTACATTGCATACATCCACTTACATAGGGAACCCATCTCGGGTGTCCCTAGTCTTCGGTGTGGCTTTGCTTTTCCTATATTTGGTGTTGTGCTACTGTATATCTTTGGCTAGTAAAAGAGAATGCACATTTAGCTGTATGTGGATTTCGCTACCATACCCATCTTTGCCATGCCTCTTTCTGAGGCAGGCTCTAACCTATAAGTCTATGTTATGCAGAGGGAACCCCCCATCTTACTACCCCCGCCATGCCCCCCAACAGTGGGGGCTGTCAGTTCCTAGGCCGCGAGTGCGGGGTCCACCCCATGCAGTCAACAATTTAACTCGTCAAGAACCTAAAACCTGCATGTTTTGCGGATTTCAGCAGGTTAAGCTGAGTGAGGGTGTATATAAAATTATAGACCCTTATCCAGAATCTCCTGACTTTGGGGCATGCCCACCAAATATGGTAAGCTGTCCCCAGCTGTCCGCATCCTCTAAAGCAGTTCGGGGGGGCTCCTGGCACAAAAGTGGCCAATCTGGCCGGTACCATATACCACCTTAGCAATACCTTGTAGTTGGCTTCAATAATTGAGGTATTAATGAGGGAGCGAGATGCCGCAGTTGATATCGATTTCCATTCGTCTAGATGTCTCTTGGAGATCATTCACCCACAAAGTCATATAGCTCAGTTTCGCATTAGTATATGTTAAAACTGTATATATTGCAGATATATAACCTCTAAGTTTGTCATACTGTCTACATAAATTTTCCACGGGGGTCATTGTTGCTAAGTCTCCCTTTCGGGCTAAGGATCGTAGGTAATGATGCACTTGGGTTAGTCTGTAATGTTCTGTAGGTGGCATCTGATATTTATCTACCAATGTTCTTTCAGTTAGAATCCCTATGTGGTCACAAAGATCCACAATCCTTATCAGAGTCCTTTGTTGGTCCACCAATCCTTTGTTGGTCCACCATTCAAATGCGGGGGGTGAGAGGCCTGGGGTGAAAACTTTATTCCCCAGAAGGGGTGCTAGCGGATTGTGGGGGGACCTAAATTTGTGCATTCGTGTGAGTCTATCCCATATCTCTAGGGGGAATGAGTAAATAGCTTTTTTAAAGACTGAGAAAGTCTAAGTTGGAGTGAATAGCTACTGTAGATGTAGGTGTTGAGAGCTATAGAATGAGATATAATATGAATTCTTGTTTGAATGCTTTATATTCCTTTAAAATAGTTTGCATTGTCTTGTCAATTAACATTGTAGTTTGCCACAAAATAGAACGGAGGAGAGTCTAATGCAGAAAAAGAAGATTTAGGAGTTTTGTGAACGTTCATCTAAGTTTTCATATTCAATTCTAGGACTCACATACCAAGGTTTTACGCAATGATCTATGGGCTTAAAATGTTTAAAGGAATCTATAATAATTTACATTGAGAACTGATAGAACCTACATAATTGTTACACAATCTATCGTGTAACACTGTTAAAAATTACTTCTTTAATTAAATCTGTAGCCAAATGTGACTTTTAAACCTGGCAAAAAAAAAAAATCCCAACAGTAGCAACCTTGACATTATCCTTATGTCACGTACACACGATCAGACTTTCCGGCAGACTTGGTCCGGGGGACCGGAATCCGTCGGACAATTCGATCGTGTGTGGGCTCCAGGGGACTTTTCTTTCCCAAGAAAAACATTCAAACATGTTTCAAATCTGTCCAACGGACTCGACTCCGGTCAAAAAATCCGGTCATCTGTGTGCTAGTCTGACGGACGAATACCGACGCTAGGGCAGCTATTGGCTACTGGCTATGAAGTTCTTTATTCTAGTCAGGTAGTACGTCATCATGTTTGAATCCGTCTGACTTTTGGAGTGATCGTGTGAGGGCAAGTCCGTTCGTTTGAAAGTCCGGCGAACCTCCGCTGCAAAGTCCGTCGGAAAGACTGCCGGACCTAGTCCATCAAAGTCTGATCGTGTGTACGCGGCATAAGTCTTCTGTATATTATTTACATATATGATACCGCCAGAAATCTAATATCCTTACTTATGTGATTGGCTTATTGCTTTTCCAAGATGTTTTCAGAGTGCTAGAGATACAGTTTTAGGTATCCTCAGCAAGATTTTGTTATGATCACATGCCAAAGGAATGTCCTTTTTAAGAATCTGAGCAAGTTAGTGCTATGGCCTGTCATGTATCCAGGGGATTGAACCAAGGGAGAATCTACAATAAAGTTAGCTAATATAATTGCAATGTACATAAGTGATCTGGACTGGATTGTTTTATTTTTTTTCAAGAAAATGCACATTTCTTTTGAAGTCCCCACTGATTGCCCTTAGCTCCTACATCTTTGTTCCTGTGATCTGGCTTGGATTAGGGTTGAAGAACAGCGCTTCCATAATTCATTAAAACTTCAGTCAGGGCTCCTTTCACCAACATGTTTGGCAGAACATAGCAAAGGATGTCTGTAGCGCAATCTGGAGGCAGTCAAGGAGAAGTTACATCAAGGAGACATCTAACAATAACTATTAAGTAAACATCATGCTGAAACAATTAGCAGGAGGTTACAGGGATGTCACTTGAAACTTTCAGTTAAAATTTAGGTGCAATTTTTTTTCTTTGTGGTTATTTAAAGTGTATGTGTATTTGTGTATATGTAAAACCAATCACTAAAATCTAATAAAAGCTTTAATATGGTAATGTAATTTTTAAAGTCATTTTACATATAATTTCAATTGGCATCTTGGTATCAAATAATACCTGGTGATCATGCCATGAAGATCCTTTTTTGCAACTTCCTGTTATAGGGTGAGAACACTCTGTATGTCTCCCAGTTGTGTTCCTTCCATATCAGCCTGTCACATGGGATGCCACTGGAGACTGCAAACAGACATTTAGACATTCTGCTGGCAGGATGCAATGTTGTTGTCACCATCAGGAAATAATATGCAGCCATCACGGAAGCATGTACACAGGAAGTGGTTGCAAAGCGGTCAGGAGATCATCATCACTGAGATAGAAAAAGCTGAAAATGCTAAGGGTTAGATTGGTATGGAATGCTTTGATTTCTTTATTGAATAATTTATTTAATAAAGCTAATGGAACAAGTTTTTTAAAAAACAGCATAGAAATGCTGCAGTTTCAATGACAAAGAGACAAAAACTCACACTGTAGTATATGTGGTTGCGCTGTGAATGCTTACATAATGCTGATACCTGAGCATTATGCTATGTTGTTATGTTACAGATCTGTACACAATATGAAACTGAGCCCAGAATATAAGCACAACATTTTTTATTTATTAGTAAAAGGAAGTACAAGAAATTCTTTTGTAGCTGCTGTTCCTGTGGAGTTATTCACCTTTAAAAGTCTCAACAGAGATTTAAGGTTTTAGTTGGCTTATAACAGCTTAGAGCACCTGCTGTTTGTTTACATTGAGAGATAAGGGGAGAGGACCCATGTTTTTGGTGTTTCTGTAATGAACTTTGAAGATGAATTTCTACAAAATGTCTGCAGCTCCAGAGGTCAGTGATGGCTTGTTTTAAACTCTTTTACTGCTTGTAAATATTTTAACTGTCCATAGACTGGGCATAGGTGCAATTTGAATATAGCTATCAGTTGTTAGTTTGTCAAACAAATTGAATGCAGGATTGTTAGTTAGTATAGAACATTGAAGCTAGGTATTGTTTCTGTGTGTGACTCAAATAGTTACTAGTCATCGTTATATAAGTTTTAGTATGACATAATTTTTTCTCTACCAAAATGTGTACACACTTTTATAAGCATGTAAAGAGTACTAAGATCAGTGTTTCTCATTATCATCTATTTATTCTTTGGGTCTGTTACAGTGTTGTCAGCATATATTTTAATCAGTGAACAAAACAGAATGTCCTTTTTTGCTCAGCTGTTTTCAATGGAACAGTAAACATGACTCGCACAAAGTAATAATTGCTTTCCACTTTGTCAAATAAATATTTTCGCTATTAAGAATCAGACACATGCACAGATTTTCCAGATTTTCTCTTAATGTTCACCTTTAGTAAAATGTTACATGCTACACCCATATTTAGGTTTTAACTTGTTACCAAAAAGATACAAACAAGTGGCCACTGCCCCCACCTATAACTAGTCTTTGCAGCTAGGAGCTCTGGAAGGGCGACGTATGTCATACAAAACCTGTTTTTAACGTATATTGTTAGACAGGTCAGTTTGGTTGGTCGCTGGCTGGTTGGTAAATTTAGCTTGGAAATTTCTTTGGTTTTGTTACCAAAAAGATTGCCCCCCCCCCCCACCGATTTCCCGCTGTGACAGACTGGGTGAGTCTTACTAAAAGTGGTACACTTCTGGTGCAGCTGTGCATGGTAGCCAATCAGCTTCTAAATTCAGCTTATTCAATTAAGCTTTGGCAATAAAACCTGAAAGCTGATTGTTTCTATTAAAAAAATAAAATAATAATAATATTGCACGCTCCAGGTTTAGTAAATAACCTCCACTGTCACAATTCAAAAAGAGCACAGCCATGCAGGGTTCCACACGGCTGCATCATTCATCTGCAGCGATCTATAAATGAATGAACTACAACTACTGTCTTTTACCATTGCAAGCAGCTTGTAGTTCCCAATGAACTGCAAGGGCCCTGGTGAGCATTCTCCTAGTTCATTATTCTTCCTGCGCTCCAGTAACTGTCTGCCTGTATGGGAGGTATGGGCAGAGAGCTATACTGAGATTCTTCATTGCACCTGCAATCTGCTGATCATGGGTGCAATTCTCTGCAGGCTCCAGAAAAAATGCACCTTTTTTTACCTGAAAAAATATGTGCATTTATTTATTTTTAAAGGTGAACTTAGCCTTTAATATACATATATCAAAATTCTAAACACTGCATGTACTGACTGTAAAATGTTTCATAATTGACAATTCTGATGCAATGTGTTGTCAAGCTAGACAGTGTTTTTTTTTTTTTTTTCTACATTATACAAACATAGAGCTCCTATTTGGTTCCTAAAGGTAGCATCTCTCTTAAGAAACATGGTCAAAAATAAAAGTAGCCTGAAAAACAAATGTTGATCAGTATGTGCTGGAAAAGTAATGCCCCTTTGCAACCAATCAGATCCAGTCTGGCATTGGAAAACCACTTCCAGGGAATTAACGGTTGAATCTAATGGCTTGCTCTAGGAGCATAAACATAGATCTTATGAAAATATATTATTAAGTGAGGCTGACAGAGACAGTAGTAACAGAGTGCAGATTGAGATTTACTTAACATTTATTTTATGTAAAATGCTAATGCTCGCAAACCTGGTCATCCAAAGCTCCAATTTTTTTTTTAACCCTTGGCTAACAGAATTATATTTCCAATGAGTTGTCTGACCTATTTATCTGCGCTATCACAAGCATGTCTAACCTTAGGGCCTCTAGTTTGAAGTCCTCACTAGAGACTTGCATGGCATTAAGGCTAGCTCTGAGTAGAAATGCCTGAAGCTGTATGGGTTCTTTGTTGTTGGGGAGGTATAAGTGGCCATTTAGGGAATAGTGGCCTCACAACAATGTTATTGGACATAGCTTTGGTTCCCTACCCCATATTGTACAACAGAACTATGAGACAGACCGCACTCCATAACATGTCTTTTGAGGATCTGCAAATCAATGTGCATCTCTGGTTCATGGTCTACTACAATTCTAGTGCAATGTACATAGTAGTTCAGGAGCACACTGGAAATACACATAACATGTGCTACCTACTGTGCCTAAATGTAAACAATGATTTTAAGATGCTTAGAGTCAAATATGTTTGCCCTTTGCATAGTTGCTTCATTTATATTCAATGATCTCTCACAATGACATTTATGATCTCTGCTGAAAGTAAACATGAGCATATAAAGCAGAGTGGTGGTCTGCAGGGTTATAACATTACCTAAAGAATCAAAACCAGCTTTATAGTGTATCTAAACTCAAACAGTTAAACCAAATATGTTATGCACATGATCTTTAATGTAAAATATTCTAAACCTATGTTCAGCTTTCAGTTAAAATAAACCATAAAAGCGGTCTACAGATGGCCCCCTTCTTTGGGTGGCAACACTATCTGAGTTCAACTGCAGCCTTGTCACCCTTTCTTGTGCCCTCATAAAAAAACTGACACATTAAAGCTTACTAGAAGTAGTTGAGAAGCTCAATTTGTTAAATTGTGAGAATATTCACTTCAATTATCCAATCATGTGAAAAGTACATTTCACCTTCACCTATTTTTTTTATAAGAGAAATGAATTGCTTTTCACATAAAGTTAATATTCACACAAACTGTTGAGTGAAGTTGATCAACTTCTTTAATAAATTAGTAAAACTCTGGTGCCCGGACACGGATGGAGCATGCACTCATTCACTGGAAATTCATACGAAGAGTATACAAGATGTGTATAGTGCATTGAGGCGAGCATAAACAACATAAGGTTAAAACTGTATTTTTTTTTAACGAAAGAAGAAAAAATAATTGTTTTCAGTGCTCTACAAAATTAAGTATTCTTTAGTGAGGGTTTGGATTTACTTTAATTTGTTAAAAGTTCATTGTTAAGGAAAAAATAATACATTTTTTGCGCTTTCTTTCGCAGTCCATTAAAACTACAAATCCATCCACTGCGATGGAAGATGAAACCTGTAGTTTCTTCATTCAAGGATCTCTGTGAATGAATGAAGCGGCTGGGTGAGCAGATCCCTGAACATCCACTATGTGGGAGAGGAAACCCTGCCCGCTGTCATGGGGCAAGATCGAGGGGAGCAGGGAACATGTTACATCCTAAATACAAGTACAACATGTTTCAAAAGGTGAATTTAACATTTAAAAACACTTTAAGGCAACAAGTACATATAATAAATATACTACACCCACCTTAAAGGGGTTGTAAAGGTAAAAGTTTTTTCACCTTAATACATTCTATGCATTAAGGTGAAAAAACATCTGACAATGCTGGCCCCCTCAGCCCCCGCTATACTTACCTGACCCCTCGAAAGTCCCGCGCTCACCCCTGACATCCTCTTCGCCGCTCAGCCTGGCTGCTGATTGGTTACAGTGGATGGATTGAAAGCAGCGCAGCCTTTGGCTCGCGCTTCTGTCAATCACATCCAATGACGCGGCGCGCTGGGGGGCGGGGCCGAGTGATACAGCGAGGGGCTATAGCCACCGACTGTATCACGGGAGCATGCCCGCAAGTACTCCACACCATGCGAGGGATCTCACATGAAGGTGAGAAGTACTTGCCGGGGGGAGCCGAGACAGCCACGAGGGACCCCAGAAGACCAGGTTCGGGGCCACTCTGTGCAAAACGAGCTGCACAGTGGAGGTAAGTATAACATGTTACAACCCCTTTAAGCCAGACTCCTCAGGCTTTTCACAATGCTATTCACAATGGGAATACAGCCTCTCATTACATAGTTCTATGAAGGCATTCTCTCTCATTCAGTTGTATATGTAGGTAAGGCAGCATGGACTGAGATGGAGGTTATTGTTCTTAATAAAGAGACACCTTCCCTGCTTACAATTGCATCCAGTCAGACAATGTTAACATGCGTAGTGAGCTTCTGGGGAGCCAGATTTAGAGGATACCAAAATGGAAATAAAAGCTACTCAACAGATAATATTGGGTTTGGGTCCCTTGAGTCCCTTGAGTTATTTTAAAGTAGTAACAATGCATCTTAATTTTTTACCAAAATCAAATTGCTAGATATTAATGTAGCACTATTCAATCAGCCATTTATTTCCAAAAATGATGTAAAGACACACAGTACATTAGTACTTGTTTACAGCTGCAGCTCCCATTTTTTTTTCTTTGTCACTTACATGAACCTCTCACAAGGGTATGTGTTTTCAAAAGATAATCACAAAAAACTTGGTAATAATAGCCAGGACTAAATGCCCCATCACTTTTTGTGCTAGCATAGCATGAATGTGTGCCCCTTGAAATTTGCTTGACATTAGGAGGAGGAGCAGAGGCACGCCTGCTGTATATTTTCATCTGGTGCTGTGCGTGTTGGCACAGGGAGCATTTTCCCATCAGGATCTTGTCCTATCACTAGGAGCATGCACAATAGGGTGACTATGATAAGAGCCTGCAAGGGAAAGGAGTCACCCTAAAACCAGAAAGCAGGCCCATGCAAGAAAGAAAAAGTATAAAACTGAAAAAAAGATAAAGTTTCATACAGGAAGAAAGTGGCTTACATTCCAAGACAGAGGTATAATCAGCACCTGAAATTGCTTAAAAACATTGAGCCTTTAATATCACTTCAAACATAAAATGCTCTTGTTTGACAGGGACGTACCTGTAAACCACTTTCTCGTTGATGTAAAATGATTCTTTATGTTGGCACTTGTACTTTTTTCTTGTTCGTGGCTTGGTACTAATGCATTTCTTTCTAGTAAGCAGCTCATTTAGAAAAGACCCAATTTAATTGCGTTTGATCAATTTCTACTGAACTGAACAAATCTCAGTTAAAGAGACCATTTGTCATGTTAAAATGAATGAATGTTACCGACTTTTCTCTGCCATAATATGCATGTAATTCAGTTAGTCTGGGTCCTTTTTACCTTCTTTGAATACTTGCCATTGCTGACACACCAAATGCACTTACATGTAATCTTGTTGTCTGTGTCCCACTTGATGCTTATTCAGGCAAGATTGTCTCATGCTGTTTGCTTTTTTTATGATACGCTGATGCATAGGTAATATTTCGCTTTCATATGCTAAATTATTCTGTTTTAAAATTGCAACTATCTATGCTTATTTTCTGATTGTTGCAAACATTAGTGTGGACCATTACATACTTTCCATGTGTCACTACACATTTATACAAAGATACCTCTGGATTACAGCAGATATATAAGATGAAAAAATAGATGAAACAAGATTATATTGGTGCACAGAGAAAAGTACCCATAATCCATCACTTACATAGGTTGTAATTCCTTCCATTCAGGCTTTCTAAGAGTATTCACCTGCTGCAACTGTTGCAGATGCATCTTTTCCTATCACAACACAGAGCCTGGTCAGGTGGTGATAGGGCAGATCCCCTCCTCCCACTTAGTTTTAAAAAGAATCTTGCATAACCTACAACATTACTTCCATAGCAAAGGCTTATAAGGATCTGTAGTAATGTTTGATAAAAAATTCCTGCAATAAATATAGTTCTCCTGAGGGAAAAGCTTTTTCCCAATAAAACTGGACTTTCACTTAAAAAGGGACAGCGTTTCTATCAGAAAATAGTTATGTTGCACAGCCTTGTAAAAAAATTATTATTAAGTACTTCCCTCTCTGGTAGGCGACAACTTCAAAATTAGCTCATACACATTTGCAGCCTGTGCTGGCATCCAACATCCTGTTGGCTGCTGTGTTCCCAGCTAGTAGTAGTTCACTCCTCTAGCAAATATGTTACTACAGGACACAATAGTAATGTAGCAGATGGCAGGTGGAACCACAGCATACATTAAGGGACATGATATCTAACACATTCACCGTGGCTTAAGCTCATCAAGACAGCAAAGATCAGAGTCCCCCCAGACAGATAAGCATTATTAATCTTTTTTTAGGGGGTGGCTCTGCTTAATTTTTTTTCACAGTGAGAAGGTTGGTTTTGGAGCAGGTTAGTTTTCATGGCACTAATTGGATGTGGACAGAGGAGGTCTTGGTACATACATTGAATGGTTAAGAGCATTAAATATTGTAAACGCGTTTTGGAGGTAAAAAAAAAGCCTCTCTCTTCTTCAGAGCTTGAGGAGTCAATGGTAATAAAATCATGACAGAATGCATTAACCGCTTCCCGAGCGCCTCACGCAGATATACTGCGGCAGAAGGGCACATACAGGCAGATTAACATATCTCTACTTGCCGTTTAAGAGGCGGCTTGCAGGCGCGTGCACGCCACCGGGAGCTCCGTGAGCGGGATTGCGGGTCCCGTGGACTCGATATCGGCGGGGATACCTGCGATCGTCTCACGGTCACTCTCAGTGAGCACAGTTCCCTGTAATCGGGAGTGGTGATCAGTGATGTGTCACACACAGCCCCCCCCACAGTTAGAATCACTCCCTAGGACACACTTAACCCCTACAGTGCCTCCTAGTGGTTATCCCCTTCACTGCTAGTGACATTTTTACAGTAATCAATGCAATTTTTTAGCATTGATTGCTGTATTAATGCCAATGGTCCCAAAAATGAGTCAAAATTGTCCGATGTGTCCGCCATAATGTCGTAGTCACCATAAAAAAAAAACGATGATCGCCGCCATTACTAGTAAAAAATAACTTATATTTATAAAAATGCCATAAAACTATCCCCTATTTTGTAGACACTAAAACTTTTGTGCAAACCAATCCCTAAACTCTTATTGAGATTTTTTTACCAAAAATATATTTTTTGGGGATATTTATTATAGCAAAAAGTAAAAAAAAAATAATGTGTTTTTTTCCAAATTGTTGCAATTTTTTTGTTTATAGCGCAAAAAATGAAGAAAAGAAAAGCTCTATTTGTGGGAAAAAAGGACGTCAATTTTGTTTGGGAGCCACCTCACACGACCGCGTAATTGTCAGTTAAAGCGACGCAGTGCCGAATCGCAAAAAGTGCTCTGGTCTTTGGCCAGCAAAATGGTCCAGGGCTTAAGTGGTTAAAGGGCCTGTGTTAAGGCTTAATGAAACCTAATCTCGCATGATGGCACTAAAGGTTATATTGATTATATTAACATTGATTGCTCAAACCCTGAAGAAGGGGTTGCTTTTTCCACAAAACACGTTGGCTGTATTTGATGCTTTTAACCATTAAATATATCAAACTATTCTTTAAGTGAGATGGATTATTATACCAGGCATTCCTCTGTGCAAATTCAAGAATTTCGTGTCTTGTGAATTCTTTCTTTGTCACTATTAGAGAAGTAGCAAATTAGGACCAGAAGAGGGTCTTTCCACACTATATTTTAATCATAGGTATGCTTTTTGAAGGAAAAAGCACTTTACGGTATATATCGCTATCTTCTATTGGTCCATCACTATCACC
Organism: Lithobates sylvaticus; assembly: GCA_028564925.1. Taxonomy (NCBI): domain Eukaryota; kingdom Metazoa; phylum Chordata; class Amphibia; order Anura; family Ranidae; genus Lithobates; species Lithobates sylvaticus. The sequence continues at coordinate 411,486,418 of CM053030.1, forward strand.
CACATCACACAGCAGTAATTGGACATACAGTGACTCCAAGAGATAAAATAGAACTTATGCTGGCCATAGATAGTTCAAATCTTGGCCAGTCCAGTAGGGACCAACCAAGATTTGAACCATCAGTGGGCAGGCTGATTTTACCTAAGATGATCCATCGATCAACTTGGGTACAATTAGCATGTCAGATTTTTGCTTGCAAGTATTGCCAGTGGCTATAGCCCCTAGAAATAATCACTCTGTTCTCTCAGCAGGGATGACTCTCTGTGCCCCCCCCCCCCCCAATGGGAGAACACAATAGATCCATGGGAAGGATTCTCCCATCAACAGGGATTATGTTGATGGGGGAATTCAGCAATTTTCCTTCCTGCAACCCAAGAAAGAAAATCACATCATCTATGACCTGTCTTATTCTCTTCTCTCTTCTGCTGTAAATGTTCCATAAGTGTTTTTTTTTTTAATATAGGTCAGGTTGATATTAAAAAATGTTTGCACTGTTGTATATTTTAAATACTCACGGATCCTCTTTCTACCAATCATTTTCAGCTCATCACAACTATCTGTTGTCACATAATATGAAAATACCCTCCAAGCATTTCTTCACACTGTAAAATTATTCAAGAGTATCTGATGACAGTTTCTAAAAAATCAATACATAGTTACAAAGGTTGAATATTTTGTAATCTGCTCTCCTCATGAATTGCATAATCTATCCTTTCTATTTCATTATTTGTAAAGCAGAATTTATATGTTCTGTGAGCCTTTCCAGAATGAGTTATGGCTTACACTCCTTCACACCAGATAATAAAATGTTTTGTCTCAGTCATAAATCACTTTGCTTCTAAGTGCACTGAATATATTACCTGTATGGTACTGAAATTGCCACCATTTGGGTTGATTACAGTAAATAGAGCTGATGGGCTTTTCATTATATTTGTGTTAAGTTTTGCCTTCATCACATACTTGTCATGTGTTTAATCCTGCTTTATGCAGTGCTTATTTTAAATCAGCCCTGTCCCATTTCCTTATAGAGGCTCAAAATCATTTTTCAGCAGTATTACATAAAATAACTGGGAATCTGTCTGCACTATGGATTTGATTATGATGATTGTAGTGGTATAAGGGCACTTGAAACAGCACAGCTAAGGGATAATAGGCATAAACTAATGAACCTCTATATTCAAAATGTGATTAAATGTACTTTTTTAAATGCAAGCAGTATAGGTACCTGGATTCAACCTTGTATCTGCATCTCACAGGCCCTGTACAGCAGGACTTGGGTGTAAGAGAAAGAAGCATCAAAAGAAGCCAATCAATTCATGAGCTGACAAGGAGCACGCTGGTAGTTAGTATAGTTAGTAGAAGCAATTGTGAGATAAATAAGCTTATCACTTTGCTGGTTCTGCTTTTACTGGCCAGTCACAGGCTGGAATGGGTTCAGAAAGACCTGGGCTCAAACCGAAAGCTTCTTGTAGCAAAAAAATGAGGGAGAGCTCCAAATTGAGAAAAAACATTGCAACAAACCTGACCTATGTATTCATTGTTATCTTGTTATTTTTAGCTGGAGTTTTGCTTTATTGTTTTGAACAACTTCTGTATATCAGTGCTGACTGGACCTAGAACAAAGGGATAGACCATGGGGTGGTGCTTGGGTGTGTTGAAGCACCCCCAGAAATTCCTCCAGCACCCCCAAAGTACCTCCATAAATGCACCTACCTGGACCATGCACATTGCTTTGCATAATAGCATCAATCCACCCTGGATTGATGCAAACTTGCAAAGCAAAGTGAGTAAGCAGGGACTTGCTGTGCACGGCAACAGTGGCTCAAAGCCTCAAGTGCTGATAGGCTTCTTCTAGTTCCAACTGCACAGGCTCTCTCAGCACTGTCTCGGCTATTCACTGAGCTGGGCTTGGCTACACTTATAGGCGTGAACCATGAAGAAGCAGAGGCGCTGGAGCTTGCCTGCAGTCAAGAAGAGGTATGAAGAGAAGCTGAATATTACTAGAGAGAATGAGAGACCCAATACACTGACCATCATTGTATAAGGGGGTCTGACTAACCGTACACAGGGGACAGATCACTAGTATACAGGGGATTGACCACTAATATACAGGGGACTGACCACCAGTATAAAGGGGAACTGACCACTGGTATACAGGGGACTGACCACCAGTATACAGAGAACTGACTGCCAGTATACTGGATAGCTAATCACAAGTATATAGGGGACAGACGTCCAGTATACAGGGGACCGACCACCAGTATACAGTAAAACGGACCACCAGTATACAGGGGACTGACATCCAGTATACGGAAGAACTGACCACCACTATACAGAAGAGCTGGCCACCAGTATACAGGAGAACTGACCACCAGTATACGGAGGAACTGACCGCCATTGAACATGGGGATTGACCAACAGTATACAGGGGAATTGATCACCAGTATTTAGGGGGACTGACCACCAGTATACAGAGGGACTGACAACCAGTATGCAGGGCCACTGACCATAAGTATACATGGCCACTGGCTACCAGTGTATGGGGCATACTGACAACCACTGTACAGGGAGCACACTGACCACCATTGTACAGGAGGGTACACTTTCACTGTGCAGATGTACTCTGACCACCATTGTACAGGGGGGCACACTACCATTGTGCAGATGCACTCTGATCACCAATGTAAGGGAGGACACTGAGTACTGACCTCCCATATAAGAGGACTCACTGAAAAACAAATGTTGTACATAGTCCTGACCCTCACACTCTATATGCTACATAGTGCTGACCTCTTCACTCTTTATGCTATGTTATATGTTGCACAATGAAGAAGGCACACTGTACAATAATACACTTTAATTATGAGGACATGCCCTGATCTCATCTAAATTAGGTGTTTCAGGACTTTGACCGACTTGACAACCATAATATACCACCTCATCATAATTCTCATCTATCATATGGTTAATCTTCTTTCCTCTCATTTTAATCCCTATATCATTAAATGTCCCTTGTATACTGGGCTTCACATTACCACCCATTGCTACCACCTCTTTGTGGGTTCTCTCCTCCTGAAGCTTATTGTACACGTATGGCATTTCTCGACCTCTAATATCATAGAACAGTACAATAGTTATATACCTATATGTTCTACCTTGATTTTGTGGGCTGTGACCCAATCAGTTAAACGTTACCTTTTTTGGACCTTTAGCTATATTCCCCTTCTCTGGGGGCTACACTGTATGTCTCTACATTTTGTGAATGTTTTATTCCCTTTTACCAATAAAATATTTGAACAAGAAGAAGGCACACTGACTGCTATGCTGCTGGGGTTTATTAATGTATAATGGTGGGGATTAATTAATGTGTAGTGCTGGAGGGTAATTACTGTGCTATTCTTGGGGATTATTATTGTGTTGTGCTGGGGGTTTATTACTGTGCTGTGCTTTTTACTGTGTTGTGATTCAGGTTTATTATTATTTTGTGCTGGGGGATTATAATTGTGCTATGCTCTGATTTTATTATGGTGTTGTCCTGGGGGTGTCTTATTGTGCATTGCTGGGGGTTAATTGTTGTTACATGCGGAGGCTTATGAGTGTATTGGACCATGCCCTGTGCCCCTTAAATCCTGTGCTGGGATTAATTACTATGTCCTACAGGAGATTTATTATTATGGTGTGCGGTGAATTAATATTTTTGATGTGCTGGAGTTATTGCTGAACCTGACACAAGCTGGGAGTTATAATTTATGGCCCAAACTGGGCTTATATTATTCTCAAAGTCTCTTCAGTTCACCCCCAGGCCTTATTTGGTCTATACAAAGGGAGAAAAGTATAACACTACACTAGACCACGAAGAAACATCTACTTGTTTGCTGGCTTTGCCCACCTGCGGACCCCGCTCAATTGTTGACCATGCCCACAATTACGGCATACTCTTACCTGACCAGCACAGCACACCCACAAAAAAATTTCTGGAGCTGCCCTTGGGTAGACCTTAAACTTTTGTCTTGAAATATTAACCATTAGAGCAAATAGAAAAGGTATCCCAGTCAGTAATAAATCATTGTGGATTTGAGATTCACTTGCATGTTACTTAAAGCTCTACAGATGTCATATGGTGTTAATTCCATGACCATTCTTTTAAGTGCAATGTGTGTGTGTCTATGGGAATTTAGCTATGGACGATCTGATTTATTATTAGCTATATGGATAAACATGTTTCTCTATATGAGTTCTCAGTTTGATGATATTTAAGCAAGCTAGGGTTATGTTGCTACCTACAGGAGAAATGGGCACTAGGCACATAGAGGCTATAAACAACGTAAGGCTCTCACACCTGTTTAGTTCTTCTTTGTGTGTTTTTTTTTTTTACTAGTAGATTCAGGTTGTATATTGGAAATCCTGGAAGTCTTTCCAGTTAGGCAGTGAGTACAGGCTTTTCTGTGATGGCTTCTGTCAATGCAGGGATTGGACTAAGCCTGGTTGGCTTTGTAGTTTTATTGATGGCTTCTGGAAATGTCAGGGGAAAAAGCAGCATTACTGTCTGGCCGAAGTCCTTAGGCACTTTGTTTTCACAGTGCATGTGAGGCTTCCCTTCTGCCTGCTGTCCTCTCATTTTACTGCTAGTGCAGGGGAATTCCACAATGTTTGTGCCAGGGATTTAACAAACAGCTTCTGACAGCCTCTAAGAGACACAATGAAAGTGTATACACATCCCTCTGGATATCACCCCACCAGCAGTGACATTGGTCAAACTGTCTTACTTGTATTTTCAAATTCACTTCAAGTTCAGCTGGTTGTGAGTTTTCCTGGAGTAGTTGGGTAGCACCTTTCTGACTGGGAGCATATCTGGTGCTAAACAGGAAGGTTATTGTCCTACAGTTAAAAACCTACCCACTCATGACCTAATTTGCGCTATGTGCAAGGTTTCTTACAGATCCCATTCGGAATCTTCTACACCAATTGCTATTTATGATACCCCCTTTTATATTTGGGCACTCATTCCTCCTGCCTCACAGTGGAAGTAATTTTCTTTTGTTTTGTAAATATTTGTAAATATTTTATGACTATTTTATGTTAGTGCAATGTATCCTTGCTTAAACAGGAGAAGACAGTATTATTTTTATTTATTTGCCCTCTAAACAATTCCCTATGCTGGCAAATGTGTTAACAAATAGTCAACTCCTACTGTAGTCAACCCAACTTTCATCTTATTAACGCTTTAAGCCATGCTTGTCTCCACACTTATTTCCCAGGCTTGACTGACTGTTCAAAATTCCAAATCTAGAATTTTTCATTAAGGCTGGCCATACACCTTTCATTTCTTTTTGTTGCCCTTTATGCTTTTCTTTCTCTAAAACTTTTTACCTTGTCTACTTCCATGGGTCAAAGCTCAGGGCTTTCCAGTCATTCTCATAGTTTTTGATTGACCTCTGAGAGTCTGGTATGCCAATCTTGTTCGCCTGTTAACTGATGCTCCGTGACCTCTACCAGATTTGCCAGATCTTTTATTTCAAACACTGACCTTCCACCCTGCTTCTTAGTTGCTGGCTTGATGGCCTGGCTGTTTTAACCCAGGTTTTGTGAGACAGTGGAATTTCAGATTAAGGAAGCTGTGTCCCTTAATGGACTCTGAGATTTTAGTACAAAAATCCTATTATTACTGTTTTTCACACCATAATTTAAAGTGACTGTGCAAGATTAATTTAAAGTTAGAACAGTCTGTAGGTTTTATTTAGTAAAACATGAAAGGAGACAAAGTGGATTTTATTTGTATGTATTTCAAGTATTCAGTCAGATGAAGGAAAAGCTTAGATGTTGGAAGTGAGCACAGATTGACTTAATTTCACCTTACTTCATACTTTATGTCTTCCCTAGGTGCTGACAGACTAAGATGTTAGCTGTGAAATAAGCTAGGCATAGAAGACAAACACAATAGGAGAGCCATCTTGCTCTATTGTTGGTCTTTTTACATGTGGTACTATGTCTTCTTAATTTTTACAAAAAATGGCTGTAAGCCCAGGTTTTTACAGAAAACTTCTGTAAGCCTAGGAACTCGTATGAATTCACTCCCGCATTTCAGTCCCGATTTCGGCTGCAATTTCAGAGACATCTGTGCAGGTTTCTGCACAGATGTAAATCGCAAAAAGTAGTACAGAAACTACTTTTTTAAATCGCTGCAGCGCCGCAGATGCAGCGTCGCACCGATTAGGACGGTGCCATTGACCGCAATTGCTGCCGATTTGATATACGATTTGACATGTCAAATTGCATGTCAAAACTCTTCAGTTTGAACCAGGGCTAAACGTAGGAAACAAGTTCTTTGCAGGAAACATTTTCCACAAATTAGGAAAATAGCTATAGCAAATAATTTATGTTAAAGAGCATGAATATATTTTCGTCTCATGCACACCACATGGGAGTTTTAGAAATGTTAGAAAACTATTTGAAGAAAATTCATGTGAATTATTGGAGTATGAACAGGGACTGCAACAGAGTCAAAAACACCATTTACTTGTCACCCAAGCCTCCCTACCCCCATTGCTTTATTTTTTCCCTCCATTAGTAGGGCATTCAATGTGCATAACTGAATAAAAGCATTACAGTTGCTAAGTCTGCAGTACTTTGTGTCATAAGTGTGACATTCTAGGATCAAATGTCATGAAACAACATTTGCTGATGTAGTCATGCTACATTAGTGATGATGCCCCCTCATGTTCAATGACTGGGTTTGAATATTTAATCATGTGGCTTAGTTACTTTGCATGCCAGTATTATGGGAAATGCTCATGGAAGGCTTTGAACTAGCAGCCTTTGCTTACAGGGAGAGGTAGTGAAAGGATGAGACAGAATTTGAAAATATAGAGCTAGAGTTGATCCAAAATACCTAAGTTCCCTTGAATTATGAAAGGCAGAACAAAAGGATCCTAACACGGAAACCAGTCACATTAGCGATGTAAATACAATTTTTGATAAACAATAAAAATAATAAAAATGTGATGGATAAAAAAATAAAAACATCATCTCCCATAAACCATAAAAAGATAAGCCTATCCTGGTAATGAATGTAAATGTCAGTACATAAGATGAATAACCTTAGCAAGGGATCACAGATAACCCTTTCCAGAATACTTGCCCCCCCCCCCTGTATTAGATACCTGGTTGCACTGGGAGCCTGGGAGTCATGAGTGATCTCTGGTCCATATTAGGGGTATTCACTTTACTAAACCAAAATCCAATATATCCCTCATGCCCATTGAGGTATAGCCAGTATAAAACATAGACTCCAAGGTCAGCAATAAAGATGTGTCAGTATATATGCAGCTGTCCCTTAAACTGTATACCAAGGGTTTCCAAACAATGTGTGCCAAAAACTCAAAAGAAAGGAAAGCACAACCTAGCACAATAAACCTTTAGATAAGCAAACATAGACGACAACAATATGATTGCACTCAAATTGTTCAAATGAAAAATGCATCCTGAACATGTCCACCACAACCTCTGAATATACACCCACCCATCTCTGAAATTACTTTACCCGAGTGTCAGCAGGAGAAACCTATGTACAGTGCAAGATCTAGCTGTCACTGTCAGAGCCCGATAGGAAGCTGTAACAACCCGTTGGCCTCACCTGCAGATGATTCAAAAGAGATAGGAACCCAGAGAGAGAGAGACACACACACAAATCACTGGTGGTGATAGATATTAGTTATAGGTTCACCCAGACTAACTTGGGTTACACTTTTATTTAGGCTGTGTCGTTTAGGCTAGCCGACACACCACGAAAAGGAGCAAGGGCAACCACCGCGAAACTTACGAGGAGTTACATGAAAGTGAAGTCCCCCAGAGCCCCGGGGTTATCTACATACAAATTTTATATATATTTTTTTGTCTTCAGCAAACTGTTTGTGGGCTTTCTTGTGCATTCTTGTGCATTCTTGTGCATCATCTTTAGAAGAGGCTTCCTTCTAGAATGACAGCCATGCAGACTAATTTGATGCAGTGTTTATGATCTGAGCACTGACAGGCTGACCCCCCCCCCCACCCCTTCAAAAAGATGGGCACCCCTGCTGTATATCTTGGACTTTGATCTTACATGTATCAACTGCCATGTGCCCTTGGTATTTTTTTAATCTTTAAGTACTCATGGATTTAGGAGCATACAACCTATTACAGGTTGGATCATCAATAATAAACATTTGTTCATGAAAGTTCAAAAGCTGTCTGAGGACACAAATGCTTTGCCTTTGGCAAGCCATTGAGTATGGCATGTTTCTGTGCTCAAAGCTGAAAGTCATTAGCTGTGTGATCTTTCAGTTGTCTCATTTTCTTATCTGAAATAGGAAAGCAGGACATAATTAAATGCACTTGAGTTTCAAGTGCTTCATCAATAGTGTTCTTGTCTTTGAGTGCTTGCCTGCTTAGGGTATCAGCAACTAAAATCCTGTTCCTAGGATTTAACGTCACTGCAATGGTTGTCATACTTTTTATATATAACCTATATATATCTAAATCAGTGACTTAAAAACATTAATTATGTGTTTCTCTCCCTGCAACAATAGAGCACTAAGGCTTTTTTTCTGACGCACCAACCTGAAATGCCACTTTTTCACATGCCATAGTATGCTAAGATTCCAGAAGTAACAATAAATTGCTTTGTCAAATGCATTATTCTTTTGAGATTTCTTTTGAAAGACTGTTTTTTTTTTAGAGCTTTCTTACTAGGGACAAAATAAATAAATAAATATGAGTGATTTTTTTTACAGGTAACTGCCTATTGCTCCGAACTTTTTCAAGCTCTGACTGATTTTCAGATTGTCTCATGCCAAGTCTTAGAAAAAGATCAGCACCTTGAATTATTCATTTCCCTTATACTTTGGGGGATTTTGTTCCAAATACAGTTCTGTCATGAATTATTTCATAAATATCAATGAAAGAACAGTCTCTGACTGGGTAGTTTTAGGCCTTTTATAAGCTGATCAGTCAGTTCACTTTGCACTCTGTTGTAGAATTTGTATCTGGTAACACTTGGGCTTGCATTTGAAGTTACATATTCATTGTATCCTTGAGCTGCTTGCCCTCTTTATCAGGCATGTCTCCTGATGTGTAATAAATGTCTTTGCTTTCTCCTCAACCGGTTATAGCAAATAACACACTTCTTTCTCTTCACTTCTCAATATGAGATCACCATGTTATTTAAACCTTTTCCATTGTCTGATAAGTTTACAATGTACCAGTACTTGCTATATGTGTGTATGCCACAAAACTCTAATTTCTGCTAAAGTGAACCTAACCTGGCCAAAAATTTGTAATTTAATAAAGTTGAAATACAGGGACCTTGTGGTGCCTGCAAATATCTGTGTTATGCCGCGTAAACACGGTCGGAATTCTCGTCGGAAAAAGCTCTGATGGTTTTCCCATCGGAATTCCGACGGAATTTCGCTCAAACTGTCTTGCCTACACACGGTCACACCAAATTCCGACGATCAATAACACCACAGCATACAACACGTTCGACTGCACTATAAAAGGGAAGTTTAATGCTTCTGAGCATGCGTTGAATAGTTTACGAGCATGCGTCAGAATTTTGCGTGTCGGAATTGCATACACACGATCGGAAAATCCGATAGAAAGGTTTTCCATTGGAAAAATTAAGAACAGGTTCTCAATCCAAAGTCCTTCGGAAATTCCAACAGAAAAAGACCGATGGGCATACACACGGTTGGAAAATTCGATGAAAAGCTCCCATCGGACTGTTTCCATCGGAAATTCCGAACGTGTGTACGTGGCATTATCAGTCCCTGTGTCAATCCTTGGATTCTAGGTCCAGGCTGTACATTGAGCCTTGACTTTTTTTCAGTTAAGATTAAAGGGGAACTAAAGTTCTGCTGTTGTTTGCTGCAAGCAAGTAAAGGTAGGGTATAGTAAGGTAAAGTAAGTAAAAACTACTTTTACTTCCACTTTCAGCCCCAACCTGTTGGCTGTGAGGTCTGCCACTTTCTTTCAACTATCAAATGCTTTAGTAGACATTGTAACATTTGACAGTTGAATCACAGGGACAAGTCTTAATCTAAACTTGCAATCTAGTTTCTAGTTTACATCCCATGCCTTGTATCCATGAGGCCTCTAACTGGACACAGGGACCATAAGGTCCCTGCACTTTAGCTCAGTCATTAAGAGCTCATGTACCCTACAGCTTCTAAACTTGAGTTTAGGAGCTTTTGGAGTTCTTTTGCAAAGCTCCTAAACTCAGCTCCATAAAAGCATAGGTGTCCATGTACATATAGGCTTTTACAAGAGTTTAGAAGCTGCTGTGGTTAGGGGAGGTTCAACCTCTCTCTCCTCAACGTGGAAAGAATCCTGGTCAGGACAGGAATGCTTTAACCGCCAGCCTCAAAACGCTGCAAAATCGTGGTAAAACCGTGGCACAATTTTGCCGCACTTTGCGTTTTCCCACAGCCGATGGTCAACCTAGTCTGGGTGTACATGAGGCCTAACTTGAAAACATGACTGCGCCAGGATAGGTTCAGTCAATGCACATTAGACTGTGCTTTCTGCACGAGAACTGTACATTTTTAATGCAGAACTAAACTGCTTCAATCACACCTCCAACCAACAATTACAAACATGAAGATTATACTCTGTTGTGGTGCCATATTAGTCATCCTAGTTTTCATACATTTTGTAGAAAAAATTACATAGTGGAGATCCATTTATGCCAATGACATCAACAAGCAGGTGGTCTTTCTGATTAGATGAGAATCATGTACCACCTGTATGAACAGCACTCTTGGAAAGATGTTTGTACCCATCTTAAAGCGTTCAGAAACTGAATATTGATCCCATCTACTAACACATACATTGTTGAATGTTCAGTGGTAGATTTGTTTTTACATTTTATGCAGAACAAAGTGTTCTGTTGTCTACATTCATTAAAACCTTAAACACAAAAGTTGTAAGTCTTATATGGTTATACTGTTGAAAAGTTTTAAAAGGCAAACTTTCTATGCTATGCAACTCATGGCAACATACTAAAATGTGGTGACAATATGGGTTTTATCTGTAGATTTGTTTCTGCATCTCCATAATTGTTTCTGCATTTGCTCCACATGGATAATTTTCAGCCTTCCATACAATTTTTTTTTATAATCCACATTCTAAAGCAAAAATATTGTTCTTGAAGCATTGTGAACCAGCTGTTGTCAATAAGCTGAAACCAGCAGAGATTAAGTATACTCTATTCACATTACACCGTAAAATCTGTTTTTAATTAAATCTACACTAAAACAAATGCAGAATAAGGTCCCAGTGGAGAATGCAAATAGACATTCTTTTTATTTCCCAGATAACATTTCCTCTAGAACTGCTCAGGACATCACATATTAAGGGCTTAAATAATTGTTAGCTTTTCTAAGACTAGTGAGGGGTGACATGCCATAATTTGTTTCTCAGGTTTGTTTCTTTGTGTGTTGTGAGCTTTGTAATCAGTACAATCAAACAAAATACTTATGTTACAGTTTTGGTTCATGGCAAATTGTTATGTTTCAGTGATAACAAATGGAAGCAGCAATACTTTCATAAATGGCACATTCTATTATCAGCTGTCACCTGAAATGCAACAGAATTATTTTTTCTGGTCTTATCCTAATAGCACGCTGACATTTCAAGATGAAATTTAGATGAAAAAAAGGACTTTGCAAATAATGTACAGAAAATAAGTTTCAAAAATCCATGAGTACAGATATCTTTATATTCAAGGAAAACTACAGTATTTTTATCATGATATTTATTCAGTAAAACATTTTTTTTCTCTGGTTTATTATGTATTTAGGACATTTCTAAAAAAAAAAAAAAAAAATTATAATCTATTTATAGGGTCTGTTAGTATTCTAACAAAGAGGGACAACTCCGTATCACTCTTATTAACAACAATGGGACCTCTGTTGCTAAAAGACATTGGGGGGAATTCAGTAAAAGTATTAGTACGCTTTTCTGGTTGCAGTTTCCTTAAGAACTATTTGCTCCTAATTCAGGCAAGGATTTGCACCAGTGTTAGTAAAATTACCGACATGGGAGACTAATTTAGATAGTGACAGCCACAGATTCTTAACCACTTCAACACTGGGCACCTTTACCCCCTTCCCGCCCCGGCCAATTTTCAGCTTTTAGTGCTGTCACACTTTGAATGGCAATTGCGCTGTCATGCAACACTGTACCCAAACTACATTTTTATAATTTTGTTCACACAACTAGAGTTTTTTTTGGTGTTATTTAATCACCACTGGGTTTTTTATTTTTTGCTAAATAAATGAAAAAAGACCAAACAATTTTATTTGTTTCTGTTTACATTACATTTTGACAAATAAATAATATTTTTTCATACATTTAGGTCAAAATGTATTCTGCTACATTTCTTTGGTGGAAATAACCAAAATCAGTGTATATTATTTTGTCTTTATGAAAGTTATAGAGTTCACAAACTATAGTATATACTGTATCTTAAAATCATTTAATCCTGATGGACTGTTGGCCTATATCCTTTCTTGAGGCTCAAAAATATCAGGACAGTACAGATATCCCCCAAATTACCTCTTTTTGGAACGTAGACAGTGAATGAATGAATGAATGAATAACTTGTATAGCGCTACAATGCGAACTGAATCGCCTCAAGGCGCTGTATTGGCGTATGGTTATCAAGCTTCTAGAAGAGGTAGGTCTTGAGTTTCTTCCTAAAGGCCTGATGGTTTTCTTCCATGCGAATGTCGATTGGTAGAGCGTTCCATAGCCGTGGTCCCTGGACAGCGAATCTCCGTTCCCCCTTTGATTTGTAGCGGGATTTAGGAATGAGGAGAAGATTTTGATTAGCCGATCGAAGACTGCGATTTGGTGTGTAGTGTTTTATTTCCTCGCGAAGGTATTGCGGAGCGTTTCCATGTGTGCATTTGTGGGTGAGGCAGAGGGTCTTGAATGCGACCTGATTCCTTACGTTTAGCCAATGTAGGTTCCTCAGGGAAGGGGAGATGGATTCCCAGGGTTTTTTCCCTGTTATCAGTCTTGCCGCAGTGTTTTGGATAAGTTGTAAGCGCGCAAGTTGATATTGGGGTAATCCTATGTAAAGGGAGTTAGCGTAGTCCAGTCGAGAATTGATGACTGTTCCAACTACCACTGCTTTGTCCTCCTTTGGAATGAAGGGGATGAGTCTGCGTAGCAGGCGGAGCAGATGGTGTGATCCACTGACTACTGCTCCTATTTGGGCATCCATTGACATTTCTGAGTCAAAAATGACTCCGAGACTCTTGGCCTTGGTCCTAGTGGTAATGGTCCGTCCAAAGATGGTAGGAGGTGTCCAAGGGATCTTGGCTCGGGGGTTATGCTTTGCATGTAGAATAAGAAGTTCTGTCTTTGATTCATTAAGTTTGAGGGAGCTAGTAGTCATCCAGTCGTCTATCATAGAGAGGCATTTTCCTAATTGCTGATGATGGTCTTATTGTCCGGTGATACGAAAATATAATTGAGTGTCGTCGGCGTACGAGTGGAAACAGAGGTCTGATCTTCTGATGATGTTGAGGAGTGGGCGAATGTAGATGTTGAAGAGCACTGGCGACAAGGGTGATCCTTGAGGGACTCCACAGGAGATTGCCCGGGTTTCAGAGGTGAAAGCTCCTAGTTTCACTGTCTGAGAACGATTTCCTAAGAAGGATCCGAACCATTGTAGATCTGAGCCGGTGACTCCTGCTACTTCTGTAAGGCGGATGAGTAGAGTATTGTGGCCCACAGTATCAAACGCTGCACTGAGGTCCAACAGTACCAGGAGACATGATTCTCCGTCATCCGCTGCTTCGAGGGCATCATCCCAAATCTTCAGGAGTGCGGTTTCTGTCCCATGGCCTGGGCGGAATCCTGATTGTAACGGATCCAGGAGTGTGTGTGTGTCCAGGTGGCGTTGTATCAGTTGTACTACCGCTTTCTCCATAATATTGGAAATGTTGTTCAAGCTTGTTATCGGTCTTCGGTGGTTGGGGTCCCGGGGGTCGAGGTTGGGTTTCTTTAGCAGGGGTTTGATGATGCCATGTTTGAGGGCGCCTGGAACAATCCCTTCTTTGAACGATTGATTTATGAGGTGCGTTATGGTGGGAGCCAGGATGTCGGAGCATTCTTCCAAGGTATTTTGTAGTTTTTTGAAGTTGTAGATTTTTGTCATATTCTTTTGGAATACAGCGTAATGCCGCATACAGACGATCGGAAACGCCACCAGCAAAATTCTGATGAAAGCTTTTTGTCGGAAAATGCGATCGCCTGTATGCAATTCGGACACGCAAAAAATCACGCATGCTCGGAAGCATTGAACTTAATTTTCTCGGCTCGTCATAGTGTTGTATGTGACCGCATTCTTGACGGTTGAAAGGTCAGAAAACGTTTGTGTGACCGTGTGTATGCAAGACAAGCTTGAGCGGAATTCTGTCGGAAAAAACATCCAACATTTTTCGTACGGAAATTCCGCTCATGTGTACGCGGCATAATACCAGTGCAATACAGTGTCATCATATAACTGATGTGACAGTGATCGGGGACTGACTGGTGACAGTATGAAAAAAAAAATAAACATTATGATTGCTTACAGAAATGAATTTGAGGTCTGTTACTAAAATGATTGCTCTCGCTTTAACACTCGAGGGCGATACCTTACATGTGTGGTTTGAACAACCTTTACATGTGCGGGCGCGACTTACGTATACGTTAATTTCTGTGCCTGAGCTCGGAGGGATGGGCGCTTTAAAAAAATATTTTTATTATTTTCTTATTTATTTTACTTTTTATTTTTACACCGTCCCTTTAAAAAAAAAAAAATTGGATCACTTTTATTCCTATTACAAGGAATGTAAACATCCCTTGTAATAGAAAAAAAAAGCATGACAGGACCTCTTAATTGTGAGATCTGAGGTCAAAAATACCTCAGATCTACCATTTACACTTAAATGCAAAAAAATGTTAAATTCTTTTTTTTTTTCAATAAAAAAAATTCCCCTTTAAGGTCGTTGGGGTGGAAGTGACGTTTCATGTTGCTTCCATCATCCAACGTCATTGAGTCGAGTGGGGGCCATCATTCCCTCACTCAACTCACAGCCTCTGAGGGGAAAGGATCAGATCGTCTCCACCGCTAGCGGCGGCTCTGGTAAGCAGCAGAGACGAACGGAAAGCGGCGAGGGGAGGTGGACACCTCTCCCCCTGCCGATAAACGCGATCTTGCGGCGAATCCGCCACGGAGATCACTTTTATCTTAAAGAGGATGGCCCGCCATTTCAGAAAATACTAGGTTGCCATAACCGGCGGTTTGCGGGAAGTGGTTAAGCATGCACTTTTTTGTGTAAGTAATTCTTAAAGTGTATCTAAAAATCTAAAGTTATTATTTTAGCTTTGAAAATTGTAAAAAAAGGCTTATACTCCATGTCAGTTTTTTTTTTCTTTGGTTTGTCTTTATTGCTTATTTGTGAGATTTTACTTCTTGCCCCAGAGGCACAAAATAATGAGTTGAAATCTTTCTTAAATAGTTGCAATTGGAACTGATGCCTTAATAAGAGGATTTTCCCTCACTTCCTTCTTTCACAACTGTCAAATTATAGGTTTCCCATTAAATGGTTACTAGAGAAAATAAAGTGGGCACATTTATCCAGTGGGAACACAAACTGCAAAACAAACCTGACAGAGGTTCTATGATTTTTACTGTCTATTTGATTTTTTTTTTTTTTTTTACACTTTTGGCTTCATATACTAATACTGTACAGCAGTGCTTTTTTCCATATGACTGGAATTTTCGTAATCTCATTTGTAGTTGAATTTGTATTGTTCTCCACAATCACAGGCCTGTTCTAAATGCTTTGCCCATGGTGATAAGTACGGTAATTTTGCTGACAATTTTGCGGGCATTGGATGATAAAGTGTAGTGTCATAAAGAATATGTGCCATAGTACCTCTATCTGTTCCAATTTCTATGGGTATCCTACAAATACTGTAACATGTTGTCTGAAGGACACTCTATGAAGCTACACTCTGCTACTTGTGTAAAGTGGTGCATGCACACAGATGTAATGTCCTGAACTCACATTACCTGTGCTCCTTTCATGTCTTGCTCATGTCTATGGGGGACTGTACTCATCACCAGGAGCCCAGAGGCACTAAAATATGTGTTTATCCTGCATAGACAAATGCTTGCATGTACATGAGCCCTTTCAGTATTAAAATTCATTTATAAATTCATTTATAAAAATACAATATGTAGAGAAAAATGCAAAGTGCGTCAATTCAATGTATGTTGTTAAACTGTACAATGTTCTGGTTCATGTGGCACGCCATGCACAATATGTAGTTTCCAGATGAGCATAAGTGACATTAACCTTTTTGTTCTTCAACACTTAAAGCGTAACTCCACTTTTGTTGAGAAAAAAAAAACATTCCCCTCTGGGTGATCTATGTACATTGCAAGGATTTTAACAAATTTTGTTGCAGATTCCTACGTTTTGTTATTCTGAAGAAATCACTGTTTGTGCCTCTGTGCCCATGTGGGAAAGTGAGTGTAAAGCCGCGTACACACGATCGGACTTTCCGGCGGGATTATCCGCTGGACTAGAGTCCGCCGGACATTCCGATCGTGTGTGGGGCTCCGGCGGACTTTTTCCTCCCAAAAGTCCGGGGGACCTAGTTTTAAGTTTTGACTTAAAATTGTCCACCAATCCCTGTGTGCTAGTCCGCGGGACTTTTGAAATGAATGGACTTTCCTCACACACTCCTACCCATTCACCTAAGGAAAAAAGTGTAAATAAAAAAAACAACACCATTTTTAAAAATACTTTATTGCACAGCTCCGGGGGTCTTCTTCCGTCTTGGGGGGGGTCTTTTCGCCAGACTCCTCTGCTATCTTCTGCTCTTTTACTAGCTCTTTCACTAGCGGAGGAGCCCAGCTTTCTTCTTCATCGCCGCCGCTGTCTGGGGGTCTTGTTCCGACTTCGGGGGTCTTCGGGGGTCTCTTCTGTTCTTCTTGCCGGGCCTCCGCTTTCTTCTTCCAGCTCTTTTATGAGCGGTGGCCCGGGCTTGTTTTCCCAGAAGTCTGCACTAAGATACAAGTCAGATTTCAGGCATCCCTTGAAACAAAAATTTCATTTTTGGTGAGATACTTCCAATAGGAACACGTCTAAAGGGATGCAAGCCCAGCAGTGAATGGGTAGGGGTACATCGTATCTGGAGGCCCCCTTATTAAAGGGGGCTCCCGGATTCCGATAAGCCCCCCGCCCGCAGACCCTGACAACCAACGGCCAGGGATGTCAGGAAGAGGCCCTTGTCCTCATCAACATGGGGACAAGGTGCTTTGGGGTGGGGGGCACCCCCCATGTTGAGGGCACGCGGCCTGGTACGGCTCAGGAGGGGGGGGGGGGCACTCGCTCATCCCCATCCAATTTCCTGACCGTCCGGGCTGCGTGCTCGGATAAGGGTCTGAGATGGATTTGGGGGGGACCCCACGCCGTTTTTTCGGCGTAGGGATTCCCCTTTAAATCCATACCAGGTGATGGGGCTAGCGCGGCGGCATTGACTTCCTTCGCTAGTCCCGTCTACCTGGAGTCACGTTCTAAATGAACAGACTTTCCTCCGTGTGTGGGCAAGTCCGTTCATTTAAAAAATCCCGTGAACTTTTGCCAAAACTCCGGTGGATTGTCCGCCGGAAAAGTCTGGGCGTATGTGGGCAAGTTCACACGTTCGGAAAGTTCCGCGGACCTCCGCTGGAAAGTCTGGCGGTTTGTCTGGCAGACTCAGTCTGCTGGACAATCCCGCTGGAAAGTCTGATCGTGTGTACGCCGCATAATAGGAGTGGTTTCATAATCATCAATCAGCTGCAGCAGCTGCTGGGCAGTAGGAGGAAATCTGCTGGGCCTGCATCCCTTTAGACGTGTTCCTATTGGAAGTATCTCACCAAAAATGAAATTTTTGTTTCAAGGGATGCCTAAAATCTGACTTGTATCTTAGTGCAGACTTCTGGGAAAACCGGCGAGTCACACAAGCAGGAAATGACATAACTGGGAGGCGTTCTGTACACATTCTGTGTACAAAACACCTCCAGGTAGCCATATTGCATTGCGTTTTCAGAAAATTACAGTGGCTGCAGATTGAAAAGGAAAGGTCATTTTGAATAACATTTAATTACAATATGACTTGAGTCGCACTTACGCTATATACGCTATATTATTTTTTTCTTTATTTGCTATTTTTTCCCACAAAGGTGGAGTTACCCTTTAAGAACCAGTAACAGTGGTTGCAGTTTGTAAAGAGAAAGATTGATTTGGAAACCCATGAATCAATAATCTGCTGATTTGTGTCATCTGCAGGAAAACTTATCAGTCATAATAGTTTGCATTCCAAAATTGTGTGATTTGAATACAGAAGTGTAAGAATCAGCAATTATACTGATGAAATATTTAATAATTGCAGTAGACCATGCTACATGTGTCTGTTTGCTGGGAAGAATACAAAAAGCCCCTACACTGAGCAAATAAGTTTACATAGGAGGAAGAACGAAATCCACCATGAGGGCAAAAGTTGTGTGCGGTGGTATAACTTCTGCAAAAGTCTGCGATGCCTACATAAGAAAATCATTCTTCTTTCCCACATAATTAGCACTTAATATTGTACTGAAATGGGAATAATGTGGACAATCACCTGAAAATATAATGCCCACTAAGCTAAATTTCTTTCAATACATATTTCCCAAGGTAACTTTTTTCTGTTCTTTTTTAATGTCATGCAGTATCTGATTATCACCTGAACCTGTCAATCAAAGGATATCTTGTTTGTCAGAGATTTAGTTCTGTCTAGCATTTGTAACAGGATAGTGCCATATGCTGGCATTAGTCATCATATAGGGTTTTAGCTTTTCAGCAGGTGTCAGGTAATCAATGTTAGTCTTTTTGCTAGTGTACTGGCAAGGTTCACTATGAAGTCAACTTCTCAACCATAAAACATCAAGTGTCATAAGAAAATATTTTTGGCTGATGTATAGTAATCCATTATATGCATCATATGCATAATTCTCCCTAGAGAGTTAGCGCTTGCTCACACATAACATGAAAGCTGCCATGAAGATTGACATAAAATACATGCATAATCATTAATTTTGAAGGACAGCTGACATTAAAACTATGTACTTTCGTAATATAATATATCTCATTTAGACAGGACTGAATTAATTATAATAACATTTAATATTCTGTAAGTAGGTTTTTCCAAAATAAAGAATGAATACTGTATGGGATACTCATAGCTACGAAAGCAATAACAGCAGCATGTTTTATTTCTTTGTCCTGTTTCATACCAAAAAAAGTAGGACTGAGTGCCATTGTTTAAAATTCAAGCCTACATTTTCATTATTTGTTTCATTTAGAAATAAAAGGGTATACTCTATTTGATCCTGTGAATCCCAAAAAAAGAATGTAAGCTGACACTTTCTTCAAACAGCAACATCTTCAGGTACTTACAACAATGTTTTGATTCCAGTATAACAGCTAAATACACCCAAAACCCATCTTGGTTGTGGGAACAGCAACCTGCTTTTGTAGATGCTAGATTTACTCCAGGACCTTTAACCACTTCAGCCCCGGAAGAATTTACCCCCTTCCTGACCAGAGCACTTTTTGCGATTCGGCACTGCGTCGCTTTAACTGACAATTGCGCTGTCATGCGTCGTGGCTCCCAAACAAAATTGACGTCCTTTTTTTCCCACAAATAGAGCTTTCTTTTGGTGGTATTTGATCACCTCTGCGGTTTTTATTTTTTGCGCTTTAAACAAAAAGATAGCAACAATTTTGAAAAAAAACTAATTATTTTTAACTTTTTGCTATAATAAATATACCCCAAAAATATAAAAAAAAACATATTTTTTCCTCAGTTTAGGCCGATACGTATTCTTGGTACATATTTTTGTTAAAAAAAAAAATCTCAGTAAGCTTCTATTGATTGGTTTGCTCAAAAGTTATAACGTAAGATAGTTTTATGGCATTTTTATTGATAATTTTTTTTACTAGTAATGGCGGCGTTCATCGATTTTTATGGTGACTGTGACATTATGGCGGACACATCAGACAATTTTGACACATTTTTGGGACCATTGCCATTAATACAGCGATCAATGCTAAAAAATTGCATTGATTACTGTAAAAATGTCACTGGCAGTGAAGGGGTTAACCACTATGTGGCACTGTAGCGGTTAAGTGTGTCCTAGGGAGTGATTCTAACTGTGGGGGGGGCTGTGTGTGACACGTCACTGATCAGCGCTCTCGATTACAGAGAGAGTACAGTGTTACTAGGCAGAACAGGGAGATGCTTGTTTACATTAGCATCTCCCCGTTCTTCCTCACTGTGAGACGATTGCGGGTATCCCCGTGGACATCGGGTCCACGGGACCCACGATCACGGTCACGGAGCTCCCGGCGGGTGCCCGCAAGCCACCTCTTAAAGGGCAACCTACAGGTACATTAATCTGCCTGTACGTGCCCTTCTGCCACAGTATATCTCCATGAGGCGTTCGGGAAGTGGTTAAAGGCCACCTCGCTAATAGTAAGATGGCAAGAGGCAGCAGGGTTGGGGCAGGGGGAATTAAAAAGAAAAGGACACCATTTTTTACATTTTTACTACTTATTTTCTAACATTTTGAAATGCTCTAATTTAATTTAGTGTTAAATACGTACATAAAATATATTCATCTCATGTACTCATTTTACCTTCTCTGTGTGAAATGAATGGCCTTTGTGTACACTACAGGCCATTTATACTATTTTGCATTGCTACAACTCCAAGTTAGACCGTTCTAGGTGGAACCTCTTATAAACACCCAAGCTCATTGATTGCAGACAGTAGAGGCACAGAAGGTCCTTTTGATCCCATGATCCTCAACCACCTCCTACCAGCCACGTACAACTCCATGGGTTTCCTGGGACTGCAAACAATCCCTTGAAGATTGCTGCTGATGCTGAGTGTTATCCTCTACCTCCATTCTGACACAATCCTCCTCCTCCTCTTCTTCTTCCTGTGTGATCGGCGGGCCTGCAGGAATATTAGTATCTGGATAAAGGGGGCCTTGAGAGGTAAGGAAGTCCTCCTCATCCTCCCGCTGTTCTGCCACATGTGCCCTGTCCATTATTCCACGAAGAGTGTGCTCCAACAGGAAGACAAGAGGGATACACTTCAGAATTCATCCTTTTGTCAGCAGTCACATCATCAATAAATTCAAGAGAACCAGTTCCATTTTCAGCCCTACATGACCACGCCATGACACTACCACCACTATGCTTCACTGATGAGGTGGTATGCTTTGGATCAGGAGCAGTTCCTTTCCTTCTCCATACTCTTCTCTTCCCAGATGTTGTTTGGCAATCTTTAATCTGGCCTTCCTGTTTTTGAGGCTCACCAATGGTTTACATCTTGTGGTGAACCCTCTGTATTCACTCTGGTGAAGTCTTCTCTTGATTGTTGACATTGACACACATACACCTACCTCCTGGAGAGTGTTCTTGATCTGGCCAACTGTTATGAAGGGTGTTTTCTTCACCAGGGAAAGAATTATTCGATCATCCACCACAGTTGTTTTCCGTGGTCTTCCGGGTCTTTTGGTGTTGCTGAGCTCACCGGTGCATTCTTTCTTTTTAAGGATGTTCCAAACTGTTGATTTGGCCACATCTAATATTTTTGCTATCTCTCTGATGGATTTGTTTTGTTTTTTCAGCGTAATGATGGCTTGCTTCACTGATAGTGACAGCTTTGGATCTCATATTGAGAGTTGACAGCACCAGTTTCCAAATGCAAATAGCACACTTGAAATGAACTCTGGACCTTTTATCTGCTCCTTCTAAATGGGATAATGAGAGAATAACACACACCTGGTCATGGAACAGCTGAGCAGCCAATTGTCCCATTATTTTGGTCCCTTAAAAAGTGGGAGGCAATTTCCAATTTTAAGATAAATTATAGCAAATCCGAAGCTATGGGAGTAGAAGTAAATGTAGCTTTACAAAAACAGTTAACCGCCCATTTCACTTTTAGATGGACGGAGTCGCATATAAGTTACTTGGGGACTAAAATATTAAAGAAATTAGAGAGAGTGTTTGAACTGAACTTATACTTATACTATACCCTTAGTACGACAAATAAAATCCGACTTACAGCGGTGGGATAAGGACATTTTCTCATGATTTGGTAGAATTAATATCATTAAAATGAATATTATCGGGAATTGATATATTTATTTCAATCACTACCAATCAAGATCCCACCAGGGTTTTTGATAGATCTGAGAACAAGGTTTGCGAGTTTTATTTAGGCAGGGAAACCAGCTAGAATAGGAAGGGACATATTAGTTCAACCTAAAGATAGAGGAGGAGTGGGTTTTCCCGATTCGGTGAGCTATTATGAAGCGGCACATTTAGCAAGAGTAATGGAATGGTGTACAGTGTACAGTGAAAAGAGAGAAACCTTGGTTTTGTATGGAGCAAGCAGTAACTAGCATACCCTTGGAGGGGATAGCATGGATCTTGGATACTGAGATCCCTCAGCCCGTGAAAAGACACCCCACATTAGGGGCGACTCTCTGTGCTATGAAAAAGATATTTAAGAAAACAGAGGTGTCAAAGTACCCAAGCCCGATGATCCCAATCCTCGGCACACCAAGTTTTTAACCAGGTTTAGTGGGGCATCTGCTGAATGCAGCAAAGGCGTGCATCCCGAGTCTGTTGAAAAATACTATATCCCCTACTAGAGCCCAATGGTTTGGGAAAATATCGGAAATCCAACAAATGGAAAAACTTACCATGAAGTTGGGAGAGCAAGAAGATAGATATCAGGAGACATGGACACCCTATATTAAATATAGGGAACAAAACCGCTAAAAATCTCGTACGATAAAAAAGAAAAAGGGGGAAAAGGGGGAGAAAAAAAAAAGCAAGTAAGAAGTTTTAGGGGGGTTGTTTATTTTCTTGGGGGAAAGTAGACCCCTTAGGGGGGAAGACTTGGGGAAAAGGGAGGGGGAGGGGGGAAGGGAAACAGGAAAAAAAATTACAGGGGTAGAAGAAAGGTTATTTAATATTCTTCCTGCTAACTCAGTGCAAAGGGTTAAACATCAGAGAATATAAAGATGTATTATTGTTATTATTTTTACATGAGTTAGAGAGGGAAAATGTTAAATGGAAAGATAAAAGGAACCTTATGTTGTATAACTGTAAAACTACACTTGTGAAATGAAAATAAAGAATTAAAAAAAAAAAGAAAAAAAAAAAAGTGGGAGGCACATATACAAACTGTTGTAATTCCTACACCGTTCACCTGATTTGGATGTAAATACCCTCAAATTAAAGCTGAAAGTCTGCAGTTAAAGCACATCTTGTTTGTTTCATTTCAAATCCATTGTGGTGGTGTATAGAGCCAAAAAGATTATAATTGTGTTGATGTCCCAATATTTATGGACCTGACTGTAGCTAAACTGTATGCAGTGGAGATGTATATATATATATATATTGTAAAGTTCGGGGGACCAGCTAGACCGCAGGACACAGGCTTTTAGTTCAAAAGGAGGTTTATTAAACTTAAACAGCTTCACAGCAGCAAAACAAAAGAAAAAGGTTTCAGTCTCACCGACTATCAAAGTCCCGAATTGCTATCGCAATCAAACACAGTCCTGGGGTGCTGTCGCAGGTGACTTCAACTGCTAGGAGGCTTCCAGGCCGAACGCTGCTGTTGACTTTGGTTGCTGCAAATCAAACCAAACACAAACCACTATCTCCTCTACACTCCTCCACACCCATCTGCAACTTCCTGTCTTGTTTTTAAACCCACTTCCTCTGACAGGTGAGTTAACCCTTTTTGTTTCCTTAAAGGGACCACAGTCCAAACAGAGGGGAAACATAGCGTCCTTCCAGGACCCAGCCACGGCGTCCTGTACATATCCCCCCCCCCTGTGCCCCAACGCCAAGGAGGTGGAGGCAACAGTGGAGCTCAAACAATGGACTCGGGAGAGGGCATCTGCATTTTGATGCAGTCTCCCGGGCCTATGCTCCACTACAAATTTAAATTCCTGGAGTGCCAGGAACCACCGAGTAACCCTGGCATTAGTCCCTTTACCTTGTCTCAGCCATGTTAAAGGGGCATGGTCAGAAATCAGCCTAAACTTCCTCCCCAAAAGGTAATATCTGAGGGATTCCAGAGCCCACTTAATGGCCAGACACTCTCGTTCAATTATAGCGTAGTTTTTCTCCGCTGGTGTTAACTTCCTACTGAGGAAGACTATTGGGTGCTCCTCGCCATGAATAACCTGTGACAACACCGCTCCCAATCCTACATCGGAAGCATCAGTCTGTACAACAAACTCTTTTGAAAAATTGGGTGCTACTAGGACAGGGTGTTGGCACAGTGCCGACTTGAGCTCCAAAAAAGCCTTCTCAGCGTCTGCATTCCACTCCACCATGACCGATTTCCGACCCTTAGTCAGATCGGTCAATGGAGCTGCCAACGTGGCAAAGTTGGGTACAAACCTCCTGTAGTATCCCACCATACCCAGGAATGCACGTACCTGTTTTTTTGTGAGGGGGCGGGGCCAATTCTGTACAGCCTCTACCTTGTTGACCTGAGGTTTTACTACCCCTCTACCCACAACATAGCCCAGGTATTTCACCTCCTCCATTCCCAAAGCACATTTTTCCGGGTTTATTGTAAACCCCTCCTTCCAAAGAGAGTCCAGTACTGCCTGGACTTTGGGCAAGTGTGATTCCCAGTCTCTGCTAAAAATGACTATGTCATCCAAGTATACTGATGTATACTCCTGGTGAGGACGTAAAATCCTATCCATCGCCCTCTGAAATGTGGCTGGAGCAGTTTGCAATCCAAAAGGCATTCTCTTGTACTGAAAACTTCCCTCTGGGGTAGAAAAAGCAGTTTTCTCTCTAGCAGCCTTAGTCAGCGGGATTTGCCAATACCCCTTGGTAAGGTCTAATGTAGTTATATACCTGGCTGGACCTAATCTCTCAATAAGCTCATCTACCCGGGGCATGGGGTAGGCATCAAACCGTGAAACTTCATTTAGTTTCCGGAAATCATTGCAGAATCGCAGAGTCCCGTTGGGCTTTGGTACCAACACAATCGGGCTTGACCACTCACTCTGTGATTCCTCAATAATCTCCAGGTCTAACATCTTCTTCACTTCCTCTGAAACAGCCTTCCTTTGGGCCTCTGGAATGCGGTAAGGCCGGACAAAAACTTTGACTCCTGGTTCCGTGACAATATCATGTTCTATGACACTAGTGAGCCCTGGCAAGTCTGAAAATTTCTCTTTATTTCTCTGCAAGAACTCCTTTGCCTGCTGACTTTGGACTCTAGACAGGGTATTTGCTACTTGGACACTCTCCACCCCAACCCGAGGCTCAAGTCTTACACCAGCCAGGGAGGTCACCGGTTCCCTGTCTGTCCAGGGCTTTAACAAGTTTACATGATATATCTGATAGGGTTTCCTCTTACCTGGTTGGTGGACTCTATAATTTACCTCTCCTACTTTTTCTACAACTTCAAAGGGGCCTTGCCACCTGGCCAAGAATTTACTTTCCACAGTGGGGATCAACACCGCTACTCGATCCCCCACTTGGAAGTTCCTTATTCTAGCAGCCCTATTATAGACCCGTCGTTGAGCCTCCTGGGCTTTTTGCAAATGTTCTTTGACTAGAGGCATCACAGTTCGGATCCTCTCCTGCATTTGGGAAACATATTCAAGAACACTCTTATGCTGAATAGGTTCACTTTCCCATTCCTCTTTAACAAAATCCAGTAGTCCGCGAGGTCTCCGCCCATATACCAACTCAAAGGGCGAAAACCCAGTGGATGCCTGGGGCACTTCCCGGATAGCAAACAGGAGAGCGGGTAACAGGCAGTCCCAGTCTTTCCCATCTCTTTGTACAACCCGCTTGTGCATATACTTAAGGGTCTTATTAAAGCGCTCTACCAACCCATCCGTTTGTGGATGGTAGACCGATGTGCGCAGCTGTTTAATCCGGAACAGCTTGCACACATCAGCCATAACCCTGGACATAAACGGGGTGCCCTGGTCCGTGAGTATTTCCTTGGGAAAACCAGTCCGCGTAAACAACTGGAATAATTCCCGAGCAATAGCCTTAGAGGAGGTATTCCGCAGAGGTAGCGCTTCAGGATATCGGGTGGCATAGTCAAGGATCACCAGTATGTAGGAGTGACCTCGAGCTGACTTAACCAAAGGACCCACTATATCCATGGCTATCCTCTCGAATGGGACCTCAATTATGGGCAGAGGGACCAAAGGGCTCCGGAAGTGGGTCACCGGCGCGGTCAACTGACAGGTGGGACAAGAGGCACAGTATCTTCTTACCTCTGCTTTCAGACCTGGCCAGTAAAACCGGTCGGTGATCCGTGCCTCCGTCTTTTCAACTCCCAGGTGTCCCCCTAAAACATCATCATGGGCCAGGTCCAGGACCTTGCGTCTATACTGTTGGGGTACCAATAATTGTTCTACCACATTTTCTCTCACTTTGGTAACCCGATAAAGCAATTCATTACATATTGCAAAGTGGGGCCACCGCTCATTCGCACCTGGCTCTTGGGGTACCCCATTTAATACTACAACTTGTTCCCGTGCACGGGCCAAAGTGGGGTCCTGCATCTGGGCAGTACCAAATGTCCCCTGGGGAACACCCAAATCCGGCATGGCAGGGGTAGAGGCCACTTCCTCATCCTCTTCACCCAGCATTACCTGAAGTGGGGAAGGTTCCCCCTCCTCAGTGTTCAGGTAGGTCTGTGAACCACACATTTTGACACCCTTAACAGTATCAGCACTACTTTCATCACCATTAACCCAATCATTAGCATTTGTATCAACTGGATCCACACTAGGAACATTTGGCATCTCAGGGTTATTACCCTCAACCGTAGGAATAGAGGAACTAGTTTCTCCCCAGTCTTGGGATCGTTCAGGTAGTTCTCCTTGTCCCCACAGTTTTTCAAAAAATGGACAGTCTCGTCCTATGATAACATCATGTATCAAGTTCTTTACCACCCCCACCTCTTGAGTACCAGTGCCATATGCTGTGGAGATGGACACCAAGATGAGAGGGTACTCTCTAGTGTCCCCGTGAATGCACACAACCCGTAAAGTTTTGCTTACCGGACCGATCTTCCCAATTACTCTAGGATGAACCAGGGTTACCATGCTTCCGGAATCCAGCAAAGCCCAGGCAGGGAGGTGGTTCACTTGGACTACACACTCAAATTTCTCTTCTCCACGGTCAAGGTATGTGGTACATGCTCTATGAGCATAAAAAGACCCCCTCCGAAGAACCCCACATTCCATGGGCTCCTCTTGCAGTGGGCAGTGGGCCCGGGTATGGCCCCAGGAATGACATCGCCAACATTGTACATCCCCTCCTCTCCGAACAGGAACAGATCGCTGAGGAGGTACTGGGAGTGACTCTTGACCTTCCGGGGTGTTGATTCCAGGGCTCCGGGGGACATCCTTTCGAAGGGCGGCAGTCGATCGAATAGGCCTTGGCAGACTTGGCGCTTGGTAGGGCCAAGCAGATCCTCCACCACTGTATATCGCTCTACCATCTCGACAAGGAGGTTCACTGTTTTGGGGTCTCCATGGCTGACCCACCGTTGAAGGTCGTCTGGCAGTGACCGTAGGTATCGGTCCAGCACGACCCGCTCCACGATTTGGGGGCCCGACAACACTTCGGGCTGCAGCCATTTTTTTACCAGTTGCACCAGGTCATGCATTTGAGACCGTGGTGGACGATCTGGACAATACTTCCATTGGTGCACTCGTTGGGCCCGAACGGCCGTAGTCACCCCCAAACGAGCCAGTATTTCTGCCTTTAGTTTTTGATAGTCTTTAGCGTCCTCTGGTGGCAGGTCAAAGTAGGCTTTTTGAGGATCTCCGGTGAGAAAAGGGGCAATTAGGCCGGCCCACTGGTCCTGGGGCCACCCTTCTCTCTCTGCCGTCCTCTCAAATGTAGCAAGAAATGCCTCTACATCATCACTCAGGGACAATTTCTGCAAAAAATGGCTTGCCCTCACGGTCACCTGGTTGCCAGGGGCAACAGCCGCTTGCTCACGACCCTGAGACAACTGCTGTACTACTTCTTTTAAGGCAGTCACCTGAGCCTGCATAACCCCTTGCTGGGTTGCTTGCTGTGCTGCCAACTGAGCCACCAACAGGCGAGTATTTTCTTGCTGTACCTCCAGCTGGGTTGCTAAGCGCTGATTAGCTTCCTCATGGCGGGTCTGCGCTTGTATATTAGCCAGGGACAGTTGTTTAATTAGTTCCTCCATTGCTTCAGCTTTCAGGGTTTGGGCAGCTTTAACCCAGGACATAAATTCACTGTACTGTCCCTTTAAATGTCAGTTTTAAATTCAAATGCAAAAGCCAGCAAAAAAAAAAAAACACGCCTGTTACTCTGTCCTGCCCGCATTCTCCACCACTTGTAAAGTTCGGGGGACCAGCTAGACCGCAGGACACAGGCTTTTAGTTCAAAAGGAGGTTTTATTAAACTTAAACAGCTTCACAGCAGCAAAACAAAAGAAAAAGGTTTCAGTCTCACCGACTATCAAAGTCCCGAATTGCTATCGCAATCAAACACAGTCCTGGGGTGCTGTCGCAGGTGACTTCAACTGCTAGGAGGCTTCCAGGCCGAACGCTGCTGTTGACTTTGGTTGCTGCAAATCAAACCAAACACAAACCACTATCTCCTCTACACTCCTCCACACCCATCTGCAACTTCCTGTCTTGTTTTTAAACCCACTTCCTCTGACAGGTGAGTTAACCCTTTTTGTTCCCTTAAAGGGACCACAGTCCAAACAGAGGGGAAACATAGCGTCCTTCCAGGACCCAGCCACGGCGTCCTGTACAATATATATATATATATATATATATACAAGACTATCTGTATATATATATATATATATATATATATATATATATATATATATATATATATATTAAATACACTGCAGCTAACTGAATCACCTTCCTGCCTGAAGTATATTAGAAACCGTGCACCAGGAACGGACTTCAGTCAGATCTAGCTAAACTGGATACAGTGGATATATATATATATATTTAAGAGACTGACTGTATATATATATATATATATATATATATATATATATATATATATTAAATACACTGCAATTAACTGAATAATCTGCCTGCCTTGGTTTAGGGCACCACCACCACCACCCAAGGCCCAACTTTTCTGCCCCTGTTTAACAGGGGCATGTAATTAAAATTTTTGATATAATATTTCAACGCAGGGCCCATTCCTGCCCCCAACAAGAGTAACTGTCAGGGCTTACAGTGTCCTGGTACCACCAACACCTAAGGCCCAGTTTTTCTGCAGAGTATATAGGGCAGGCTGTATAGTATATATACTGCTGTTCAGAGTATATAGTGCCTGGTGGGCCTGGGGGATCCCATGGCATTTTTTTAACTTTGGTGCAGGGTTTCCCATAATAATTAGCTATTTTTGGCATTTTAATCTATATTGCTGGGATCCGACAATACATTACAGCCGCGAGCAGTTTTAAATTACATTTTTTTCTTTAGAAATGTCATTTTGCTGTGGCACTGTTATAAACATGGGAAAGATGCGCTACTTTACAGGCATACTAAGGACACCCCCCAGGAATGATATTTAAAGGAATATTTCATTTTTATTGTTTCACTTTAAGCATTATTAAAATCACTGCTACGAAAAAAAAGACTGTTTTTAAAACTCTTTTTTGCATTGCCCCCTGGGGCAGGACCCGGGTCCCCAAACACTTTATTATGGCAATAACTGATGAGCACTTTTGATTTTTCACACTTGCGTCCCATAAACTTTAACAGTGTTTGCACAAATTTTTTGCATGTTCTGCTGCAAACCGAACTGGGGGGTGTTCGCCTCTTCCCTACTGTCACATTAGGATGAGTGTCTGTGTCTGTACAGCCACTGTGTCCACATAGAGAAACATAGGCTGCTTGCATGCAGCTTTAGGTGGTTCCAGCCACATAAGCAAAGTGCTTGTTCGTGTCATATGGGCCCCAGCTCTGGTGTGAATGAGGTCTTATAATTTAAAGCTGTATATGTATATACTTTCAGTGTAAGTCATTATATTGTAATGCTCTCTGTATAATGTACAGTATTAGACTACAACTAATTATTAAATTAAAAAGGAAAAAGCCAGAAACGAGTGCAAATTGTCTTTGAGTGTATTTAGGTATAGCTCTGTGGGATGCAGACATGTCATTATAAATTAATTTAAGATAACATATTTCCCAAGTGTTCATAATGTAGCCATAGATTTGTAGATTAAATAGAGCATCTCTGCTAGCCAACTTATTGCCCTACATATACTCCTAATAGGAAACTTTGATATATTACCTTTTTAATTTATGCTCAGGAACTATACTTTAACCTTATTGATAATACTTCTGAAATCTAAAATCAGTATGGTGCATGTTATGTTTTTATTTTTTTATTTTTTTCTATTTTACTGACTTATTTAAAGGATCAATTCAATGTAACTTGACATTTCATTTTTTTTTTTTTTGCAAAGCGCATTGTAAAAAATCTGATAACCTGCCTAGGTAATTAAAGTGGTGGAACACCCTGAAAATGAAAACTAGAAAAAATGTTAGTAACAATTTAAAAAAAAAAAAAAAAAAAAATTTTTTTTTACTTACCAGAAATGGCTGTTGCTAGGCAGATCGTCCTAATCTGCCTCCTCCAGCGCCGGGGTGATCTTCTCTTCTTCCATCTTCAGGTGAATGGGGCGTGGTGTGTTATGGGAACTGTGTCCCACAACACACCGCGTTCCCCATTCACAAATGACACTCGCACATGCGCAGTAGGCCGCACGCCGACTCGCGCATGCGCAGTAGGCCGCGCGCCGACTCGCGCATGCGCAGTAGGCCGCGTGAAGCCGTTTCCCTTACGGAGGATGGCGGCGCTGGATCCGGATAGCCGAGGGACATCTCGGCCTCCACGAACGACATCGCGGGGGCCCTGGGAGGGTAAGTGTACTTATTAAAAGTCAGCAGCGACTTTTTTTTTTAGCTGCTGACTTTTAAAAAAAAAAATTTGAAGGTGAAACCCCGCTTTAAAGCAGGCAAGCATTCTCTGGTTCACCTACCAAATGTCCTTTAGGCCAATAAGGCTACCCACTGCATTGGGAAATGGAAAATGGAAATGGAAAATAGAGATCCACAATAAAAGGCAGGTTTAGATTTGTCAGGGCACACACATGCCATTTCTGGTAATTTCTTCAATATTGGGTATCGTAGTTAGGCATTGAGGATAAAAACAGAGAAAAATCGAATTGGCACCATCATCCCTTTTAATCAAAGGCTACTATTGAAAAGGTTAAAGGATGGGATTTTATAGGTGCAAAATAAGTATTACATGAATTACTGTTAAAATTGCATACATTTTAATTAAAAATGTGGGTTAAAAACATTGATGCATTGATTTTTTTTGCAAATTCATGTACAACAAGTAAAAAGTGACATCCTGTTTCGCCATTGTGGCTTCTTCAGGAAATGCATGATAGGGATGCTAATGAACAAGGAGAAAAAAAAAAAACAGCAGAAAGAATCAAAAAGTCAACATGCTAAGATTAGGGATGGGCGAATGGGTTGACCCGAGCATGAGTTTGGGCCAAACATTTGCCTGTTTGGCCATTCGCTAATCACCTGAATTTGCAGGGTGTTTGCGGGGTGTTCATCCTGATCCGGGGTCCTTAACAACTGATGTGTTATCAGCCGTCAATGTATTTCCCGGCTGACAGCTGAATAATAAAAAAAAAACGTCTTAGTCAATACTAGGCCCTTCGGGTCTGGTAAGGTTTTGTAGAGGAACCCCATGTCTATTTTTTTTTTTTTTAAAGGCAGGGGTCCCCCCAAAATCCATACCAGACCCTTATCTGGGCATGCAACCCAGCATCTCAGAAAAGGGGAGATAATCGAGCGCCCCCCCTCCTGAGTCATGCCAGGCCAAATGAGAGTGATCACCTTAAACCCCTATGGTGGGTTTCTATGCGCAACTGCCTGACACGAGAGTGCGGGCTAATTTTCTGGTGAGTGCGTTTCTGTTGGGGGAGGAAAAAAAACACTTAATCACTGCGGTGTGGTGGAAGACTGAAAAAGAAGAAAATTTTGCACATTTTTTAGAGGAGCTATATATGGACTTTATATCTCACTGTATATTTTGGCATCACTAGCTTTTACTGGTGGTCACACTAGTAATTATCCTTTTCATCTTATGTTCACTATTTTTTATTATTTTTTCTCACGTACACATGGTGTTTTGATTATGATGTTTGATATTATTTGCTCATTATTTCACTGAACATTAGGTGGTGAAATTTGTTTAGTATAAGCTATTTATATATACTTTTTATAGTATATATATATAGAGCGCCACTGTTTATTCTAAATCTTTAATTTATAAGATATTGGTTTAAACTCATCACTCAACAATATAGATTTACTTGATTAGCAAAATGATAGGTTTAAAGGAGCAGTTGAGCCTTAGATTACAAAACACAAGGGGGGCTTTTTACATGACTCTTTCAATCCTCTCTTTTGTCATGAACGTGATAATCACACAATGCTGACCCTCAGACATATGTTGCATTCATTACCATAGGTAGGGGCATACACTACCTATCCAGAAACAGCAGAGCCAAACCAGATAATTGGTATGTGACTGGTTCAACCGTACACCCAGACCAGTAAACCAAAGAAAAAGAAAAATCCTTTTGTGCTAAGGTAAGGAATGGCCGACTTAAAAAGTGACTACATCAACCATATGCTCATAAAAAGACATAGAGGTAGTCCTGTTAGTAAGGGAAAAACAGCAGAACAGTTCGATTTGCAGTGTCTTCAATAGATGTAGTATGTCACTGGAGATATTCAAGATATGTCGTCAGCTTAACAGGCTCTAAGTAGACAGTATAGATGGGTACTCTTACCAGAGCTGATGGACTCACGCCTCTCGGGGTGAGTCGACAGGGCTTGTACCGGATACACCGGATAGGTGGTGAGTATGTTGCAATCTGCCGAGTTTCGCTGGACCGTTTATCCAAGCCTCAATGTAGTCGCTTACCTATAGTCCAAAACACTTGTGGACTTGATAGATACAGGGTATAATATGGGCATTTTGGATAGAAAGGAGAAACAATTCCTAATCCCTACGGTCCCAAGAATACCAGTGATATACTACCTTCCTAAAGTCCATAAAAGCATTACGAATCCCCCTGGTCGCCCGATCATTAGCGGGATAGATTCTATCACTGCCCGCATTGGTAAATATATAGATTACCATCTACAGCCGATGGTGAAAACCATACCGTCATACCTGAGAGATACAAAGGACACTATTGCCAGGCTTCAACAGATACAATACAGTGAAGACCTTTTACTTGTAACGGCTGATGTTACAGCACTATACACCAGTATACCCCATTCGCTGGGTTTGGAAGCGGTTGACTTATTCCTAGCTAGGAACGGAGCTATCCCAGGAACCCAAAAGAGGTTCATTATGGACCTCCTACGGTTCGCCACAAGATCCAACTACTTCTGGTTTAATGGGGATTTTTATCTCCAAGAAAAAGGTGTGGCCATGGGGGCAAAATTTGCCCCCAGTTTGGCCAATATTTTCATGGCCAAATGGGAGGAGGATGTCGTCTATACCCAGGGGCTGCCTCATATAGCCCTCTGGGCAAGATATATAGACGACATCCTCCTCCTATGGAAAGGTGATAGAGACTCTCTGGACAGGTTCATGCTTTTCCTGAACGATAATCAGCGGGGCATCAAACTAACACACGAAGTCAGCACTTCGACAATACATTTTTTGGACCTTGAAATATCGGTTCTGGATGGTCATTTGACCACAAAAACATTCTTTAAAGCGACAGATCGCAACGGGTATATCCCAATAGATAGTTGCCACCACTCGTCCTGGCTTAAATCCATACCTCGGAGCCAACTCACCAGAATTAGGAGGAACTGTACTAATCTAACGGATTTCTTCTCACAAGCCGAGACCATAAAATACAGATTCATTGATAAAGGATATGATATTCAGGGTATAGACAGAGATATTGAGGTAGTGGCTTCGCTCAACAGGGAAGAATTGATTAAAGACTGCCCCAAAAAAATACAAGAATCCCAACACAACTGGTCACTACTAACCTCATTCTCTATACAACACAGACAGATAAAAGAGATCATTTCTAAACACTGGAGAGTCCTAAAAAATGACAGGATTTTAGGACCCCTTCTTCCAGAGAAAGCAGGGGTGATATATAGAGGAGCTCCCTCCTTAGGAGGACAGATAGCCCCTAGTGTTTCTGATCCCCCCACGATCCCTTCTTTCTTTCACAATATGAAGGGTTTTTTCCCCTGCCGTAGATGTAACGTGTGTCTTCACAATGTCTATGGGAGAAAAAAAAACGAAACGTTCACATCAAGCGTTACAGGACAAGCATTCAAGATGAAACATTTTTTGACATGCCAAACACGGTATGTTGTATACCTCATTACTTGCCCTTGCGGCAAGCAATACGTAGGCAGAACCATCCGTACGTTTGCCGTAAGGTGCAATGAACACATCGCAGGTATCAAAAAGGGTCGTATTGATCACAATGTCCCTAAACACTACCGGATATATCACAACAGAAACCCGACAGGGACTAAGTTTCAGATCATTGATAGATTTGTCCCCAATTGGAGGGGTGAATCAAACGTTAGGGGCGTGTCCAAACTCAAGACCTTTTGGATATACTCCCTGAAGAGTTACTCGCCGTATGGCCTTAACATAGAATGGGACATTAACGCATTTATAAATAAATCCTGATTAGAATCCCCTATAGATAAACTCGTCCTAAAATAATTATATGGTGCTACCATAAGAGTCTCACATTTTATAAACATGTTCAAATGCCTTGTTTAGAATGTCCACTATACCAGAAGGAATTTAGTATGACTATGGGTTGCTTAGCAGTTATATGAAAATTTGCTAAAAATTGTACTGGTCCACGGATCTTCACTTTCTGTTAATGGAGAATGGGATACCCCAGCAAAGATAGGCTATGTGGCCCCTATACATTATGATCCATACAAATTCCTTGCAATTGGATATGCATTCCACGGGGTTTTTGCACATCTTAGTCTGTATACATCTCTTTCTGCTTTTTGTCATTATGTTATTTCTTGTGTAGTTTTACTACATTTAGAACTCGAGTTTGTGGTTTCACAAGCTGATGTTAACTACTATATCGGTTCGAACCACAATTAGTATCAATAAGGGTAGAATTGTATTATGTATATACCTCTACTATAACTCTGTTTGGTAATCCCAAATTAAAATTCCAGCCATGGACGTCACTACATACGTCACCAGTAACATGTAAACATTGGGGCATGGAGATGGGGACGTTATTAGATGCGTCACGTCACGTCAAGACGCCCTCTTCCTGGTTTACTATAGCCCCTAGGACTACCCTAGTGGTGCAAGCGCGCAAGCGCAATAGGACATACGATTAAAGCCTCCCCTGAAATACTAGAGACACTCCTTATAGGGGCGTGAGTCTATCCTCCCCTTTGGTTTACTCGAGTTTCCATGACTACCCCTTCCGTCTATTCGCGCATGCGCAATTGAACACAGGATTGGGTATTGCTTTTTGTTTTTTGTTTCCCTTTGCCGTCATTTTTTCGTGTAGACGCGCAGGCGCAATTGGGCACGTGATCGGGTTCTTTTCCCTCAAACATCTGAGTAACGCCTATAGGGCAGTGATTTCTCCTCCTCCCACGGTGGCTTACTTACTGATTGGCTCATTACTGCAAGCCGCCCCTCTCTATATCCAGACACCTATTGGTTTATTACTGCAAGGCGCCGCTGATTGGCCATGCAGCAATCTGAGAACGAGGCTTGGTTTCCTGACGTTTTCTGATGACATCACTCTGGCTCTAGACGAGCCCTAGCGTGGAACGCACGCTATAGCGATACCGGAAGTGAGGATCCGTGCTCCAAAACCAGCTGTAGTCATTTAGAATCCCACCATAAAGGTATTTATACTGTAGACAGGTGGCTGGTAGACATATACCCCAGTTGAAGCCTTCTGGAGGCGAAACATGTAGGGTTGAATGTCTACCGAAGCCACATTTTAACTTTTTGCGCAAATGTTTTTAAACTTTTTTATCCAATAAACGCCAATTGGGAAATTGGTTTTACACTATGAGGAGTTGCCTCTCTCTCTGTTTCCTTCTCTGCCTGAGCTGCTGTGGATAAAGACCTTCCATAGAAGTATTGCCACTGCTCACTTTCAGACCTGGCTCTTCCATCAAGCTATAGGTAAGCGACTACATTGAGGCTTGGATAAACGGTCCAGCGAAACTCGGCAGATTGCAACATACTCACCACCTATCCGGTGTATCCGGTACAAGCCCTGTTGACTCACCCCGAGAGGCGTGAGTCCATCAGCTCTGGTAAGAGTACCCATCTATACTGTCTACTTAGAGCCTGTTAAGCTGACCACATATCTTGAATATCTCCAGTGACATACTACATCTATTGAAGACACTGCAAATCGAACTGTTCTGCTGTTTTTCCCTTACTAACAGGACTACCTCTATGTCTTTTTATGAGCATATGGTTGATGTAGTCACTTTTTAAGTCGGCCATTCCTTACCTTAGCACAAAAGGATTTTTCTTTTTCTTTGGTTTACTGGTCTGGGTGTACGGTTGAACCAGTCACATACCAATTATCTGGTTTGGCTCTGCTGTTTCTGGATAGGTAGTGTATGCCCCTACCTATGGTAATGAATGCAACATATGTCTGAGGGTCAGCATTATGTAATCCCCTCCTATATTTGTCGCACTTATACCATACCCCCCAGAAAGTTGTTTCTGAATTTCTCTCTTTTTTGACATGTTAAGAGCCTATGTTACACAAGGTTGTGGCACCTGAAAGAGATTAAGTAGGAGCCTGCTCTAATCAGGGGTCGATTTGCTCGTTGTTCACGGGCCATTGGGGTAAAATAGTTAACATTTTCCCCCCCAAATGACACAAATTTTATGTTTACTACTGTTGTATTGCTTACACTTATTATTACTAAACGTAATTTTCAACCACTCCTATTTTTATACATACCAGCGGAGTAATCCGGCTGGCACCCCCATCCACGGGGACATTTATCAAACTCCTGGCTCACAGCAGTTCCCACAGGCTGGTTCATTCCAGTGGGACCTTATGTGAAAATCAGGGACATTTGTTTATTTACCCTAGCGCTGCACTTGTGTCCACTTATTTTTATACAATTTATGTCTAATTGTTGTGCTAGCAGCTACCTTTTATGTAAGTTTGGCGCAATATTCCATCACTTTCTTTTGTGATAATCACACACCCTGTTGCCACCAATATGCCCCCAACATTCACTTGGACTACTTTCCCATAAATATACTACTATCTTAAACATGTAAAAATAGAAAAAAAACACATCAGAATTAGTAGATATCAAAATCTTGGCTGCATAGCAATTGTCCATGAAATATAAAGGGGAAGGGGCGTGACAGTCCATAAAAGCAAGTAGGATGGGTATGACAGCCTTTAGGCCAAATGAAAAATAGTCCCAAAGAAAAACACAAAAAAAGTCTCTTTTGTATAGCTTATGAATGTCCATACAAAAGAAGGAAAAGGAAAATGTCCACATAATTTTCATTCTCCTAAACTTTCCCCAAAACTTTTCCCAAACTTTTCTCAAACTTTTGGTTCGATTCTGTGCTCATCCATATTTACATAAATAAATTATCCGCCCCAAACCCTGCCTCTTTGTAAGGATAGAACTCAACATCCACATACAGACTAAAACTGATGCATTGGGCTAGACTTTGTTCTTTGGGCTGGCATCTGGATCTCTCCCTTGTGATGCTCACTGGAATTCGTAGACATCAGGTTTGTGTCATTTGGCTCTCCCTCAAGGTGTCATTTCCAGAAACATTTTCCAGCAGGAGTCTGCCTTTACTCATCTGAGCACCTCCCATGGCATTAGAACAACAAAGATTAACAACAAAGATTTCCATGTAAAAGCTGTAGTAATTTCTTCAAATAAGTTGACATCCGGATAGGGTATAGGTTAGGGTATGAATGGGCATGAATGGGGGGGCATTTCTTCATGTGCATGGGGATGGGGGTGAATACTTGCTGGGGTGGATACTCCTCATCCCACATGAATAACTACAGAATCTACCTGATCAATTTAGGCCTTAACCATTGGAGGTATTAAAAATAATATTCCGCATTAATTCAAACATAAATCAATAAAGCATGCAGAAATAAAAATGATTCTCAGCAACAGTTTTCATTATATAGATTCAATATTTAACTATATTTAACTAAACATTTTTCCCAAATCCAGAATTACAGCAGGATTTCAACAAAACATAAACACCTTTAGATTGTTCTGTCCCCGGGACCCAAGTGGACCCAAGAGTTTCGGAACAGAACATTTTACCCAAACGCTTATTCTGACTCAGAAGTCAGCCTCCCAACTTTGCAAATATATCTGACCATTAGGCAATTTGTTTCATAACGAATCGAAATTCAGACGAATTTTGCATCTTTCGGGCAATCGAATGCATCCGAATGTCTGAATAAAAAAATAACGAATTTCAACTAATACAAAAGAAATTATAGTGGATATAACAAATTAATTTGACATGATTTTAATGAATTCGACATGATTCGGTAATTCGTTAAAGATCTAATGAAACAAAAGGTCAACTCAAAGTAAATCTTACAGTCCAATCAGCTGATTCATTTTGTGCTGGAGGTTGGATTACTGGCAAAGTGCATTCCTAAGAACTGAGTGAGAAGGGTGTTGTATTGTATTTGAGCAGAGGAGAAGAGATATTGTCATTGTGCGTTAATAGATTCAATAAACAAACAACTTTCCAAACTATGAATCATTATCACGAATATATATACATACATAAATATCGAATTTCAACGAATACGAAATTATAACGCATATAACGAATGAATTCGACATGATTCCAGATTCAGTATAACGAATATCGACATTCTACAAATAATAACGAATTACTTAAAAACGTATTAACGTTACATAACGAATATAACAAACACATTTTTAAGTTTTGCACAGGTCTACTGACCATCAGCAACAAACAAAGCATTTGATGAACAAACAGCATTATATCATCAACACTTTACAGAAATTCTGGGAATTCAAAAAGTAATATATCCAGAATAATCACCCTGGCTGTAATTTAAACAAACTTTCCCCTCAAATTTTAGCATTTCATAGACTCAATATACATGCAACAATTTATTTTGGTTCGGATGACTTAATTTCAGTAACTCTTCAAACTTTTATAATTTCACCCTTTTTTACCAAAATCCCATTATTAAATTTTAAATGTAACCCCACACTTGTAGGGCAATCTTTTGTAAATACACATATATATATATTATCAGGAACATGGGCCTAATAACCTCTGCTCCCATAATAAGAGAACATAATCACTTGAGATAACCATCTCTGTGTACATTTTAAACAAACTTCGATCATGTATTAATCAAATAATACCTTGTGCATTCATTAACCACTTGACATCCGCGCTATGGCCGAATGACGGCCACCGCGTGGATGTGAATTCCCGGGAGGCAGTCATATGACGGCCTCCCCTGTGCACGCTCCCTGTGGAGCGCGCTGTGATCACAGAGTCACTGAGACTCGGGTGATCACCGATCTGAGTAAGGGGCCGGTTCCGGCGCCTTACCATGTGATCAGCTGTCAGCCAATGACAGCTGATCACATGATCAAAACAAAAGCTCGGTGATCACTTTTTTTTCTCCTTACGCTGACAGCAGAGGAGAAAAAAAAGCCGATCACCGGCTCATCTTAAAGGGACATCGGTCTCGAAACGGAAGAGGCAATTATGCCTCATAATTGCAAATTGAAAGTGTCCACAAGTGCCACCTATCAATGCCCACAAGTGCCACCTATCTATGCCCACAAGTGCCATCTATCTAAGCCCACAAGTGCCACATATCAATGCCCACTAGTCGTGCCAATCAGTGCCACCTAGAAGTGTAACCGATCAGTGCCCATTACTGCCACCCATCAG
The DNA here is from genome assembly GCA_028564925.1 of Lithobates sylvaticus. Lineage (NCBI taxonomy): Eukaryota > Metazoa > Chordata > Amphibia > Anura > Ranidae > Lithobates > Lithobates sylvaticus. The sequence continues at coordinate 411,526,653 of CM053030.1, forward strand.
TGCCCATCACTGCCACCCATCAGTGCCCATCACTGCCACCTATCGGTGCCCATCACTGCTGCCTAATCAGTGTACAACAATGATGAACAAAAATTACCCGTTTTAAATTTTTATAACAAAATCCCAATTTTTTTTTTTTTAATTCGGTCTTTTTACATTTTTTTAACAAAAAATAAAAATCGCATAGGTGATCAAATACCACCAAAAGAAAGCTCTATTTGGGGGGAAAAAATTATAATTTAATTTGGGTACAGTGTTGTATGACCGCGCAATTGTCATTCAAAGTGCATCAGCGCTGAAAGCTGAAAATTGGTCTGGATGGGAGGGGGGTTTAAGTGCCCAGTAAGCAAGTGGTTAAACACAATATAACCTCTTTCTCATTCCACATTCATTGGCCAATTCATTCATTTTCCATTTAGAAATGTTTCCATATTTTCCCCTCGAACACCTTTTCCCATATTTTTCCAAATCCATAGCTCACCAAAAAGTTTGTTTTTTCTTCTGATTTTTTTCCTTTTTTTACTTATTACATAAAATTACACAACCTTAAGTTATTTCCCTTCTTCTTTCCTAACCACAATTCCTTCAATATCAACAAATGGGTCCATCGGCACAACCACCCCTCAAACATACAATCTATTTTTTTATAATTAATCTTGAACACTTTGGAGCCCAGGGCAATTTTATCAATCCGAAATATAGTATATTTGTTGACATTGAAAAATATCTTCCAAACCCTTAACAATGTGAGGATAGGCAATTGCACAAAACATTCCTTAAAGTCAGACTCTAACTGAAATAATCAAAATACCCCAGCTACAAGTTGAAACGTTACTCTTAAAAATGTGTATCTTGCAATTATCTTAAACCATTTAATCTACTTAATTAACTGATCATATTCCTCAAAAGATGATTTGGTACCATTAAATACATGTACTTTAGTACTGACGTCACATTCTCCATATATGATTCCAATTAACAGTGCATTGGGCATGGGCATAATGATATGTGCCCAACACATTCCATGAACAAACTGACAGTAGTTGCAACCTTTTAGCAATAAACATGTAATAACATACTTTAAATCTATACAGATAACTTCTCTGAACTAAACCCTTTTCAAGAACTCGCATTTGTCTTCCACACTCACCTTCCATTCCAGCAAGGCTAGGACTTGCTGAACATGGAATGCAAATGTAGCAATATGCATTCTCGAATAATAGAGGGTAAAGTGCACCCATAAAGTAACATTTATAAGAATCAATTTTATAATTGTATCTACTTTAATTTCCAACCTTTATTATTTAATTATCAGAACAAAGATGGCAATATCATATGTGTTAATATTAAATGATAATAAATAATAATACTATGTTCAATGTCAAGTTCCCCTTTCCTTAGTTTCAATATTAGTATATGGGCTAACATATATATCTCAAAATTTAGTGCCTAGATTGAGACTGGCTGCTCCTCATTTTATACTGAAAACTTTTCAAATCAGTCTAGTTTTAACTGCTAAAAAAATAGGATCTGGACTGTCCTTGACGATCATTCCTGACCATCCCTTGCTTCAAGTACTACATAATCATCAAAATATGAATAACGATGAATATCCGCGTAGCTACAGAAAAAACATGGACACTTTGCCAGGAATGGTACGCTTCACCATTAATGTTTTCCAATGTCCCCTTTAAACCTCTAAGCTCCGTAATGTCACTTCCCATTTTTAAAACTATTTTACTTCTGCGTGTCTTGTCTCTGAACTGTATGGCATATTGGTAGCATACTAATTTACCTTTGATAATGGATTCAACTGCAGACACAGTGTTCCTAAACTTCTAGATGTGAGCTCTACCTGGCCTATGAGTGGTAAGTTCTCCACTGCAATCCTAAGACGTTAATACTCCCTGAGTTTTCTTGGCTGCTGTTTTTCAATTTATTACCTTTCATTAATAAATAACTCCTCTCTGACTTTTCCTTCAAATATTAACTTACATTACCCTTTACAATGTAGGGTATTCTTTTTAAAACACCTTTAAACTTTTAAACTCACTTATTTTATTCTTACCACAATGTAGGGTGTTTTCATTAAAAACCCTTCCTCTCTACACAATCCTCCAGCACACCTAAAACACTTTCATTTGTACCCTTGAAATCATTCTATTCCTTTACCTTTAAAGAATCATCTAAACACATTTAACTACTTGCAGCCCGCGCTATAGCCGAAAGGCGGCTACAGCACCGGCCTTGATTTCCGGGAGTGCACCCATGGACGTCCTCCCAAGCAAGCGCTCTGTGATCACTGAATCAATGAGACTCGGCTAATCACAGATCCGAGTAAGGGGTCGATCCCGACCCCTTACCACGTGATCAGCTGTCAGTCAATGACGCTGATCACGTGATGTAAACAGAAGCTCGGCAATCAGTATTTTTTTTCCTCACGCTGTCAGCGTTAGGAGAAAAAAAGCCGATCACCAGCTTCTGTCAGAGGGACATCGGTCTCTTACACAGAAAGCCGCGGCTGCATTTTCTGTGCCCACAAGTGTCAGCTTCCAGTGCCCACTGTGCCACCTACCAGTGCCACCTAGCAGTATCCACCAGTGCCACCTACCAGTGCCCACAGTGCCACCCATCAATTGCCACCAGTGCTGTCAATCAATACCCATTAGTGATGAGCTTCGAGTTCGAGTCAAACTCATGTTCGACTTGAACATTGCCTATTCACCAAACAGCGAACAATTTGGGGTGTTCGCGGCAAATTTAAAAAGCCGCGGAACACCCTGTGAAAGTCTATGGGAGAAATCTAAAAGCCTATATGCAAGTTATTGTCATAAAAAGTGTTTGGGGACCTGGGTCCTGCCCCAGGGGACATGTATCAATGCAAAAAAAGTTTTAAAAACTTCTGTTTTTTTGGGAGCACTGATTTTAATAATGCTTAAAGTGAAACAATAAAAGTGTAATATTGGACACAGCCAATCACAGATCGGGCTAAATGGCCAATCACAGCGGCCATTTAGCACTTGATCTGAGTGTCCAATGAGAGATGATCTCTTATGTAAACATATAAGATTATTGACACAGAGACAGCGTGTGAGGAGGGAGAGCTTCTGTGCTGCAGCGGGAGTGAATAAAATCAGTTACACTAACACAACACAGTGCCATCTGTCCCCAGTGCCACCTATCAGTGCCATCTGTCCCCAGTGCCATCTGTACCCAGTGCCATCTGTCAGTACCATCTGTCCCCAGTGCCACCTGTCAGTGCCATTTGTCCCTAGTGTCACCTATCAGTGCCACCTGCCTCCAGTGCCACCTGTCCCCAGTGCCACCTGTCAGTGTCACGTGTCATCAGTGCCATGTATCAGTGCCATCTGTCATCAGTGTCACGTGCCATCTGTTATCAGTGTCACGTGTCATCAGTGCCACGTATCAGTGCCACCTGTCATCAGTGCTACGTATTAGTGCCATCTGTCATCAGTGCCACGTATTTTGCCATATGTCATCAATGACACGTGTCATCAGTGCCACGTATTATTGCCATCTGTCATCAGTGCCATGTGTCATCAGTGCCACATATTAGTGCCAACTGTCATCAGTGTCACGTGTCATCAGTGCCACGTATTAGTGCCATCTGTCATCAGTGCCACGTATTGGTGGCATCTGTCATCAGTTCCACGTGTCATCAGTGCCACATATTAGTGCCATCTGTCATCAGTGCCTCATAAATGTCACGTGCCATCAGTGCCACGTAAAATTTATAATTTGCAAAATGTAGTCACAGAAACAAAGAAAAACTAATTTTTTAAAAAAATTTCGGTATTTTTTTTATTTATTTTTTTTTTTTATTTATAGAGCAAAAAATAAAAAACTCAGAGGTGATCAAATACCACCAAAAGAAAGCTCTTTTTGTATGAAAAAAAGGACAAAAAAATTATTTGGGTAGAGTATTACATGACTGAGTAATTGTCATTCAAAATGTGAGAGCACTGAAAGCTGAAAAATGGTCTGGTCACGAGGGGGGTTTAAGTGCCCAGTTGTCAAGTGGTTAAGCAAAGAAGCTTTCTCTTGTTTAACCATTAACCACTTGCCGACCGGCGCACACAGATGTACGTCGACAGAATGGCACGTACAGGCAGGAGGGCGTATATATAAGTCCCTCCTTTCTGCCTGTCCGTGCCATCGGGAGCGGCGCGCTCCCGCGCCGGTCGGGACCCCCGTGAGTCCGATTGCGGTCCCCACGGACTCGATCGCCGCGGGGACATCCGCGATCGTCTCACGGGACGGCTGAATGGGGAGATGCCGAGATAAACAGCATCTTCCCGTTCTGCCTAGCAACTAGTGACGCCGATCTCTGCTCCCTGTGATTGGAGCAGAGATCAGCATTCACTAGCTGACAGCCACGCCCCCCCCCCCCACAGTAAGAAACACACCCCTAGGCCTACTTAACCCCTACACTGCCCCTTGTGGTTAACCCCTAAACTGCCAGTGTCATTTTTACAGGAATCAATGCATTTAAATAGCATTAATAGCTGTAAAAATGACAATGGTCCCAAAAATGTGTCAAAATTGTCCGATGTGTCCGCCATAATGTCACAGTCACAAAAAAAAATCGCAGATCTCCGCTATTACTAATAAAAAAAAATTATTAATAAAAATGCTATAAAACTATCCCCTATCTTGTAAACGCTATAACTTCTGCGCAAACCGATCAATAATCGCTTATTGAGATTTTTTTACCAAAAATATGTAGAAGAATACGTATCGGCCTAAACTGAGGAAAAAAAAATGTTTTTTAATATATTTTTTGGGGATATTTATTATAGCAAAAAGTAAAAAATAATGCATTTTTTTCAAAATTGTCGCTCTATTTTTGTTTATAGCGCAAAAAATAAAAACCGCAGGGGCGATCAAATACCACCAAAAGAAAGCTCTATTTGTGGGAAAAAAAGTACGCCAATTTTGTTTGGGAGCCACGTCGCACGACCGCGCAATTGTCAGTTAAAGCGACGCAGTGCCGAATCGCAAAAAGGGGCCTGGTCCTTTGGCTGCAAATTGGTCCGGTCTGAAAGTGGTTAACATATCCCTTTGAATTCTCCTTGTAACTCGTTATCATTTTTTTGGATGGTAGGTAAAGCTTTAAGTTTAAATCGCATAGCCAAAACCCCTTTGTCCCATATGCACCACAGTAACAGCATTTTCCTTAATTTCTTTAGTCTTTTTTAACACCTTAGGTATGGACCTACCCACATTTGAATTACCTTCTTTCATTCTTTAACCACTACAATACCAGATACTTCCTGCCCAAGCCAATTCTCAGCTTTCAGCACTGTCGCTGTTTAAATGACAATTGCGCGGTCATTCTACACTCTACCCAAACAGAATTTGTATCATTTTGTTGATAAAAGAAAGGGCTGCACCGAAAGGCTGCACTGATGGGTACTTATGGGTGGCACTGATGGGCACTGATACGTGGCACTGATGGGCACTGATATGCAACACTGATAGATGGCACTGATAGACATCACTGATGGCACTGGCACTGACAGGCATTGGGGATGGGCACTGATTGGCATTTCCCTGGTGGTCTAGGGTGGCATACCTGGTGGTCCAGTGTAGTGGCAATCCTTGGTGGTCCTGGTGGCATCCTGGTGGTCCTGGGCGGGCATCCGAGGGGGGGCTGCACTGATAAACAATCAGCACAGACCCCCCTGTCAGGAGAGCAGCTGATCGGCTCTCCTCTACTCGTGTCTGTCAGACACGAGTGAGGAAAAGCCGATCAACGGCTCTTTCTGTTTACATCGTGATCAGCCATGATTGGACACGGCTGATCACGTGGTAAAGAGCCTCTGTTAGAGTCACGTCCATCAGACTGACACACCACACCACCGATCGCCATCATTCTGCTATAGGCCAGGCAGGAAGTGGTTAAAAAAACTTAGCAGATTATATAAACATACATACCACTCTCATGCTATTTGTGTATAAGCAAGGGAGATTTCTAAGTTACTTTGTCCCCATTTCTGACTAAAAATACATACCTGCTCCAGCGCCTCACCTTTCTTCCCACAAGCACCAAGCTACTAAGGGGTGTGTACACCTTTCCAAAGCATTACCGGAACGCTTAAAGCCAACCTAGGCATAACATTATAGAAACCCCAAACTGCTACAACAAAAAATATGCAAGTAATCTATCAATACCAACCAGTAATCACAAGTTATGCTACCAGTGAAGTAATACTAATTTGCACAAACTTCAAAGTACTTCCTTAGTACCTGACCTGAGGCGTTTGTCCTATAAGGGAAGGGTGGGCAACCCAGGTGAAAGTTAGGCGTTAACCAACTCTGTCACTGAAGCAGCCTGTCCTCTTTTAATCTAAGCCCCTATCAAATTGAATCTATATTCAAAATAGTATTCAATTACCTGAGTATTTAAAATTCTGACACCACTGAAATGTGCAATTTCACCTTTAACTGCCTTTCCTGACTATAATCTTATTATCTAATTATAATTACCTTATCGGCCGATTCCATTTATTTCATACCCAAATATTTCTCTATGCGTAAGGGACAGCGTATATGAATAATTGACACATCACGGTGCTTAATACACTGTTCCAACAGGGTGTTAAATATAAATAAAAGATAAGCGTTACCAACCATCTTCCCCCAATAAGGGGTACATATTCAAATGACACATTCCCTTTTAACATACTTTCAACCAATCATAGTCATTAACTCTTCATCATTATAACTCATTATGTCACAATATATTATGTGACCCAAGACATAACTGCAGACCATCTTATGACACACATGTAACTTCCTTAGGTCTGGTTTCGATTTCAACACAAATTCACTTCTTGAACAACAATATATATATTTAATTGATCAGCAAAATTATAGGTTTAAAGGAGCAGTTGAGCCGTAGATTACAAAATACAAGGGGGGGATTTTTACATGACTCTTTCACCCACCAATGTAAAAAGAATTCTCCCACCAATGTAAGGAGTATTCTTGCCACTAACAACCAGGGTAATAGTCTCCTTATCCACTGAACACATGTGTAAGGGGGTACTTTTCCACTGGATCTTAATGTACTGTAAGTGGGCATTTTCCTCCCTGGCCACCAATGAGAAGGTGCACTACAATTTTCACTGTCTAAATTTAATTTCAGTGCATTATCATTATTTAATTATTACTGAACATACTTTTGTCCTATACACTAGGTACGTCACAATATTACTGAAAATACAAATACACTAGGTATGCCCCATTCTTTATTCTTGTATTTATTATTATATCTCAACTTACTTTCATACTAATGCATTGTGAGCTTTAAATATAGTAATTATTAGCAGGTGTTACCTAAAAGTTATTCCGAAGTTATTCAAAAAGGTTGAAAAAGGCTACACTTCAAGATGCCAACTGTTACTTTTATTAGCCAGAAAATTCTCATATATGTATTTGTTTTAAAATAGCTTCATTTTGTTACAGTAATGTTGATTTAGGCACACATGCTGTCTGATCAGGTCCGCCTGTCCGTTTTTCAGGCGGACCTGATCGGACACTCCATTCACCTCTATGGAGCAACGGATGTCAGCAGTGACATGTCCACTGAAATCCTATGCTATCTGATCCGGCCTGCCAAATCCAGGTGGATGGTGACCCTATTTTCCATCCGTCTGGCGGATTGGATGGAATCGGATGAAAACGAACAGGTGGTCCGTCTGGGTGAGCGGCGTGCTGACTTCACCTCCATTCCCCGTCCATCCAGGAAGCGACGGGCAGCGAGAAAGAGAGAGCCGGCCGGCTTGACAGTTTGATTTTACACATGCCTATTGATTGCATCTAAAATGTAAGTGTGATACAGCTTTTTAATAAATAAAGGATCAAAACAATATTGCGCTATGGATATCCATTTTTCTTCCATGTAAACGCTTTGGAGGAGAGCAAGGAGGATCTAGGCAGGATTTTCATGTATGCCTGCACTCTGTGAGTGCTACTTGGAGGATTCTGGATAGAGACCCTGGCAGGGGGATAAGCCACAGGCCCTTTTGATCTCTCTGACACAGAGATCAAATCAGCTGGTAAACGGCAGTGTTTTTACTTGGTGGAGAACCCTTCTCTCCTTTGGCTATCCAATCACTTTCTTTCTGAGGGTGTCAAGTATAGGAGCACTATGGAAATAGCAGCAACAGAACCCCAATACCCATTGTGGACTTTTTGCATGACTATAATATTTATAAGTGACTTTTTCTTTTGGCTTTCAGGCTTTTATGATGATACTGTATTAAGTTTTGGTTTATGGTCACACGCTTATAAGAATTGTATTTTATTGATTATACACTATTTGGGTTGCATAATTCTGAATTTAGATTGAATAATGGGCCAATGATGGCATCCAGTTGTTGCCCAGTACGTTTCTGTTCATGTATAAATCACTAGTTCTAGGTTGAACTTATTTTCACGATTGATTTTCACGTTTGTTAATTAATTTTCAGCGCAGCTATTTTTTTGCATTGTATTTTTTGTGTGTATCTCACATTAAGTTGCGGCAGGAATTATTATTTATTTAATTTGTTTTTCGTATTTTCACATAAATTGATACGATCTATGTAGATTATCCACTGATCACATATATTAGACAGCGCTGTTACTCCATTATACAGTTTTCATACAATCTCCCCAGAGAGGAGAGCTGGGCTCTGAAAGGTCCTTCTATGGTGAGCAGAGATGGACCTTTCATCTGCCTGCTCAGCAGAGATCAACGGATCGATCCCCAGCTCAGCAAGTGGAGTCCATCAAAATGGACGTGCCCCATGTGAAAGGGTTGTAAGGGGGGCATTCATTTAAATGATGTACTCTGCAGAGTCCTACATAACATATGCACATTATCAGTTAACAAAATAAATGTAATTAAAGCGACAAATACTCACCTCAGTTCCAGCAATGAGCTATCCTCGATCTCCCTGCTTAGCTGCTGACATCTTTGGGCAGCAGACTTCCGGGCTTCATTGGCCGTGATTGACATCACTCCCACATATGCGTGGGAGTTTAGTTAGAGTCAGTATTGCAGAATTTGTACAGAGAGCTTACATCCATGTCAAAACCTCTGAGGAAAATCGAGGACATGACAAACTTCCCTCGAGCAAACTTCTCTGATGTAGCAGATTCTTAGGAATTTTAGCCAGACTTTGTTGTAGACTTTGTTCATGCTGCTTTTCCATGCTATCATTAGAGCAAACTAAATCTGCACCAATTGGTGCATGTCCACTGTTGAAGAAAAAAACCTTGGGAAAGGGTGCCACTGAGTTACAGAATACAAGGACAGGAGAGACCATGGTCCCAGTAATCATCATGCATGCAGGAAACTGTAGGAGAAGTTCAGTTTGTGTTGGAACAAGAAGGCTCATGTGCATGCTGATAATTATGAGCATAGGCTCATTGTGCAATGGGCATTGGCACACTCGTGCAAACGTATTAGCTTGTGCATAGGTAAGTTGTAGGAAAATATTAAGGATTGCCAAAAGGCGCCAACATCCTATACTATGATCAAAAGGAGAAGAAGAATAAGATGGACTTTTAAGGTGCCAGCAAGAACACTCAAAGAAAATCAATACTTTTTATTATTTCAACATGTACTGTAAAAAAAAAAAAAAACAGTCTCATAAAAGACAGAGCCAATATAAAAAAAATGACCTCCCTCAGGTGCCTCCTACAGAGTAACAGACACCTAATACATCATATTACCAAATAATTTACAACTTAAAATAGAATAACAGATAAAGTGTCTTCTGTAGGTAGGTAATCTTGCCAATCTCAATTTGTTTCACGGGAATACCCTGCTTCTTCAGGAGACGAGAGGAGCTGAAAGGTAAAATATAATGATTCACAGTACAGAGTAGGTTATTTTCAATATTTTACCTTTAAGCTCCCCCACTTCCTGAAGATGTGGGGAATACCTGTGAAATGCGTTGAGATTGAGCAAGATTACCTACCCATGTAAAACACCTTATCTGTTATTTTATTTTATTTTCAGTTCTGAATTATTTGTTAATTTGATGTATTAGGTGTTTGTTACTCTGTGGGAGGCACCTGAGGGAGGTAAATTTCTTTATATTAGCTGTCTTTTATGAGAATGTTTTTATACATTTTGGACTAATAAAATGTATTGTTTTTATTTGTGTGTTCTCGCTGGCATATTAAAAGTACATTTTGTTCTTCTTCCCTTTTGATGGTATTAGCGTGTGCAGAAAATGTATGCACATGCGCATGAGCACGCGTATGCACACGTTGTGTGCGAGCATGCACCAAACTGCGTTTTTAAGCTAGGCTATGACATGAATGGATTGCTGAGCGGTGTTTAGCTAGTTCCTGCTTAACCTGGGCCTTGACCTGCCTTACCTGCATACCCATATATAACTCGGCTTGCTCCTGACCTGTCTTTGGTTTTCTGCCCGCTTACTGTGACCCCAGCTTGTGTTCTGACTCTGCTTCTTTCTTGCGCTCTTGTACCTTGCTGCTCGACTGTGTACAGATCTTGACTTGAATCCTGACTCTGCCTCTGCCTGATGTTCCTATACCTCACTACCCAGCTGTTTATAACCTTCTAGCTTGTGTCCTAGCTACGCTCTTGTCCTCCAATAAGTGTCACTGTATTCCAGTTCCTGGCTGCTGCCTGGTGATCTATGCTCATCTGCTTCTTGCAAACACTAGCCAGCGCTGCCTGCTACACCGGCCCTCATGCCACTTGTCCAGGGGTGGTGGACATGAGGTTCAAGAGAAGCCCCCTCTCCAGCTCGATCTCCAAAAAGTGCATGACAGACACATCATCTTCTAAAGATTGTCATGTATCTGGTAGACATGGGAACTGTCAAAAAATTTGTTTTGTTTCGTATATAAAAAAAATCGTAATTCGTGTACGAAATTCCGTTCGAATTCGTACGAAATATGAAATTCGGACGAATCGTAATTTTTTTTCCGAATCGTTAGTAAAGTTACGAATCGTTAACGCGGCTAATGAATTGTCGGTTCTCATAACACAGAGAACAATTCGACTCCAACTACAAATATCGAATTTCAATTTCAAGTTACGAATCGTTACGAATCGTTACGAATAGTTACGAATCGTTAGTAAATCAACTACAAATATCGAATTTCAACTAATATGAAAGAAATTATAATAGCGGATATAACGAATGCTTTGAATGCTTCGAATGAATTTGAGATTCAGTATATCTAATATAGAGAACTGTTCCTGCACAAAGTGTCATTTTTGCAGGAAAAAAAAGCTATTTAAAAACACTCGCGGCTAATAAAAAGTCGGCTACGTAACACAGAGAACAGTCATTCATTGATTTAAAAAAAAAAAAAAAAAAGCTTGGGGGACCCCCCAATTCAATAGCCAGGCCCTTCAAGTCTTGTATGGATATTAAGGGGGACCCCCCCCCCCAAAAGCCAAAAAAAAAAAAAAAAATGGCGTGGGGTCCCCCCCAAAATATCCATACCAGACCCGTTTATCCGAGCACGCAACCTGGCAGGCCGCAGGAAAAGAGGGGGGGCGAGAGCGGCCCCCCTCCCGCCTGAACCATACCAGGCCACATGCCCCCCTCAACATTGGGAGGGTGCTTTGGGGTCTGAGACCCCCAAAGCACCTTGTACCCCATGTTGATGAGGACAAGGGCCTCGTCCCCACGTGCCCGGTGGTTATGGGGGTCTGCGGGCGGGGGCTTATCGGAATATGGAAGCCCCCTTTAACAAGGGGGCCCCCAGATCCCGCCCCCCCTGTGTGAAATGGTAAGGGGGTACAAAAGTACCCCTACCATTTCACCAAAAAAGTGTCAAAAATTGTAAAAATGACAGGAGACGGTCTTTGACAATTCCTTTATTAAAATCTTCTTTCTTCATCCTTCGGTTTCTTCACCTTCTCCTTCCGTCATCTTCTTCCATCTTCTTCTTCCATCTTCTTCTTCCTCCGATCCGCTTCTTCTTGCTCCGGTCTTCTCGTCCTTCTCGTCCGGCATCGGCGTCGGCGTTTGTTCTCGCGGGCCGCTCCTCGCAATGGGAGGCTCCCGCTGTGTGAGGCTTCGCTACGGCTGACAGGTCTTTTATAACGAAGGCACCTGGTGACCCCGCCCCCCTCTGACGTCATGGGGAAAGCCATAGGGAAGTCCCCATGACGTCCCCGTGCGTCATAGGGGGAGGGGTTACCAGGTGCCCTCCGTTATAAAAGACCTGTCAGCCGGAGCGAAGCCTCACACAGCGGGAGCCTCCCATTGCGAGGAGCGGCCCGCGAGAACAGACGCCGACGCCGATGCCGGACGAGAAGGACGAGAAGACCGGAGCAAGAAGAAGCAGATCGGAGGAAGAAGAGGATGGAAGAAGATGGAAGAAGATGACGGAAGTAGAAGATGAAGAAACCGAAGGATGAAGAAAGAAGAAAGAAGATTTTAATAAAGGAATTGTCAAAGACCGTCTCCTGTAATTTTTACCATTTTTGTCACCTTTTTTGGTGAAATGGTAGGGGTACTTTTGTACCCCCTTACCATTTCACACAGGGGGGGGCGGTATCTGGGGGTCCCCTTGTTAAAGGGGGCTTCCAGATTCCGATAAGCCCCCCGCCCGCAGACCCCCACAACCACCGGCCAGGGTTGTGGGGATGAGGCCCTTGTCCTCATCAACATGGGGACAAGGTGCTTTGGGGGGACCCCAAAGCACCCTCCCAATGTTGAGGGCATGTGGCCTGGTATGGTTCAGGTGGGAGGGGGGGCCGCTCTCGTCTCCCCCTCTTTTCCTGCGGCCTGCCAGGTTGCGTGCTCGGATAAAGGGTTTGGTATGGATTTTGAGGGGGACCCCACGCCATTTTTTTTTTTTTTTGGCCGGGGTTCCCCTTAAAATCCATCCCAGACCTGAAGGGTCTGGTATGGATATTTGGGGGGGGGGGACGCCATTTTTTATTTTTTTTTGGCTGGGGTCCCCCTTAATATCCATACCAGACCTGAAGGGCCTGGTTATTGAATTTGGGGGGACCCCTACGCTTTTTTTTTTTTTATATCAATGAATGACTGTTCTCTGTGTTATGGAGCCGACAATTCATTTGCCGGCAATAGCCGCAAGTGATTTTAAATAGCTTTTTTTTTCTGCAAAAATTACACTTTGTCATTCGAATCATTCAAATTCATTCGAATTCATTCGTTATATCTGCTATAATAATTTCTTTCGAATTAGTTGAAATTCGATATTGGTAGTTGGATTCGAATAATTTGGAGCTGAAATTCGTAAACGGAATTTTTCCTGCAAAAATGACACTTTGTCATTCGAATCATTCGTTATATCCGCTATAATAATTTCTTTCATATTAGTTGAAATTCGATATTTGGTAGTGGGATTCGAATAAATTCGGCGACGAAATTCGTAAACGGAATTTCGTATTCCGTACGGAATTCGTATTCAAAAAAATTCGTACTACGGAATCGTAAATTCGTTACGAATTCGTACGAAACGAATCGCACATGTCTAGTATCTGGCCAATCTCATAAGGGACACGCTGACCAAAAGGGGTGACTTCAAATGCTGGACACCTTCTTACTTACAAGGGCATAACTTTGACATAATGCTGTGAAAACATGCTTTTTGCACAATTCTTTTAGAATGAGCTTTGATTCAGTCACCACAGGGAAATTGCAAAGCCTTCTTTGAAGGCACTTGAAATACTTCCACCACTTTCCTTCTATCTTAAGGCATCTCACCAGCCTTCCAAAGGAGGGATCAAAAACTGTTCATCCTCATCTGCATCTTCTTTGGAAGAGTCAGAGGAGGATTGATTAGCCTGGGAAGGCTCTGGGACTAGTTGATTGGTTCTGGAAGGAAAACTGGCTATTGCCAAAATAGATAATCTCTACACAGGTTGAGTGGAAAAAAATCCTTTACAATGTGCTTAATTAAATTTGACAACCTTTTGGTCCTCATCAACTTCATCATTGACTGCTTTAACAAAGCAGGATTCATACAGTCATGTCTATCTGCATCTTCCTCTTTGGAAGAGTCTGAAGAGGGCTGTTTGCCTGGGAAGCAGATGAGCACTGTCCCCTACCTTTGCTTGTGGAGCTGGTCTTTATTAGGGGTTGGCATTTATTTTCCTGCGAAGACAGAAGGAAGGCAAAAAACACTGAGCTTGTTCAAAGACTATTAAGAAGCAGTGCAGTGCATCATCCGCAAGGAAGCTCAGTATTTCAGTAACAATATCTTAAGCCCCATACACGCGCTCGGATTATCCGAGGACCAGGTCCGTCGGATCATGTCCGTCGTACTTTGTCCGATGTTGGTTTTGCGTACACACGGTCGGACAAAGTTGTCGGAAAATCCGATCATTCTGAACGTGGTGACGTTTGTTGCCTACGACGGGACTACGTAGAGGCTAGTAGCCAATAGCTTTGGTCTTGTAATGTGATCTGAGCATGCGTAGCACTTTGTCCGTCGGAATTCGCTACACACGATCGGATTTGGTGTGATCGGACTTTGTTGTCAAAAAATCTATCCAGCAGGAGATAGGACTTTGTCCGTCGGACAATCCGATGGAAACTGTCCGATGGTGCCTACACACGGTCGGAATTTCCGACAACATTGTCTGATAGGACAGAATCCATCGGAAAATCCGACCGTGTGTATGGGGCTTTAAAGTGGATGTAAACCCACTCTCATCAATTCAAAACTACTGCCATAGTGGTGATCTATAAGGATATACACGCCTCCTGCATGTATCCTTACCTGTCAAATGTCTCCCCTTTAGCTGTTTGAAACCCCAAAAAAGTCCAGATTCAGTGGGCGGGTCTGTTGTTCAGCGCTCGGTGGGCAGAGTCATGATGTCAGCAGACTCCCCGCCCACCTCTTCACTCCCCTTGGCCAGAGCGTGCAGGAGAGGCAGAGCGCGCTCTGGGTAAAAGCAGAGCGCGCTCATGGCCCCCTGTCATTTTAGTAAGCACACATCACAGTGGGGGATGATCGGTGCAGTGGGACAGCTGTGAGCACCGACCCCCCCCCCCCCCCTGCATGCTTTTCATCATCTGCTTCTCCTCCTCCCTCCCACGGCTTTCACCTGAAAAGCCATGCAGGGGGGATCGGTGCTCACAGCTGTCCCCATTGCACCGATCATCCCCCCACCCCCTGTGTCTTCCTGCTCCTCATTCACCCTATTCTCCTCCCCCCAATGTCATTCCCCCCCCCGTCGTGTAGTATTCATCATCTCCCCCCCTCGTGTATTCATCCTCTGCCCCCCCCTCGACCCCCCCGCCGTGTATCCATCATCAGTCCCCCCCTCATTCCCCGAAGCAGCCGTGTCTTCATCCTGCGCCCCCCCTTGTCCCCGCAGCTGCCGGATTTTCTCTCCTCTCCTGGGGGCTTGGGAGGGCGGGGGATCTGTCATGATGGAGAGTGGAGAAAAGTGCCGTTATGTCATTTGACATATCGGCTCTTTTCTTTTCTGAATGGGACACAGAGCATTCGTTACCGATCGCTCTGTGTCCTGTGATAACTGAGCAGAGTAACCTGTGTGTTCCTCTGCTCAGTGGATGAATGGAGAGAAGCCGCTGTCTTCCCTCTATTCATCTTCAGTGCAGAGAAAGGACTGGGGGATCTGTCCTCTATCCTTTCTCTGTCTCAAATGGGAGATGTCAGGGGTCTCTGTTTGGACCCCTGACATGTCCACTGCCCCACTGACACCGACCACTGCCCTACTGACACCGATCACTGACACCAACCACTACCCCACTGACACTGCAATGTGGGAACCCGCAGTGGATTCGCAGGGTTCCCGAATCGCAGCCTTGGTGGGAGCAGTCAGGTGACATTTGTAGGCTGTATGCTTGGAGGCTCAGTTCACACTGGTGCGATGCGGGAACCCTGCAAATCCACTGCGAGTTCCCACATCGCATCCGACTCGCACGGCAGTTCACACTGCTATATGCGAACTGCTGGGGAGTGTCCTCCAATGTTAACGACACCCCCATTTCAGCTCGCATATCGCACTGCGAACTGACAGTTAGGACATGAATCAGATTGCATAGGTGTGAACACCCATGCAATTCTGGTGCAGACCAAAAAAAGGGTCCTGTGCGATTTTTGTCCGAATGCGGTGCGATATCACACATACTATCTGTATGGCTGAAATCGCACTGCACAGACATCGCATGTGATTTGCACTGCAGTGCGGTGGGAATCAAATGCGATATCGCACAGCACACTGGTGTGAACTGGCCCTAAGATCATTCAGCCTTACTGGGTGTAATTATAAAAAGAGAGAAATCCACCCCTCCCCCACATAACAATTCCTGGTGATGGAAAGGAATGTTATCTGTGATCAGGTGACCTCAGACACACACACACACTGCACTATAACAATCATCAGATCACTGGATGTTATACTCTGCCCAGCTCTGACTACATACATGTCCCCTAAATCACTTGTCTGTCTATAGTCTGCTGACTGTTCACTGCATCCCATGATGAGAAACATCCAGTCAAAACACATTAAAGCTGGGAGAGCTGGAGGGGAGGGGAGGGGATGTGAATTGTGAACTTTTTTCACAGCATGTGCCTGTCTCAGGCTAGTGCATAAAAAAAGGATTGCTCAGGCCTCGAGCAAATCTGTGTGGCAAGACTGGGCTCAAATGAAAGGAAATATTATTTTCTACATTATGACATAAAAAAAAAAAATTGGGGGTTTACATCCACTTTAAGTCAAACAGGCCAAAGGCCTCTGGCTTTCCCTCCTTCCATTTTGAGCCTCATGTGCCTGTACGCTATGGATTTGATGTTTATCAACACTATTCAAAGATCTGTCCAGGAGTTCTGATGGTTTTCCCTATACATTGTTTATCGCCATAAGCCTGTTTGACTTAAGAGGTATAAGCCCCTTTGTGTCCATTACTTCCGGTAAGCCTTCATGCAATTGCTGGTGGTGTCTTCTACAAGCTTCTCCTCACCGAGTTGATGTCACTTACTTTATCGATGCTTTTTAGACATTTATTTTTCTGATATTATTCACTGATACCAGGACTGTGTGAATTTTATTATTCATCATTATTCATAATTTTTTCACTTGGTGGATATAATTTTACATTTATATTCACACCATTTTTTCACTTGGTGGACTATTTTTATATTTCAATGTGTGTTTTACTGATCACAGCATATATTGTCATTATTATATAATGTAATTTTTTTATATATATATATATATATATATATAAGCGCTACATTTTATTACATGATTTAACTTTTTGCTGTTGTCCCCGGCCGTGCAGGCTGCTGTATATATATATATATATATACCGTTTCTTTCACAGCGCAATAATCCCCCCTTTTTGTTACACTTCAAACAGCCCACATGCATTCAGGCAGGTGCCTTCATTTCACCCCAAGCCACTGTGGAACTTAAAAAGCATCCCAGCTGCCATAAGGAGATCCATTCAATCTAGAGAAACATCACTTAATGAAAGAAAGATGCAGCATGCATTATGGATACAAATAAAATGGCATTACAATAAAAGTAAAGCCTATTTAAAAAAAAAAAAAAAACGGAACCTGCAAGGCAAAGGCATAATGAGCTAGTATGCATAGCATACTAGCTCATTATGAATGACTTACCTGAGAACAAAGCCCCCGAAGCGTCCCTCATCCAAGATTTTCTGCGCCACCATCAAACCCGGAGTGACTTCCGGGTCTCGCCGCTCCAGCGCTGTCATTCGCTGGAGCGGCGATGACGTCACTCCTGCGCATGCGCACGAGAGCGGCATATCGCAGTGATCTCGGCATGCTCAGTGCGCCTGCGCGCCGCTGTCTATGGCGCATGCGCCGTAGATAGCGGTGCCTTTTCTTTTCTAAATATCTCATAAACCATGTAGGTTTAGGAGATATTTATTGGACCTACAGGTAAGCCTTATGCCGCGTACACACGTGCGGACTTTTGCCGGCGGACCTAGTCCAGCGGACAATCCCGCGGGACTTTCCAGCTAGGTCCGCTGGACTTTCCGAGCGTGTGGACTTGCCCACACACGCACGGACTTCTCCAGCGGATAATCCGCCGGCCAAAAGTCCGCGGGACTTTTGAAAATGAACGGACTTGCCCACACACGGAGCAGTCCGTTCATTTCGAACGTAACTTCAGGTTACGTAGCTAGCGTAGGCAGTAAATGCCGCCGCGCTAGCTCCGCAAGCTGGCATGGATTTAAAGGGAATCCCCACGCCGAAAAAACGGCGTGGGGGTTCCCCCAAATCCAAGTCAGACCCTCATCCGAGCACGCAGCCTGGCAGGCCAGGAAAGGGGTGGGGACGAACGAGCGCCCCCCCCCTCCTGAGCCGTACCAGGCCGCGTGCCCTCAACATGGGGGGTGCCCTGGGGAAAGGGGGGCCGTGCGGCCCCCCCACCCCAAAGCACCTTGTCCCCATGTTGATGAGGACAAGGGCCTCTTCCCGACAACCCTGGCCGTTGGTTGTCGGGGTCTGCGGGCGGGGGCTTATCGGAATCTGGGAGCCCCCTTTAATAAGGGGGCCCCCAGATAACGGCGCCCCACCCTATGTGAATGAGTATGGGGTACGATGTACCCCTACCCATTCACCTAAGGTGTAAAATGTAAAGTACAAAAAACACACACACTTTTGAAAAAATATTTTATTGCACTGCTCCGGGGGTCTTCTTCCGTCTTGGGGGTCTTCTCGCCGGACTCCTCCGCTCTCTTCTGCTCTTTTACCTAGCTCTTTCACGAGCGGGGGGAGTCCGGCTACCTTCTTCGTCGTCGCCGCCGTCTGGGGGTCTCGATCCGCCTTCGGGGGTCTTCTTCCGTCTTGGGGGTCTTCTCGCCGGACTCCTCCGCCATTTACCAAGCTCTTTTACCGAGCGGGGGAAGTCCGGCTACCTTCTTCGTCGCCGTCGCCGTTGTCTGGGGTTCTCGATCCGCCTTCGGGGGTCTTCCGGGGGTCTCTTCTGTTCTTGCGGCGGTCGTCGTCTTCCGCGGCTTCTTCTTCTTCTTCTTCTTCTTCTTCTTCTTCTTCTTCTTCTTCTTCTTCTTCTTCTTCTTCTTCTTCTTTTGACCCGACGCTCTCTCTGCCCGGAATGCTTGTGCCGCTCTGCGCTGAGACTTATATAGGGGAATGGGGACAGGGTCACATGTTCATGTCACATGGTGACCCCGCCCCCTTGCGATGTCACAGTCCCAGCATCCTCCGGGACTGTGACAACACAAGGGGGCGGGGTCACCATGTGACATGTGCATGTGACCCTGTCCCCCATGTCCCTATATAAGTCCGAGCGCAGAGCGGCACAGGCATTCCGGGCAGAGAGAGCGACGGGTCAACATCGGAAGAAGAAGAACAAGAAGAAGGACAAGAAGAAGGACAAGGCGCAGGCGGCGCGGAAGACGACGACCGCCGCAAGAACAGAAGAGACCCCCGGAAGACCCCCGAAGGCGGATCGAGAACCCCAGACAACGGCGACGACGACGAAGAAGGTAGCCGGACTTCCCCCGGAGAATTACATATTAGAGAGCTGCACCGCCATGGTATCACCCTTGGAAACAGCTGTACATTAAACAGGGCATCATTCCCAAATTCCAGGCAGAACAATCATGCAAAAAGCCCATTTAGGGGTCCGTAAAGCTGAGTCTACACCTGGGGAGCAACAGGTGGTTGGTTACAAGTGTATTGCAGCCAGGTAAAGAGAGCTGTTTGGTCCTGCGAGGTGAGGGGGAAAAGCAAAGAACACCAGTCTGGGAGAGGGAATCAAATTTATGAGTTATGTACTGCAGGTGTGTGTATGAGCAGGGCATACCCCAGGAGGCTGACATGGAGTTGTCAGGAAAGATCCTTTTAACTATCCTGGATCTGTTCTGCCAAAAGATTGTGCTCATTAGTCTCAATAGTTTACTGTTTTAACAGAAAGAAAAACAAGCAGTGAGAAAGAAGTAAAAAAGAACAAAAAAGAGGAGAAGATAATATACAAATATGTTAATTTTTTTTTAGAAAAGTACAAAAACACAAAGAACACTAAGCCCTGATTCACACTATTACAATGGGGAACCAGCCTGATTCCAGTGCGATTCCCGCATTGCATCTCCTTCGCAGGCAGTTCACACTGTCCTCTGTGGTGTACCGCTGTGGGTGTCAATACAAAGTTAACGACCCCCCCCCCCCCCCCCCCCCAGATTGGTTTGTAGATCACAGTGCGAACTGTGAATTTGGACAGGAATCGGATCGCATGGGTATTCACAGGGATTCCAGTGCAGGAAAAAAAGTTTCCTGCAGCATTTTTATGCAAATCCAATGCGAATTCAGCAATACAAACTGTATGGCTGCATTCACATTGTGCAGACATTGCAAGTGATCTGCACAGCAATGCAGTGCTAATCACATACAATGTCTGTATTTACAATAGTGTGAACCCAGGCTTGATGAAATAACCTATTTTCCCAGAGAACACCCAAAGAAACAAACCCTAGAAAAAAATAAAAATAGTGGATTTTGTAGTTTTCAAGCAAATTTCATATAAGAAACAGAGAAATTAGTGAACTGAGAGTTACTGCAATTTCACTCTAATCACTTAATTTATGCCTACTGGTAATTTCCCATAACTGTGCATTCATCTTGGTGACCATTATCACTGGTATAGAACATGATAGCAAATTAAAAAACACAGGATGAATCTTCCAATGGGGACAGCCCCAGTGACAGCCACCTAAGAATGAATTGAAATGTATTTAGCCAATAGCCATCATCATTAAGAGGGGGCTTGCCATTCTAATGACATACATCCACAAATTAGAGAAACCGAAGCTAAACTATTGGGTAGCCTTCATCTACATCAAATAAATACATTAATTTAAAAGTAAAAATTCCCTTGAAGAGGGAGTCCACCTGAAAAAAAATATTAAAAGCCAGCAGCTACAAATACTGCAGCTGCTGACTTTTACTAAATGGACACTTACCTTTCCTGGAGTCCAGCGATGTCGGCAGCCGAGGCCGAGCAATCGCTTGGCTCTCGGCTGCTGCCGGCGCCATTCTCGGTTAGGGAATCAGGAAGTGAAGCATTGTGGCTTCACTTCCCTACTGCGCATGAGAATGCTCCGCGCTGACTCTGGGACCCGTGTGTGTCCCAGCAGACAGTGCGGCGGAACAGGAAGACTCCCACAGGTCTTAGACAGGTATCTGCACCCCCCTCCCCCCTGAAAGGTGCCAAACATGACACCGGAGGGGGGAGGGTTCCGAAAAGCAGAGGTTCAATTTTTGTGTGAACCTCCACTTTAAGCAAACACTTAATGAAAGCGTTTTATTTATTTTTAAGAAACTCTTTGTTTAAGGCAATTTTCTTATGTTGCTGACATCACAGTAAACTACAGAGAGGTTTTGCTCTTATTAAAGTGGATTGCCCCTTAAAAAAAAATTTGGGACAGGTAAGTGTCCGATTATTGAGCCTGGGTTCAGATTAGTGCGGTGCGAATTGAAGGCCCTGCGTGACTGCGCAGTGAAACGTCGGCTGTTCTGCGGTGTGTCCGCGTTTTAGATGCGAATCAGCTGCTAACATAAATTCGCAACTCATTGTACTACTTCTGAGGGGAAAATCCACACCAAATTTTTATAAAAAAACTGCCATGGGTTCCCCCTCCAGAGGCATACCAGGCCCTTAGGTCTGGTATGGATTTTAAGGGTACCCCTACGCCGAAAAAACGGCGTGGAGGTCCCCCCAAAATCCATACCAGACCCTTATCCGAGCACGCAGCCTGGCAGGTCAGGAAAGGGGGTGGGGACGAGGCCGCATGCCCTCAACATGGGGGGGGGTGGGTGCTTTGAGGAAGGGGGCGCCCTGCGCCCCCCCACCCCCAAAGCACCTTGTCCCCATGTTCATGAGGACAAGGGCCTCTTCCCGACAACCCTGGCCGTTGGTTGTCGGGGTCTGTGGGCGGGGGGCTTATCGGAACCCGGGAGCCCCCTTTAATAAGGGGGCCCCCAGATCCCGGCCCCCCCCCATCCTATGTGAATGAGTATGGGGTACGATGTACCCCTACCCATTCACCTAAGGTGTAAAGTGTAAATAAAAAAACACAATTTTTTAAAAATATTTTATTGCACTGCTCCGGGGGTCTTCTTCCATCTTGGGGGGTCTTCTCGCCGGACTCCTCCACTATTTTACCTAGCTCTTTTACGGAGCGGAGGAGCCCTGCTTTCTTCGTTGCCGCCGTCATCTGGGGGTCTCGATCCGCCTTCGGGGGTCTTCCGGGGTCTCTTCCGTTCTTGACGCTGTCGTCGCCTTCTGCGCCGCCGCCTTCTTCTTCTTCTTCTTCCGATGTTGACTCGTCGCTGTCTCTGGCCGGAATGGCAGAGCCGCACGGTGTTGTGACTTATATAGGGACAATGGACGGGCGTCACATGCTCATGTCACATGGTGACCCCGCCCACATATGATGTCACAGTCCCAGCATCATCCGGGACTGTGACATCATTCCGATAAGCCCCCCGCCCGCAGACCCCGACAACCAATGGCCAGGGTTGTCGGGAAGAGGCCCTTGTCCTCATCAACATGGGGACAAGGTGCTTTGGGGTGGGGGGCTGCGCCCCCCTTCCCCAAAGCACCCACCCGTCCCATGTTGAGGGCATGTGCCTGGTACGGTTCAGGAGGGGGGGCGCTCGCTCGTCCCCACCCCCTTTCCTGACCTGCCAGGCTGCGTGCTTGGATAAGGGTCTGGTATGGATTTTGGGGGACCCCCACGCCGTTTTTTCGGCGTAGGGGGTACCCTTAAAATCCATACCAGGGCCTGGTATGCTCCTGGAGGGGGAATCCATGCCGTTTTTTTTTTTTAAAAGTGGGTGTGGACTTCCCCCTCAGAAGTAGTAAAATGACTTGCGAATTTTTGTTCACCACGCAAGTCAGGTGCGAATCAGATGCGTGCCCATAGAGGATAATGGGCCTCAATTCGCACCTGATCCACCCCGCACCGCACCAAAGTCGGTGGTGGTTTTTCTGCAATGCGCAGTGCGCATGCACCAGACATATGTAAACGTGCCCCATTGAAAACAATGGGTTTTGAAATGTCCTGCGAATTCGCAGTGTTTTCCACCGCTGCGAATTCGCAATAGTGTGAACCCAGGCTAAAAGTCAGCAGCTACAAATACTGCAGCTGTTGACTTTTAATAATCGGACACTTACCTGTCCCAGGGTCCAGCGATGCGGGGGATCGAAGCCCCGCTCGTTCCCCGCTCCGCTCGGTGGCGCCGCCATTCTTACTGTGGGAACCCGGCTGTGGCTTTACAGCAGGGCACCCACTGCGCATGCGCGAGCGGCGCAGCGCGCCATGATACGCTGCGCAGTCATCTGGGACCTGTCACGTGTCCCACTGACTGCGCTGAGGGGAAGTGATGTCACCAGCCCGGGCACTGAAGGAGGCAGACTACAAGGGACCCCCTAGCAACAGGCATTTAAAGGTGAGTTAAAAAAATATATAATTTTTTTTAGGAATTTTAAGCAATTTTTTTTTTTTGGGTGGAAACACCACTTTAAGGTTGCAAAGTTAACATATTAACCCTTCTTAATAAATAAAATGTCTGCAGTACAAACTGAAACACTAATGGTCTACAATGAAATCATAGCCGAGAATTAAACCTTTTGAAAAGAAAAATTAACTAAAAAGAAACAAACCCATAAAAGACCTTTAAGAAATTTGCTCTAGTTCACCTAGAGAAATAAACACAGATACATGCTTTTTAACCATTTCCAGACCAGCGCACACAGATGTACGTCGGCAGAATGGCACGGACAGGCATAAGGGCGTACAGGTACGTCCCTTTAAAAAATGCCGCAGTGCCATCTCGTGCACGCCGGTCGGGACCCCCGTGAGTCTGGTCACGGGTCCCGCTGACTCAATCGCCGCGGGGATACCCGCGATCGTCTCACGGGGAGGGCGAACGGGGAGATGCGTTAGTAAACAGCATCTCCCCATTCTGCCTAGCAACAAGTGACACTGATCTCTGCTCCCTGTTATTGGAGCAAAGATCAGTGATCACTAACACACAGCCATGCCAACCACAGTTAGTAACACGCCCCTAGGACACACTTAACCCCTACACTGCCACTCCCCTGGTTAACCCCTTCACTGCCAGTGTCATTTACACAGGAATCAGTGCATTTGTATAGCACTGATTGCTGTATAAATGACAATGGTCCCAAAAATGTGTCAAAAATGTCTGATGTGTCTACCATAATGTCGCAGTCACAATAAAAATTGCTGATCGCCGCCATTACTAGTAAGAAAAAATTATTAATAAAAATGCTACAAAACAATCCCCTATTTTGCAAACCCTATAACTTTTGAGCAAACCAATCAATTGTCACTCTTTTTTTGTTTATAGCGCAAAAAATAAACGGAGGGGTGATCAAATACCACCAAAAGAAAGCTCTATTTGTGGGAAAAAAAAGACGTCAATTTTGTTTGGGAGCCACGCCGCACGACTGCGCAATTGTCTCACTCTAGCCGGCGGAAGTTCCGGATCGTAGATCGGGTCTCCCGGTGTGATGGGAGACCCGGTAAGAGCAGCGGAAGGTGGCGGGAGGGGGGACGTCCCCTCTCGCTCCTTAGGGATAACAGCCAAGCAGCTTTTAGCCACATCAGTTGTTATCCCTGAAGAGCTGACTGCCCGCTCTAAAAAACGGTACCGGGATGATGCCTGCAGCTGCTGGCATCCCTGTATAACCCCTTAAAGCCGAGGCCACATATGTGTGTACGGTCGGCGCTAAGGGATTAATTCTGTCATAGGGTGACCACTTCAATACACTATTATATACTCTGCACTGACTGCACTGTAGATATATATATATATATCCAATATATAATATATATATATACTAGACTGCCTGCATTGTATATATAGTCTACACTGAATGCACTGTATATATATATATATATAAAAAAAAAATATATGTATATATATATTTTTTTTTTAATACATTGCCTGCACTCTATATATATTCTACACTGACTACACTGTATATATATATATATATATATATATATATATATATATATATATATATATATATATATATATACTAAACTACCTTCATGCCACTAACTAACCTGCCTAATCTAGCTCAAGTTCTCCTCTCCACGTTATTATCACACTATACACGGCTGCCGTGTAAGCAGCCTTATATAGTGTGGGGCGTGGACTTAGCCCCCTGAGCCATGATTGGCCTATGGCACCCTGCCTTTGGCCAATCATGGCTCTCACAGCAGATCGCACTGTGATTGACCAAAGCATGCGGTCAGGCGATCTCGCAGTGCATTATGGGGTGCTCCGCAGCACCCCATATTTTCGGTTAGTTTGTGAACAAACGAACACCCGATGTTTGAGTCAAACTTTCGTTCGACTCTAACATCGGGACCATCCCTAGCCAGTACCATATCCTGAAAAAAGACGCCAAACCATGATGTTCCCACCTCCAAACTTCACTGTTGGTATGGTGTTATTGGGGTGATGTGCTGTGCCATTTGACCTCCAAACATGGTGTGTATTATGGCATCCAAAGAGTTCAATTTTGGTTTCATCTGACCAGACAATGTTCTCCCAGTATTTCACAGGCTTGTCTAAATGTTGTGCAGCAAACTTTAAACAAACTTCAACATGCTATTTCTTCAGCAATGGAGCCTTGCATGGTGAGCATGCATGGAGGCCATGGCCGTTGAGTGCATTACTTATTGTTTTTTGATACAATTGTATCTTCTAATTTCAGGTCTTTCTGAAGGTCTCCACAAATGGTCATTGGCTCCATGACAACACTTCTGATAATTCTTTTCACTCCTTTGTCAGATATCTTGCCAGAAGCACCTGGTTATGGCCGGTTTATGGTGAAATGATTTTTATTCCACTTCTGCATTATGGCCCCAACAGTGAATGAATGATTTGTATAGCGCTGCAACTGCGAACTGAATCGCCTCGAGGCGCTTGATCCGACCTGCGTTGATTCCTTCTTAGAAGAGGTAGGTCTTGAGTTTTTTCCTGATTGTTCCTACCACTACGGCTTTGTCCTTTTCTGGAATGAAGGGGATGAGTCTACGTAGCAGGCGTAGAAGGTGGTAGGATCCGCTGACTACTGATCCTATTTGTGCATTCATTGACATTTCTGAATCGAAGATGACACCGAGACTTTTGGCTTTTATGCTTAGGGGGATGGTCTGTCCAAGGATGGTGGGCGGAGTCCATGGTGTCGTAGATTTAGTTTTCCGGTTTGCATTTAGGAGAAGGAGTTCTGTTTTGGTTCCATTAAGTTTGAGGGAGTTTGTGGACATCCAGTCGTCTATTGATGCGAGGCATTTTTCTAATTCCTGATATTGGTCTTTTTGTCCGGGGATCCGAAGGTAGAGTTGAGTATCATCTGCGTATGAGTGGAAGCATAGATCAGATTTGCTGATGATTTTTAGGAGTGGACGGATGTAAATGTTGAAGAGCACGGGTGACAAAGGTGATCCTTGAGGGACTCCATAGGAGACTGCACGGGATTCAGATGTGAAGGCTCCAAGTTTCACTGTCTGTGACCGATTTCCTAAGAAGGAAGTGAACCATGGTAAGTCTGAAACTGTGACTCCTGCTACTTCTTTGAGGCGGGTGAGTAAAGTGTTGTGATCCAGTGTGTCAAATGCTGCACTAAGGTCCAGGAGTACCAGGAGACATGATTCTCCATCATCTGCTGCTTCCAAGGCATCATCCCATATTTTGAGGAGAGCTGTTTCTGTGCCATGGCCCGGGCGGAAGCCTGATTGCAGAGGGTCCAGGAGATTGTGTGTGTCCAGATGGAGTTGTAGCTGTTGTACCACTACTTTCTCCATAATCTTGGAGATGGTGTTCAAGCTAGTTATCGGTCTTCGGTGGTTGGGGTTTCTTGGATCCAAGTTGGGTTTCTTTAGGAGGGGTTTGACTATGCCTTGCTTGAGGGAGTTCGGAACAATTCCTTCTTTGAATGACTGATTTATGAGTAGTGTTATAGTAGGTGCCAAGATGTCAGAGCATTCTTTCAGAAGTTTTGTGGGGATGATATCGTTGGGTGAAGTGCTGTCCCGGAGGCTTCTGATGATGTTTCTTGTGGTCTCTATGGCGATCGGGGTCAGCGAAAAATTTGGTGGTTGTGCGATGTTTGAATCGGCTTCCTCTTCTTGGATGCAGTTGATTGTATTTTTCTGTTGGATATTTTCCCGAATGCTGTCGATTTTGTCGATAAAAAAATCCGATAACTCATTGCAAAATTCTTGAGTTTCGTTGGTAGGGGGCTCTAGGCAGGTAGGGTTCATAGTCTGGGCGACTAGTTTGAATAGTTCACGAGGGTGGTTTAGGGCTTTTGTGATGGTGTTTGAGAAGTGTTCTTTTTTTGCTTTGAAGATAGCTTTGTGATATTTCATTGTGAGAGTATTGTAGTTTGTGTGGTTTTCTTTAGAACAGTTTCTTCTCCAGGCTCTTTCAGCTCTTCTGCGTTCCTGCTTTAGTAGAGTAAGAGTTCCATTAAACCATCCAGAGTTTTTATTGCGGATGAGCGTTCTGCGTTTCGGAGCGATTGCGTCTGCTGTTTGTAGTAACGCTTTGTTTAAGGAGTTGAGTGTTTTTTCCGTCCAGTGGTTTAAATTTAAAGTTGTTATTTTGTTGGATAGTGTAGTTTTGAAGAGTTCCGAGTGTAGCTTCTTCTGAGATCTGGTCCAGTATGTCGTTGTTGAGTGGTTCGATTTCTGGAAGGTGTTGTTGGTGGTGATTTCGAATTTGATGGCGTGATGGTCAGTCCATGGTAGCGGCGAGTTGTTGAGTATGTTGATGATGATATTTTGTTTGAAGATGAGGTCCAGAGTGTGTCCTGAACCATGCGTTGGAGCATTTATCAGTTGTTGAAGACCTAGTTCTTCCAGTTGGTTTATGCAGGCAGAGGCGATGGGGTCTTCGGTGTTGTTTGCCCACAGATTGAAATCTCCGAGTACCAGGACATTTTTGGTTTTCAGGGTGTGCATTGAAATAAATTCGGTGAAGGGTATCAGGAGATTTGTCTTTGGTCCTGGTGGTCTGTAGCATAGCAGTATATGAATGCTGTCTTGGGGTGTTGTTTGCAGCTGTAAAGAAAGTGTCTCCATAAAAGGCACTGGGTTCTGTAGCGTGGGTTTGCCGAGCGTAAGGTGAGATTTGAAGATCACTGCTAGGCCTCCTCCTTTTTTTCCTATTCTATGCTCCGTTAGGATCCTGTATTTTTCAGGGACCAATTCGGTTAGGATGGTGTTGCAGTCAGGTGTTAGCCAGCTTTCTGTGATGAAGAGACAATCCAAGTTGTTTTGGGTGATGAAGTCGTGGACTTCTTGTCTGTGCTTGACTGCCGATCTGGTGTTAATCAAGGCGCATGTTAAGTGTTGCGGCTAAGTTGGGGTCTTCCTTTGATTAGTGGTTGATTGAGGGTTGATCCTTAGTAATTGCTCTTTTTGTAGTATTTTTTGAATGGGCGTTGGCAATGTTGAGGTGATGTTTCTTAGCCTGCGAAGGGTTTCCGCTGAGTATTTGTAGATGCACATGCTGAGAGAGCAAAAAAAATAGAAGTATGATGATGGTGATATTGATTTGGCGACCATGTGGTTGCTGCGGAGATAATGGTTTTGCAAGATGTGGCTGATGAAGGTCCTGCGAGTTGTGGCGATGATGTGGTTACTGTCGAGATGATAGTCCTGCGAGATGTGGCTATCGAAGTGGCGAAGGTCCGGTTGATGGGAGGTGATGGTCCTCCGAGATGTGGCTGTCGATGTAGCGACCGTGTGGTGGCTGCGGTGATGATGGTCCTGCGGGATGTGGCTGATGAAGGTCCTGCGAGATGTAGTTGCTGAGGAGATGATGGTTCTGCTAGATGTGACTGACGAAGGTCCTGCGAGATGTGGCGACGGTGTGGTTCCTGAGGAGATGATGTTCCTGCGAGATGTGCCGACGATGTGGTTGCTGAGGGGATGATGGTCCTGCGAGATGTGGCGACGATGTGGTTGCTGAGGGGATGATGGTCCTGCGAGATGTGGCTGACGATGGTCCTCCGAGATGCGGCTGTCGATGTGGCGACGATGTGGATGCTGAGTAGATGATGGTCCTGCGAGATGTGGCTGTCGATGTAGCGACGGTGTGGTGGCTGCGGTGAGGATGGTCCTACGAGATGTAGTTGCTGAGGAGATGATGGTCCTGCGAGATGTGACTGATGAAGATCCTGCGAGATGTGGCGACGGTGTGGTTCCTGAGGAGATGATGTTCCTGCGAGATGTGGCGACGATGTGGATGCTGAGGAGATGATGGTCTTGCGATATGTGGCTGACAACGGTCCCTGCACAGGTACTATGACCCCTGTTACAACCTCCTGTTATAAACTCCTGGTTTTAACTCACCACTTAGACAAGTTCCACTTGGACAGAGTTCAACCAGTCTCAAAGATGAGCAGGCTCACGATGAGCTCTACACAAACTTATATAGGCCTGAAACACCTGGGAGCAATTAGGCACTCCCCTTAATTAGTAAGCTGAAGGAAGGAAAGAAAAAAAAACTGTTTAAAAAGTGTAAGAAGAAAAGGGTATCAAGAAGATAAAAAGGAAAAGGTCCAGAAAGAACCTAAAAATGTAATCCAGCAATCACCAGCAGTCAAAAAAGCAAAGATTTGTTCACTCTCCACACAGTGTCCTCACTGTTTGGCTTCCAACCAAAATTCTGGCAATGCAGTGCTCACTGGAACATTCAGAAGTTAAGAAATTCTTCTGTGACCAATTCCATCAGTATGTTTTGCAACAATAATGTTGTGCAGGTCTTGCTTGAGAGAGCTCTTTACTTTTACCCAGCATGAGATGTTTCTTGTGTGACACCTTGGTAATGAGACACATTTTTATAGGCCATCGGTTGAGACTGAACCAGCTGAAATGTATTTGTACTGACAAGGGGCAGGATTGCTTTCTAATTACTGATACATTTGAGGTGTTTTTTTGGATTTCCATGCCTTTTTGCACAACATCTTTTTTCATGTGTTCAATACTTCTTCCTTGTGTCATTCCATTTTATTACATATACCTTAATCTCTGAACTTATTTGTTTTGGTTTCTTTGTATGTATAGATTGGATTGTTACCAACATGCAGTGAAAATGTCATGTCAATAGCACCCTTAGAAATATACAGTATATCAAAAAAGTGAGTACACCCCTCACATTTTGTAAATATTTTATTGTATCTTTTAATGTGACAACACTGAAGAAATTACACTTTGTAGTGAGTGTACAGCTTGTATAACAGTGTCAATTTGCTGTCCTCTCAAAATAACTCAACACACAACCATTAATGTCTAAACCGCTGGCAACAAAATTGGGTACACCCCTAAGTGAAAATGTCCAAATTGGGTCCAAAGTGTCAATATTTTGTGTGGCCACCATTATTTTCCAGCACTGCCTTAACCCTCTTTGGCATGGAGTTTACCAGAGCTTAAACAGGTTGCCACTGGAGTCCCCTTTCACTCCTCCATGATGACATCACAGAGCTGGTGGATGTTAGAGACCTTGCGCTCCTTCACATTCCATTTAAGGATGCCCCACAGATGCTCAATAGGGTTTAGGTCTGGAGACATGCTTGGCCAGTCCATCACCTTTACCATCAGCTTCTTTAGCAATGCAGTGGTCATCTTGGAGTTGTGTTTGAGGTAGTTATCATGTTGGAATACTGCCCTGTGGCCCAGTCTCCGAAGTTAGGGGATCATGCTCTGCTTCAGTATGTCACAGTATATGTCACAGTATATGTTGGCATTCATGGTTCCCTCAATTAACTGTAGCTCCCCAGTCTCAAGCACTTATGCAGCCCCAGACCATGACACTTCCTCCACCATGCTTGACTGTAGGCAAGACACACTTGGCTGCAGAGATCGGGAAATGCCTCACTGCCTGTGATTAGCGCAGCACAGTGCCGACATCCTGGCGGGCTCTGCACATGCCCTATATGAACACGCCGGAGCTCATCCTTAGTCCTTAGTCTGCTTGTCTTCAGCAAACTGTTTGCGGGCTTTCTTGTGCATCATCTTTAGAGGAGGCTTCCTTCTGGGACGACAGCCATGCAGACCAATCTGATGCAGTGTGCAGCGTATGGTCTGAGCACAGACAGGCTGACCCCCCACCCCTTCAGCCTCTGCAGCAATGCTTGCAACACTCATAAGTCTATTTCCCAAAGACAACCTCTGGATATGATGCTGAGCACGTGCACCCAACTTATTTGGTCAAAGTCTGTTCTGAGTGGAACCTGTCCTGTTAAACCACGGTATGGTATTGGCCACCATGCTGCAGCTCAGTTTCAGGGTCTTCACAATCTTCTTATAGCCTAGGCCATCTTTATGTAGAGCAACATTTTTTTTTTCAGATCCTCAGAGAGTTAATGTGCCATGAGGTGCCATGTTGAACTTCCAGTAACCAGTATGAGAGAGTGAGAGCGATAACACCAAATTTAACACACCTGCTCCCCATTCACAGACTTACTTTTTAGATGCTTCTAAAGATAAGGTGTCATCTCTGATTCTAAGGCAGGCCATATATTATGCAATTTTCTTTCCATCAACCACAGGTTATAACTGGTAATGAAGAACTATGAACACAGTACAGACACAGTTGATTATGTTAAACATTAACTCCATAGTCCTCTGCTAAACATTACAAAGCAAGTTTAACATGTAAGGATTTTTAGCAAGCAAAACACACTTAAAAAGGTGACCAGCAATTTGTATATTTTTTTACATTATGCTATTTTAATTGGAAAATGTAACAAATATAATGTAGATGTTATCCCAATTTGGCTGCAAAAGTGGAAATACACCAAGTAACCACGTGGGGAAGAGTTAGAACTTTTTTTATTGTTTATTAATGTTTGTGCTTCAATTATTGCCTTGATCAGTGTTACTACTGGAACAGACATGGAGGAATCTCTGCAATGGAAAACCCAAAAATGTTTTTATAAATACTTTATAAAAACTGTAAAGCATGTTGTGACATGTTCCCAAATGAAAAGCTTTGGATTCACAGTCACAAAAACACTAAAAATAGTCCCTACCCACCTGCCTGCTCTTAAGTATACAAACAGTAATGACATGTTGATTAGGGATTTTGCAAATTAATAACTGCTCTGTTATTTTGTAGCATGACTTCTTTTTCACATTAAATCTTTGTTATTCAAAAGACTTTTTTGTATTCTTTACTCAGCAAGATATATCTATCATGGTTATTGTGAAAACCCATTACCTCCGTGACAAGTATCATGTTAAAAGTAAACTGATTTATATAACTCAATGAGAACATCAATCATTGGAGAAATTTGACTGAAAAGCAATGGCCAGACCAACAAACACCAAACAGTCATTCATTACAAACTTGCTCATCCAAGCTGAATTCTAAAATATCATTTTGGAGAACATAGAATCATTTTGCCCTAGGTTACTAAGGGACTCATCTAAATTTCAAACAAAATAATTCTCAAGAAAATGCAACTTTAGGATCATTTAAACATATGTCTTTAATTTTTGTTTTTATTTTGCTATGGTTTCTGTGGTGTAAATTATGGCTAGGGGATGGAGTTTAAAAAA
Organism: Lithobates sylvaticus; assembly: GCA_028564925.1. NCBI lineage: Eukaryota > Metazoa > Chordata > Amphibia > Anura > Ranidae > Lithobates > Lithobates sylvaticus. The sequence continues at coordinate 411,559,280 of CM053030.1, forward strand.
GTTTAAGTTATATGCCATGACAGCAAGGTTTTAATAACACGTTCAATTAGGTTAGGCTATGATTTTTGGTGTATATCTATTATTTTTTACCTTCCTGTAACAGGCCAAGCTGTCCAGCAACAGTGCAAGTCAGTTAAAGCGTAACTCCACTTTTGTTGAGAAATAAACATTCCCCTCTGGCTGAACTATGTATTGTACATTGCAAGGATTATAACAACCTTTGTTACAGATTCCTACCTTTTGTTATTATGAAGAAATCACTGTGTGTTTGTCTGTGCCTCTGTGCTGAGTGCGTTTAATGGGAGTGGTTTCATAATTATCAGTCAGCTGTGGCATGGAATTTTTGCTGCAGGGGATGCCTGAAATCAGACTTGTATCTTAAGCAGACTTCTAGGAAAATTGGTGAGCCAATTACACAAGCAGGAAATTATGTTTCTGGGGAGTGGTCAGTACACATTCTGTGTACAGAACAACTCCAGGTAGCCATATTGCACTGCATTTATAGAACATTACAGCTGCTGCAGATTAAAAAGGAAAGGTCATTTTTTATAAAATGTAATTACAATATGACTTGTATCGCAATTATATGTTATATTATTTTTTTTAATTTCCTATTTTTTTCCCCCCTTGAAAGTGGAGTTACCCTATAAAGGATTTGACAACCCAATAAGGTAAGAGTAAGGGTGCTTATAACAGTCAGCATTTATTCATGTGACCTAAGCAGTCCTCCAAAACACAAAAAAACTTTTGCTGTCATTTCTTAAAAAGTGTTATCTGGAGTTTGCTGTTAATTTGTTTCTCTTTTAAGTAAAATCAGTTTAAAACTTTATGTCCATCTGAGATTATCCTATCTATATGATCGCAACATTGTGCGATTTCACATCATAAGCCTTCAAACTCTAGATATTTCTTCAATTAACAAGGGTTAAATTAAAATAGCTTGGGAGCATGGAAAGGCTGACAGGGATCAAGCAGATTTTTGTTTTTGGGTTTTTAGGCTTTTGTATGCTTAAGAGTTCAATCACACACACTGCCATTCTCTGAGATTAAATTATGGATCTTGCCTTCTCTTGTATGGCCATTATTAAGGCTTTTACTGGATGCTTCATTTATGTGTAACCCCAGACAAAATAATTTTTTTTCATACTCTTTATTTATTCATATCAAAAACATACATAATAATAAAAATTACATCGAAATTTACAATTTTCTATGTTTTAATTTAGTATTGAATGAATGCAGGAATGGTTAGAACATATGGCAGTTTTTTCTCCAATGTTTATATCTATGTTGAGTAGATTTCCCTGCATTTTGTGTTCCATGACCACGGATAATGCGACAGGTTTTGGTTGAAGCTTCTTTTAACTTTTTTTATTTTACAGAAAACCTGGAACTCCAAAAGGTGGAGGGTGGTAGATCTTACTCAAACACTTGTAGTTTTGGTACAAGTGAATACGGGTGCCAGAAAAGAGTGAAACCTTTATTTTAATGCTTTCCCCACTCAATGAAACACAATAGGGTTAATAGAGACTGTTCACTCAGCAAAGTAAATATTAGTATATAAAGTGAAAATGTGTTTACTGCAATCAACTATTAAGCCTCGTACACACGATCGGATTTTCCGCCAAAAAAAACGTGGACTTTTGTCCGAAGGGCATTGGCCCAAACTTGTCTTGCATACAAACGGCACACAATTGTCAGCAAACAATCCCAAATGTAGTGACATACTAGACGTACTACGAGCCGATAAAAATGAAGTTCAATTGTCAGGCGCCACCCTTTGGGCTCCTTCTGCTAATTTCATGTTAATAGAAGTTTGGTGAGTGTCGATTCGGGATTTTCAGTTTGTGCTTGTCAGTTTGTTTCTGATTTTCAGTTCGTGCTTGTCAGTTAATTTCTGATTTTCAGTTTGTGCTTGTCAGTTTGTTTTTTGATTTTCAAGTTGTGCTTGTCAAACGACATATTTGTGGCCTTATAGCTCCTCCTGGATCTGGAAGTGGCTTTCTCCAGGTTTTCCTCATTGCTGCTCTCACCACACACCTGCTGTCTCGCCGCCTTTTGCTCTCCCACTGCCACAAAAGAGAAGAGGCGGGTAATACACTAGAAAGAAAGACAGGGTCAGAGTTTCATGCATGCGCAGTGTATATAAAGCCATAAAGCCCGATTGATGTAACGGCCATAGGAACGATCTGGGAGTGAAGGATGAATGATTGCCATCGCCAACACGCAAAAGGAGCCATAAAATGAAGGTACAATTGTAAATTGGGGCATCGCTGGTGTTAGTGGCCTATACTGCTTAGATTGAGGCCTATATTGGGACCAGATTATGAGTTAAGCCTGACATTATGGTTTGTCTTGAGTTCTGTCTTGATGGTATCAGGGAAATATTATAAAATGATGGATAAATTCACTGCACCTGACTTTTTGCCTCAATTTATTGACCAATACCGGGAGCTGCCCTGTCTGTGGAAGGTGAAAAGTAGGGATTACTCGAATAAAATCAAGAGGAAGGCTGCGATGGAGAAACTTCTTGAATTGGTGAAGCCTCTGTACCCCAGGGCAGACATCAATTTTGTGAAGCACAAAATTGGGAACCTGAGGAGTACATTTAATAGGGAGCACAAGAAGGTCCAGTAATCACAGAGATCGGGAGCATCAGCAGATGACATATATGTCCCCAGGCTGTGGTACTACAACAGCCTGTGTTTTTTGTCCGACCAAACCCAACCCAGGCCATCGCTGCCAACACTTCCTTCCACATTGGATGAGGCTACAGCTCCTGAGGTCCACCCTGGTCCTTCAACACAGGATGAAGATGTGGAGGAGCCCAGCTTGACCCAGGTATAGCATTGTTTAACATATTTGAATCCAAAAATAGAATGATGATAACTACACGTTATTTTTCCAAAATGTCTGCCTTAACAAAGTGGTTTCAATATCAATAGACAGTAGTGGCAAAAAATTATTGGGACAAGAAGGAAAAATGCTGGGGTCAGAATGATAGTCTCTTCTATTTCTCAACATTCAATTAGCAACAGTCATGAGCTCAAAATTGTGTGTGATTGATGACCAAAATTTTAACAAAAATAATAATTATGTCCCATTTCATACACAGGAAAGTGTCAGTCGGGAGGAGCCTGTGGACAGCAGCCACACGGAGTCAGATCCCTCCCCTACACTCTCCTGCTAAAAGGGCCAAGAAGAGTAGGAACCTGGATGAGGCCACAAATGCCATCACTATGGCCCAAGATGCAGCTGAAGGATTTGGCTGTCTGACAGCAAATAAATTGAGGGAGATGGATGTGGAACAAAGGAGTATGTGTGAGGAACTAATCCTCCAGCTCCTCAACAAGGGGAGGAGGGGACAAATAACATCAAAAACCCAGATCTATAATTTGGATGCTCCACCACAGCAGCCCCACCCACCACAGCAGCATGCCAGACATTGGCAGTTCCTGCCCCAAGACCCCCAACAACCCCACTGGGCTGGGGGTTTTCATCCATATAATTACTAATTTCCTTTTTTTGTTCAAAAATTATGATTTTAGTTGTTATACTTTATTTATTTTTTATGCTGAGAATGCACTTTTTGAGTAAGTTATTCAATTTTTATTTGGATGGAAGATCACATGTAGAATTATTTTGCATATTATTTTTGAATAATGCACAAGAAAAAAAATTGCTTCAGCTGATGTGGAAGAGAGCGTTGACAGCAATGGCCTGGGTTTGGTCTGGTCTGTCAAAAAACACAGGCTGTGACAGGCCAGTCATCTGCTGCTGCTCCTGATCTCTCGGAGTCCAGGACATCCTTGTGCTCCCTATAAATGTACTCCTCAGGTTCCCAATTTTGCTCTTCACATAATTGAGGTCTGCCCTGGGGTACGAAGGGTTCAATGATTCCAACAGTTTCTCCATTGCTGCCTTCCTCTTGATTTTTATAGGACCTGATCCCTATTAAATAAGAAAAAAAAATAAATAGAAAAATACTTGGCAATGTGTTTTACTTCAAAGAACAGTTTGGGAGTAGGCAAGTACATTTTAAAAATACAATGTACAATTACCTGGATAGGCCTTCCCCTCAATCTTCTTTTAATTCTGATCTCGGAACGTGGGCTCAGGCAACAGAGTTCCAAGAGGCATGGCGGTGGCTTCACCCCCATGATAGAATGTACTCTTGATTCTCGACCCCATTTAAAACCTCCTCCCGAATTGATCTGGGTTTTGCCAATGCTGCCCTGCTGGCCAGCATTTAGGAGGCAAGTTACCTTCCCTCTGGCCTCTCTGACCACCACCCACTCAAATTGACCATTAGGACCGCCAGGTCGCGGAGCAAAGCCCTTTGGAGGTTACAACCCCATTGGATTAATAACGAGGCAGTCCATGACAGAGTTTCTCCTTCCTTGCAGGACTATTTGGCGCACAATGTGGGATCAGCCTCACTGGAGATGACATGGGATGCTTCCAAAGCTCACAGCAGGGGTCAGTATATCTTGGCTGTGGCGGCTGTGAAGGCGGAGCTTGGGGACAGGGTCTCTTACCTGCAGCACAAGGTTGGCGAGGCTCTGAATCAATATTCGGCCTCGGCAACAGTCCCCAACTTTAAGCACCTTTCATCGCTTAGGCGAGAACTGCATCTCCATGTTTCAGACACCACCAGGTTGGGTATACAACATAGCAGACAGGAATACTTTGAGCATGGAGACAAGAATAGCAAACTACTAGCGCTGCTAGCACAGCAGGATAGGCCCTTAGTGGTTATATCAGAAACCCTTACGGCAGATGGCGTATTAGTCACCTCTCAGGAGGACATCCTGTCTGCATTTACCATGTTTTATACCTCTCTGTATGATTCCTTACTCCCTGACGGGTTTGACACTACACCTATGATCTCTGTGTTGGACACACTAGCACTGGGATGGCTTTCTGATGCAGAGAGGCAATTTCTTGTCTCAGAGAACACTCCAGAAGAAGTCACGATGGCCATTAAGTCTTTCCCGGCAGGTAAAACCCTGGGGCCGGATGGCCTGCCCATAGAGTATTATAGATCCCAAACAGAACTACTTGCCCCCAAACTAGCTCAGATGTTTTAAGCCTGTTTGCAACAGGGCTACTTGCCGTCCTCTGTAAGTGAAAACCCATGTCATTCTCATTCCAAAGCCTAATAAAGACCCTAAGATGTGCGCCTCCTACAGACCAATCGCACTTCTCAATTGTGATCTAAAAATACTAACCAAGTTACTGGCCACTAGACTTAATAGAGTAATAAAATCCCCAATTGACTCAGATAATACAGGCTTTATGCCCGGTAGGTCCACAGACATTAATATACGTAGACTATTTTCTAATATACATGCCCCCCATACTAACCAGGGCACTAGGACCATTGCCACCCTTGATATGGAAAAAGCATTTGACACAGTGGAGTGTGTATATCTGTGGGAGGGGCTTAGAAGAATGGGTTTCCCACTGAAATGTATTGCTTGGATACGCACACTTTATACCGGTCCCGTCCCATGGCATGCATTAAACTGAATGGCTCCCTGTCTCCTCTGTTCCCCCTGTAGAGGGGCACCAGACAGGCATGCCCTCTCTCCCCGACTCTGTTTGCCCTGGCCATGGAGCCTATTGCTGAGGCCCTCAGAAGCTCGGCCGAGGTTCGTGGTCTTAGGGTGGGCTGGCTAGAGTAGAGAGTGGCTCTCTACACGGATGATCTGCTGCTTTTTTTGAATGACACTGGTGACTCTCTGTGGGGCGCACTCGGTATCATGGATGCCTTTTCCGCCTTCATGGGGTTGAGAGTGAACTGGCACAAGTCTCAGCTGTTCCCAGTGGATGGGGGGGCAAGTCCTCCTCACCCTCCTCTCCCTCCTCTCTCCCACTCCAGTGGGTTGATCAGTTTACCTATTTAGGTATTATCACCTCAAGAGAGAGGAGGGACTTTGTGCAGCTCAATCTTGACCCTGTCTTGGTAGCAATTAAAACCAAACTGAAGGCGTGGTGCAATCTTTCCCTTTCCCTCATTGGGCACATCAATCTTCTCGAAATGAATGTCCTCCCTAAATTTACGTACATTTTTCAAAACTCCCCACAATGGCTGACCAAAACTTTCTTTAATTCTCTTAAGCAACTCTTCCTCTCCTTTATTTGGGGGCCTAAACTGCCTAGATTCAAATACACCACTCTGATCAGGCCTCTGGACAGTGGGGGCTTGGCTCTCCCTGATTGCCACAAGTATTTCTTGGCCACTCAGCTTGTGATCGCCCATTGGTGGTTGCAGCCAGACCTGACCAACTCTGCAGTGGTGCTGGAGGCGGCTATAGTAGGGTCTCTGGAGGCCTTGAAGGGGTTGCTATTCAGGGGGCCTAAAACACCTCACCATCTCATCCCTTCTATGCGTACAACTATGTGGGCATGGAAGATGGGTGAGGCACTGATGCACCCCAGCCGAACTCCTGGTCTCCTCCCACCCCCCTGTGGCTGAACCCTAACCTATCACAGTTCAATACCATCCCGGATCCACAGGCCTGGGCCAAATACAAAATACTGACCCTTGAGCATGTTATCACCAACAGAGAGCGCACCCACCTTTCACGTTTTACACACCACATTTAATGTGCCTGCACAGGCCCATTTTAGGTATCTTCAAATCGCTCATGCCTACAGGTGTCAGTTCTTAGGCCAACCAGTTGAATTGGCATACTTGGAGCTCGAATCCACCCTTTGGGTGAAAGACTTGGGGAAACCCACGTCTCAGCTCTACGGGTCCCTGCTGGTTGCTTCCGGCCCCAAGTTGTCCCCCCTCCGCAGGAAATGGGTGGGGGACATACCGGAGCTGGGCGAGAATGACTTCCCTTCTCCCCTCTGGTATCAGCTAGGGACAAACTGGTCCAATACATACTGGTACAATACATACTGGTACATACTGGTACAATAAATTGTGCATAAAGCTCACTACATGCCTCACAGGCTACACCACATGTCGCCGGCGCAATCTCCGGCGTGCTGGCATTGCTCCTACCAACGGTGTGACCTTTTCCACATTTTTGGGGTTTGCCCAGCAATCGAACATTATTGGAAAGAAGTACTCCAGGTGATTGCTAAGGTCACTATGACTCCTGTTCCTTATGATCCTAAATATTGTCTGCTGGGGCTGGTGGAACAACTGTCAATGCTCAGAGCCGGGAAAATACTCATATCCCTGCTATTGTACTATGCTCGTAAAAAGGCCATTATGATGAACTGGAAACAATCTTCTCCCCCCTCTGTCAGATTCTGGAAAAGCCTAGTGAATGCCAGTTTACCCCTGTATAAAGCCACCTACTCGGGCAGGGGTTGTCCACAAAAATTTGAAAAGGTATGGACCTGTTGGCTAGATGATAATACCACAGCAACTGATGCAGTAACCAATTCCTAGATTAACACTATATCTCTAGTCTGTTAGTATATTGACCCAACTACTCTCATGTTGCATTATCCTGTTGGTACCAATTTGAACACAGATTCTCCTGAACTGAACCTCTCCCCACATTGGGGTTATAGTATAAGTTAGTTTGTTTGTGTTGTATATTGTGCCCTGTTGCGGTATGTTGCCACATCAGAAGAACTGCCCCTGCGCGGGCAAAGGTTTGGCCCCTGCGTGGGCTAATTTTGTATGCTAATGAAAAATGTAATAAAAAAATTTTGCAAAAAAGAAAAAATACAATGTAAAATTAACAAGGGACACCAACTTAGTTGTATCTTTGATCTTCTAAACTACGGAATAATGGTGTTGTGGTAAAAAATATTCTTGATATTACTAGAAAAATTATATTATTACTAAAAAAAAATTATAAATACGTTTGGCAGAACTCCATCAGTATCACCAGCAAAGCAGCTTCATTACTATCCCATTATAAAGAAGAAGACAATATGAGCTGCATTTGGAGATTTCATAATTTGCCACATCACGAATGTTAATTCTCCATTACGAATGCTAGTTTTACAAGACTGACCGCTTCCGGCTCGTCCTTGTTTCCAAGGATGCGTGTTTGTACTTTGGACTTTTGTCCAACGGACTTGTGTACACACGCTCGGAAAATCCGACAACAGACATTTGTCCGTGGAAAATTTTAAAACCTACCATCCAACATTTGTCCGCAGAAAATCCGACAACAGTTGTCTGATGGAGCGAACAAACGGTCGGATTTTCTGCCAACAGCCTGCCATCACACATTTCCCATCGGAAAATCCGATTGTGTGTACGTGGCTTTAGTGTGATAGCAGGATGCTGTTTTTTAAAAGATAAGTTCACCTTTACCAACACGTTACATGTTACATCTGTATATAGGGTGCATATGTACTGTGTTGGTAATCACAGCCCCCTAACGCACAGACCCCCTTCCCTTGTGACAGTGGGTGGGGGTTCTTCTCCTCTCAGCCACTGTCACATTTAACATCAGCACGGATAGACAGAGGCACAGGCAGAGAGCCTGACATTGCACCCGCAATTCACCAATCGTGTGTGTATGCTTGGTAGTCCCCTTGTGTAAAAAAAATAGCCTAGCTTTTGTTTTCCCTTGCTCTTGAATGAGCATCTTCATCTTAACCATGAACACCTTATTAAAACACGGACATTGACATACTGCACATTGCCTTTTCACATATGAAATAAGCCTGATTATTAATTCTTCTGTAATTCTATTGTAGGTTTAACAACTGCAGCAATAAAACAGTTACTGTTCTTGGAGTGACAATATTGCCATCGTACAAAGAAATTGCAGATCCACTTTGTATTTTAATGTGCAGTGAAGATCTCTTCAATGCAGGGATGAAAATATGAACACGCAAGTATTGACAGCATGTGACATTCCTCAGCTGTTATGTAAGCATGAAGCAGTGTGTGTGCTATTACATTATTTGGCAGCTATCCACATACCAATTTAGTACAATTGTTAACAATTGCCAGTCACTTTTTATTTTATTTTAAAGTCAGTCTTTTGTGTATTTTTTTCCAAGCTAAAGCATAAATGGCTTACTTATAAATATTTATTGCTAGAAAAAACTAATTGTGCCTCACAGTACATATTAGATTTTGCATCAACAATGAAGTCTAAGAAATATTTGTTGAAGTGTAAAAAGGTAGTTAGTTATCCAGTTGTAAAAGGTACGCAGGTTTAGGCTTGGACTGGCAGTATAGCAATTTAGGAAGTTTATTAAATTATTGGCATTTTTGGGTTCTTATGGTGTGAACTGTTAAAACAGAAAAAAACATCACATAAGTACTGCCTAACTAAATAAGAAGGGAAGGAGGGTATAACTTTTTTTTTCCTTGGCTAGTTGCACATCTGTGCATTTTGAATGGCACCACAAAGCATCTCACGAAAGCACCTCAAATGCATGATATTGTGCAATACATTAAAAATTAGTACCTGTCAATTATTGCATGCTAGTAGTGCATTGGTAGCCCATTGGAGAGGAACTGCCTAAGAAATTCATGTTAATGCCCAGTTTGCCTCCTGCAACTTACTATAAAACCATAGCAAAGATAGGTACCTAACAAAAAGGATGAACTCAAGGAAATTTGGCTGTTCAGGCATTCAGAAGAACCCCTGAATATTTACCCACTCAGAGTGAGCTGAACGTCATCTATCATAGAGGTATTACCACCACTACTACACATGACAAATTCCCACTGTCAGTGGTTGTTAGAAGTGCTGACAGGTGCAGGCACCACCAAGTCCTTAATGACTAGGGACATTAATATTCCTAATCACTTACATGGTCAAGAATCCCCTACTATGTAGGCAAAGAAGCAGGATCTCAGTGACATCATTGACCATACAGTATGTACAGTACATTTGGTGAATGACATCACCGGAAAAACCAGACACTTTTATATAACAGCTGTCAGCTACCAAACTTTCCATTCAGTGGACGATAAACAAACAAGTGGAACTTGTCTCTGCAGTGCCATTTTTTTCCAGCAGGTCATCGCCCATCATTGTGTTATTGACATGGATCTGCATCGCTGGACTATGTGACTGATGATGGATTTACAAGAAGACACTTTTTTGGGGGACTTTCATTTTTTTCAATGAAGCACTTGTCAAAAAGGTGGATGTCTTTATTTCTAGGTTCCAACTTATTTTTTAGAACTAATAGGGATACTATGCACCTCATACTCATTCACATGGGGGGGGGGGTGTTCTGGGTGCCCCCTTGTTAGTTACATAGTTGGTGAGGTTGAAAAAAGACACTAGTTCATCCAGTTCAACCCATGATGTGTGTGTGTGTGTAGGTGTTTATGTCAATAGTACATTGTATATCTCTGTATGTTGTGGTCGATATGGTGCCCAGCTAATAGTTTTTTGAAACTATCAACACTCCGTGCTGATACCACTGCTTTTGGAAGAGAATTCTACATCCTTACCGCTCTGTGCAGTTTAAGGTTAAACCACTTCTCTTTTAGTGAATGGGCGCACGTCTTTTTGAATTCCCTTTCACTAAATAGTTTTTTTCCCTATGCTATGGTCGACAGTACGGTATTTGTAGTTTGATATTATATCCCCTCTCAAGCGTCTCCTCTCCAGTGAGAATAAGTTAAATGCTTGTAGTCTTTCCCTATAGCTGAGGTCCTCCATTCCCTTAATTGGCTTTGTTGCCCTTCGCTGTACTCTCTCCAGCTCCGCTACATCCTTTCTGAGGACAGGTGCCAGAACTGGACTGCATACTCAAGATGCGGCCGGGCCAGAGTCTTGTAGAGTGGGAGAATTATCATTTTATCTCTGAAGTGAATCCCCTTTTTAATGCATGCCAATATTCTGTTGGCTTTGCCTGCAGTAGCTTGGTACTGCATGCCACTGCTGAGCCATCTACTAGGTCATCTACTAGGACCCCCAGGTCTTTTTCCATCCTAGATTACCCCAGAGGTTCTCCCTCTAGCGAGTAACTTGCATTTGTATTTTTAGCACCCAAATGCCTTACCTTACATATTTCAACATTAAACCTCATTTGTCATGTAGTTGCCCACCCCATTATTTTGTTTAGATCTTCTCGCAAGGTTTCCACATCCTGTGTAGAAGTTATTTCCCTGCTTAACTTTGTATTGTCCACTAATACTGAGATTGAGCTGTTTATCCCATCCTCTAAATTGTTTATGAATAAATTAAACATGATCGGTCCCAGAACAGATCTCTGGGGGAACCCACTTTCCACACCAGAACATTCTGAGTACTTGCCATTTCTCACCACCATTTGGACCCGCCCCTGTAGCCAGTTTTCAATCCAGGTACTCACCCTATGGTCCATGCCTACATACTTAGTTTGTACCATAAACGTTTGTGGGGAGCTGTATCGAATGTCTTTGCAAGATCCAGATACACCGCATCACCAGGCCTGCCTTTATCTAGGTGGCAGCTCACTTCTTTATATAAGGTTAATAGATTGGTCGGACAAGAACGATTTTTCATGAATTCATGCTGATTACTGCTAATGATACTGCTTTCATGACTAAAATCTTGTATATAGTCCCTTATCATTCCCTTCTTAGCTTGCAGACTATTGATGGTAGGCTAACTGGCCTGTAGTTCCCAGGGATATATCTCAGCCCTTTATAAAATATTGGTGCCACGTTGGCTTTTCTCCAATCAGCTGGTACCATTCCGTTCAGTATACTGTCCATTAAAATTAGGAATAATGGTCTGGCTATCACCTGGCTAAGTTCCTTAAGGACCCTCAGGTGAAAGCCATCTGGTCCCGCGGCGACTTATTTATGTTAAGTTTTTCAAGTCTATTTCTGATTCTGTCTTCTGTTAGCCATGAGGGTGATTTCTGTGACGTGTTCTTAAAATTAACATTATCGTCTCGGTTACTGTATCCCCCATTTCCTTTGTGAAGACTGAGGAGAAGAATTTATTCAAAACCTTTGCCTTCTCTCTGTCCTTTGAAGCCAAATTCCCTTCATCATCCTTTATGGGGCCAATATGTTCTAGCTTCACTTTCTTACTGTTTATATACTTAAAGAAATTATTATTTTTATTTTTTTTTTACTCTCATTCGCTATGTGCCTTTCATGTTCTATATTAGCTGCCCTGATAGTACTCTTACATTTTTTATTGCCTTCTTTGTAAAGTTGGAATGCTGACAATGACCCCTCAGCCTTGTATTTTGTGAAGGTCTTTTCTTTTGCCTTTATATGCATTTTTATGTTGGAGTTTAGCCACCCAGGATTTTTTTATTGTTAAAGAAGGCTTCCAGATTCTGATAAGCCCCCACCCACAGACCCCCCACAAGCATGTTGAGGCGATGGGGCTGGGTATGGTTCAGCAAGGGGTGCATGCACCTCCCCCTTTCCTTTCCATACAGGATGCATGCTTGGATTAAGGGTCTGGCATGTTTTTTTTTTTTTTTTCCTTTTTTGTGTGTCAACTAGAACTTGCCAGTGAAAATGTGCAGCAAGTTAACAGACTTACAAATTCAACACTGCAACACATTTGTGGCTGGCAAGTTATCCTTGCTATCTGGGAGGCAGTTTGCCTCACAACTATTAACCAATAGTGAGAAATAAAAGTGTGGATATATAAGGAACTTAAGTTCAGGAACTGTAGTTGGTTTTTCATAATTCTGCAAAACATTAATTACTTTCTTTCAGAGAAAAGTCTGTAGTTTACTAACTGTAAAATTATAACGCCAGTCATCACAAAAACACTGCCTGTGGTAGAATAAAAATGGCTGCAAATATTGGTGGTGTTTACTTTAGCATCCCCTGTCCAGCTTTATCATGTCCAGCCGTACTACTACCTGCCGCTTTCAGCACCCCTCTCTGTCCCGTTCCAGCCAGTTGTGGTGAGATCCACTAAATGGCATTGTGCAGGTACCAGTTGACTTGTAGCTCAGAATACTGACTCTGTAATGAGTGGACCCCAGCAATAACAAGAGAGTTCTTAGTTTAGGACTCCATGAGAGCATTCTTTTTACATGGCATAAACCATAAAAATGCATCTTAAGTTCTCAATAAGAGACATCCTGACCCACCCCAATGAACGATGTAGAACATTGGGTATTATCTTTCCAACAATTTGGGGATGAATTGTATTGTTTGGGGTGGAGCTTTAAAGACAATGATGCTGTAATATTTATGGTGGTATAAATACTAGTGGCATACATTATGTCTTATCACATATTGTGCCATAATTACTAAGGATATGTGAAAAATCCTTATTATGAATAAAAACATACAACTGGTTTAAATATAACAGGTCTAGGTAACAGTGAATCATAAATAAATAAAAAAAAACTAATTTTATAAAATTGGTTATATCTTCATGAAAGTTTTGCTGCACTTTTGTTTAGAGAGTAAATTAAATTTAATTAAAGATAAACAGACATTATTGTAAACTGAAGTAGCTCTAAAACCTAAGCAACAATAACAATATCTGTGTTTTCGCTGCAGGGCTGTAATTACTTGTACCCTAATGAACATGTTTAGGCTCATTTACAGCACGTACATATTATTATTAATGGTATAAATAGAAAGTTTTACTGCAGGTGAGGTTTGTACAGCCAGGAATATTGTCAGTGTGGGAGCCATCACGAAAAGGTTATATAAAAGGCAAAACTTAACACAAAAGTTATTATAAAGACAAAGCACCATAGACATCTGAGCTAGAATGTAGCACAAAGTATTGAATGTATAATGTTATGGTACTTTAGCACTATTCCCTCAGTACATGGGACCTCCTGCCCTTTCTAGTGGTGACCAGTCCCATAACTGGACCCAAAATTCACTGACACATCAATGGCTATATTTATGCTGTACTAAAGCCCAGTATACAGTGGCCTACTGAACCGACATGTGTACAGCTGTTAGATCAACAGAAACCGGACTAATGACCAGCTTCTGTTAAAACGAGCATGCTAGAAAACAAGCATTTGATTAGTTCTTGCATTCTTTGTGTTGATGCTGGGATCTGTCAGTTTTTTTTTTCATTCAAGCAGTTGGTTGAATGAATAAAAAACACTGTCTGTGTGTACCCAGCTTTTGCCCTCTGAAGAAAGTGCACAGAAAAAGGGACATTTACAAGTGCAGCAAAATAGACATTATTTGTTTGCCGAGCTTCCTGGGAAACCTGGCTTTGCCAGAGCACACTAGAGAGCAAAAAGGAATGACTTTACCACAGTAGTGTCAGTAGTAAATACTCTTATGGTGCAATGTAGTTCAAATAACGGTGTATACAACAGTTGTAACAAACAGCCCCTGGTCAGTTGTGGATGGAATGTACTTGCCACATAGGATTTTGTGGTTCATAAGATAAATGTGTGACAGTGTAAGGTTTCAGCCGGATGCAGGGGGTTAATCACTGACCACAGCTTGTGACCTACCTGGGGTATAATTTGTCTTTTCCAGTGGTAATGGGTTTTTCCTGAGAAAGAATACAAGCAAAACATAAGGAAACATGTCTGCAGGTCTGAAGCAGTCCCACTGGGGTCAATTACTATCCAGGGGGCTAATAACTGTTTCTGTTGGACTTTTGTTTTGGATTGTGATTCTTACCCCTGCGAGTAAATCTTCTTGTATTGCTGTGAACGCTAACAGGAATCCCCTAAACCTACTTGGTTCATGGAATACCTCTTTGCAAGCTCTCTGATTGAAGCTGGATCCCACACAGTGTAGCCTAATTACTGTGTACTGGCCTGGTCTTACCACTGGCGTGTGCAGTAATAAATCAACCTGCTGGAGGAGGGTCCTTTAACCACTCGACTATCTGACAATTTAAAAAAAATCTTTGCACACATGCACATATCTGCATTTAGGCTAGAAAATAACTTAAAACCACCAACAATGATATATTTTCTTAAAGCAGAGACCCTGGGGAATAAAATTGTAGCAGTTGCATCTTTTAGTGTCTCATGATATTTACAAAAGACTTTATCAAATGCATATTTAAGGAAAACATACAGTAAATTGAGTTTTAGTGCACATAAACACAGTATAATACCTGTTTTTTGGTAAAATATAAAAATAGGGTTGCATAGAGGAAATAGGTACCAGACATGTTAAGCCTTAAAATTGTGTGTGCCCATGAAATGGTGAAAAATTATTGATAGGCAATGGTTTCAAATCTATTCCATCCATTACAAATTATCCAGTTTGAGTGAACCATGAATTATGGTCCTAAAAATATTGCTCTCACTTCAATGTTCATGGCAGTACCTCACATGTGTGGTGTAATTGCTGTTATATGCATGCCTTGTGTGTGCATTTTTATTTGTGCGGGGGGTAACATTTATTAAAGTCCTGGTAGTAATTTTCTTTTATCTTTTTGCTTACATAGTAACATAGTTGGTAAGGTGGAATGAAGACACCAGTCCATCGGTGTCTACAATTGTCCCTATCCCTGTACATTGTGTCTCATTAAGATGCTCATCTATTATTATTTATAAATTATTTAAGGTACCCATATAGCGCCGTCAATGTATGCAGCAGTCCACACATACATCGGTCCCTACCCTCAAGGAGCCCACAATCCAAGGTCCCCAACTCACACCCATATTTTGGGCCAATTTTGGACAGAAGCCAAAATAACTTACCAGCATGTCTTTGGAGTGTGGGAGGAAGTACTCGGAGGAAACCCACGCAGGCACAGGGAGAGCATGCAAACCATGGCAGGTAGTGTCATGGTTGGGATTCAAACCAGTGACCCGTGACCCTTTTTACTGCTAGGTGAGAGTGCTACCCACTAGACCATTGTGCCACCCCTCTTACCTTTATTGTTATCACACAAGGGGTTACACTTGCTTATGAATGCAAAAAAATACGCTAGAGAAAAATGTCCTGAACAGAGCTCTGCTGGCTGCAGCCAAGTTTTGGAGGCAGCAATATGATGAATGGTGGCCTCTCAACACACCAGTGCTGTGCAGAGATCTTCTAATCAGCATTCTGTTTCCTGATAGCCACTCCTGTAGGCAGGATGGAGCAGATGGAAGTAGGCCCCAGTGCTGCTGGCTGGATGATGGCAGATGAGAGGTGTAGGCCATACTATCTCTGGTTGCCTCTGGGCTGCTGGCACATTTCTTAGGATCAGGTGAGAGGCAACCCATAATGCCCTGAGTCTGAAATGCTACAGCCTACCTATATCTTAACAAGAGTGATTCTCTAGAGTGAATTTTATCTGCCACATTTTGTTTGAGCTTGATCCAGAAGAGTTTGTATCAATCTTGTTTGTGTTATGAATGTTTGATAGTGGGCCTAGGGGAAAAGAGTTTAAGGCCTAGAGAAAGCAAGCTGTGACTGTTGGGTGGGAAGGTGTACACAGGAACAATTTAATGCTGTCCTGCTTTGGGTATTAAAAGTTGACATTCCACTAGAAACTCAATTGCTAAGGAGCTGGAGCTCTACCAGAGTCCAGCCAGTACAATCTATGACTTTAAAGGCAACTTTGAGAGACTTTTATGAAAGATCTTGAGGACTGAATTCTACCTTATTTGTTGTCTGTAGTCTATAGTGATTCAATAGTACAGGAGTGGGATAAGGAATCTCCTTTCATCCTGACCATTTAACTAATTTTGAAACTCTGTCTAATCGAAGAGGAGTCGACAGAGCGAGGATTCGATTGTGGCAGATTCCAACTGTGCAGTTTATATAAACAACGCTAGGCTCCAGTAAGTACATTTACCTCAAAGCTTTGGAACTTTTTTGCCTCAGCTACATTTGGGGGTAAGTAGGGATGCTGATATCAATCCACAAGTAACTTAACCACTTCACTCCGAAAGACGGCTGCAGCGCGGACCCTAACTGCCGGGAGGGCGTCCATGGACCTCCTCCTGTTTACTTCCGCAATGCGCGCTCCTGAGAGCGCGCATCGGGAAGTTGTCCCCACTGCCATCTGTCCCCACTGCCACCTGTCCCCAGTGCCACTTGTCCCCAGTGCCATCTGTCCCCAGTGTCACCTGTTGTCGGTGCCATCTGTCCCCAGTGCCACCTGTCAGTGCCATCTGTCCCCAGTGCCACCTGTCAGTGCCATTTGTCCCCAGTTCTACCTGCCAGTGCCAACTGTCCCCAGTGCCACGTATAAGTGGCATCTGTCATCACTGCCATGTATAAGTGCCATCTGTCATTGGTGCCACATCAGTGCCACGTGTCATCAGTGCCACATAGTGCCATCTGTCATCAGTGCCATATCAGTGTCACGTGTCATCGGTGCCACATATTAGTGTCATCTGTCATCAGTACCACGTATCAATGCCATCTGTCATCAGTGCCACCTGTCAGTGTCACGTGCCATCTGTTATCAGGATGTAGCAGAATGTATTTTGGGGTGTCATTTGTGGTATACACATGCCATAAGAAATAACCTATTACAATGACAATGTAATGTATGTTTTGCAAAGAATTGTGGGAAAAAATGACGACATAAAAAGCTCACCATGCCTCTTACTAAATAACTTGGAATGTCTACTTTCAAAAAAGGGGTCATTTAGGGGGGGGGCGTGTCCGGCCAGCGAAGGAAATGGCCGCTTGATCCGGAGCTCCGGCGACCTCACACGATTAGCGGCTCACAGCGGGGACTGACAGGCACTCCCAGTGCCACAACAGGGCTCCATATAGCGCTGACTATAGCGGGACCGCGGCGGAGACATGTCCAAGCAGCGCAAGGCAAGTAAACCGATGCAACGACTGACTGACTTTTATCCGGCGGCCCAGCCACAGGGAAGACATCATGGCGCCGGAATTAACCCCACAGGAGCCAATCGCTCTAGACCTGACACAGGGAGACAGGCTGCCACAACATCTGAGGAGCTGGGGGAGTTCTCCCCCCCTTCTACCCCACCACACGGAGCCCAGCTAAAAGTAGACAGCGCAGGGAAGGTGATGACTTTTCACCCAGGCTGCAACAGGCCCCAGCACAGGCCACAATGCCATGTCACAGGAGGCTCCAATAGAGATGTTCCCAGCAACGGAACAACCTATATCGGAGAATACAATGAAAAACATGTTGCTCTGCACAATGATTTTTCAGACATGTTTGGCCCCCTAAATGATGTAGTGCAGTCCCACACAGATAAAATTCAGCACTTGGAAACTAAAATGGCGGATCTGTATGCAGCACATAATGACCTAGTACAGTCCCACACAGATAAAATTCAGCACTTGGAAACTAAAATGGCAGATCTGTATGCAGCACATAATGACCTAGTAGATGCTTACACTGACCAAGAATCCGAGATCAAACGCCTTCAAAACAAAATGGTGGACCTCGAGGACCGCTCCAGAAGAAATAATATCAAATTTAGAGGCATCCCTGAAACTATACCCTCCAATGAGCTCACCAGCTTTGTACAGCGCCTCATGAAGGCTTTAATCCCAGCTCTGAGTGACATTGAACTCTGCGTTGACAGAGCGCATCGCAAACCCAAACCCAAGTTCCTCCCCGACACCGCGCCAAGAGATACTCTGGCACGCATCCACTACTATCACGTGAAAGAATGCATTATGGCAGCAGCCAAACAAAGTCCAGCGGTTCCGGAGGAATTTATGGGAATTTCTCTGTTTACGTATATATCGCAGCAGACAACCATGAATAGGAAGAAACTCAATCCACTTACTAAAATCCTGCGCAACAACAGCATCATATACCGCTGGGGCTTCCCTACCAAGCATGGAATGGTAAAACATATCCCATCTATAGTGTGGATAAAGGTATTCAGCTGTTTAAAGAGTGGCAACTTCTCCCACCAGGCGTACAGCTCCCGGCTCCGCTCGCCCCTGAGCATCTACAATCTGAATGGACCTAAAGGCAGCCCCAACACCTGAAAAGAAAAATCGCTGCCTGTCCCAATTTCTTCAGTTATAATGTGAGGTCAGGAACTCACTTGTTTTTTCTGGGTATTACACCCGTCGCCTATTCAGTGCGTAGCACTGCTCACTCGTTTGCCCCGGAGTTCGTAGCAGCTTTCGCTGCCCATTGAGCCTGCATTGCCAGGATTTTCTTAATGTTGTTTTTGTTTTATCCCTGTTTACCCTCAGTTTTGTCCCTCCACACCCTGCTAGTCACCACTCTGGTTGCTGAACATGAGAAAGGACAACTCTTCCCACAGTCTCTGACAGCTGTGTCGCTACATCAGCAGGTTGCACCTACGCCCACGCCAGTGCAGAAGGCCGCTTTGAACAACTCAGCTACAGGAAAACTTCTTTCAAGGATGCTACTCCACTCACCCTTCAGGTACACAGCTCTTACTTATGTAACCTATGTTAGCCCACTTGGCAACGCTACCACAGCACATACTCTCCATCCCTCATGCCTTTGAAAATTATGTCTCTTAATACCAAGGGCCTCAATAGCCCCTTTAAACAAGCAGCCCTATTTTCGCACAGGAAACGCACTTTGCGGTAAATAAATGCCTGCGCCTGAACTTTCAGCATTTCCCTCACCTATATATGGCTAATGGCCTGAAAAAGACATGTGGAGTCCTCATTGCCATTAGAGGCTCGGTTAACTTTCACCACATCGATACTATTACAGATCCCCAGGGGCGTTTTCTCATCCCTATCTGCGAACTGAACCGAACAATCTTCACACTTGTTAACCTCTATGCCCCGAATGTTAAGCAGCAGAAGTTTCTAGCCCCTCTACTCACTAAAGCCCTGGAAGTACGGCAAGGTATCATATTAATTGGGGGAGATTTTAATGTTGCCCTTAATTCAGAAATGGACTCTAATTCTCCTTCAAAGAGAACTGCGCATACCATAGCTCCACTTCTACGCAACCATGAACTTTATGACATCTGGAGGTGTTTTCCAGCATGACAATGTCCCAAAACACATGGATAAGGCAATAAAGGAGTGGCTCAAGAAGAAGCACATTAAAGGTCCTGGAGTGGCCTAAATCCCATAGAAAATATGTGGAGGGAGCTGAAGGTTCGAGTTACCAAATGTCAGCCTCGAAACCTTAATGACTTGGGAAGGATCTGCAAAGAGGAGTGGGACAAAATCCCTCCTAAGTTGTGTGCAAACCTGGTGGCAAACTACAAGAAATGTCTGACCTCTCTGATTGCCGACAAGGGTTTTGCCACCAAGTACTAAGTTGTGTTTTGCGAAGGGGTCAAATATTTATTTCACTCATTAAAATGCAAATCAATGTACAGTATAACTTATTTGAAATGCGTTTTTATGGATATTTTTGTTGTTTTTCTGTCTTTCACTGATAAAATAAACTGACCATTAAAATTATAGACAGAGGGGGGGCGGAGTTTGCCGGAGACCAAGATGGCCGCGGTATAGCAGAGCTCCGTCCACAGCGGGACAAAAACGGCTCATCACACAGCCCCCAAAGCCTTTCCAGCACCGGAATAGCAGCGTTTCAGCTCCCCAGACCCTCCGGACCCAAGTGGCAGCATGACAAGGAAAAAAACCGGGGAGTCCCGGCCGCAAAAACTGACGGAATTTTTCCCGCTGGGGCCCAGGCAAGATGGCGCCGGCGCGTCAGGGAAACATACAGTGAGACAGCCACAAGGTCCATCACAAGAGAGCAAGGCGCACAAACGAAGGAATCCACAGAGGACCTCGCTATCCCCACCAGCTACACCATCATCAGGCAGCCTTGAGAAGGCAAGAGTGCGGATGGATGCAGCAGAGGCAGACAATGAGGTGAGCTCTGCACATGATTCTGGGGAGGATACAAGAGAGTTGCCTGACTCTATAGATCATTTCCCAACTAACAACCAGCCAGTAATTGATACTGTGCTCAAGGAGATGCTGGTGTCCCTAAGGAGCTCCCTGTACTCGGACATGGTGTCCTGTATGCACTCATTCAGAACTAAATCAAGAACTAAATGCAGTGTCAGAGAGAGTGACACATACAGAGAATAAGATGGGGGAGTTTGCTGCTACTATCAATGCCCTGGTAGACGCAAATGAGGATAATGAGCATGATATAGAAGGCGTAAAAGCCAAAATGGCGGACATGGAAGATAGGGCCAGGAGGAACAATGTTAAGATACGCGGGATACCAGAATCAGTCCTGCAACATGACCTCCGTGACTATGCTAGTCAGCTTTTCAACACGGTCCTTCCAGAGATGACCGCACTTGACTTTACGGTAGACAGAATTCACCGCCTGCCCAAGCCCACACACCTTCCAGCAAGTGTACCTAGGGATGTTATATTGAGGCTACACTTCTACCATACCAAAGAAAAACTGATGCAAGTCTACCGCCAGAAGGAGCATGTCCCTTCACCGTACGCGGATCTGCAAATATTCGCTGACCTGTCCCAGTACACGCTCCAAAAACGTAGGAATCTAAACACCATTACGAAAGCACTCAGAAACCACAAGCTGAGCTACAAATGGGGTTTCCCTACAAAGCTAATCGTCACGAGGGAAGGCAAAGAGTACATTATGGATTCATTGGCTAAAGGCATAGCCCTTCTAGAATCCTGGGGCATCATACCCGAGCAGGAAGATGCACCTAACATCACATCCAAGTCCAATACTCGCGATTCCGGATGGCACATGGTGAATAACAAAAACGCCCGCTCCCACAAATGACGGGGGTCGGTGGTAAAAGTGAACATTATTACCCGCTGTGGGGCGAGTCACCTTTTCTTTGTTCGGCTCTCCTAGTTGTTGGTCAGTCGGACCACCTTACCCCTATTGCTTACTGAGTGACCATGAGTCACACCCATTCCTTTCTTTCTACAGTTGGGCTGAAAGCCCGGGTTTTGCTTTTTTGTTGCACGAAAGTTGACTTTTTTTTTCCTTTCCTAGTCAAGGTTCACCTCTCAAATACCAGAAGTTCCAAGGGTTTAAGTCGCAGAAAACTCAGAATCTCTACAAGTATCCAGGCAAGTTGCCATACAGCGTTTAAAGTAAGTGGAATACAATATTCCGGCACCACACATTATCCTCAAGACCCACCCAATGGCTGTTAAGTTCCTGACTGTCAACGCCAAGGGCCTTAATCACCCTGCGAAGCGTAGGTCTCTATGGAGGGAGGCTATACAGAGCAATTGTGATATATTGTGTGTCCAGGAAACACATTTTAGCACCACATCACCTCCTCGGTGTACCCACCCCAAATTTCCATTTATATTCTCAGTTAATGCTGAATCCAAGAGAAAAGGAGTGATGATAGCCATAAAAGACTCAGTGGCTTTCAAACTCCAAAAAGTCATATGTGATCCTCAAGGGAGATACATCGTCTTGATTTGCGACATCAACACCACCACCTACACGATTGCCAATATATACGCCCCTAACACCAGGCAAATAAGGTTCTTTCATAGGACTATGAAGAAGATACAATCAGAAAAAAAAGGTTTGCTGCTGGTCTGTGGGGATTTTAACATCACCCCAGACCCAAAGATTGACTCAACATCTAACCCGAAGCGGTCACCTCCCTCACTGAAGTCCGCCATAAGATCTCATGAACTGTATGATGCATGGAGATGTATTAACGCCTCAGAGAAAGACTTCTCTTTTTTTTCAAGCGCTCACCAGTCCTACAGCAGGATTGACCTATTTTTAGTGGACAAGAGAATCTTGTTTCAATGCAAGTCTGCTACTATTAACAGTATTACATGGTCCGACCATGCTTCTGTGAGCTTAGTGGTGGGCGATCTCTCTACGCGTGGTCCTCCCTTAGTGTGGAGAGTCAACCCTACTATTCTTCAAGACAAGGCCACCAAAGGACACATTCTAAAAAAATTAGAAGAATTCTTTGATAATAATGTGGGTTCAGTATCGAGCCCATATACTGTATGGGATGCTCATAAAGCATTTGCTAGGGGTCTATTGATCCAACAAGGAGCTAGGCTCCGGAGGAGAAAGCAACAGCGGGTTGTGGAATTGGTGACCCAAATAGATGAAATTGAAAAACAAAACAAATCCTGTACTTCCCATACCCTCACTGAAAAATTATCCCTACTCAGAAATGACCTGAGATTATTATTTATGGATGACTATGAAAAGACACATAGAAGGCTCAAACTGACATACTACACTAGTGGCAACAAGGCGGGGAAGTTACTTGCCAATAAAATCAAGGGCCATAGGTACAAAACTCAGATTCCCTTTGTGAAACATCCCACCACGCATGATAAACAATATCACCCACAACATATAGCTGATGCATTTAGTCACTATTACAGATCATTGTATAACATTAAAGACGATAATACAACAACACAACCTTCACAGGAATCCATTCAACAATTCCTGAAACTAATTAATCTTCCCACATTGTCACAAGATCATCTCACAGTACTAAATTCCCCAATAAATCTAGAAGAAATCAAACAAATTGTAAAGACACTCCCTTCTAATAAATCCCCAGGCCCCGATGGGTTTACTGGGGAATATTATAAGACATTTCAAGACGTATTGGTGCTTCCTCCTCCTTTCCTGAAGAGATGTTGCAAGCTTTGATTGTTGCGTTGCCGAAACCGGGTAAGGAACCTGATGTACCGCAGAACTTCCGCCCCATTTCATTGCTAAACAATGATATTAAGTTATATGCTAAGCTTTTGGCGAAAAGGTTGGTGGACGTACTACCCTCTCTTATAGATATGGACCAATCTGGGTTCACCAAAGGCAGACAGACTGCCGATGCCACTAGGCGGCTTATTGATGTTGTTCATGTGTGTGGGGACGGTCGGACGCCTTCTCTGCTCCTAGCTTTGGATGCGGAGAAGGCGTTCGACAGGATCCACTGGGAGTTCCTAGCGATGGTGTTGAAGAAATTTAGGTTCACAGGCTTTATGTACGATGCAATAATGGCGCTTTACTCCTGCCCATCGGCAAGGGTCTATATCTCAGGGGCCCTGTCTACTCCATTTGAGATTTCGAATGGAACTAGACAGGGGTGCCCCTTATCTCCGTTAATTTTCAATCTGCTGATAGAGCCACTCGCTACTTATATTCGCACACACCCCACTATGACAGGCATTAAAATCGGCAAGAGAACTCATACCATTAGCCTCTTTGCCGACGACATAATTTTGATGCTCTCCAACCCAGGTGTTTCCCTCCCCAGTGTACATGAAGCTCTGCTACTATTTAGCAGTGTGTCATATTATAAAGTCAATGAAACAAAATCATACATAATGAATCTAGGCACACCAGAAGGGGTATGTCAAAAATTAAAACAAAACCTACCATATACCTGGGAAACGAAGGGCATCAAATATCTAGGGGTCATTATTACTCCTAAGACAGATGATCTGATTTCTGCAAATTATACCCCCTGCTTGAACACCTTGGCAAGTAAACTTTCCAAGATAGCCCTTGGTGAATTGTCGTGGCTTGGCAGATTAGCTGCATTTAAAATGCAAATTCTTCCGCAGCTGCTATATTTGTTTAGAACATTGCCGATTCCACTTCCCAACTCTTATTTCCGCGCTTTACAATCCACCATTAATGGATTCTTGTGGGCGGGCAGGAGGGCGAGATGTGCCTTCAGCAGATTGACCAAACACAAAAAAGCGGGAGGGATAGGACATGTTCATGTGCAGGATTACTATTTCGCTACAATCCTTGCCCAACTCCAGCACTGGATGAGGGAAGACTCCAACAATATATGGAAAGACATTGAGAGCACACAAATCCCGAAAGGGAACCTTAGGGACTTTATACTGACTGCCCAACACAACCAATCACTGCATAAGAAACTATCGCCCCCAATCCTAGCATCAGTTAGAGCGTGGACACACCTATGTAGGGGTCGGGAATGGATTGGCGAGACAGCGCCAGTGAAATTCCCACTTTCTGCACTAACACACATGATACCTGACTTCAATCTTTCCAGGTGGGAAGATGGGGGAATAAGGTGTTTATGTGATATAATGGATGATAACAAAGTCAAAGAATTCACCAGACTGCAAAACGAATACCAACTTCCCAACGCAGAAATCTACAAACATTCTCAAATAGTCCACTTAGTCAAGCAACACCCACATCTCACTATAGAGCTACCAAAGTAACTGACACAACTATTTTCATCGTCCTCAGAGAGAAGCAAAGGTATATCAATTATCTACCTAAGTTTGCAGGAAAAAAATATATGTACTAAATCTACGTCTATGGTAGCTTGGGAGAAGGACATAGGACAGGAATTTACGACCTCAAACTGGGAAAAATCATTAAGACTGACGTACTCTTCCACCAAAAGCACTAACCTGGGGGAAATGCAACAAAAAATCCTACTCAGATGGTACTTGACACCCCATCGTATTGCAAAGATGTTTCCAGGTGCCTCTCCGAATTGTTGGAGAGAATGTGGAAACGTAGGAACACTAATGCATATACTATGGTCATGTCCCATCTTAAAGCCATTATGGACCTGGGTGGAGGGGTTAATTTCAGAAATCATAGGTACCTGTCAGACGCTATCCCCAGGGATGGCTCTCCTATCCTTGGAATTGCATTCTATCCCCACAATATATAGAGTTGTAGTGTCCCACATTCTATTGGCTACCAGACTGACCATACTGAGACACTGGAAGACTGCGACGGTTCCGACAATCACTGAAGTAGCACAGCTTATAAATGTTAATGGCACATTCGAGGTAATGCACGCCTCAACAATGGGGAAATACACCACTACACAGAACCTGTGGGATCCTTGGAACGATTGGTACAAAAAAAATCTGATAGGTAAATGAACAATAGGAAAGCATTTTCTTGGAGCTTGAAAGGCATCAAGAGCAAACATCTTGACTAGTGTAATTTAATTTCATTTCTTGTTTATTCCGTTTTTTCTTTTTTTTTCTTTATTTCTATTGTCATTCTTACCTTCACTCATATTTTCATTTGTGGAGGCGTGTACAATACTGTGCCTCTTGGCGACATTGGTAGCATCCTACTACATGGAGTAATAGAGTTCCAGTGGCTGCTAGACTCATTTAGAATCCCAATTTTGGGGGGGGGGGGGGCTATTGGATCTTCTCCCGTATGACACAGTGTGAGCCCAGTGGGGGTGTTGGGGGGGGAGGTTCGGTGGCTTACCTCTTACGATATCATCAAGAGTATAACAGACCAATCTTTTAGTGTCATTAAACTACTCCAGTTATTGTTTATTACGTTATAAGTTGATTCTGTACCTACACTGATATTGCATATGGTAATTGTACTTTACAATGTTTCTGATATCCTTTTCCCTTCTGTATATGTTTCTTGGAAAAACTTAATAAAAATATATTGTTAAAAAAAAAAATTATAGACAGATCATTTCTTTGTCAGTGGGCAAACATACAAAATCAGCAGGGGATCAAATACTTTTTTCCCTTACTGTAGCCCCTTTTTTTGTTAAAGCAACAGCGCCTAATTTTTGGACAATAGTCTGCGGTTTCTCTACAGCACAAACGGTTTGAAGTCATGGGAATGCTGAAGTCAGATATAGAATATACTGTAAGTATGTTCTTGAATATGCTCAAATGGACATGATTTACAATGTAAAATGTATGTACATGTATATTATTACACCAATGCTGTAAGCATTATTGCATTATATATAGCATTATACCTATACTTTGAAATGCATTGGATAACCCCACTTCACTGGATTAATCCAACCATTTACTATCAGGGTGGAATTTCAGTCATTAGTTGGGGGTTACCACATTCTACAATTTCTTGAAGTATTTTGATACATGATATGTTGAACTGAGTATTTTCCTGAAGCACCTTTGATATATGACATGTTTAATAGTTCATGCAAAGATCATCAAATTGGTCTGCATGGCTGTCATCCCAGAATGAAGCCTCTTCTAAAGATGAAGTGATGCACAAGAAAGCCCGCAAACAGTTTGCTGAAGACAAGCAGACTAAGGACATGGATTACTGGAACCATGTCCTGTGGTCTGATGAGACCAAGATAAACAAATTCGGTTCAGATGGTGTAAAGTGTGTGTGGCGGCAACCAGGTAAGGAGTACAAAGACAAGTGTGTCTACAATCAAGCATGGTGGTGGGAGTGTCATGGTCTGGGGCTGCATGCGTGCTGCCGGCACTGGGGAGCTACAGTTCATTGAGAGAACCATGAATGCCAACATGTACTGTGATATACTGAAGCATGATCTCCTCCCAGGGCAGGGCAGTATTCCAACATGATAACGACCCCAACATGATAACGACCCCAAACACACCTCCAAGACAACCACTGCCTTGCTAAAAAAGCTGAGGGTAAAGGTGATGGACTGGCCAAGCATGTCTCCAGACCTAAACCCTATTGAGCATCTGTGGGGCATCCTCAAATGGAAGGTGGAGTAGCGCAAGGTCTCTAACATCCAGCAGCTCAGTGATGGCGTCATGGAGAAGTGGAAGAGGACTCCAGTGGCAATCTGTGATGCTCTGGTGAACCCCATGCCCAAGAGGGTTAAGGCAGTGCTGGAAAATAATGGTGGCCACACAAAATATTGACACTTTGGGCCCAATTTGGACATTTTCACTTAGGGGTGTACTCACTTTTGTTGCCTGCGGTTTAGACATTAGTGGCTGTGTGTTAAGTTATTTTGAGGGGACAGCAAATTTACACTGTTATACAAGCTGTACACTCACTACTCTCCATTGTAGCAAAGTGTAATTTTTCAGTGTTGTCACATGAAAAGATATAATAAAATAATTACAAAAATGTCAGGGGTGTACTTTCTTTTGTGAGATACTGTATATAACAAGAATATAGTAACATATGAGAAAATAAATAAATAATCAAGTAGACTTCTGAGCTTCAGGTAAGGGAGGACTTTCCATCTATGAAACTATACATTAGCATGAAAAACCATCAAAGAAGATGCCCCCCCCCCCCCACTATTAGTGTGGGGGGAGGGAGCGAAGAGTAAAAGCAACAGTCCATAAGATGGGGCAGGGGGAGGGCTCTTCAAGAGGATGCGCTTAAGGTAAAATTTGTCAACTATGGCCAATGTAATCCTCCTATGTGGGAAATTTCCAGGAGTAGTTGGAGGACAGGGATATACATACATATATACATACACACTTTAATAAATCAGTGACACATTTTTTTTAAGAGTTCGAGCTTATGTCTAAGTTTGTCCATACTACTACTGTGACTACCACAAAAACTTTACACTGTTCCTTTACTTACTCTTGTATAATTTGATGTCTTCTCAGTGTAGAATTTTCTAACATGTAGGGGGCACATCAAAAACTTGGAAATGAGCAAGCATTTGTTTACTTTAAATCCATTGTTAAAAATGTGTTCCTTATTGTGTACCTTGCAGTACCACTGTTGGTGGGGATGGTTCAGTGCACTTGTATATTGCAAATGTGCATAGTCTAATACTATTTCAGAGGAGAGAAAGAGAATGTTTGAGTGCTAACATAATTTTTTTTATCCTTGTACAGAAAAACAATGAGGTGTCAGGACTGTGTACAAGTGTGTAATGGAAGAATCTGTCACATTGGCTGAGTGTGGCATTAATACAGAGAGTGTAAAATCAAACAAAATTTACCATAGAAAAAAAAAAATAACATAGATATAACTGTGAAAGTGTGATCAATGAAGCAGTACCTGTTTTAGAACTACAACTATAATAACAGAAGGATCGTGCATGTGAAAAATGGTGAAATTAAATGCACCTGAAAGACACATCAAGATATATTTTGCACTAGTAGAGTTCTTTTTCATAAGACATATTATCTTGCTCAGTTTCTGTGAACAAACTATTTTTTTCTGATCAGCAAACTGCATTCCTGAACTGGACTTAAATAGTCATAAGTCCCGGGAAATGTTGGATGTCAGGCTGTGTGTATGCTCCATCGGACAATTGTTGTCGGACTTTCCACCAACAAATGTTGGCTAGCATGTCTTCAAATTTTCCGCCAACAAAAGAAACAGAAACGGATGTTCTGATTGTGTGTACACAAGTCCGTTGGACAAAAGTCCAAAGTACAAACACGCATGCTCGGAAGCAGAAGCGGTCTTGGAAAATAGCGTCTGTAATGGAGAATTAACATTTGTGATGTGGAAAATTATAAAATCTCTAAATGCAGCGCACAATTCTCTTCTTCTTTAATGGAATAATAATAAAGCTGCTTTGCTGGTGATACTGATGGAGTTATTGCAAAATATTACAAATTTTCAAAGGCTTTTTTTTCTAGTGATATCAAGAATAATATTATTATGCTTTTTATATTTTTATTTGTGCAAGTTACCACAACACCATTATCCCGTAGTTTATAAGAACAAAGATACAACTATGTTGGTGTCCCTTGTCAATTTTATATTGTATTTTTTTTAAATGTAACTGCCTACTCTCAAACTGTCATTTGAAGTAAAACACATTGCCAAGTATTATTCTCCACAATTTTTTTATTGTGCATTTTAAAAAAAAAAATAATTAGATAAAAATAAAAAGTGCATTCTATGCATCCAAAAATATAGAAAATATACCAAATCAAATCATTATTTAACCAAAAAAATTATGTCAAAGCAATAACTCCAAGGCCAATAATAAATAACATGTTATCTCCTCTGAATCTTGCAACATGGCTGGTTGACGAGCGGCCGTTCACAAACTGAAAAGCGCTAAATGAAAAATGTGATAAGAAAAGCGCAAATCAACACTCACCAAACTTCTACTAACACACAATTACCAGAAGGAGCCCAAAGGGTGGCACTAAAGAGCTGAAAAACCACGTAGTGCGTCTAGTACGTCACTACGTTCGTAATTGTTGGCCAACATTTGTGGGACCGTGTGTATGCAAGACAAGTTTGAGCCAACACCCTTTGGACAAAATCCCACATTTTTGTTGGCGGAAAGTCCGATTGTGTGTACGAGGCTATAGTCATTAAACTGGCAAGTTGAGAGCTGCTTGTTCTTTTTGCTTATATCCAGGCCACCAATAATCCAGAAATTGACCATCCCTTATTAATGTGTCATCTTGCTTGAAGCCATGTGATATTACTGTTAGCTAGGACCCAAACACATAGCTATTCCCCATTTTTACTTGGCAGTGCAAAAAGAGTAATCCTGCTGCCTTACATGACTGTAAAAAGAAGCTAACTCTTTGTGTTTTCGTTTTAATTCTCAATATGGTGTTGTTGTGTTTTAAGTGTTTACTCTGAAAAATGTCTTGTACAAGATACAGTCACTTAATATGGAAAACAGGTCACCCTATTCCACCTACAGACTACTTGAACCACTGTGCAGCAGTGAAAACTACTAGCTGAAAAATGGAAAACATAACATTTTTTATTTTTTTTTGCAATTCCTTCAATCCAAGGCTGCCTTCTGCATTAATTATTGCTGCCATTTTATGTCCTCCATCTTTTAGGTTAAATAATGACCAGACTGTCCATGGCTCCCCTTTTGTTTTTAAGCAGACTTCCAGTTTATGTACATAGACAATCCATTCAACTGCTTGACAGCTTTTTAAATCTCTTGAAGGTTCCTTGTTGAGATATCTGTGGTTGAGTTACTTGGCCTGTGTCATTGCTGTGGCCATGATGAGGGATTCCCACTCTTGGTATTTTTTGGAAATAATTTAATATTATGGAGAACAGGAGGAGCTGCAGTAAACAAAGATGGACAGGAACATCCATATCTCCAATATGGAAAAGAAATTAATCAGATTGCAGGGAGTATCCAAAACATACATGAAATCTGGGGTCCATACGCCCACCTGGATCTACCTACTGTATATCTAAATATTTTTGGGAGGGCCGGCCCTTTAACAAAGCCATGTTAAAACACTACGTACAAAATATAGTAAACCAGCACCTTACGCCACCTTATT
Source organism: Lithobates sylvaticus (assembly GCA_028564925.1). NCBI lineage: Eukaryota > Metazoa > Chordata > Amphibia > Anura > Ranidae > Lithobates > Lithobates sylvaticus. The sequence goes on from CM053030.1 coordinate 411,590,007, forward strand.
AAATAATTCTGTTTGTGTTTTCTGGTATGTAACTTCACTACCAAAAGTCTTGGCCTTTGCATATTGTCTGATATTTTACAATTATGCAGCGATTATGACAAAATACATTACAGTCTATTCAGTGAATCGGTGGAATGAATTCCTATTTTATTCCCTCAATGGTTTTACAATACCCAAATGTACAAGTATATTTTTTTAACAGATTGTCAGTTCAAAGCCAATTCAAGATCACATAAACACAGAACTTTATCTGCTTTAAACAAAATTATGAGTTCTAGAGAGCATGTACATCTTTAATAATTTATCACAAATAAGTCATGCCAGAACAAACTTCAGCTTGTGGTAGAAAACCTCTGGATACTGAACAAAACCATAATCTGCAGTGATTACTCTATTTCACAAGCAATCATGAGGACGGTTCAGTGGTAAATGTGTTTTTTTTGTACCCTTAAGATTTTCATGCTCAGGTTATTTAAGTCATGTACCAGATAATGCCTGGTGTACTGCATGTTATTGTATGCAAACTGTGGGCAGATTAAATAAGGTGCATAATGAGTTCTGAGCATAATTATGTAATATCTAAAAAAAAACAAAAACAAAAAAAAAACACCATAATAAGAATAATAATTTTTCCTATGCCAGGCATAAATTTTTTAAATGAAACATGATTAGGCTAGTTATATATAACATAAAACTCATTTTAAATCTCCAAAAAAACAAGGAGTTATTTTATCAGGTACAGTCACAAAATCATGATGATGTTGGCATGTTTGATAATGAACAGCACCAAACTGATAAATAACAAGATATCGAAAAACAAGGGAGATCAGTGATTACACACAGGCAAATTCAAGGGTACCCCGGTATCCATGAAAATGATTTGGCATTTGAAACCATGAACCCCCTTTCTCACCTGCAAGTATACCAATAAAGACCTTATTTGAACCCCATATAGATTGGCTTCCTTACTACTGAAACCTGTGTATTAGGACTAAAGATGGGCTTGAAATTTGAGTGTCGGCATGGTGCCCTTGGCCAATCATGGCTCAGGGGGACTAAGTCCACGCCCCACACTATATAAGGCGTCCTTCATGGCGCCCCTGTGTAGTGTTGTTGGCGTGGACAGAGACATAGCTTTATTTAGATTGAGCAGGCAGATTATTCAGTTAGTGGCAGTGTATTTAATATATGTACCGTATTTATCGCTGTATAACACGCGCCATCGTATAACATGCACCCCAAGTTTAGGAGGGAAGTTTAAGGAAATTCTTTTTAGGAGGGAAGTTAAAGGAAAAAAATTACATTTTAAATGCCCATCAAGGCAGCCTTGCACACTGTCCATCTGCAGCCTTGCACACTACCCATCTGTAGCCTTGCAGTGTCCATCTGCAGCCTTCCAGTGTCCATCTGCAGCCTTGCAGTGCCCATCTGCAGCCTTCCAGTGTCCACCTGCAGCCTTCCAGTGTCCACCTGCAGCCTTCCAGTGTCCCTCTGCAGCCTTCCCCAAAATTGCAGCATGTTTGGGTTTTAAATTTAGCGCTGCCGACGAGATATTCAGCTCCTCTTGGCTCCTCTCGCCGCCGACATAGACCGAGCCGAGCCGAGTGTACTCGTGTACTTGGCTACTCGGCTCCGCTCGCAGTCACGCCCCCGTCCCACCCCTTGGCCCGGCTCCTATGATGGACACAACACCGGTCCAATGGCGGGATGTAAAGGCTAGGATGCGGGACTGGGTGTGACTGCGAGCAGGGCTCAGTCACTGTCGGCGGTGCTCCTCTTGCCCTCACAGACAGCGGAGATCGGTGTATAATACGCACCCACGATTTCCCCCTGATTTTAAGGGGAAAAAAAGTGAATGTTAAACGCCGATAAATACTGTATATATACAGTCAGTCTAGTATATATATATATATATATATATATATATATATATATATACACTCTGCAGCATCCAGTCAGTGTAGCCTAGAGATTTACATTCTACAGTGCATTCAGTAGGTTACTTTTTCTAATCTACTTCAGGCAGTGCATTTGATATATATATACAGTCAGTCTAGTATATACTGTATATACACACACACACACTCTGCAGCATCCAGTCAGTGTAGCCTAGAGATCTACATTCTATAGTGCATTCTGTGTACTATTTCTAATCTACTTAAGGCAGTGTATTTCATATATATATATATATATATATATATATATATATATATATATATATATATATATATATATATATATATATATATATATATACACACACTCTGCAGTATATATCTACAGTGCATTCCGTGGTGTACGGTTTCTACTACTTTTCTGGTGGTGTACACAGCACACAATACAGTGCATCTGTAGTGCAGTTGCTACTACTTTTTTGGTGGTGTACACAGCACACAAAATAGTGCAATCGTAGTGCAGTTGCTCCTACTTTTCTGGTGGTGTACACAGCACACAAAACAGTGCAACCGTAGCGCAGTTGCTCCTACTTTTCTGGTGGTATACACAGCACACAAAACAGTGCAATGGTAATGCAGTTGCTCCTATTTTTTTTCTGGTGATGTACACAGCACACAAAACAGTGCAACCGTAGTGCAGTTATTACTACTTTTCTGGTGGTGTACACAACACACAAAACAGTGCAACCGTAGTGCAGTTGCTCCTACTTTTTTGGTGGTGTACACATTACTTAATACACTGCAGCCGTAGTGCAGTTGCTCCTACTTTTCTGGTGGTGTACACAGCACACAATACAGTGCAATCGTAGTGCCGTTGTTACTACTTTTCTGGTGGTATACACAGCACACAAAACAGTACAACTGTAGTGCAGTTGCTCCTACTTTTCTGGTGGTGTACACATTACTTAATACACTGCAGTCTTAGTGCAGTTGCTCCTACTTTTCTGGTGGTGTACACAGCACACAAAACAGTGCAACCGTAGTGCAGTTGCTCCTACTTTTCTGGTGGTGTACACATTACTTAATACACTGCAGTCTTAGTGCAGTTGCTCCTACTTTTCTAGTGGTGTACACAGCACACAAAACAGTGCATCCGTAGTGCAGTTGCTCTTACTTTTCAGGTGGTGTACACAGCACACAAAACAGTGCAACCATAGTGCAGTTGCTCCTACTTTTCTGGTGGTGTATACAGCACACAATACAGTGCAACCATAGTGCAGTTGCTCCTACTTTTCTGGTGGTGTACACAGCACACAATACAGTGCAGTGTGGTGTTGCCAAACAAAATATACATCATGTCCAGAAGGCCACCAAGGAGAGGCAGACACTCACAGGCCACTAAAAGAGGGCAATCAAGCTCTGTGTCTACAGTTAACAGTGCTGGTCGCGGACATGGTGCATCCTCTGCAGGTGGCCGTGGGGCACGCTTGTCCTTTTTTACTTCTGCTGGCCGTGTTATTGAGCCAGAACATGCAGAAGAGTTGGTGGAGTGGATAACAAAGTCGTCATCCTCCTCATCCTCTGTCACCCAGGCTGAGAGTAGTTTGCCTTCCAATGCAGCTACAAAAGTGGCCTATTCAACCGACCCCTTGTCCACAGTCACTCCTTCCGTAGCCCCACCATCATGCATGGAGGAGTCCCCCGAACTATTTGACCACAGTGTCTGGTACATGCTGATGGAGGATGCGCAGTGATTAGAAGGCTCCGATGTTGGTTCCCAGGTTGAGGAAGGGAATAACATGAGCCTAGAGAGAGGGGGTGCCCAAGAAGGATTAGAAACTGGCAGTCATGTTCCCCCAGCCACAGCATACTGCCAAGTTTGCTCCGGTGACAAGGAGGAAGGGGATGATGAGGTCACAGACTCTTCCTGGGTGCCTGATAGAAGAGAGGAGGAGGAGGCACAATTCCAACGAGGCATGAATTCCTCTAGGGGCAGCTTAAGGGCAGCCACCCTATTGCATCACACCGCAGAGCTCCGCAGGTGCAGGGCGCTGCTGCCTCCCCGCTGATTTTGAAAAGTTCCTTGGTGTGGGCCTTTCGACACATGTGCAGCAGATCGCACCATTGCTGTTTGCAACCTATGTCTGAAGCGCATAAGGCGTGGCCAGAACAGCAGCCGCTTGGGCACCACATGCTTGACCAGATATATGACAACCTCCCATGCAGTCCATTGGCAACAGCACATGAAAGACCCACATCAAAGAATTGGCGGACTTCTCCTTGCTCCTCATCTGGGATCTACAACCCCACTATACCTCCAGTCCTCTCAAAAACATGCACTGAGAGGAATGAAGGTATAGCAATAGGTGTCCCAAGTACTTGCAGCCAATCTGCAGTACACCTCCATCTGATTTTAGCAGGCAAATTTCCCTACCCCAGTTGCCAAACCGGAAAAATAAATTTGGTCCCAGCCATCCACATGCTCAGCATCTGAATGCTAGCTTGGCCAAATTGCTAGCACTGCAACTGCTACCTTTTTAGCTGGTAGACTCTGCCCCCTTTCGTGAATTTGTGGAATGTGCTGTACCTCAGTGGCAGGTTCCAAAACGCCATTTCTTTTCATGGAAGACCATTCCGGCTCTCTACTGGCATGTGGAAGGCAATGTTTTGGCCTCGTTGGAAAGGGCGGTCAGCAGTAAGGTGCATATTACCGCTGACTCATGGTCCAGCAGGCATGGGCAAGGACGTTACCTTTCCTTCACAGAACACTGGGTAACTCTGCTGGCAGTTTGAAAGGATGCAGGACAGGGTTCAGTGTGGTTGGAGCTTTTTCCGCCACCACGCCTTCAAAATGCTAGTGGTCATTCAGCCACAGCTCTCTCCTCCACTCCCTCCTCTTCTTTTTCCTCTATGGCCTCTTCTTCTGATTTCTCCTCTGAAACAGCGGTGCTCTGTAAGCGGTCAAGGGCCTACGTAAGCACTCAGGCAAAAAGATGCCATGCAGTGCTAGAGTTGGTCTGCTTAGGGGACAGGAGCCACACTGGAGCAGAGATTCTGTCAGCTCTGTAGAGGCAGGCTCAGAGGGGGTTGATGCCACGCCAACTTCAGCCAGGAATGGTTGTATGCAACAATGGCACCAACCTTCTCTCCGCCCTCTGACAGCGACACTGGACCCATGTCCCATGTTTGGCACACATCCTGAATTTGGTGGTGCAGTAGTTCTTGGGCAGGTACCCAGACTTACAAGATCTCTTGAGGCAGGCCAGAAAAGTCTGTGGTTATTTCCGCCGGTCATACAATGCCAGTGCTCGGCTGGCTGACATTCAAAGGGAATGCAACCTGCCCACCAATGGCCTCATTTGTGACATGCCCACCAGGTGGAACTCAACGTTGGCAACGCTGCAGCGGCTGCACTTGCAGCAGAGGGCCATCAATGAGTACCTGTGTGAGTATGGCACAGGACAAGGTCAGGGGAGCTTGGCTTTTTCTCACCACGCCAGTGGCTACTGATCATGGATGCATGCACTGTCCTGTCACCATTTGAGGAGGTCACGAGGATGGTGAGCAGCGACAAGTGATACTGTCCCTCTTGTCTTCCTGTTGGAGCACAAGCTTCATGGAATAATGGACAGGGCACTTGAGGCAGAACAGCTGGAGAAAGAGGAGGTCTTCCTTACCTCTCAAGGCCCCCTTTATCCAGATAGCATTCCTGTGGGCCCGCCAAACACACAGGAAGAAGAGAAGGAGGAGGATTGTGTCAGCATGGATGTAGAGGATAACACTCAGCAGCAGTCTTCAAGAGATGGCTTTCAGTCCCCAGAAACCCAAGGAGTTGTATGTGGTTGGGAGAAGGTAGTTTCTGACAACGTCATCCTCGGTGACCCAGAAGACAATCGAAAACGTCTGCAAACTTACGTTGCATGGCCTCCCTGATTCTGCAAAGCCTGCAAAAGGACCCTAGGATTCGTGGTATTAAGGAGAGAGATCATTACTGGCTGGCAACCCTTCTTGAGCCACGTCACAAGGGTAAGGTTTCAGAATTCATCCTGCCTTCACAGAGGGAGCAGAGGATGACACATCTTCAGGAGGCCATGAAGAAAGGTTTGTGCAATGCGTTTCCAGACCCTGGGAGGTTACAATTTCCTGGTGCTGGACAACATGTTGCTGAGGCTTCGTTCAGTCAAAGGAAGAGCGGTGGAGAAGGTGGCCAGCTGACCGATGCCTTTAGACAATTTTTAAGTCCTCAGCGCCAAGGTCTGATCAGTTCAAGCAACCATCGCCAACGTCTGCATTATATGGTGGAGGAATATCTTGGGGCAAGAGCAGACTTAGAGTCCTTTCCAACAGACCATCCACTGGGTTACTAGGTCTTGAGGATGGACCACTGGCCAGAACTTGCTCAATATGCAATTGAGCTACTGGCCTGTCCTGCATCCAGCGTTCTTTCTGAATGCACATGCAGTGCTGCTGGAGGGTTTGTAACGGATCATAGAGTGCGCCTGTCCACAGACTCTGTTGATATGCTCACATTCATAAAAAATAATCAGTCTTGCATCAACAGCAGCTATCAAGCACCTGATGCTGATGTAACTGATTTATTTTTCATTGGATGTGGGATCCCTTGAAGACTGCCTATGCTGAGTGACTATCCTATTCCTCCTCAATCTTTATGATGCTAGCTGACAAACAATATTTTTGATTTAGGGCACCACCACCACTGCCTAAGGCCCAACTTGTCTGCCCCTGTTTAACAGGGGCATGTAATTAAAATCTTTGATCAAATATTTTACAGCAGGGCCCATTCCTGTGCCCAACAAGCGTAACTGTGAGGGGTTACAGTGTTGTGGCACCACCAGCACTGGCTAAGGCCCAATTTTTCTTCCCCTGTTTAACAGGGGCATGTAATTACAATTCTTGATATAATATTTCACAGCAGGGCCCGTTCATGCGCCCACCAAGAGTAATGTTGAGGGCTTACAGTGTTGTGGCACCACCACCACCCAAGGGCCAATTGTTCTGCCCCTGTTTAACAGGGGCATGTAATTACAATTCTTGATATAATATTTCATAGCAGGGCCCGTTCCTGCACCCAACAAGCGTAACTGTGAGGGGGTTACAGTGTTCTGGCACCACAAACACCTAAGGCCCAATTTTCTGCAGAGTATTTAGGGCAGGCCATATAGTATATATACTTCTGTTCAGAGTATATAGTGCCTGGGGGCCCCCATGCCATTTTTTTTAATTTGGGTTTGGGGTTACCCTTAATATCCATACCAGACCCAAAGATCCTTGTAATGGGCTGTAGGGATCCATGCCGTTTTTCTCAATGATTTTCATGTATATTGCCGGGACCCGACAATACATTACAGCCGCAAGCAGTTTTAAATGACTTTTTTTCCTTTAGAAATTTAATTTTGCTGTGGTATTGTTCTAAACATGGGAAAACTGTGCCACTTTACAGGCATACTATAGACATCCCCCAGGCATGATATTTAAAGGAATATTTAATTTTTATTGTTTCACTTTAAGCATTCTTAAAATACATGTCCCCTGAGGCAGGATCCAGGTCCCCAAACACTTTTTAGGGCATAAACTTGCATATAAACCTTTAAAATTAGCACTTTTGATTTTTCACGTTCGTGTCCCATAGACTTTAACGGTGTTCGCATATTCAAACAAACTTTTTGGCATATTCGGATGTTCTGGTGCGAACCGAATCGGGGGGTGGGGTGTTCGGCTCATTTACATTTTTCTTCAACCTGTGAAGCTCTGGTGAACTCCATGCCCAAGGGTTAAGGCAGTCCTGGAAAATAATGGTGGCCACACAAAATATTGACACTTTGGGCCCAATTTGGACATTTTCACTTAGGGGTGTACTCACTTTTGTTGCCAGCGGTTTAGACACTAATGGCCGTGTTGAGTTATTTTGAGGGGACAGCAAATTTACACTGTTATACAAGCTGTACACTCACTACTTTACATTGTAGCAAAGTGTAATTTCTTCAGTGTTGTCACATGAAAAGATAGAATAAAATATTTACAAAAATGTGAGGGGTCTACTCACTTTTGTGAGATACTGTATACAGTGGCGGAACTACCGCCATAGCACCCCATGCGGGCGCTATGGGGCCCACAGCCGAGTAGGGTCTGGTGAGTGGGCGGCGGGTGAGCCGCCGAGCTGCCCGTCCACTCAGCGCTCGTATAGTCACATTGACTGTACGAGCAGACGCAGCTGGGTGGCTCGTCGGCGGCGCGGGGGGCGGACAGATGGGAAGCTGCCAGCTGGGAGGCTAGGTGGGTGGCCAATCAGCGGGCAGCAGAACAGAGAGATGACATCATCTCTCACCGCCAATGCCCACCCTGCTTCCTGGCAGTTCCGCCCTCACTGTGCAGGCAGCAGGGAGATTACATCATCTCTCTGCTGCCAGACTGGGAAACAGAATTGACAATCCCTATTCCCCACCTTAGCAGGAAAGTGACAATCTGCAACTTGTGGCTGGTGATGTGGCAAGTGGACAATCCGCAATGTGTGGCAGGTGATGTGGCAAGTGGACAATCCGCAACTTGGGGCAGGTGACGTGGCAAGTGGACAATCCACAACGGGTGGAAGGTGACGTGGCAAGTGGACATTCCGCAACGGGTGGCAGGTGATGTGGCAAGTGGACAATTTGCAACGGGTGGCAAGTGACAATCCGCAACTTGTGGCAGGTGACGTGGCAAGTGGACAATCCGCAATGTGTGGCAGGTGATAGTGGACAATTTGCAACGTGTGGCAGGTGACGTGGCAAGTGACAACCCACAACATGTGGCAGGTGACGTGGCAAGTGGACAATCTGCAATGTGTGACAAGTGACAATTTGCATCTGGTGGCAAGTGACAATCTGCATCTGGTGGCAGGCGACGGTGGCAAGTGACACACTCGGGGCTCCCACTGATTCTGCATTATGGTAAGTTGTACTATTTCATTTTATATAACAATGTAATAATAGAAATAATGTGTTTCAATCATCCTGACACCATAACAACCATGGTGCCTTGATGATTGAAGAGCCATCAGGCATTGCCCCGATAAATTGCCCCCTGGGTGAGGGTGGGGGTGGCCCATACAACATTTTGCTATGGGGCCCTGTGATTTCTAGTTACGCCCCTGACTGTATATATTAATACACCGCCTGAAGGGTATTAGAAACAGTACACCAGTGAATGCACTGTATATATAGGCTACACTGAATGCAGAGTATATGTGTGTGTATATATATATATATATATATATATATATTTATTGTACAGGAGGAGTTGTTTTGGACTCAGAATTTGGGATGCTCTGAAGTGATATTCGGGTGGGAAAAAGCCTCCCTCCCTGACCACAGGGATTCAGCACACAGGGGGTTAAAGGCATCCAGGAAACAGCTCATAAAAGGAAGTAGTGAAGAGGTGGTGGTGAGGAGGAGTAGGGGATTACACCTGTCTGATGAGCTGTGTTGCTGTTTGGAGGCTGCTAAAGATTCAGCAAGGACTTTAAACTCAGACTTTATTTTATGCTGAAGATAAGCGGACTTTGTTTGAAAAACTAAAAACTGACATTTAAAGAGACAGTGTACAAATGGCATGTCTTGGGTGAAGTCAGCTCAGACACTGCAAGCAGCAGGTAAAGACATGGAGAAGGTCATCAGGGCTTTGGCACAAGCCACCGTGACCCAGCAGCAAGCTTCAGCAGATGCAAACCGTCGCCATGGGGAACCGATGGCTCAGCAGCAGCGGGCCCTGGCACAGGCTATAGCTGCACAGCAGGAAAGCATATGGTCGCTAGCCGCCCAGTTTACTGCTCAGCAGGAGTCCACTTAAGCACAGGTGGCTGCCTTGCAGGAGGCAGTACAGCGGCTGGCTCAAGGACGAGAACAAGCGGTCGCCGCTGCTGGCAACCAAGTGTCTGTGAGGGCCAGCCATTTCTTACAAAAACTGACACCCAGCGATGATGTAGAGGCCTTTCTCACCACCTTTGAGAGGATAGCGGAGAGAGAGGCGTGGCCCTGTGACCAATGGGCCGGCATTATCTCCCCTTTCCTCACCGGTGACCCGCAAAAGGCCTATTTTGACCTGTTAACGGAACACATCAACGACTATGAGCGTCTGAAGGCAGAGATCCTGGACCGCCTAGGAGTGACCACAGCCGTCTGGGCTCAGAGGGTGCATCGCTGGCGGTACAAACCTGACCGACCACCCAGGTCCCAAATGCATGAACTGGTACAGCTTGTTAAAAAATGGCTGCAGCCAGAAAAACTGTCAGGCCCACAGATGGTGGAATGAGTAGTGATGGACTGGTACCTGTGGTCACTGCCAGATGATCTACAGTGCTGGGTAAGCCATGGAGACCCTGCAACCACTGACCAGCTGGTTGAGTTGGTTGAAAGGTACATCATGGTGGAGGACCTGCTTGGGCCTGCCAAGCATTGGGAACCCCACACCAAGGGCAACCAGACCGGCCACAGCACCTAGGAGAGAAGCCCTGACAGACGTTGGAACCCGCAAACCTGCATCATCTGCTGCAGAACCTTGAAGGTTGGTTCCTGTCCCAAGGATGGGAGACCTACAGTGTTGGCGATGTCTGTCCTGGGGACATACCCTATGGCCGTACCTCAGTAACACAAGAGGTTGGGGTAGTAAGAAGTTTAATACATGATATTATAGTGGGGCGGACTGTCCACTATTTCTCGAACAGTGGAACCAGGTAGAGATGGGGCTGCCAGGACAGCCAGGAGAGTCTGAGGGGTCTGGGCCTGAAACCCCCACAACACACCCCTCTGATACGGAGATACCTGTCACTGATAATGATATTGCAGAGAATGTTAATTTGAATGATAATGTTTCTGTTTCAGGTCTCAAAACCGAGTTGACCTCTGAGGGGGGGTCTTCCCATCTTCCCGGTTGAGGAGGGTGAAGGGGAAACATCCTCAAGGCCAGTGCACCCAGACTTGGATTTATCCAGGGGTGCGTTTGGCACTGCCCAGTTGCAGAATCCTACCTTGGTCAATGCTCGAGAACAGGTTTCTGTTGTTGATGGGGTCTCACAAATATCGAGGCAGATCAAAGGTTTCCTCATTTTGCATTGAAGGGGGACTTGGTTTATCGAGTGGCTGAAAGCCGAGGGGAAACTGTAGAGCAGTTTCTGGTTCCCCAACCGTATAGGCAGATGCTACTTGATCTAGCCAACAATGACACACTGGGAGGACACTTGGGGGCAGAGAAATCAGAGGCCAGGATAACCGACCGGTTTTACTGGCCAGGGGTGAAGGCGAGGTGAAAAGATATTGTGCATCTTGTCCCATTTGCCAGTTAACTGCCCCAGTGCCCCACTATAGAAGCCCTCTGGTACCCTTGCCATATATTGAGGTTCCATTCGAGCGGATTGCTATGGATCTCGTGGGACCCCTTGTAAAGTCGGCAAGGGGGCACCAATATATATTAGTCATCCCAGACTACGCAACCAGGTATCCAGAAGCAGTTCCTTTTAGGATAACTACCTCTAAGGCCATTTCCCGGGAATTATTTCAAATGTTTTCACGAACTGGATTCCCTAAAGAGATACTAACAGACCAGGGCACCCCTTTTATGTCAAAGGTGATAGCGGACTTGTGCAAACTATTTCAGTTTAAACAGTTGCGGACATCCGTCTACCACCCGCAGACCGATGGCCTAGTTGAGAGGTTTAATAAAACTCTAAAGTCCATGTTAAAAAGAGTGGTCCAGAAAGACGGGAAGGATTGGTATATGTTACTCCCTGCCCTCTTGTTTGCCATCCGAGAGGTTCCACAAGCGTCCACGGGCTTCTTACCGTTTGAACTAGTGTATGGACAAAGGCACCGGGGGTTTGTTCGATCTAGTAAAGAAAACGTGGGAAAGTGAGTCCTCACTGCACAAAACTGTGGTAGAGCATATCTCTCAAATGCGAGAGAGGATGGCTAAGGTGATGCCGCTGGTGAGGTAGCACATGCAGAAGGCTCTGGATGCCCAAAGAAGGGTGTATAACTGATCGGCTAAAATTAGACTGTTTCAAGTAGGAGACCGGGTGGCTGTCCTAATACCCACAGTGGAGAGCAAGTTCCTGGCCAAGTGGCAAGGTCCGTTTGAGGTAGTAGAAAAAGTGGGTGAGGTGAACTACAAGGTACACCAGCCAGGGCAAAGAAAACCATACCAGAACTATAACGTGAATTTGTTGAAACCCTGGAGAGACAGAGAACAGGTATTCACGGTGATAGCGGTACAGTCAGGGGACCATGCAGGGATCGACCTGGTGCAGGTGGCTGCTACCTTAACTAGGCCCCAAACCCAGAAAGCAAAAGAGTTTCTTCAAAGAAATAGGGACATGTTTTCAGGATTGCCGGGTCTCACCAATGTCATTGAGCATGAAATTGTAACCGAGCCCAATATAAAAATTTGGTTAAAGCCTTACCATATCCCAGAAGCTCATAGAGTGGCAGTGTCTGAAGAGGTCAAAAGAATGCCCAAGCTTGATGTCATTGAGGAGTCGCAGAGCGAGTGGTCGAGTCCAGTTGTGTTGGTACCCAAACCCAACGGCAATCTCGGCTCCTGCAACGACTTTAGAAAACTTAATGAAATCTCCAAGTTTGATGCTTATCCCATGCCACGGGTAGATGAGCTAATTGAGAGGTTGGGTCCTGCCAGGTATGTCACCACACTGGACCTCACAAAAGGGTACTTGCAGATTCCCCTGACCATGGAAGCCAGGGAGAAAACAGCCTTCTCTACCCCGGAAAGTGTAAGGCAATGGTATGCTTCTGTTTACCTAGATGACATAGTCATTTTCAGCACTGATTGGGAGTCCCATCTTTCCCGAGTTCAGGCAGTCGTAGACTCCTTGAGATAAGCAGGATTCACTATCAATCCGGAGAAATGCGCAATTGGGGTGGAGGAAGCCAAGTACCTAGGGTACATTGTGAATGTGTGCCCCTCGCGCTACTTGGAGTACGTGAAATAGTCAAAAATAAATAAATAAATAGTGTTCTGCTGCAAAATGTGGTGTGTTCACAAATACACAATGAGTTATAAATATTGAAAGAATTTCGCGCAATACGTAGCTAAAAATAAAGTGCAATAAAGGATGTTCCAGTCATATAAATATTATAAAAATATCAATATTACTGGTGAGAGGTAATCAATAATACAGTACTAATAAGCGTAGGTGTCTACATTAAGTAGCATATAAAGTGACTTGTGCATATGTGCAAAAGACTTATTAGTAGTAACCATATAAAAGTGCTGTGAAATACAGGTGAAATAAATTCAAACGATCAAATAAAATAAATTCAAACGATCATAGTGCATAAAAGTGCTATGCAATTAAAATGATTAATAGTAAAACGTCAAACAATGGATGAGTAATCAATACTCTAAGGCAGATGAGTGGTTAACAAATACTAATGGTAAAAGTTGATAAATATAGTCCCAGGTTGGATAAAATATATATGAATATAACAGTGTCCAAGTTAGTCCATCCGGTCCTGATAATATAACTATATGTAGTCAGGTACCGTGTTCACTCTGATCATGCAGTAATAGTGTATTCCATTCACTCAGGTTATCAACACTAGCTGCGTGATTTAAATATTAAATCCTGTGTATTTTAAAAGTTCTGCAGTGGATACTTGGTCCTGATTTTCATAAAATTCAATCCAATCGCCAGTCTCTCAAAACTCTCACCTCAAATATATAAGATTGAAGCTTTTCGGGCATATCCTATAGCCCCATGGACTGTAGATACAAATTATTCAGCATAAAACTGGTAAGGGTAAAAAACTTCTCCTTTAAGGGCGTTTTAAATCTTGATTCCTGCAGTGCTCAGTGTCAAAATATGACAAAGGGCCAAAAAACAAGAAAGAAGGGGAAGCCTCCACTAGTGTAGTATTTTAGTTGAATACAAGCATGTTTATTTAAACACAGTGGGTGGACTCTTACATTAAAATCAAGGTATATAGGCATCTGTCTATGCCGTTTTTTGCCTATATACCTTGATTTTAATGTAAGAGTCCACCCACTGTGTTTAAATAAACATGCTTGTATTCAACTAAAATACTACACTAGTGGAGGCTTCCCCTTCTTTCTTGTTTTTTGGCCCTTTGTCATATTTTGACACTGAGCACTGCAGGAATCAAGATTTAAAACGCCCTTAAAGGAGAAGTTTTTTACCCTTACCAGTTTTATGCTGAATAATTTGTATCTACAGTCCATGGGGCTATAGGATATGCCCGAAAAGCTTCAATCTTATATATTTGAGGTGAGAGTTTTGAGAGACTGGCGATTGGATTGAATTTTATGAAAATCAGGACCAAGTATCCACTGCAGAACTTTTAAAATACACAGGATTTAATATTTAAATCACGCAGCTAGTGTTGATAACCTGAGTGAATGGAATACACTATTACTGCATGATCAGAGTGAACACGGTACCTGACCTGATATAGTTATATTATCAGGACCGGATGGACTAACTTGGACACTGTTATATTCATATATATTTTATCCAACCTGGGACTATATTTATCAACTTTTACCATTAGTATTTGTTAACCACTCATCTGCCTTAGAGTATTGATTACTCATCCATTGTTTGACGTTTTACTATTAATCATTTTAATTGCATAGCACTTTCCTGTCGCATCATGGCAGCATACACATATGGGTTGTGGCTCCGCCTCCGCAACCTGATAGGACCGCGTAGCTATTAAACCTTGAGAGGGTCCCCGCCCCAGTATTCTCCTTTTTTTCCTCACCTGACAAGACCGAAAAGTACAGCACCTCTTACCGCTATCGCCCCAGCCAGGTTCAAGCCTCTCCTGGCTGGAAGTCCTACCTGTACAGCCTCTAAATGAGCTAAATGGAGGAACCCCACTCTGATGGTCTCAGGGGTATGTAAACAACATTTTCTCACTTAAACAAGCCTTAAATAGGCTTAACAAGCAGCGGTCTCCAATCCTATCTTTCATGCACTGGTGTCTTAGGGCTGTAAATCGGCCCATCTATCTGTGTACTATGCAGGGATTTTTCATATTGGAATGCCATGTAGTATCACCTCCTATTAATAGGTCTATCTTCCCTGGTGTGTGTGGGGCAGTAGTTTATCAAATATCCATACCTGTGAGTTAATTCCTTGAGTGGTCGCCGGATTAGCCTTTAGAACAGGCATGCTGGGTTAGTTAGTCCTCCTCTTCCCTATTCAGGACGGCCGAGTGGCTCTCAGCAACGGAGCATGCTCAGAGGACTAGATTCTCGCCCTCTAGCTGGGTTTCCAGCTTCCAAAATGGCGACGAGCGGAACGCGGCGCTACTGCGCATGCGTGAGCATGACATCATCGCTACGGCGACGGCGGCGCCAAAATTTAAAAATCTGACAGTCTCTGTGTTTCTCTGTGGCTGCATATACAGAGAAACGCTGCTAGTTTGAAGGAAAAACTTCACTGCATCTCTTCTACTGCTGAACCAATTGCTACCAGCTGCATACTCTGCAGTATTACTCTTCAGATTAAGGTTAGTTAACCCATTGCCTGTATTTCCTAACTACAATCCTCTGCCTGCTTCTTTGCACTCCTCATTTCCCTGTATTACAGGACTCACTTTTTCATGGAGGCCGCTGCCCCAGCAGACCATCGCCAGCCTAATAGGTAAGAGGGGAAGACGGGTAAGTAAGAAGAGGAAAAAGAGAGCATGGCACTAACGCTGTTTAAATGGAACAGCCCTACCAGGTCGCCCAGATCATCGCACTCAAGACGATCAAAGAGCAGACGCTCAAGTCGCAGACACAGCCACTCAGATCGTGGAAGAAGCCGTTCAAGGGACAGAGGCAGATCCAGTCGCAGAAGGAGCAGATCAAGATCTTACTCCAGACATGGGCATTCCTATCGCAGGAGAACTCCTACACGCAGACGCTCCCCGCATGCGCAGAGTCTCCGTCCATCAGCAAACTCCTGTTGGATTTGCGGCGCAATAGCGCTCCCAGACAAGCTGGCCTGTCGGACATGCTTCAACGAAGCAACTAAAGACAGAGAGATGGAGTTAAGCCAGCCAGTGAGAGAACCGACCCTACAAATCGCAGGGCCCGAGGTAAGCAGAGCAGTTCAAGACTCTCCCTCTGCCCCTTCCACTTCAAAGACGACAGAACTTCTGTCTGATACCGAAGACATAGAAACATCTACTGGCTTCGACTTCACTTTGGTTGAACCCTTTATAAAATCAATCAAGGAATCGATCGATTGGGTGGAAGAGAAAGAAACTCCTCATAAAGTGAGGAAGTACTTCCCAAATCTCAGGAAAGAGCCAGAGACCTTCCCATTCATTGAGGAGCTGGAAGACTTAATTAAGGAAGAGTGGCAAAAGCCGGAGAAAAAAGCTAGTCTTGCCAATCGACTAGCAAAACTCTATCCTCTAAAAGAGCCTAACGTGAACCCGCTGATATCCCCGCCAGTAGTAGACTCCTCACTGATGAGACTTGCCAGGCATGTGACGCTTCCAATTGAGGATGCAGTTACGTTCAAAGACGTATTGGACAGGAAAATCGATCTCGACCTCAAAAAAACCTATTTGTCAGCGGGAGGCGCATGCAGACCTGCAGTAGCGCTGGCAGCGGTAGGAAAAGCTATTTCCAATTGGTCTTCCAGTGCCGAGAAACTAGTGACGGAGGGAGTGGAGCAGGAGAGAGTAATATCTGCACTCCAGGAGCTATCCCTTGCAGGCGATTTTGTCGCAGAAGCGTCTGTAGACATAATAAAATCTACATCTAGGGCAATGCTGAGCTCAGTAATGGCCAGAAGGGCACTTTGGCTAAAGCCCTGGTCGGCGGATCCATCTTCAAAATCCAATTGGTGCAAGATTCCCTTTGATGGAACAAACCTCTTTGGTGAGAAACTAGACTCGGCTATCTCAAAAGTAACCGGGGGAAAATCTGGCCTTATCCCTTCGGATAGAAGGCCAAAACAACAAAGACCGCCCACCTTTAGAAGGAACCTACCTAACAAATATAGGGAGGCGAAGTCTTACAGACCCGGCAGAGAGTACAGGAGGAGCTGGAAGAACCCCCAGTCTTCCTTTCTCAAATTCCAAAAATCCAAGAACCCTGTCTCAGGGGATCAGAAATCCTTTTGACGCCATGCCCGCTCAACCAGCTGTGGTAGGAGCCAGACTCATGAAATACAAGCAGGTATGGGCGGAAACAATAAAGGATACATGGACAGTAGCTACTATCCAATTCGGCCACAAATGGAGTTTTCGAAAACGGCCAAGGAGCAGGTTTTGTATAACAAAACTACCGACTTCTCAGGACAAGAGACTACTATTGACCGAGTATGTTCAAGGCTTAGACCAAAAGCAGGCGATAGTAAAAGTACCACTATCCCAGAGGGGGAAAGGGGTCTACTCACCCTTGTTCCTGGTAAAGAAAAAGACGGGGGATCTTCGTCCAGTTCTGAGCTAAACCGATCGATCCAGGTAGAAACATTCAGGATGGAAAGCCTGCAGTCGATTCTTCAGGCCATAAACATCGGAGACTGGATGCTCTCTATAGATTTACAGGACGCTTACTTACATATCCCCATTCACATTTCATTCCAAAAGTATCTCCGTTTTGCGGTAGGCAGGCAACACTTCCAATTCCAAAGCCTCCCATTCGGGATTTCCACTGCTCCAAGGACGTTCACAAAGGTCCTACTTCCAGTGATAGCTCTTCTAAGGGAACAAGGTCTAAGAGTCCACCATTACCTGGACGATATCCTCCTACTCGCAAACAATCAAGAGTCCCTCCTTACACATCGATCGATGTTAATCTCCACCCTGCAGAAATTCGGGTGGCTGATCAATTGGAAAAAGAGCAATCTAAATCCCACACAGAGGATGATTTTTCTAGGAGCAGAACTGGATACACTCCTCAACACTATGGAGCTCCCGAGGGAAAAGATCCCTATACTGATCCAAAAGGCAAGAAGGCTGCTTTCGGCCAGCTCAATCCCCACCAGGGAGTGTCTCAGCATTCTGGGTTCATTCTCAGCGACCATCCCGATGGTTCGATGGGCTCAGTGGCACACAAGACCTCTTCAAGTGTCATTTCTCAGGCAGTGGAACGGCGTATCAATGTCCCAACCAATTGTGCTCAGAGAGGAAGTGAAACAATCACTCTGGTGGTGGACCAGGCCACACAACCTAAAGAGATGCAAGAACATAGTCCTTCTCTCCCAGGAAGTAATCACCTCGGATGCCAGCGGGGAAGGTTGGGGAGCACACTACCAACACCTCGCAGTCCAAGGCTGCTGGCCGTTCAGTACACACAATATGGTGTCCAACATATTGGAAATGAGGGCGGCATTCAAAGCTCTCCTAGCCTTCAGCCACTTCCTGAAGGGCAAAGAAGTCTTACTGAAGATGGGCAATCGAGTAGCAGTTGCCTACATCAACAGGCAAGGAGGTACCAGAAGTCGATCAATGCTACAAGAAGTCCGACCAGTCTTCGAATGGGCACAGCAGAACCTTTCGGGTCTCCGGGCAGCATATGTGCCAGGGACCCAGAACCAAATAGCCGACACCCTGAGCAGGAGTTTCGTGTCCAACAGCGAATGGACACTGAGCCACCAAGCATTCTCCCTGATAACCAAGACCTGGGGAGTACCAGAGATAGACTTGGCAGCAACTCCATCCAACACGAAGTGTCGCAGGTTCTTGTCGAGAGTACCCTTCCCGACAGCAGAAGGTACGGACTGCTTACAGCACAGCTGGGACTTCAACCTGGGCTACGTGTTTCCACCGATACCAATTATTCCGAGGCTACTACTCAGACTCAAGAACTCGGGATCCACAGTGATAGCGGTCCTTCCCTTCTGGCCGAGACGCCCATGGTTCACGACTCTCCTCCAGCTGAATACAGCGGATCCACTACCACTGCCCATAGCAGCGGATCTACTATCCCAAGGTCAGCTCCTCCACCCATGTCCAGGAAGACTACACCTGACAGCATGGAGATTGAGAGGTCTAGATTCGTAGCACAGGGCTGCTCACAGAAAGTGGTAGACACTCTCCTCCAAGCCAGGAAAGTCACCACCAACAACACCTACAGGAGAATCTGGGAAAAATTCCTCGCGGTTGCACAAACACAAGCATGGGATCCAACATCTCCAACAGTGGCACAGATTCTGGAATTCCTGCAGCGAGGTCTTGACAAGGGTCTTGGGTCAAATACCCTAAAGGTACACGTGTCAGCTTTATCTGCCATGACGGGCGTAAGATGGGCAAGGGAACCACTCATTGAGCAACTCCAGAAGGCCTGCCTGAAAATAAGGCCTCCCAAAAAACCTTCCTTCCCGACCTGGGACCTTGCAGTGGTACTGGATGCCCTGTGTCGCGAACCATTCTTTCCAGTTGAAGGAATATCGCTATGGAATTTAACATTAAAAACCACCTTCCTCATAGCAATTACATCAGCCAAAAGAGTTTCGGAAATCCACGCTTTGATGGCCACCGAACCATACTTGACAGTCTACCCAGACAAGATAGTCCTGAAACCATCGGACCGATTCATCCCAAAAGTGATGTCTTCCTTCTATTTCAATCAGGAAATTTGTCTTCCCGCTCTAACCACGGAACAGGGGAATCCACATCCACTAGACCTAAAAACCAACATCCTGGCATACCTCTCAATGACCAGTGACCTAAGGAAAGCGGAGAACCTCCTAGTCATTCCATATGGCCCTAGGAAAGGTCAAGCAGCAACATCCCGCACTATCGCAGCGTGGCTGGTAAAAACCATCAGTAGAACCTAGACTTCCAGTAAAACTCAAGTACCTGAGGGCATAAGGGCACACTCCACAAGGGCAATGGCGACCTCCTGGGCAGCTTTCTGCAAAGTCTCCTCGGAAACGATATGCAAAGCAGCCACATGGTCCTCTAAGAGTACCTTTATTACGCACTACAAAGTGGACTCGGCCAGATTGTCCACAGTGGAATTTGGGAGGGCAATTATCTGTTCAAATACCTCAATTCCTTGTAAATAAAATATTTGTGTTCAGACCCACCCAGTTTGGCGAGTTAATCCCCATATGTGTATGCTGCCATGATGCGACAGGAAAACGGAAAATTGTATACTTACCCTTCCGTAATTTTCCTTTCCTGTTGCATCACATGGCAGCATACAATTACCCACCCGTCTGAGGTGAGGTATATAGATACTGAGAATACTGGGGCGGGGACCCTCTCAAGGTTTAATAGCTACGCGGTCCTATCAGGTTGCGGAGGCGGAGCCACAACCCATATGTGTATGCTGCCATGTGATGCAACAGGAAAGGAAAATTACGGAAGGGTAAGTATACAATTTTCCGTTTTTATGCACTATGATCGTTTGAATTTATTTTATTTGATCGTTTGAATTTATTTCACCTGTATTTCACAGCACTTTTATATGGTTACTACTAATAAGTCTTTTGCACATATGCACAAGTCACTTTATATGCTACTTAATGTAGACACCTACGCTTATTAGTACTGTATTATTGATTACCTCTCACCAGTAATATTGATATTTTTATAATATTTATATGACTGGAACATCCTTTATTGCACTTTATTTTTAGCTACGTATTGCGCGAAATTCTTTCAATATTTATAACCTAGGGTACATTGTGGGTAGAGGGCTGGTGAAGCCCCAAATGAGTAAGGTAGAAGCCATACAGGACTGGCCCCGTCCAAAACCAAGAAGCAGGTCAGAGCGTTTTTGGGCATAGTTTGCTACTACCGGAGGTTTGTCCCCAACTTTGCCACCATTGCTGCACCGTTGACTGACTTGACCAAAGGCAGAAAGTCAGTGATGGTAAAGTGGAATGACGATCCTGAAAAAGCTTTCCAGAAGCTTAAGACGGCATTGTGCCAGGATACGTTGCTCGTAGCTCTGGATTTTGCTAAGGATTTTGTAGTAAAGACAGATGCTTCAAGTGAAGGGTTAGGAGCAGTCCTGTCTCAAGTGATCAATGGGGAAGAGCACAATGAGGAAGCTGACGGCAGCGGAGAAAACCTACGTGGTGGTGGAGCGGGAGTGTCTTGCCATCAAGTGGGCTTTGGACTCTTTACGGTATTTCCTCCTAGGTAGAAGGTTTTGCCTAGTGTCCGACCATGCCCCACTGACCTGGATGAGGCAAAACAAACACACCAAAGCCAGGGTTACAAGGTGGTTCCTTTATCTCCAAGAGTTCAATTTTGTGGTAGAGCACAGACCTGGGAGACAACATCCATTGTATGATGTCGAGTGGTGCCTCCAACACCTACACGTTGAGGCAGAGGGGGGAGGGGGGATATGTACAGGATGCCAATGTTGAGTCCTGGATGGGTGCTATATAGCACCAGTATTTGGGTTGTAGTCCCTTTAAGGGAGTCGCAGTAGTCTTCAGGGGGTCACCCAGAATGGGTGAGAAATTCTGGGAGTAGTCAATCAGGAGAGGACTGAGTCGCAGTTCTCTCTATATTAATAGAGAGTTGTTTGGGACCCGGAATTTGGGAGGCTCTGAAGTGATATTCGGGTGGGAAAGAGCCTCCCTCCCTGACCACAGGGATTCAGTACACCAGTCTGATGAGCTGTGTTGCTGTTTGGAGGCTGCTAAAGATTCAGCAAGGACTTTAAACTCTGGGGTGAAGACCCGGCTACAAAACTGTATGTGCTTTTTCTTTGATTTTTGTTTTGTGCTGAAGATAAGCAGACTTTATTTTATGCTGAAGATAAGCGGATTTTGTTTTATATTTTTGACCTGTGTGCTGAAGGAAAGAAAAATAAGGTGAAAACCGCGCTGTTCTTATTCATCAAACATTGGGATTCCCACCGCTAGTTTGTACTATGCTGTGGTCCCCCCACAAACTCTAAATCCCAAAAGTGCAGGTGCTAGCCTACTATTTAAATGCCGTGTTCAAATGAAATTAAATTAGATTAAATCGAAAAACAGAAAACCAAAAAAATCAAAAAATATCAGGTGCTCAGTGCTAGTTCTGTGCCTTGATCAGCTGATTCAAAGTGCTTTGTGCGTATGGGTATCATAGGTCACTATCCCGTGGTATTAGGCGTGATCTGTGTTAATTGCGAAGTCTAGTGCTTCTACTAATATTATCAAGTTCATTCCATCAGTAGCCCATCTTCACTGCCCAACATGATGATACAAAAAAATAAATATCTGTTACATGTGACCTAGGCTTTTCAATAACATGATCCCATCAGTTTTTCAATGTGAGAACAAATTTTACAATATTAGAACAAAAGACAGAACAAAAATAGAGTCCGTGACAACACCGCTTGTGCTTGGTTAAACTTTAAATTTTCATTGTGCAGATTTCTTGCTTAGTGACCATCACCACCTATGAAATGGATCACTTACCAAACCTTGGTAAGTGTGAAGCCTGCGGTTACTTTAGGATAACCAATCCTATCTATGGCCTCCCTCTTTCTCTCACTTCCTGGTGCAGATGTTATACGGATAGACTCCACAGCAGGTGTCCCCAGAGAATGAAATAATAAACAAGGGGCTTCTAATGGTGAAGTACGTTTTACAAAGGTTTTTATTAAAAGTAAAATATCATAAAAGACTCACATGGTCCAGTGCCGTAGCTGGCACTAAGCATATCCAGCCTTGTGTTTAAAATCAGATTCCTTTTTGGTTGGCGTGCGTCCTGAACTCCCTTCCTGGTGTGAGGTCCCTCTCCCTGAAGTGACGCAATCGCGTATGATTACCCAGCAGCCTCTACGCGTTTCGCAAAGGTTTTTGCGTCATCAGGAAGCTGTTGGGTATGTGGGTAATTGTGTTTTTATAGCCCCAATCCTGTATTTTTGTCCCCTTGATAGGGTGCCTTCCATGTCTGTCCATGTACGTATCATTGCCGCCGTCTCTCCCTCCGGAAGTGTCTAAGTCCGGTGACCGGAAGTATGTATAGCGCCATTTTTGTTGTGGGATCCCCTGCATTTTGCCCTTTCTTGTGGTGTGACCATATTAAATGGTGTTCCCTAATCGTTCCTATTTACTTGTGCCCTTACTATGTGTGGTTCAATCCAGTATTCTGCCTGTTTGTTGCCTATATCGCCGGAGGTGTATTGTAGATTTGTTTACACTCTATTGGTTTTGGCTAATCCCTTTTTGTGAACGTTCCCACCTACAAAGCTGGATTGCTTTCACAGTTTTGTACATTACCATCAATTTAAATGCAGGTTATATTTGTGTTATTCTTGAGGTCTTTTACTCTTTGATTCAAACTGCCATGTCCCCCTGTTCCCATTTTAGCATCAACCTTATCAGAAAATCTTATGTGAGCCCAATGTGTATGATAAACTATAAGTTTGGTGAAATATGAGTGATGTGAAAAAACAACAAACCATTTATGTAGTGATGGAAATGTGGTTATATAATTATACAACCACGAAACGCGTAGAGGCTGCTGGGTAATCATACGCGATTGCGTCACTTCCGGGAGAGGGACCTCACACCAGGAAGGGAGTTCAGGACGCACGCCAACCAAAAAGGAATCTGATTTTAAACACAAGGCTGGATATGCTTAGTGCCAGCTACGGCACTGGACCATGTGAGTCTTTTATGATATTTTACTTTTAATAAAAATCTTTGTAAAACGTACTTCACCATTAGAAGCCCCTTGTTTATTATTTCATTCTCTGGGGACACCTGCTGTGGAGTCTATCCGTATAACATCTGCACCAGGAAGTGAGAGAAAGAGGGAGGCCATAGATAGGATTGGTTATCCTAAAGTAACCGCAGGCTTCACACTTACCAAGGTTTGGTAAGTGATCCATTTCATAGGTGGTGACGGTCACTAAGCAAGAAATCTGCACAATGAAAATTTAAAGTTTAACCAAGCACAAGCGGTGTTGTCACGGACTCTATTTTTGTTCTGTCTTTTGTTCTAATATTGTAAAATTTGTTCTCACATTGAAAAACTGATGGGATCATGTTATTGAAAAGCCTAGGTCACATGTAACAGATATTTATTTTATTGTATCATCATGTTGGGCAGTGAAGATGGGCTACTGATGGAATGAACTTGATAATATTAGTAGAAGCACTAGACTTCGCAATTAACACAGATCACGCCTAATACCACGGGATAGTGACCTATGATACCCATACGCACAAAGCACTTTGAATCAGCTGATCAAGGCACAGAACTAGCACTGAGCACCTGATATTTTTAGATTTTTTTGGTTTTCTGTTTTTCGATTTAATCTAATTAAATTTCATTTGAACACGGCATTTAAATAGTAGGCTAGCACCTGCACTTTTGGGATTTAGAGTTTGTGGGGGGACCACAGCATAGTACAAACTAGCGGTGGGAATCCCAATGTTTGATGAATAAGAACAGCGCGGTTTTCACCTTATTTTTCTTTCATTTTGAATAGTCACCTATGGGTGACTATATTGCATAAAACTGCAGCTCACTATAGGATTTTATTTTAATACATTGTTGTAACACACTAACCAGCGCCGGTACCCCACGATTCTACTGTGTGCTGAAGGAAGCCTTATTTTTGATTTGCTTAAAATAAAAGCCTTTTGTTTCAAGATTAAACGGTTTATGCACTTAGTCCCACGGAGCTATTATCCCCAAAGTTCACATTATATATATATATATATATATATATATATATATATATATATATTACACACACACACACACATACATACAGTTTCACAGGTGATTTTTTTTTTTGTGCACCCCTTGCTTGGCTTTTTTTGTACAAACTCATACCAGGTCTCAAGAATAACCCCTCTACTATAGGGATACAAGCTCATTTTTCATTTAAGGTCCAAAGAAATACATGGGAATTTTCTCTTGCTGCTCTACATAAGCGTCCCTTTAAGATCTCCTATATTTACCTTCCTTCTGTCAGCTTTGCACTGACATAGTCATCTCTACCTTCCATTAGCGGTCTGGGATGGACAGACACATACAAACACATACACATTGGCCAATGTTGTAATAGGCAGAAAGACAAAAATAGACATTTTAACCACTTAGCAAATAGCTATTGCAAGACTGAGGGAGAGGAATTACTTTTAATTATTGCTCAACAAACCTCAAACGTTATGGTCTGATATTGAGTAAGTGTTTACAAAATGCTAATTTTATGAAAAGTCAGTTTCCATTTAAAAAGCACAAATATTTTGCTCTGCAAAATATAATATTGTGTATTAAATATAAATAGCAAAGACACACAGTGCCGCTGATAAGGCACTACAGCCAGCCCTGTTGTACTGGGCCCAGGCCTCATAAACTCCACAGGGGGGCCCGGTGAGCTCTACAGTTAATTTCTAGTTTAAAAAAAAAATAGGACTTTATAACACACAATCCCACACCCACTTGATTGCCAGGGAATATTGTAATTTCCTGAGTCCCCTCAGGTCAATAGAGGGCGGGGGGTGAGAGCAGACTAGGGACTTTTTCGCCATTTTCAGGCGCAGGCACACAATGCTGCGCCACATGCTGCTCTTCACCTGTGCACCTACACAGAGTGTGCCTTCCCCGGCGCATGGATTTTATTGTGGAGCAGCTCTCCTGCATCAGAGTCCTGGTGCTGCAGCCTGAGGGAGAGTGCGATCAGTAAGGAGGCTTCGAGTTTAGCGGGAGTACTTCTGGCGGCGGTACACAGGCAACAGTTCCCTGCAGATGACACACTGACAAGTCAGTTAGGCTACTCAGGAAAGTGCAGTCCTCAGACTCTCTGCTGTGAGCTTATGATGATGATCATCATCATCATTCAGATGAGCTGCATTTTTGCCACTCCCCTTTAAGAACCTTTCACCCCAGCTTTCAAATTAGGTCCGCCTGTTAGTTTTTCCTGCGGACTTGACTGAAATCTCCATGTAGGTCTAGGGAGTCCGGATGCAAATGGGCTTGTGTCTGTTTACACCCACCTACCTCCATGTCCATTCAGGTCCAAAAAAAATTTGAAAAGGACTGTGTCCTAAATGTGGCAGATCAGGGTTAGCCTGATGCAAATGGACCCAAGTCCATTTACATCTGGCCACCCATAAAGCCACCACAAGTCCGTGGTGTATGTGGACACACACTGAACGGGCATGGACATCAAAACACTGACATCTCTCCCATTTAGCTCCAATTATGATTGGTGGGGCACTGTGACAGCTTCCTGGCAGGATAGCTAAGGTGGTTTCAGACTAGGGTCTGAACACACCCAAGCTCATCCCATCAAATTAGTTGTGAAAAAAGTTCTAAAATAAGAGATCTGTGCTGCTTTATAATATGTGTAATACATTTAGAATATTAATGGTTAATATAGGGATAGGGATAAGTATAGATATATTCACATTTTGGAACATGTTACATGTTTCACTGGTTTTTAGGGTGCAATATGTAACATGCGCCTGCCACCAGTCCCCCCCCCCTCTCCATAAAGCATGGGCTCAGGGGTGGGGTCGAGTGTGGGATCGAGGGGGGCCCTGTCAGGTAGGCTGTATGGGGCCCCATGATTTCTAACAGCCGCCCTGAAGACACATCTTAGCATGCAGATATTCATTCAAATATAATTAGTGTTGCTAAAAGCACAACTGAAAAAGTGCCAGCCAGATCACTGATAAGAAAAAAGGAGACCCCTAGAGTGTGTTTTTTTTCTATTTAAAACTCCTAAAACCGTAGTTTGGTTTTGGGCTTGATTATATCAAATTATGGTTTCAGTACCAGTCTGGCTGGACTGCATTGGGTTCTGCTTGGCCACAGGTGTCGCTGTCACTTCTGGCAAGTGAAGAACGCGGTTTGGTTGGGCGCATTGAGTGCCAATCTCTCTCAGAGCCAACCAGTTAGAGTGCTGTCTTGCTGTGTATTCTGGGAGAGGGTACTTAAGGTACGAAGATCACGTGCTTCTGGGTTCCGGTGGAGAAGAGCTTTCTGCCTGTTTGGTCCTGGTCCTCCTGACCAACCCCCATGGCCTGGGGTGCGGATCCATCCAATTCCGAGTTTCTGGGCTGGCTACCCCGAGGCAAAGTAACTGGAGGGACCATTCCAAGGTGGTCCGGTACCGTCTCGTCTGTGGAGAGGCCCAGCAACTGAGGAAGCGACCAGGGGAGGACGCACAAGGCTGACGGAATCACTCTGTGGAGTGAGGAAAAGGATCCGTCACATTGTTGGCAAGCAGTGGGATCGTGCTTCCTGCAGTCTGGGACATCCAAACCTCCACCGGGATCCAAGATCAGGATAGCAGACTTCAGTCACCCCAGCGGAGATATGGACCTGGCATCAGAGTTCCCGGGGCTGCTGCGGATCAACCTTTCAGCATACACAAGGACTGTGTCTGAGGATGAATAATTGGAGCTCAGGCAGCAGATTTGGGTGGAGCTCTGGATTGGAGCCCTCCAGCTTGCTGGTATAAAACAGGGCAAGTGCTTTCCAACCCAAGAGCAACGGGCCAGTGACCAACGGGCATTGCGGATGGCATTCCAGGGAGAGCAGCCCCAGGAGCAATGGGTGACTGAGTTGGACAGGCTGGTCCAGCAGGAGATAGAGCTGGACAATCATTATCGGGCTCTGCAATGGCACACATAGCAGGGATATTTAGGGGAGACAACAGAATGCTCTCCGGAGGGATGTGACTTTGGAGGCCCTGGATTGCTGTGGGAGAGCCTTACAGATCGTTTTGTGTTTAGCGATGAAGGGGAACCTACCCTTGAGGACATGCGAGAATATAGAGAGGCTATGCTCAGTCTTGCAGGGGTCTCAGAGCTTAAACCTGATCTGGACCATTTGTTAAGGAAGGAACAGCATCTGGACAGGGCATACAGGAAACTGCTAGAACGCGTTCAGCAGCATGCCAGGCAGTGGAAACTCCGGAGATTGTCGTCCCCAAAGCGGAAGTGCTGACAATAGGGCAGAGTTCTGCTAACTTCTGCCCAGAACCAACAGTGGCTTCGGCCTTCTTGAGAGAAGAGGTAGTCGGCCTTTCTCCCACAACACTGACAGGGACATGTGATTTTCTGCCAGCAGTATCTATGGAGTTACAACAAACTTCTCCAGCTGAAGATCTGGTAACTGAACAGAGGGTCCAAGACCTCTGTCCCACACTTTTAGCAATTCCAGAGACTGGAGATTTTATAGACATTTCTGTAGAGGAGGAACCACCTAGCAAACCCCCAGCAGAAGTGCTGGCAACCGGACAGAGAGTCTAAGACCTCTGCCCCACACCTACAGCAATTCTGGAGGCCCAGGGTGAGGAGGTGGCAGTCTATCACGAGTTGCAGATCAGGATCCAAGGAGAGAATGCAGTCGTCACATCACAACTGCAGCTTGATCTGGTGTCGGTGGATGGGCCTGTGGTCTCCACTAACAGAAAACCAGCAGAAGTGATGGCAACCGGGCATACGAGTACTACCAACCTCTTCCCAGCACCGGTAACAGCTGCGGAGTTCCAGGGAGCTGGGGCAGTCGGCCTCTCTCCCCAACAGTTAGCTGGAGCAGATGATGTAGGAAAGCTCCTACACCCAGCTGAACTGCTGGCAGCGGAACAGAGCGCTGCTGGTGTTTGCCCACAACTAACACATAACAGATTTCCTGTAAAGGTGGATGGGACTTCAGTCTCAACCTGTATACCCCAGGGATGCTGGGCAGTAGGCCCAGATGCCCAACAGCATGACGGACTGAGCCCAGCAACCCTGTCTTCTCTCCTGCGGCTAAAGGGACTCCAGGAGGAAGGACCAGTCCGCACTTTCCCCCAGCAGCGGGTATGTTCTATGAGGGAGGCAGAGGTTGGCTGGGTGAGTAGTGCTCTGTTTAAAACAATTTGTTTGGAGTACTGTGTGGGTACAGGAATTAGAGGACTGGAACTATGGACTAACTTTGGAGTCAACCCGTCTGGGGTCTCCTTCTGTGTTATTCTTCTGCCGAAAGGGGAGAGATGTGATGGGAGGGCACATGGAACCAATAATCCCTTGGAAATGTTGGGAAACCCATGAATCAGCTCCCCATACAACTCTTATGTTTAAGCCACCCTGTGCCATCCTGGTACAGGGTGAGTGAGAAAAAATATCTTGCATTACTTAAAATATTATTGAGTAATATTTATCCACATTGCTATATTAATCTATTTTGTTACATTTTTGAGAGACTGTTTATTGGATGTTAATTTTGAACAATACACAAACCTTGAAAGAGCTGATCTGGAGACAGACTGTCTGGTCCCCTAGGCTGCTGGGTTAATTAACATGTTAATCATGTGATTGTCTTTTAAGTTGTTGCTATAGGGGAGGGGTGAGTATCCATGAGCAGCCCTACCTCATTATCAACCCCTTGTGTTAAATGTGTATAAACAGGCTATATTCTGCCCAATAAATCAGTTCAAGATTCTACAAGCTATTTTTGGCTAGACTTGTATTCAATGCAGCTATAATAATATCTCTCTCTGAGGGTCAGATTGGAGGAAGCAGTATTACTGACGGAATCACTCTGTGGAGTGAGGAAAAGGATCCGTCACAGTTTCCTCCCCTCTCTTTTCTAAAACTATGCCTCAGTACGGGCTGGACACCATGTCTGAACTGCCTTTAAGCCCCCTTATTAAATCAACTTAACCGATTCTGTGAGATGCTAGCAAGGGGGGGGGGGTGTTGTTTGCCTGAAGCTGGCTGTGCATCTCACTGCCCAGTTTTGTAGGACTTTCCACATTGCCTGGGGATGCAGGAGTCAGCAGACCCTTTAGCTGATATCACCCTGCCGGACAGTTCTTAAGGTCTGCTACCATCACCGCTTTCCCCCTACACTCGTAACCTCAGAGTGTGCACCAGACCGGATGCTATCACTCGTTTCTATCCTGCCCGGTTGGCGGTTCTATCCACACCAAAAGTACAGTTCAGGTTCAGCCTGACCTGGTTCAAGATGATCTCTGTTATCCTGGAAAGAGACAGGCTCACTAATGGAAACTGTTAATGCATAACACTTAACCCTGGGACACAGCAGCAAGTGGGTAATCCATATGTTGGATGAGCCCTTTTCCATCTGCAGATGTTTAACCTTGACTATTATCACCTGTTATTTTTTTATACTGGACTATTAGTAACTAAGCTTGTGCCCACGGCTTCGGCCAGGTGATTCCATTCCCATACACTTTGTCCCATTGGCGGAGTCTCTGTATTACACCTCAGTGCTTTGTGCCTGGGTTTTACTTGCCTACTTGTCTGTTGCTCATTACCCTAAGTGGTTGGTAACCATGGTTTATTTGGGGATCCAAGTGCATCCCAGTTGCGATGGGTGCGCAGGGTGGGGGAGAGTTGGGGGGTATTGTTTGATGTTTGTTTCGTTTTTTTTATTATGTTTTACTTTGCTTTTTGAACAAACGTATACTCATTGGTATTGGCGGGGATTGCGGCTGAGAATGCAGCTACCATCTAACTTCCCCTGGCAGCTCCATCCCTCTCCGACCCTCATTAGAGGCTCGAATGCGGTAGATGGGCTTCCTCCATTATATTTTCCCTATCTGATATGGCCCCATTGACACTGATCTCATGAAATGTTAGGGGAATGAATTCCCAAATTAAAAGGACCCTAGTTTTCAAATTTCTCAAAGCCTATAACCCGGATATTTGCATATTACAGGAAGCACATTTGGTAGGGAGCAGGATCCTAATGCCCCATACACACCTTCGGAAATTCCGAACACAAAATCGGTCTGATTTTTTCCGACGGATGTTGTCCGACACTGGTGTTGCATACACACGGTCGGACAAAGTTGTTGGAAAATTTGATCATTCTGAACGTGGTGACGTTCGTTGCGTACGACTGAACTACGTAGAGGCTAGTAGCCAATAGCTTTGGTCTTGTAATTTGATCTGAGCATGCGTGGCACTTTGTCCGTCGGAAATTCGGTACACACGATCGGAAAAAGTCCGATCGGACTTTGTTGTGGGAAAATTTGAGAGCAGGATCTCAAATTTTTTCAGACGGAAAAAGTCAGATGGAGCCCACACACGGTCGGATTTTCCGACAACATGGTCCGACCGTGTGTACGGGGCATTAGCCTCAAGAAGCCGTGGGTGGGACATTGAATATAAGTGATTTCGCGCTAAGAAAAGCACACACCTAAACGTGATAAAGCAATAATATTAATAGTAAGACAATAATAATATTAATAAATAAATGTAGCAGGGTACAGTAAAATCAAAGTGAAAGAGTGCCAGTAAAAATAAATAACTAAAGAGCACTGGCAATGGGACAAATATCCAGTAATAACTGAGTCCAAATAGAGAAACTGTGTCTCAAGGACAAGAATACAGTCACTGTCATAATAGAGATGAATATCTATCTATAATATGCAGTCTTCTTATATTTGCACTGAGGATGAAGAAGTCACGTGGATGACGTAACGCGTAGGGAGTGGCCGGAGGTGGACGTTCGTATCCGATATACCGGAAGTGATGTGAGATAGGCGCTTGATCGCCATTTTCTTGCTCTGTGTTTACTGTTTTTATGTAAGGGTTAAATTTTTACTTTTTCACAATAAAATACCACAATATTTTACGTACTTCACCATTAGAGGCTTTTTCTTTCATTTACCCCCATTTTTGGTGAGCTATTTATCCCTTATTGGCAGCCAGCACCAAGGGCTATAGGAAGCCATTCGGGTATTGGGAGAAAGAAATAAGCAAGCCTGGAGGGTGAACGGAAGAGAGGAGCCTGCCCAGCCTTAACCTATACGCTGTTTACAAGCTATTTGGAGGTGAGAGTTCTGTGAGCACAGTTATGGATTAGACATCTACCACCCATTTCTCCTCAGTGCAAATATAAGAAGACTGCACATTATAGATAGATATTCATCTCTGTTACAACAGTGACTGTATTCTTGTCCTTGAGACATAGTTTCTCTATTTGGACTCAGTTATTACTGGATATTTGTCCCGTTGCCAGTGCTCTTTAGTTATTTATTTTTACTGGCACTCTTTCACTTGGATTTTACTGTACCCTGCTACATTTATTTATTAAAATTATTATTGTCGTACTATTAATATTATTGCTTTATCACGTTTAGGTGTGTGCTTTTCTTAGCGCAAAATCACTTCTTTTCAATTTTTATGTTTGTGTGATTGTGTACACCATTAGTTTTTGCTGCTTTTTATGCAAGAATTGTTATTCTGCACTATTTTAGCACTTTTAGCTGGTTTTACACGCTAATGCACCTTATATATATTTTCTAGCACATATAATCATAGTTATTTTTGATTATATATTCGTGAGTTTTATTGCACATTTCCAGTTCCTACAGTAGCGCGAAGGTCACTTGTTTACATTTTCGTGGGTGGGACATTACTATCACTCCACGTATACAACGAGTGTTTGAGGGGTTAGTGTACTGATACACAAGTCCTTACCATTTGTCTTTTTGGACCTATGACTAGATTCCGAAGGACAATATGTGGTGTTGCATGCAGCAGTTGATGGCCTCCCCATGGTGTTGGTGGGCCTGTATATCCCCCCTCCAGCCACGGTTGGTCTCCTCACCAAGATAGTGCAGCTCATGGCTGAGTTTCCGACCACTGCGGTTGTTTTGGCTGGGGATTTCAACATGGCCCGCAATCACTATATAGATAAAATGGCTCAGGATCTGGCTATAGACTCTCCACTTTCCCGCTGGGCCTCAGCGATAAGTCTTACCATCGCGTGGAGGTGTAAACATCCCAGGACCCAGGGATACACCTGTAACTCAGCCACGTATGTGGCTATGTCATGTATTGATCACATATATGTCAGCAACCCCTTCTTAGATAGGGTACAGGAGGTATCTGCCCTTCCCAGAGGTATCTCAGACCATGCATCTGTCTTATAGTGGTTACAAGTCACAATGTCCCCGGCCAACTGCCTACGGTGACTTTCCAGGTACTGGATCTCAGACGAGCGGGTGGAGCCAATTGTAGAATTTCCCATTTTGTCATACTGGTCTTCTGACCTCTTCTTGGAGAAATCGCCCATTCGATGGGAACATTTTAAAACTTGCATCAGGGGACAGTATCAGTGTGCTATTGGCTCTGCTCGTAAATCCTCCCAGGCCTTCCTTGCCCAGGCTGAGGCTTCTGCCCAGACATTGGAGGCGCAGTATGCTGCAACGGGGGAGGGAAGTCGGAGGGTGGTCCAGCTCCTCAGAGTCTCCGCTGCCAAAAAACAATTGCTATACAGATCACAACGGGTGTTTGAGCAGGGTGAGAAGATGGGGCGCATGCTTGCATGGCTCTCCAGGGAACAGACAATATCTGCACATGTGGCTAATGTCAGAGAAAGCACAGGGAGATTGCTATAAGATCCTGGAGAAATCAATTCCTGCTTTACCTCCTATTATGCTGACTTGTATTCCTCCAGGGTCGGGTACTCCCAGGATGAACTCCACTGCTTCTTAGAGACTATTGAATTTCCCATGCTGTCTATGGAGGCCCGGTCGAGGCTGGATGCCCCATTCACTCTGAAAGATATTCAGACTGCAGTGACATCCATGCATTCGGGCAAAACTCCTGAGTTCTTTAAAACACATTGTGCATCTCTGGCGTCCACATTTAGGCAGATTTTGCTGGTCTCCCTTAAGAATGCTCAACTACCACCTATGTTTCGCACGATCATAGTGGTTATACCAAAGCCAGGGAAGGATCCGTAATTTTGTTCATCATACAGGCCCATTTCCCTACTAAATGTGGATGCCAAGATTCTTACAAAGGTTTTAGCCAACTGGCTTAATAGAAAAATACTTTCCTTGATACCCGGGGATCAGACAGGCTTTAGGCCAGGTAAAGGCACTGATATCAATTTAAGAAGGTTGTTCATTGTGATTGACCAAGTGACTGGAGGGGGCAGAGGTGGTGGCCTCCCTGGATGCCAAAAAAGCCTTTGACTCAGTGGAGTGGGATTATTTGTTGACAGTAATGCACAAATTTGTGTTTGGACCAGTCTTTATATCATGGCTACAGCTGCTATACTCCAACCCGACGGCCAGAGTCCGCACGAGTGGCATTCTGTCTGCATCTTTCCCACTCCACCGAGGCACTAGACAGGGGTGCCCCCTCTCCCCCACCCTGTTTGCTCTTGCTATTGAGCCACTGGCAATGATGCTCTGGTCTTCCCATAGAGTCACTGGTATATGAGTGCCCCAATAGTAGAAAAGGTATTGATGTACGTGGACAATACCCTCCAATATCTTAACGACCCTGATCACTCCCTGGCAGCAGCCTTAGAGGTATTGAGTCATTTGGTAGGTTTTCGTGAATAAAAATAAACTGGGACAAATCAATGCTGTTCCCCTTAA
Organism: Lithobates sylvaticus; assembly: GCA_028564925.1. Lineage (NCBI taxonomy): Eukaryota > Metazoa > Chordata > Amphibia > Anura > Ranidae > Lithobates > Lithobates sylvaticus. The sequence continues at coordinate 411,624,209 of CM053030.1, forward strand.
ACCTGATAGCACCCCCTGATCCTCTCTACCGGGTAGACAAATTCAAATACTTGGGTATGTATGTCCAAAGAAACCTGCTGGATTATTTGGAGGCCAATGTGCGTCTGGTTCTACAGCGGTTCCTTAAAAAATGCAATGCAGGGAAGACTCTGCCACTCACACCAGTGGGCCGAGTAAATGTAATAAAGATGTCCTTTCTCCCTATGTTCCGCTATGCGTTTAGCCATACCCCTATTAGTGTCCCTAATTCCTTTTTTAATAAACTTGACCAAGCTTTTGGATCTTTTGTATGGCAGGGCTCAGTCCCCAGAGTAGCTAGGTCCATGCTCCAGCTCCCGCTATCGGAGAGCGGCTTGGCACTACTTAACCTTAAGAAATATTACTGGGCAGCTGTTCTAGTCTCAGTGTGAGGGTTGTCACACCGGATCAGTCCAACCCCTCGGTAAACCTAGAGGCGGCCAAATTAGGATCTTACTATGAACTCAGTAACTTGGTGTACCGAGGCCCCCGATCCAGCACACAAAATACCACCCCTATGAAAATCACAGTAAAGCCCCATACACACGGTCGGATTTTCCGATGGATTCTGTCCTATCAGACAATGTTGTCGGAAATTCCGACCGTGTGTAGGCACCATCGGACAGTTTCCATCGGATTGTCCGACGGACAAAGTCCTATCTCCTGCTGGATAGATTTTTTGACAACAAAGTCCGATCACACCAAATCCGATCGTGTGTAGCGAATTCCGACGGACCAAGTGCTACGCATGCTCAGATCACATTACAAGACCAAAGCTATTGGCTACTAGCCTCTACGTAGTCCCGTCGTAGGCAACAAACGTCACCACGTTCAGAATGATCGGATTTTCCGACAACTTTGTCCGACCGTGTGTACGCAAAACCAACATCGGACAAAGTACGATGGACATGATCCGACGGACCTGGTCCTCGGATAATCCTAGTGTGTGTATGGGGCTTTAGGGGGTGTGCTCTGGCAGAGCCCCAGACTTTCTCTCCCTATATTCCCCTATGGGGTAACCCAGGGTTGGCCCATTCGAGAACTGTGCCTGACCCGCAAATCTGGGCTCGATACGGGGTAAAGACCCTCTGGGATATAATGCCTGAAGGGCACCTGCTCTCTTTCAGTGAAATGAAGAATATATTCCTGCTCCTTCCATGGATGTACTTTAGGTTCTTGCAACTTCAGCACGCAGTTCGCGCACAGTTTCCAGATCCGATTACCCTAGCTCCACACTCTGGCTCTTTAACCACATGGCTCTTTAACCATGTGATCGGCTGTGTTCAACCACACCCAGTCGCATGTAAACACAGAAATGCCGGTAATCGGTGCTCCTCACCTCACACTGACAGAGTGTGAGGAGAGGAGAGCCGATCAGCGGCATCTCCTCACAGGGGATAGCTAGGTATGTAATCAGGGCACTGATCATCAGTTCCCTGATTACAATTAAGTGCCTACCAGTGCCAGCAATGAATGCCCACCATTGCCAACAATCAGTGCCAATCTGTGCCCACAATTGACACCAATCAGTGCCCACAAGTGCCAGCAATCAGTGCCCACAAGTGCCAGCATTCAGTGGCCATTAGTGATGCCAGTCAGTGCTGGCTATCAGTGCTGCCCATCAATGCTCATCACTGCTGCCCATCAATGCCACCCATCTGTGCCCACCAGTGCCGCCTATCTGTGCCCAGTGCCTACCAGTGCCACCCATCAGTGCCGCCTATCAGTGCCACATATCAGTGCCACCTATCAGTGCGGCGTATTCGTGCCTCATCAGTGCCACCTAATCAGTGCCCATAAGTGCTGCCTCATCAGTGCCCCCTCAACAGTGCCCATCAGTGCAGCCTATCAGTGCCCATCAGTGCAGCCTCATCAGCGCCCATCAGTGAAGGAGAAAAATTACTTATTTACAAAATTTACTGAAAGAAACTAAGAAAAACGTTTTATTTTTTCAAATGTTTTGGTCTTTTTTTTTTAGGAAAAAATAAAAAACCCAGGAGTGATTACTGGAATACCACCAAAAGAGAGCTCTATTTGTGTGAAGAAAATTATAAAATTTTCACATGGTTACAGTGTAGCATGACCGTGCAATTGTCATTCAAAGTGTGACAGTGATGAAAGCTGAAAATGGCCTGGGCAGGAAGAGGGTGTAAGTGCCCTGTATTGAGGTGGTTAAAGAAACCACACAGTGTTTGATTTAAAGAGACTTTGTTTTTTTGTTTGTTTAAGTATTTTACTGCATGGATTTATGAAAGGTGTTGTGTTTTCATATGCATTTTACTCATAAGAGAATTAAGTGCTGTACCTTTTGTATTTAAGCTAGTATGAGCCACACTTATATGATTGTGTGGTAGCTACGAGCAGCTGGAAGTTCTAATATAATATAATTGAAATTATATATTTTTTTCACATTGTGGCATATGTCTTATGTTTACTTAAAGTGGTGTTTCCACCAAAAAAAATAATTGCTTTAAAAAAATAATTGGAAAAAAATATTTTTTTTACTCACCTCTAAATGCTTGTTGCTAGGGGGTCCCTCGTAGTCTGCCTCCTTCAGTGCCCGGGCACTAACATCACTTCCCCTCGGCGCAGTCAGTCATTTGGGACACGTGACGCATGTGCAGTGGTTGCCCGGCTGTTAAGCTTCGATCACCCACATCGCTGGACCCTGGGACAGGTATGTGTCCGATTATTAAAAGTCAGCAGCTGCAGCATTTGTAGCTGCTGACTTTTATTTTTATATTTTTTAAGGGGCACCCCACTTTAAGTTTTTCATTTTACTTTAGATTTTCTTTAAAAATTGAACATTGTGATCCCTGGAAACTATCTCTGTTTTCATTATATACTGTATTTGTCTTCTCTGCCATTCCCCTCAATCTTGTCTTACCCAATTGTACTTATCCCTTATTATTATTGAATTTTATTTCATGTGTTACCTACCCAATATGGTTACATTACACTAAGCTCTGTATACCATACTGTATATCTGATTACATTTCCATGTACTTTAAAATGTTTATCAAGAAAGAGATATTTGAACTAAAAAAACAGGGCTAACTTAATGTAAAAAATGTAATTTATATTAAAAAATAAACAATCATTAAAAAACAAATACCACCGACACTTTTACAACATACCAAACCTGAAAATATAGTCCCGTTATAGTGTATAAAAATAATAAATAAAGTGAGAAAAATAGGTCATAAACCCCAAAAATCCAATCCGATCCAAACACCACGTGGTATGCGAAAAATCCCCCAAATCGCAATAGAAACCCAAAAACCCCAAAACCGCTTTAAGCTGAAATTTACCAACTTGTAAATAGGCTTATTTACCATAAGAGTAGAAGCTAAACACTTAGCAAACTGCACTCTTTGCAAAGTAAATGCTAAGAAATAAGGTAAACCTGTGTTCACTTTGAATACCCGATCAAGCGCAAGAGAAATTTAAATAGCAAGAGCAAGTCACCTCTCTTTCCCCCATTTCTCCTGAAGAATAGCAGTGCACTTTCATGTATGTGAGTGTGCCTTCAGCCTCATTACTGTATATCTGACATATACAACTGGCCATACACTGGTAGAATTACATTTAAGATTCTTCATTTTAAGAATGATCATTTGATTTTCTAACTGTTATTGGGGTCAAATCAACAATTGCTTTTGATTGCAATATGCGCATGCATATGTAAACAGTATTTGCACCGCATGTGAGGTACTGCCACAACATTAGAGTGAGAGTAATAATTCTAGTGCTAGATCTCCCCTGTAACAGATAACCTGTAAAGGCATATAAAGTGTTGCCTATGGAGATTTTTAAGTACTGTAGTTTGTCACCGATCCACGAATGTGCGCAATTTTAATGCATGACATATTAGGTATCTATTTACTCAACATAACATCATCTTTCACATTTTACAAAAAGATTGGGGTAAATATTGTGTTTTGGGCTTTTTTAATTCATTAAATTGTATTTTTCCCAAAAAAATTGTGTTTGCAAAACTGCTGTGCAAATACCATATGACATAAATTTAATTGCAATGATCAACACTTTATTCCCTAGGGTCTCTGCTAAGAAAAATTTATAATGTTTGGGGGTTACAAGTAATTTTGTAGCAAAAAAAATACTGATTCAAACATGTTAACAAAAAGTGCAATAAAAAGCATGGTCTTCAAGTAGTTAATGTTTCGTGTTTAATATGTCATGTAAAATAAGGTATCCAAAAACTATTTAGTGTAGTTCTGTGAGATGATCCATTTTACCCAGGAGTGCCAAATTTGTGTCAATACATGGCTCCACTAAATTATCCTGGCAATGAAAACACTGTCATCATTATTTATTCAAGTCATTTCTGGTTAATTTAATAAAATGAGTGGAAAATTCATGACACACAGTAGTGAGGTTAGAATGTATCATACTGTCAGGTATGCAATGACTATTTCTTATAAACTAGGTCATTTATTAATAGCAGAACAGGCAGATGCATAGTTCTTTTCATTTGCATAAACATACTTGTTTGCTAACCTAAAATATTAGTAGAGTAGTCAGTTAAGCTTGTGAAATACATTAGATACATTTTTTCCTAAATAGTAGTCCAAATCCAAATAACTGATGGGTGTTGTAGTAGCCTGATGATAGTCATCATGTATGTAAATGCGTTGTCAGCACACTACAAAATGTTAAATTAATTGATATCATTTTAATAATATCTTTGAAGGTAACAGTCACAATTATAATATGTTGGGCCAAAATTGACCTCTTCATCAAGGCTTGCATCCAGTAAATCCACAAACATGAACATGAAATCCCAGAGAGATCAACATGAAAATGTGATACCACTTTTGTGGCCAGAGACGAGCCACAAGAAACATGCATTCTACCCTATCCTATAATACTGTAAAATGATTAAACAATGTAAGATGACAAGATTCAAATAAGTCTGTGAGGGCTCTAAGAAAAAAGGATTAGTCACAGCAAAATTAGGATCTTAATCTCCAAAAGCTATAGAGCAGTGATGGCGAACCTTGGCACCCCAGATGTTTTGGAACTGCATTTCCCATGATGCTCATGCACTCTGCAGTGTAGTTGAGCGTCATGGGAAATGTAGTTCCAAAACATCTGGGGTGCCAAGGTTTGCCATTACTGCTCTAGAGTGTTCTAGAGATGTCATTAGGTCTGCCTTTGATTACCAATAAGTAAGGAATGAGTCTTCTACATGCAGCCAATTCATTCCAACTAATTTTGAAGTTGCAGGTGAGCTTCAGAGGTGATAAATGGAATTATTCTCTTGTGTGTGGTGGCCAAAGTCCTGAGAAACAGTATCCTTTTTATCTTGAATAAGTACTACCTCACAACAGCAATGTAGGAACTTCTTCCAGAAAGTGAAGCCATCCCAGGCTTGGCAGGCACCTTATGTACTGTGAGAGCGCTGGGTGGCCCTGCAAAAGGCTAAAGTCCTGGTTTGCACAGATGACAAATTACATAAGAAAGGCCGGGGGTTAATAGTTTTGTTGTGAGATGTTTGTTAACCACTTGATCTCTGGAAGTTTTCACCCCCCCCCTTTCCTGACCAGAGCATTTTTTGCAATTTGACACTGCGCTATTTAAACTGATAATTGCGTACCCAAACTATATTTAGCTCCATTTTTTTCCACAAATAGAGCTTTCTTTTGGTGGTATTTGATCACCACTCGGATTACATTTTTTGCAATATAAATGAAAAGACCACATTTTTAATTTTTTTTACACAAAGCTTTCAGTTAAATGATATATTGCTCACGCATGCCATGGGTATATGTGGATTACACCCCAAAATACATTTAGCTGCTTCTCCTGAGTATGGGGATACCACATTTTAGGGACTATTAGCAGTCAAGCCATGTACAGGACCCCGAAAACCAATCCCCGTCTTCAGGGCGTAAATTGCTCATTTCACTTCATCATTACCTATGGCAGTTTCAGAGGCCAAGCTAGCACAAATCCCCCCCCCCCCCCCAATTACCCTTTTTGGAAAGTAGAGACCTCAGGCAGAGGAATTCTGAGTATTTTGCAGATCTCGCTTTGTCACAAGGTTTTGAAAATTAAAAAAAAAGAGAAAAAACATTTCCTTTTATTTCTTTATTTTCCCCAAAAATGTGGAAACAACTGAAATATGTGTGTTAAAGTTTTTTTGCAAACAAACAAATGTCATATGAAAATAAAATATCGTCATATAAATAGCAATAAAGTGCCAGTGCAAAAAAGAGTGCATTGTTCCTTTAAATCAAACTAATGTGACAAACTCATGTAATTGATCTGAAAATCAAATGAAAAGCAAATATAATTTGAAGTGCTGGTGCAAAAAATATGTACTGTTCCTTTAAATCCAATGTATACAACATACACATATAATTGACCTGAGAATGACACAATATTGTATAAAAAACAATAAGGTGCAAGTGTTAATAATGGTGCAAAGTGCAGATGTTTAAAAATTCAAAACCCACATATGAGCATATAATTCAAAATAAAAATAAAGTCCATTAAAGAGGTACCAATTTCACAAAGTGCCCAGTGCTTCACAACACGAAATCACTCCACAGGTGCTTCAGTGAAGCAAAAGTGCTCCTAAATGTAAACAGATGGCCTCTTACTGGAACATTTGGATCTCGATTACAGAGATCAACAATAGCCCATGTTGAATGAGATGGTGATATTCCACCGAGAAATAATTAACAATAAGGCTGCATTCACACCTGAGCGTATCGTTTTCAGATGTTTTTAGCTTTTTTTTTGCAGCTTTTTTACGAGCTTTTTCAAAGCGATTTTGAAGTGTATTACAAGCATTTTTACAGCTTCAGACATTTTTGTTAAAGCACTGGGGGGAAGAGCAGGAGTCGAAATTAGGGGTGGAGAGATGCTATTTGAGCGTTTTTTGAGTGTTTTACGAGTGTTTGAATGTTTTGCAAGCATTTTGCAAGCATTTTTCTGCTCAATTCAGGCGTTTCTATTGAAGTCTATGGGGCCAAAAACACTTGTAATCTGCCAGAAAATAAGCTTATGTACTTTTTTGAGCTTCAGGACTTTTGCTTAAGGTGACAAAATGCTCATATGTGAACTGGTGCCATTGAAATGAATGGGATTTTGCTTTTTGGGTGTTTTTGAACTTTTGAGATGAGTGTTTTACGAGCGCTTTACGAGCTGAAAATGCTCAGGTGTGAATGCAGTCAAAGAAATCTAATGTGTAATTAATGGCGGGCCGGAAAAAAGGGGGGGGGGGACCAATGCGATGGGTAGATTTCTTTGGGAAATTAATTATTATTATTATTATTATTAAGGAATTAACATCCTATTCTACATTGAGGCACCAAGGATGGTAGGATTTTAAGTCAACTATCCATTGTGTTTTACAATTGGATATTTGTCTTTTGAGATCACTACTCCTCCAATGTGGAGAGTTATTCTCAATACCAACCACCCGTAAGGAGGCAGGATTTCTATCATGGTATTTATCAAAGTGTTTGGATACACTATGGGAAGGTAAACCCTTCCTGTGTTGTTCAAGTGTTCACAAACACTGACACCTAATGCTCAAGTGGTCCTCCACACATACTGAAATCCACATGTGCAGCTTAAAATATACACCACTCTAGTTTGACATGTTATAAAGTCCTTGATGTCAAACATTTTGGATGTGGAAGAGGAGGAAAAAAAGAAGAAGCTCGAACAGTTTGGGATGTCGTAAACATTTTAAATTTTGTACAAGAAAAAACATCTTTTATGTTTTCAAACAGTTTGTTCATAGGAGGAGGAGTTATGGGATGAGGGGCTATCATATCTCTAAGGGAACTAGCTTTTTTATAGATGACTTGTGGACATTCAGGAAGTGCTGGGCCTAACACATTATCTTCCTTAAGGATACTCCAATATTTATTCAGAACCCTATTAACCCATCTGTGTTGATTTGAAAAGATGGTGAGGAAGGTGCACTCAAACTTATTAGTTGATACTGCTTTCTGTTTAACAGTGAGGAGAAAGTTCTTATGTTGAACTGATACCTGATGGACTTCCTGTTTAAAAATGTTATCAGGATAACCTTTTTCTAGGAACCTATCCTTTAATGTTTCTCTTGTTGAGCAAAGTCCTCTTGTTTAGAACAATTCCTACATATGTCCTGGAATTGTCCTTTTGGAATGGCCTTCAACCAGTTGGGGTGATGACAACTCCCAAATGAAATGAAGCCATTGCTGACATTACACGGTATCCTCCAATCCCAGAAGATGCCATTTTTGGGGAAATGCACCAACTGGGTTCAGCACCAAAAACTGTTGGCATGTCTATTTTTAGTTATTCTGTATTATTCTTAGCCTCCTTCTCTTCCTGCATTTGCGCTAGACTTTAAGGTATATTTTGATCTTACCTATTTTGGCTAAGTTACGGTTTGCCTGTTTGTATTGGCTTCAGCTTCTGATCCTGATGTTTGTATGTTTATGTTGATGCTCCTGGTGACAACACTGTCTGCTCCTCAGTGTCTGTTATGTACAATTTTCATATCTGTTTCTGTCTGTCTGCTTTGTACTAGTACTCTGTAGGGTTTATTTACTAAAGCTGAAGAGTGAAAAATCAGGCTCAGTTCTGTATAGAAACCAATCGACCTACAGGTTTTATTGCCAAAGCTTAATTGAACAAGCAGAGGTTAGAAGCCGATTGATTTCTATGCAGAAGTGAGCCTAATTTTGCACTCTAAATCTTTAGTTAATAAAGCCATGTACAGCCGAGGCTAAAAGTTTTGAGAATGACACAAATATTATTTTTCACAGTCTTTTGCTTCAGCGTTTTTAGATCTTTTTGTCAGATGTTACTTTGGTATATTTAAGTATAATTACAGGCATTTCATAAGTGTCAAAAGGCTTTTATTCACAATTACATTATGTTTATGGAAAGAGTCAATATTTTCAGTGTTGATCCTTCTTTTTCAGATCTCTGCAATTCGCCCTGGCATGCTGTTAATCAACTTTCGGGCCACATCCTGACTAATGGCAGCCCATACTTACATAATCAATGCTTGGAGTTTGTCAGAATTTGTGGGGTTTCCTTTGTTCAGCCGCCTCTTGAGGATTGTCCGCAAGTTCTTAATGGCATTAAGGTCTAGGGAGTTTCACTTTTGCCTTATGACAAGGCATTCCATCATGCTGGAAAAGGCATTATTTCTCACCAAACTGTTCTTGGATGGTTGGGAGAAGTTGCTCTCGAAGGATGTTTTTGCACCATTCTTTATTCATGGCTGTGTTCTTAGGCAAAATTGTGAGTGAGCCCACTCCCTTGGCTAAGAAGCAACCCCACACCGGACATGTGCGCCATCAATAAATTTGTTTTGTTTCGTTCCGTTTCGTATTAGAATTAATTCGTATTTCGTAATTCGTGTCCGAAATTTCGTGCGAAATACGAATTTTCGTTAGGTTCGTTAACTTTTCGTAAAACAATTACGAATGTTCGTTATGATGAATTTATCATTATGAGGGGCTGCCACCATCCCTGTGCTGTGCTGACTTCCTGGGTTTTTAACTTTTAGGTTCCTTAACTTTTCAGAACAATTACGAATGTTCGTTAGGAATTTGGATCTGAAATTCGTAAATTAAATTTCGTATTTCGTATGGAATTCGGAAGCATAGCAATTTGTATTTCGGATCCTCCCGAATGTACGAATTTACGGAAATTCGTACCAATTTTAGTTTTGTACAAAACTAATCGCACATGTCTACCCCACACATGAATGGTCTCAGGATGCTTTACTGTTGGCATGATATAGGACTGATGGCACCTTTTCTTCTCCCGACAAGTTTTTTCCAGATGCCCCAAACAATTGGATTGGGGATTCATCAGAGAAAATTACTTTACTCCAGTCCTCAGCAGTCCAATTCCTGTACGTTTTGCAGAATACCAGTCTGTCCCTGATGTTTTTCCTGGAGAGAAGTGGCTTCTTTGCTGGCTGCCCTTCTTGACACCAGGCCATCCTCCAAAAGTCCTTGCCTCAGTGTGCGTGCAGATGCATTCACACCTGCTGACTTCAATTCCTGAGCAAGCTCTGCACAGAGGGACTTTGCAATTAATTGCAATTCATTGGATCACTCTTCATAACATTCTGGAGTATACTGTATGCAAATTGCCATCATAAAAACTGAGACTTTGTGAAAATTTATATTTGTGTTATTCTCAAAACTTTTGACCATAGCTGTATGTTCTTTAGACTTGTGCACAACAGAAAATTTCGTTTAGTTTCGATTCGTTGTCATTCATAAAATACATAATTTCATTATGTTGCATTGATTCATTTTCAGATAATTCGTTATTATTCGTAGAGTGTCAATATTCGTTGTACTGAATCTTGAATCATGTTGAATTCATTTGTTATATCCGCTATAATTTCTTTCGTATTAGTTGAAATTTGATATTATTCGTGATAATGATTCGTAGTTTGGAAAGTTGTTTTTTTATTGAATCTATTAACACACACAATGACAATATCTCTTCTCCTCTGCTTAAATACAATAAATACAGCACCCTTCTCAATTCTGAGGAATGCACTTTGCCAGTAATCCAACCTCCAGCACAAAATTAATCAGCTGATTGGACTGTAAGATTTACTTTCAGTTGACCTTATGTTTATTTGAATTACAGAATCATGTCAAATTCATTCGTTATATTCGCTATAATTTCTTTCGTATTAGTTGAAATTCGTTATTCTTTTATAGATGCAAAATTCGGCCGAATTTCGATTTGTTACAAAACAAATTGCACATGTCTAATGTTCTTATCTGTTGTCCAGTAGGCAATCCTCATGTGTCTTGATGCACAAATCTATCTGTACCTTCAATGAAGGTTTCTATATCCCAGTAAGAACAACTTTCTATTAGCTAGCACTGTTTTGTTCTGGCCCTATGCTTGTTTTCCTGCGTGTCTGCATGTCCACAGATTCCTATTCCTGCTCTGCCCTGAATTTACTATGCTCCTGTCATTAAGTTCCTTTGTCCCAGGAGACCCTGAAACCCCTAAATGTAACCATCTGTCCACCGCTACCTGTGATGGGGATTTTTATCTCTCAACTACCAAACAATTAAACATTTGGAAGACTCATTAGATGCGTATATGACTTAAGTCTGCTAACCTAATAAAGTTGCTGCATGTAAAAAAATACCGGTAGTTGCACAGGAAATGTATATAGTATAATTCATTTTCAAGAACATTAAATACAATCCTATTACTTGCACCTATATTGTGGAATCTTTGCATTTGACTACAAGTAAATATTCATGTGTATTAGTGTCAGCAATCATAACCTTTTTTTAAAATGCTAAATTGTAATTGTTGTTACTACGAGATTAAAACGCACTGATGACTTTTAACTTAGCTTCTTATCATGACCTAGGTTTATCCACATGGCTTACATAAACTTTAATCTCAACGTTCTTTGCTCTATTTTTTTTTTTTGGACACCAGTATAATTGAGCACAGCTGTTAATTGTAACTAAAATCTGTGTTTTAGAGACATCTGTGCTCGGCTAACTGATCATTTTCAAGTGCATGAAAGGATTTGTCTTGTGTATAATAAATTATTGTGATAGATAATACAATTAACTATTGTGAATCTATTCAGGGTACCTATTCAAATAACACGATGGAGGTCATTAACGGAATAAATCCATCAATACTGTCTACAAAACACATTGCCCCTGGACTTTCTTCAATATATTTTAATTTTTTTGTGCATATAACTGCTTGGCCTATGTTGAGCAGAATACAGTATATAATTTTTTTCCCTCATATGTCAAACAACAGAATATGAGAATAGACTGGATTTGCAGAAACTTTGACAATTTGTCTTTTATTTGTATCCAATCAGAAATATATTTAATGGGTCTGGAAAGAATTGAAAGGCTGTATTGCAGTGCTGTTTGTGCTTTTTGTTTTAAATGTATTAAAGGGAATAAGAGAAGCTTGTAGGCCACCATTGTTGTCATGTTAAAAATGCTAGACATCTCACTGTCTCAAGCTTTAATGCTTTCTTATTCATTAAACTGGAATAAGCATGTGGTTAGTGAAGTCAGAAGGAAGTCTGAATTCTTGATCTACTACGTCCACAAGGTTTAGGAGTGTGTTAATGGGAATGTTTGACCATTCTTCTAGAAGTAAATTTGTGAGGTCAGGCACTGATGTTGGACGAGAAGGCCTGGCTAGCAGTCTCCGCTCAAATTCATCCTAACAGGGGTTCTATTGGGTTGAGGTCAGAACTCTGTGTAGGCCAGTCAACTTCCTCCACCCCAAACTTGCTCACCCATGTCTTTGCACACTAGTCAAAATCATTTGCCGGAGTGGGAATTATGGTTTGGGGTTGTTTTTGAGGAGTTGGGCTTGGCCCCTTATTTCCAGTGAAGGGACATTTTAAGTATACCAAGACATTTTGGACAATTTCATGGTCTAACTTTGTAGGAACAGTTTGGGAATGGCCCCTTCCTGTTCCAGTGCACCAAGCAATGTCCATAAATGGATGAGTGAGTTTGGTGTGGAGGAACTTGACATCAGTGCCTGACCTCACAAATGCGCTTCTGGAAGAATAGTCAAACATAGACACACTCCTAAACCTTGTGGACAGCCTTCCTCGAAGAGTTGAAGCTGTTATAGCTGAAAAGGGTGGACCAACTCAATATTGAACCCTATGGACTTAGACTGGGTTGCCATTAAAGTTCATGTGCGTGTAAAGGCAGGCATCCCAATACTTTTGACAATATAGTGTATGTTGCTAAAATAATTATTTAAAACAAAGTATTCTCTAAAAACAAAGTCCTCCCACTATAATCAAGACAAAATGCTACTTGGAGAATCTTTGTAATCAGGCACTTCTGGTAGAGTCGAATTCCTGGTCCTTGCTGCACTCAAATTTAGTTATTTTCCAATATTTTTCTTAAAGGTTTCAAGACACGTGAACATCAAAGGGATATAGCAAAATTCCATAATCATATATTGTGATACAATGGGTATTGCGGGAAGAATATACAGGAGTCTTCTAACTTGTGCCCCTGATACTGCTTGTCTCTCAACAGGCCACATCAAAATATGCTATCCAATAACCATCATAAAACAAAAGAACAAATGTATTTTAGTTTTCCCCTTCGCCCCTCTTTAAACAGTATGAGGTGAGAGGGGGAGACAATACCAACTTGGTCATGAGGCTGAAGCCCTCACTCCTATTCCTTATGGATACAGTGAATGTCTATCTCCCTGGTAGTTCAGGGAAAATGAAGGAAACACGATAACTGGAAAAAGGAAAAAAGAGGAAAAAGGAGGAAAAGAAAGTAAGTTAGGAAAAAGTGCATTCCGTAACTTTATAGCTATCTGACAACCAATGCTTTACAAGTGTGCAGACAAATAGTTAATCCAAGGTTCCCAGATTTTCACTGGTTAGTTTAATTGAAAGATGTATATGACATTTTATGAATAGATAAGCCAGCAATAGTCAATGCTACCGGAACAGGTTACTAAAGAGCTGCATGTCCAGTTTTGGGGAGTGTGTGCTCAGCCATCTCCCATATTGTTTCCATAGTAGTCTAAGGGCTAGCAATCCTATCGCTGATGGCAACTTGCATAAGACAGTTAACTAATCCAACAGCATTACTCAATTACTCATGCACTGACTACAATGCTGCAGACTCTTGATTGCCAGTGAGGGAGCATTGTAATATGAGCAGATAAGTGCTCTTGCTGCTTTCTTATCAGTTCTGTTGTTGGCAAGTGTGGAATTATGAAGGAAATTGTTTTTAGATGTTGTGAGAGAAGTTGCTGTTTTTTTCTACCCCCATGATGGTATAAGCTGAACATTAGATATTATTTCAATAAACTGTCTAGGGTATCGAATAGCTCTTAATTCTATGTTCTTTTTATCTAAAAGGTAAAAATATAAAAAAATATATATATTACTATTGATAATACTACTAGTATCTTGAATATTTCCAGGTATGAAGCCAGGCATTGGGAACTATGATCATTGTTTTTGTACTTCAAACCAGTCGGGGGGGGGGGGTAGGTGGGACTTTAAATGAGGCAGTGACTGGGTAGTGCCAAATGCCTCCATTCCTGGCACAATGCAAAAAAGAGGGGGCATTTGGGAATTTAAATGAAGCACATGGCTATACGGTGATGAAAAAAAAATGATATGTAATATCATGTTTACTGGTACATATACACATGTTGAGTCATATCAAAATACAGTGAATAAATAGTATTGTTCATTAGTAACACAGGGTATATATATATATATATATACATAAATATTATTTGAAACCTGTAGCTGACTTATCAGAAACCTGGGGGGATTCTCCCCCTTCCCTTTTCATCCCCCTCTCTTTCTTTGCATCAAATACCAGATTACATAAAATGCGCTTTTTTTGCAGATATGAGTATGTACCCTGCATCGGCTCTTGATGAATGGAAAGAACCCATGAAATGCGTAGAGCCTTTTTGATGCTATGCTATCACCACCATCTGATCATACTTGCTTTTACAATCATGATTCATTATGGACTTTTTTATATCACTTAGAGAGGTTTAGGTTACCAATCAATCCCCACTCACACCACGTTGGTGCAGCAATATGTATGTATATATATGTACCATGTGTTACTAATGAGCAATACTATTTATTTACTGTATTTTGATATGACTCAACATGTGTATATGTACCAATAAGCATGATATTATATATCAATTTTGTTTCATCACTGTATAGCCGTGTGCTTCATTTAAAGTCCCAAATGTTCCCTCTTTTTTACATTGTTTACTTAAATTATAAAACAGTAACTTGTTTAAATAGTTTAACCCCTTGGCGCTGATGTATCACAAATATACGGCCCCACTGGACTAGGCTTTTTTCTAGGGGCTCTGCATATTGCATATCTGCCTTAGCCTCACGATGTGCTCCCAGCACAGAGACCAGGGTCTCATCAAAAGCCCCAGGCCCCATTGTAATGATCGGGACCTGGAACATCTGATTCCGGGTCACCTGATCGCTGTGATAGCCTCTGATTCGCTATCACAGTGATCAGTCACTGTGAAGACCGTTTTCTGTCTCTGTGAATGGACGAGAGAGATACATTGTAGAAAAAAAAGTAATAAATTAAAAAAAAAAAAAATACATAAAAAAAATACCTAGATCAAGGTTTGATCTAGGTCAGTGCCAGGGTTAGTGTTTTGGTCAAGGTCGGGGTCAAAGGTCAAGGTCAGAGACAACATTTTTTTGGACAGGATTTTTTTTTTCATTAGTGTCAGTATGTTTTAGCTAGGATTAAAAAAAAGCAAAATGTGCATGATTGTCTCTGGACTGTACTACAGGTACCAACAACAAATGGCCTGCACGTCTGGAGCAGGAGAATTTATATTGGGTTGTTCTTTGGTGGTAGGTTATGGTAGTAGCAAGAAATATACAGCTAAATTTAAAATATATATATATTTTTTACTATTTTGGGCTAGTTTTACATTGATAATAAAAACAAAAAAATCAGGAGATATCCACTACCATTTACCACCAAATAAAAAAGCCTACTTTGTCCTGGAAAAAAACAGGGTATAATCCACCTAGGTGCACAAAGTAGTTGTGATGAAATGTACGGTTTTACTCACACATGTCAAAGTTGCATAATTGGGCTTAGGCATTAAAGTGATTGTAAAGTCTTGTTTTTTTTGCTTTGTTTTTTTTTTTTAAATAACAAACATGTTATACTTACCTGCTCTGTTGCAGTGGTTTTGCACAGAGCAGCCCAGATCCTTCTCTTCTCAGGCCCCTCTTTGCTTCTCCTGGCCCCTCCCTCCTGTTGAGTGCCCCCACAGCAAGCAGCTTGCTATGGGGGCACCCGAGCCGAGCTGAACCTTCGTGTGTCCATTCAGACACAGAGTTGCCATTTGGCCCAGCCCCCTCTCTCTCCTGATTGGCTTACTGACCAATCAGGAGGGAGCGTATTGGATGGCCGAGGGACTCGTGGACATAGCTGGACAGAGAAGGGGCTCAGGTAAGTATTAGAGGGACTGGGGTGGCTGCTACACACAAAAGGCTTTTTATCTTAATGCATAGAATGCATTAAGATAAAAAAAAACTTCTGCCTTTACAACTCTTTTAAGATTTGTTTTACCCTAAAGGCGGGAAGGGGTTAAACCTTCCAAGAACAGAAGGCACATACAGTATATCAGATGATTAATTTACTGTGTCCACTGCAAATAGATATGTTAATACCTCTAGTGAAAACATGCCAATGTTATTGCATAAATGTACAAATTAACCATGCGTTGTATGTTTTTGTGAAGACATTCATAAGTGGAAAAATTTAAACATTTCAAATTAAATACTTACAGATGCTACAAAAAGTCTCCATACATGAATCAGTGTAACTGGGATTGAGAATATGTACATTTTCCCTGTATAGTTTTAGAACAGCAGCCAGAATATTCATAATTAATTATTTATTAATGTTCCCATCAAATAGGTCCCCTCTCTGTATCACAGATGAAGTGTAGTGTGCTGAACTAATAACAAATGTTTAATAATTGCTAACACATGTACCATAATTATCTGTACTATACAATACCTCATCGACTGTTTACAAATTATACTGCGTATGCTTTCATTTGATAACATCAGCATTGTAAGAGCAATGCAAATGGTAGTTTTATATGACACTCTAAGCTTACTTGTAAAATCTCCTTTCATGTTGTGAGTGCTGACTATCTGCTGGCCATCTCTTCCAACAACATGCCGGAATCGCTGCATTTTCTGTTGCTTCTCTTCTATGCATTCCTTTGGTTTGCCTTTGATTTCCAAGAACTGCATAGCCCATGGCATCTTGTTGTCTGTATGATATGGAGTTTTTCTTGTACTGACATCTGAAACCCATCTTCTCAGCACTTCTGTAGTTCATAGGGCAGGCTCTGTGAAATGTGTGACACAGAAATACATATTCACAGGGCATAGCAAATATGTGTCACTGCATTCAAGGAAGTAACTGGGATTTTTTTAAAAGTATGTTTTCAAACTTCCAAATCCTTTAAGTTAATAAGAGTAGGCTGGAAACAAATGAAATTTTATGTAAAAACAAATATATTATTTTAAATGTTGACTATTGATACACATGAACATATGCATTTATACAACATGCATAAATACATTATTTCTATCATGCATGTTAGGGCAACACCCCTGGCGGGTGATATGGGAAATCTAATCACCAGGCCATCTGATGGTAGAGATGGGTTTGGCTGCATGCTAGTACCAAGTTGTTTTCCTCACCCAGGGTAAGTGTGGACAGGAAATCTAAAATGTGGAGAGCATAGTCAGGTTCAAGCAGGGGTCTGGGTAGGAAGCAAGCAGTCTGGCAATCCAGATCACAAAGGAGAGGCAGAAAACAAGAGATATCCAGGTCAGCAACAGGTAATAGGCTTCAATATTATAGATTTTGTTCACTGGTAGCTGGTTTGAAGACACAGTGCTAGCCCACTCAAAGGCTGGCACTTAAAAAGCCTCCCAGACACCACCAGTGTTCCTAGCATGTGCTGTGCACATTGGAAAACAAGGACTGAACAGTGAAAAGAGTCATTAGGAAATCTGAGCAGAAGTAAGGCTGGAAATGAACAATGCCTGAGCAAAGCTGGACAGGGCTGTAACGAGCAGTGCCTAAACAAAGCTGGATAGAGCTGCAACGAGCAATACCTGAACACAGCTGGAAACGAGAAATGCCTGAACAAAGCTGAGGACAAACAATTCCTTCAACTCCTTACCAGAGCTCGACAGAGCTGGTACCTTCCATTGGAAGGAAGTGTGCACTTTTGGTGACATGGTCTACCACCATCAGTGTCAAGTTACACCCTTCAGATGGTGAAAGCTCCATGATGATGGACATTTCCCACATTCTCCAGGGGCAAGTTGGGATGGGCATCGCATACTAGCACATTATGAAAGACTAATGCCGTGTACGATCTGAAATTCCGCCAGCAAATGTCCGATGAGAGCTTTTGGTTCGGAAAATGTGACCGTGTGTATGCTCCATTGGACTTTTGCTGGTGAAATTCCAGCAGGTTCCCAATTTTTCGGTCTGAAAAAGTTTTGATTGGAAATTCCGATCGTCTGTACCAATTCCGACACGCAAAATTCCTATGCATGCTCGGAAGCATTGAACTTGAACAAGTGTTGTACTTCACAGCGTTCTTGACGGTCAAAAGTTCAGCGAACTTTTGTGCGACCATGTGTATGCAAGCCAAGCTTGAGCGGAATTCCGTCGGAAAAAACATCCAAGATTTTTCCAACGGAAAAGCCGCCCGTTTGTACGCGGCATTACAGTACCTTAGAATGAAGCGCTGCCACTGCTCCCTGCCGCTTCCATCTTTACCCAGTCTTCCTTCCGGGTGCTCGGGCTTCGGCTGCTTGACTGGCCGAGCCACGATGACGTCACTCCCATGCATGCGTGCAGGAGTCATGGCCGCAGCACAGCTTTCTCAATGGACCTTATACTGTCCATTGAGAGTGCAGTGCGCATGCTCCGGTGACATCACTGCCTGCTTCTATAGTAGATATCTCCTAAACAGTACACGTTTAGAAGATATTTAGGGTATCTACAGGTAAGCCTTATCATAGGCTTACCTGTAGGTACAAGTAAGCAATAGGAGATTTACTACCACTTTAAAAGTATACAATGGACCAATGTGTTCTGCCCTGAGCTCAGAAATGAAAATAAATTGTAACATTTTACCCGAGGCAGATTGTTCTGTGAATGAAAGCACACTAGAATGTTTTCAGTTTCAGACCATTTATGTGTGCATTTATTTACAGAACTACCTTCCTCTGGTGCAGTGTTGGCATGTAAAAAAAAAGTGAAAAAAACAACTAAAAAATAAAGCTAGATATTCTCAATCTGATGGCCAGTATCACTCAAATGATTTCCTTTGAGCCCAGGTCATCTTGGACCTACCTAGCCTATTACTGGACAGTAAAAGGGAAAGCAGCACAGCGAATAGCTAATTTCTCTGACACTCTGCTTTCAACTCTTTTCAGCATACTTATTGCCTCTAGATGAACTAATTAGCCCATTGTGCTGCTCTGCCCTCTCACATGCCAACTCTTCTGTACAGGACATCAAGAGGCTTATACCAGATCAAATTCAGGTACTTTCACTGCTTGTTAAGTATTCATATTTACAGAGCTACATTCATTTGTGTCTTGTATATCTACTTTGAGTTCAGCTTCAAAATTATTTTGTGACGGTAAACTACTAAAATCATTAGGAGGAGGCTTTAACAGAGCATGTTTATTGCAATGCACATAAGACAGGGTAACATAATATTTTGTTCCAGTTCTTCTGCTTTAATCCATGATTAAAGTTATCTGAAAACTATTACACCAAATTGAGCTAAGAAATGAAAGACTTTGTCATCAAACATCTGAAATCAATCCTGCTGAAGTACATGTTAAAAAATCCTTTTATTTTTACATAATGCTAGATGAAGTACTCCATGAGACAGGCACAAACTCATGAATTATTTATATAGAAACTTAAACATTGCAAATGGTAAAGCAACATACATTATTTCCAACTCAGAGTTTTGTTCATATATTATTCTTCATCCAACATTAATATTTTATTCATTTGTATTTTCAAATTCTCTGTATCAGACATCAAAGAGAAGGGAAGGAGATATAGTTGGAAAAGATCAAATAAATAACACAAAAACAACCTGAGAGCGGTACCTAGCAGGAGAATCCTTTCACTTCTGTTGGCACTGGTGCAGTAAGGACATCAGTGTGGTGACAATGCATGTAGTCCATGTAATCTAGCATTGGTAAAAGGTGCCTCAAATGTCATAATTATTACCTGTTTTACCCACCTATAGGGACCTTTTTATAAATGGACAGGAGCAACTTTTTTGTGGTTTGGTTCTCTAAATATTTATCATATTACAAACACTGTAGCTGCTGACTTTTAACCACCTGAGATCCGCGCTATAGCCGAATGACGGCTACAGCGCGGATCTAAGATGCCGGAACGACGTCTATTGACGTCGTCCCGGCCACAAGCTGCCTGCGTGCCCCCTGAAGGGCGCGCGCGGCGCGCTCTGTGATCCGCTGGATCACAGATCCGAGTAAGGGGTCGATCCCGACCCCTTACCACGTGATCAGCTGTCAGCCAATGACAGCTGATCATGTGATAATAACAGAGCCGGTAATCAGCTTTTTTTCCTGCTCCCGCTGACAGCGTGAGGAGAAAAAAAAGCCGATCACCGGCGGCAGTGAGAGGGACATCAGTCCCTCTCACTGCAATGTGCCCAGGGTCCATGGTGCCCACCTTTGGCTAATAAAAGTGCCGCCTACCAGTGCCCACTAGCTCCACCTGTCAGTGCCCACTAGCTCCACCTGTCAGTGCCCACAGTGCCATCTGTCAGTGCCCACAGGGCCATCTGTCAGTGCCCACAGTGCCATATGTCAGTGCCCACAGTGCCATATGTCAGTGCCACATCAGTGTCACCTACCAGTGCACATCAGTGTCACCTACCAGTGCTCATCAGTGTCACCTACCAGTGCCCATCAGTGCCCCTACCAGTGCCCATCAGTGCCACCTATCAGTGCCCATCAGTGCCATCTATCAGTGCCATCTATCAGTGCCCATCAGTGCCATCTATCAGTGCCATCCATCGGTGCCACCCATCGGTGCCACCCATCCGTGCCACCCATCCGTGCCACCCATCCGTGCCCATCAGTGCCATCTTTGCTGTGCCCATCAGTACCGACTTATCTGTCCCCACCAGTGCAGCCTATCAGTGCCCACCAGTGCAGCCTATCAGTGCCCACCAGTGCAGCCTATCAGTGCCCACCAGTGCCACCTCATCATCGCATATCAATGAAAAATTGCCTGTTTGCTAAATTTTATAACAAACTATTAAACATGATTTTATTTTATTATTATTTTTAATTTTCCATATTTTTTTGTTTGTTTAGCAAAAAATAAAAACCCCAGCTGTGATTAAATACCCCTAAAAGAAAGCTCTATTTGTGGGAAAAAAATGGTAAAAATGTCATTTGGGTACAGTGTTGTATGACCGCGCAATTGTCATTCCAAGTGCATCAGCGCCAAAAGCTGAAAATTGGTCTGGTCACGAGGGGGGTTTAAGTGCACAGTAATCAGGTGGTTAATAAAGACACTTATCTGTCCAGGAAGCCCGCAATGTCGGCCCCCCCGAGGCGGATCCGTCCATCGGATCGGGTGCAGACGCCACCATACTAGCTAAGAGAAACTGGCAGTGAAACCTTCAGGCTTCACCGCCAGTTTCCTACTGCGCATGCAAGAGTCGCGTAGTGCTTTCTGAATGGCTCTGTTGACTTCTGGGACACACAAGCAGTTGTTCTTCCAATTGTGTGATGTCAGAAATTGGAAGTGACAAGGGTTTTTTCATTTCCAATGTCGGTTTGTTTATTTACAAGCTGGTGCAGGCTTGGAATGCAGTCAATCAAACCAATCTCGGTTTGATCAGCTGCTTTGGAGGTAATAGAAGAGATATAGAGTATCATAGACCCCAGATCCCTCCATAAAGAGGACCTGTTATGGCCCATGCCATCACAAGAGATGAAAGAATTACGAACTAAAGGAAAAGTGTAAAAAATACACCTTCCCATCTGGCCTCTAGCAGATTGATGGCCAGACGGGACTTTCCTTCTTCTGAGTGGATGTCATATTATGTCCTCTCCAAAGCTGCAGTGGCGCAATCTGTCACCAGCTGTGTCCACCAGACACAGCCGATGACTGATCACTATACCGATCCGCTGCCAGTGTCATGTGATCGCTGTAACCAATCACAGCAGATCACATGGCAATTGTAACCAACGGATGGCTTACTTTTATGCCATCCATTGTATACAATTGTGTTGCTAGCTGTGATTGGTCACAGTGATCACATGGTACAGACAGGGCCAATCACAGCCCATCTGTACCATGTGATTCGTTTTGGCTAATCACAGCTAATCACAACAAAAGACACTGAGTGAATCAGTTTCATTCAGTAAAAATGGTTGCTTATACCAATGAAATTCATTGGTATAAGCAATCATAATGTGTAAAAAAAAAAATCCTAGTGACTTCCCCAGAGTAGCACAGTGTTACTATGGTACACTGTATTGCTCTGGTCACACTGTGTTAAAAAATCATAAAAAAGGAAAAAAAAAAATATTACTTTTAAAATTATTTATGTATTTTCTTTACATACTGTCACTCACCAGTCAGTGTCCCTGGTCACCGCCACACCAATTGTATGATAACGCTATACTGCACTGGTGACTGTATGAAAAAAAATGTATTATAATCTCTTATGCGGCGTACACACACTCTGACTTTCCGGCGGGATTGTCCACCGGACCTAGTCCAGAGGACAAACCGCTGGACTTTCCAGCGGAGGTCCGCCGGACTTTCTGAGCGTATGGACTTGCCCACACATGCCCGGATTTTTCCGGCGGACAATCCGCGGGACTTTTGAAGTGAACGGACTTGCCGACACACGATCGGAAAGTCCGTTCATTTAGAACATGTCTACTGCATGTAGACGGGCCTAGTGAAGGCAGTGAATGCCGCCGCGCTAGCCCCGTCACCTGGCATGGATTTAAAGGAGATCCCTACGCCCCAAATCCATCTCAGACCCTTATCCGAGCACGCAGCCCAGCATGCCAGAAAAGGGGGTGGGGACGAGCGAGCGCCCCCCTCCTGAGCCGTACCAGGTGCGTGCCCTCAACATTGGGGGTGCCCTGGGGAAAGGGGGGCCCTGTGGCCCCCCAACCCAAAGCACCTTGTCCCCATGTTGATGAGGACAAGGGCCTCTTACCGACAACCCTGGCCGTTGGTTGTCAGGGTCTGCAGGCGGGGGGCTTGTCGGAATCCGGGAGCCCCCTTTAATAAGGGGGCCCCCCAGATACCGGCCCCCCACCCTATGTGAATGAGTATGGGGTACGATGTACCCCTACCCATTCACCTAAGGTGTAAAAGTGTAAATTAAAAAAAACATACAATTTTTGTAAAATATTTTGTTGCACAGCTCCGGGGGTCTTCTTCCGTCTTGGGGGGTCTTCTCGCCGGACTCCTCCGCTCTCTTCTGCTCTTTTACCTAGCTCTTTCACCTAGCGGAGGAGCCCGGCTTTCTTCTTCGTCGCCGCCGTCGTCTGGGGGTCTCGTTCCGCCTTCGGGGGTCTTCGGGGGTCTCTTCTGTTCTTGCCCAGGGCACCCCCCATGTTGAGGGCACGCGGCCTGGTACGGCTCGGGGGGCGCTTGCTCGTCCCCACCCCTTTCCTGGCCGGCTGGGCTGCGTGCTCGGATAAGGGTCTAGGATGGATTTGGGGGGACCCCCACGCCGTTTTTTCGGTGTAGGGATTCCGCTTTAAATCCATATCAGGTGACGGGGCTAGCGCGGTGGCATTCGCTGCCTTTGCTAGTCCAGTCTACCTGCAGTCACGTTCTAAATGAACGGACTTTCCTCCGTGTGCGAGGCAAGTCCGTTCATTTCAAAAGTCCCGCGGACTAGCACACAGACTGCGGGATTGTCCGCCGGACTGCCGAGTCCAGCGGACAATTTTAAGTCTGAACTTAAAACTTAGTCCGCCAGACTTTTGGGAGGAAAAAGTCCACCGGTGCCCACACACGGGCGGATTGTCCGGCGGACTCGTCCATTCCCGCGGGAAAGTCCGCTCGTGTGTGCGCGGCCTTAATTTTTCAAAAAATTGTGACTTAAAATTAAAAAACTTCAAATAACTCACCATGCCCCTTACTAAATACATTGGACTGTCTACTGTAATTTAGGGGACATGTGTACTGTCCTGGCATTTTCAGGCCTCAAGAAATCAGATATGTCGTCAGTTCATCAGGATTGATCAATTTGAGATAAACACTATATTGCCTGCCTTTACACGCACATGCATTTTAATGGCATCCCAGTCTTAGTCAGTAGGGTTAAATATTGAGTTGGCCCACCCTTTGCAGCTATAACAGCTTTAACTCTTCTGGGAAGGCTGTCCACAAGGTTTAGAAGTGTGTCTATGGGAATGTTTGACCAATCTTCCAGAAGTACATTTGTGAGGTAGGGTGCCTTTGGCCAACCATGGCTCAGGGGGCTAGGTCCATGCCCCACACTACGTAAAGCTGCTTACATAACAGCCGTACATATTGTCAGATCCCGGCAATATACATACAAATCATTGAAGAAAATGGCGCCAAAATAAAAAAAATCCAAGACAAAATCCATGCCAGGCCCTTCAGGTATAGTATGGATTTTAAGGGGAACCCCGCACCTAAATAAAAAAAATGGCGTGGGGGTCCCCCCAAAATCCATACCAGACCCTTATCCGAGCATGAAACCTGGCAGGCCACAGGAAAAGGGGGGGGTGAGAGAGTGCCTCCCCTCCTGAACCATACCAGGCCACATGCCCTCAACATGGTGGAGGGTGCTTTGGGGTCAGCCCCAAAGCACCTTGTTCCCATGTTGATGGGGACAAAGGCCTCATCCCCACAACCCTTGCCAGGTGGTTGTGGGGGTCTGCGGATGGGGCTTATCGGAATCTGGAAGCCCCTTTGACAAGGGGGCCCCAGATCCCGCCCCCTCTACATAAATGGGTATTGTGTACATTTTACCACACATTTTACTCATTCACCAAAAAAAGTGTCAAAAAAGTAAAAATTACAGGAGACAGTTTTTGACAATTCCTTTATTTAAAAAAATAAAGTGTTCTGCGATGTCCATCCATCTTCAATAACAGCGACAACGGACTGGAAAAAAAATATGGAAAAACTCTGCCTCGATAGGAGACGTCCGGCCGAATACAGCCTTTTCACGCTGACAACTCTTATATAGCTCAGCTCATTTTAACAAGACATTAATGTAAATCTTCTTAGCAAGGACAAAAGCAGCAATACAAAAAGAAAACTGACAGATGTTCTAAAAAGGAATAAGTTAAAGTTTGGACTTAACTTTGACTGTTCGGACATTTGTCAAAATTTCAGACTTTTGGCCCATTTGAGTTGGTGATACATCTTATATAGTAGTGGTGTTTCCAGCCCTACTATATACAACAGCTTCCTATCTATCAGTGCACGCTTGACATCCATACCAGACCAGGGGAAACTATTTGTTTTTTTGTTTGTTTTTTAATGGAGTCCTCACTAATCTGTTGCTGCCCATTCAACGGATGGAATATGTTTATTTCAACAAATGCGTGTTGCATGTGTATTGTTACTCAAATAGCTTTCAGCTATAGTTATAATTTGAACATGAATACTAAATTGAATAAAAGACCATGGGGGTTATTTACTAAAGGCAAATCCACTTTGCATTGCACGTGCACTTTTGAAATTGCAGTAGATCCGAGGATCCGAGGGGGACATGCAAGGAAAATAAAAAAACAGCATTTTAGCATGCACATGATTGGATGATAAAATCAGCAGAGCTTCCACTAATTTCAGATCTACCCCTTAGATTTAAAGAGACTGCACTTTCAAGTGCACTTGCAGTGCAAAGTGGATTTGCCTTTCGTAAAATAACCCCCTATGTTTCTCTGTTGGTTATCAACATAAATTTTCCACCAAACTGACAAGGGGATGTAATGGATGACATATTAGGGTGAGGTGTTCAAGAATGTAAGAGAGAGGGTGGAAGAAACGAAAATGAAAAATATTTTAAAATGTCAGGATAACTTCTTGATTACAGTACGAACTTTGAGAATGAAATCACTTTGGTAAAAAGGCCAAGGAGCTTGGAATGATTATAGCTTTGCTGTATCAATGCTAGCCAAAGAACTATATGTGAACGTTTTTCTCTCTCTGTTTCTCTTTTTTTTGGCCTCCATGCTTTGTGCAGCAATACTTTAAATGGATACACATATTTTTTTCTTTAAATGTGGAGTTGTGATTGAATAGGTATTGATGTCAACATTTTAAAAATATCTGCTAATTAAAAAAATGCTCCTCTGAATTTATTGATGGTATAAAAATAAAGTCAATATTCAGGGTTAACCTATTGATGCCATTCTTTATGATAAAAGAGTGCCCTTCACTGACTTATACTTTGTTTTTCTTGTATGGTATTTAGCAGGCAGCTTGGAACAAATAAACTGTAAAGCAAGGTAGTCAAGATACCTGCTACCCTTGTATCCATGCTTTATGTATAATATAAATGTTATTTGGAATTTATGAAAACTATATTAAAAAAAAGCTTTAGTTTAGGTAGCAATATTTTTTCTTTTTAATCTGAGTCTTGTTTGGTGGGGTGTCTTGATGTGCTATGCGGCCGCAAAGCGTCATTTGACACAGCCAATAGGCTGTCAGCGACGCTTTATGCCCCAGGAGAGAAGTAGGTTATTGTCTCTTCTGGGTGCTATGTTCTGTGGCTGAACTGACCGTTTGGATCACCCACTGCTTCCTGGATGGGGTGTGACGCTCCAGGGGTCATGGCGCATGCGCAGTGGAACTCGGCTGGGTACATGAACGCCACGAGGTGACGTCACTACCAGGACGGGGGTACAAAGAGACGCTGGCATCCAGCACAGCAGCTCCTATCTAGCATGGTGCTTTCACTCGAGCGGGTAACGTGAGGAACGTCGGTCTCTAAGGTAAATGCTGATACTTTAAAAGGCTAGTACCCCTACTGCCCTTAATGGTCGGAGCTATGCTATCTGACTATAAAATCTAATGCATATATATATATATATATGCTCTTCTCTCTTTTTGTTTCTCTCTCCCTATGTCAGTTAGACATCGGTGGTGTAAAATACCAAGAAACACTCTATTCCCTCCGGGAAGTGCAATCTCCCCTATTTTAGGAATATCTTGGACTAACCTAATCTATAGTTGAGCATTCTTGGATTACTCTGGGTATACAAGCAAGTATTGATCACCCCAACGTATCTATATATATATATATATATATATATATATATATATATATATATATAATATAGATATAATAAGGCATATTTCCTTTTTTCTCCCCCTTCCTGTTTTCTTATAGACAATAAGTGGTTCTAAACTTTAAACTAGGCTTAATTGTGCAGCATTGAATTTACACCATATGCATATGTTTTATACACAGATTGCCTTAACAGGACAAAGAAGTTCCCTCCTCTCTTTCCTTTGGTTGTTAACCAAGGTTTAGATTACCATTCCCCGCTCGAATCTACTATAACTCTATTCCTATTAGGAAATGTAAGTAATCAAATGGTTACAATTACGATCTTTTATATATTCAAAAATGTTCAATATACTATTATTCATTTCAATTTTTATTATAAATGTAATATGTTACCCCCGTTCCCATAGTTAATCACATCCCATCCCACGGGTCTCTTTTTTCCCCCCTCTTTTTTTTTCTTTTCTCTTTCTCCCCCCCCCCCCTTACAAATATTGCTGCGTTATGCCTATAAAGTCCATCATTTTCAACAAAATCCTTCTTCTAATAACTAGGTAGCAATACTAACCTTATCCCTGCACTGTCCCCTGCACATTTACTATTTATCTTCACTTGTTTTCTGAGCTGAATGACATCCAGCATCATCCAACCCACTTACCATCATCTAAGGCTGTAATTTAAACAGCTCCTGAGGATGCATCAATTTTCAAGGACTGACAATCATCAGATTGTGTACAACATACTAAATTAAAGCCTGGGCTCCCAGTACTCCTGGACTGAAATAGATGCACCCCAACATCACAACCAAGGGAGAAGAGGAAATATCCATGACGACACTAGACTGGCTAGAAGTTTGTGGAAGAAATTGTAATTATATATATTATTTAAAGAACAAAAATCATCCAGGGTGGCTTACGAAAGGGCCTAAATAGAGTTACAGAGAGACCTATAGCTGGGGTACAGCTTTAATTTTGCTACATGGAGGTAGTCATGGATGGCAGAATAAACCAAATTTAAGCAAGGATGTTTCCAAGCTTTTTCACCAATACAAATGGGTCCCTGGCATGTCATTTATCTTGGATTATCTTAGAGCTGCAATACATCACAATATGATTTTAGCAGTTTTGTGCTGTCTGAAAACACAATTTTGTAAGCTGGAGTTCCATTTTACAGACACTTTATTTTTTGGTTTAGACATATAAATTTATTTTAACACTGAACTTTTATGTCACTGTCCAGATTTCATTATGTTGCCCGCCTGCTGTTATTACTGTCACATACAAATGTAGTATCTGTCAGCTTTTCTTTTACCTGGGAGCTTTAATTAGATATATGGCTGTGCTATCTTACCTTTTTAGGTTGCATAAAATGTTCAATGTCCATTTGAAAAGTCTTTGTGGCATATTTATACATTTCTGGTGAATTCGGGTACAGTATATTCACCATGTTAGATTCACTTAAATTCAAAATAATTTAAGTGAAGCCTGCTCCGCCAGCTCCTTTCATTAGGGGTGGTCAGGCTCTCTATTAAATGAACATTTAATATATGCTTAATTTTGGCACATTTACAGAGAATGCACAGCGTATAGATTCATATAATACAGGGTGTGGAGATAGCTAATTTAGCACACAGTCTCATAATTGTCTCTTCTTGAAAATGGTATTTTACCTTCTCTAAATAAAATTAATTAGTGCAGATTGCATAATATTTGTCCTACAACAAAATTAAACTATCATGCACAGGCATATTTAAAGAGTGAGTAATAATTGGTTCACTAGTCATTTACTTCTCAATTCACCTTTTGGGTCATTTACTTTAGTTAAAAAGAAATTTTGATGCCGGAACTCTTTGCATCAGACATCATTTACAGTCATGGGCAACTGGCAATAGTAACAGTTAGTATTGGCATGTTCCTTTATTGAACTGCCAACAATAGCCTTTTGTATACATTTGACTGTCCAGAGGCTCCTGAACTGTCAGATCTCCCCTGATAAGGCTGTCAAGGGGCCCTTGCCTGTGCCATGAGCTTTATCCAAAGCCCAATGCAAGGCCGTAAAGACTTACACTGACAAAATTGCTTGTTATATCAAAGCCAAGCAGTCATCATAAACCCTATAGACTTTGCCCATGGCGTCCAGGTAGCAAAAAAGGGGAGAACAGTTTTCCAATGCCTTCTCACCAATCACACTTGTCAAAATGGCAAATGCCTGAAGCCAGCTGAAAAAGGTTCTAGGGCTATGCCACCAATGACAATTCTCCTCTTCCTTTTATTTGCTCTCATCCACTTTTTCTTTATCTGTGTTAATTTTTTTTTAACGGTAAGGGGTGAATATTTCCACATATTCCCCCCTTCGATATTTTTTCCCTGACCTCCTGCTTAAGGTGAACCCCTAAGGGGCCCTCAAAGCACACAAAGATCTAGAATTTTGCAGAATCCGCCAAGTGAACTCTATATAGTGTTGCCAACTGCCCATAGAGTTACAGGCAGCCCGTAAATGCCCTTAGGAGCTGGACGGTGCCAGTAAAAATGGCTGCAACAGGGTCAGGTTAGAATGGCACATGTGCAGTGCCAGCTCCAGAAATCACCTAGACAATCCGATCCTGAGTCCGCCCCATGCTGCCTGGCTCGCCCCTCGTGCCCGCTGATGATGTCATGCCACAAGCCGCTGCTCGCGGTGGCACCAGCAGCACCACGAGAGATGGATAGAGCAGGGTGCTGCGGTCCCGGCTGGGCCGACCCCCTGGATGGACACATAAGGCCCTGACCAGTGCCACTGGCCAGCAATGAGCACACCCTGCCCTGGCTGCAGCCCCCTGGTGAGTGAGTGGCGTGCAGCTGTGCATGCATCAAAACCAACTTGTCTTGAACTGAGTCCCACCCCTGGCCTGCAACATCCATCCATTGTTTGACTGGCTGCCACAGACAGGCACAGACAGCAGTTTCCAGACAAAAATGGCAGTGGTGAGATTGTACAAAATCATTGTATACAATCTCTGTCTGCTGTCTCTCTGCTATCTCCTGTATCCTGTCCGCATGACCATCTCCTGTCTGCATGACGTTCTCCTGTATCCTGTCCGCAGCCTCTAACCCTCTCCTGTATCCTGTCTGCATGACCATCTCCTGTATCCTGTCTGCAGCCTCTAACCATCTCCTGTATCCTGTCCACAGTCTCTAACCATCTCCTGTATCCTGTCTGCATGACCATCTCCTGTATCCTGTCCGAAGCCTCTAACCATCTCCTGTATCCTGTGTGCAGCCTCTAACCACCTCCTGTATCCTGTCCATATCCTCTGACCACCTGTGCCATGTCCATATCCTCTGACCATGTCCTGTGCCATGTCCGTATCCTCTGACCATGTCCTGTGCCATGTCCGTATCCCTTGACCATCTCCTGTAGCATGTCTGCAATCTCTGACCGTCTCTTGTGTTTTACCATGTCTGCAATATTTGACCATCTCGTCTTTTATCATGTCTGCAGTCTCTGAGGGGGAGCCTGGAGAGAAGTCAAGAGTGGGAGCGCCGCCAGATTGGGGATCACGAGAGAAGTCAGATGTGTGTGCACTGTGTATGGGAGACTATAGGATAAAACCAGAGCCACCAAGCTGGAGTTGCCTGACTGAGCCTTGCACGGTGCACCTGAGAGGAGGTCAGTGACAGCGCCGCCAGGCCAGTCTGAGGAGGGGTCACTGATGTAAGGGGGGAGTGAAAACAATAATGTAAGGGGGCACTGAAATAAAGGTCCCCCTTATATCAGTACCCCCCCCCCCCCTTAGCTTAGTGTATTCACTATGCGGAAGGTAATCTCCAGTCACCAGAGTCCCCCCTCATTAGAGTTCCCAATGTTCCCCTGTACATCAGAGTCTGCAGGATTTCCTCTTATAGTACAAGGGAGAACTCTGCGGACCCTGATGTAAAGGACAATGCTGCTGCAATGGGCACTGAGAGGCAGCACTGATAGGTGGCACTGATGGGCACTGATAGGTGATACTGATGGGCGGCATTGATAGATGGCACTGATGGGCAGCCCTGAAGGGAACTAATGAGCACTGAAAAGCAGCACTGATTGGCATCACTGATGGGCACAGACTTGTGTCACTGATGGGCACCGACTGGTGTCACTGATGGGCACAGAGTAGCATCACTTATGGACACTGTTGGGGCTACATTGTAATCAGGGCACAGATGATCAGTGCTCTGATTACCTTTTACACTTCTCCCCCTGTAAGAAGATGCCGCTGATCGGCTGTCCTCACCTCACACTCTGTCAGTGATTGGACACAGGCAGATGGGTAAAGAGCCACGGCCTGCGCACCGCAGTCTGGGTGCGTGATCACGGCTAAACTGGGTGACATCATATGATGTTGTCCCAGAACAAGAGCCGCCCGTTCTTCCATCATTTGTCTATACGGCGGGCAGGAGGCAGTTAAAGGCTGTAACACACCATGCGGATTCCCTTTTTTGGTCACACCATCCGCTGCACAGCACCACCGAAGAACACAATCTATTTCTGGCAAACTCACTGCATTGGCATGCAAGGACCCGGAACTCCACTGTTCTTTCTGCCCGCATCCGAGCACCAATTGTGACAACTTGGGGATCATTTAGCACATGTGTAGTGCTTTCCAGTGAGTTTAGTCCGCGCCGGACGTGCCTTTTCAGGGCTTTTCCTGCTCACTTTTATTAAAACAGAAGAAAGTTAACAAACAAATAGCTTCCAACAGAGGGGGTTTCAACCATCAATTGAAACAACAACAAAATTCAACAACAAAATTCAGCCTCTTGACTCTCTTTGCAGCTCAACTACTCAAGCCCTAATGCCTTGGCCTTGAAGACAATCTAACACACATTCCAGTGCTCATACACAAACAATGTACCTTTGTCAGCTCTGTCTTTTCCTGCAGCACCCTGCTGCTCTGTCCCTCACTTGCTTGGGCCTCGGTCTGTCCTGTCCTGGACAGCATGGTGCAGACATGCACTTCTTCCTGCTCCCTTGCACAGACATGGTCTCCCAGGAGGGTGAAGGCCTGAATCCAAAGTATTCTAAGAACCCAGCGCACACCTGTATAACCAGTGTGCTGGCTATCTCCAAAACCTGGCCCAGACTACCATTTAACCCTGTTATGGGACCTTGGACTGTCACACTGTTTAATGTTTTATTTCATTTTATTTTTTTGATTATGCTTTAAATGTTCTTCTTAAATATCAGTGCCCTAGCAGATGCCTCCAATGTTTAAAATGTAAGACTCAAAATATATTAGATTTCTTCTTACAAATAGATGTCTTTTGTCTGAACTTGCCAGATAGTCTTGCCAAATATCTGTATTTGTCAAGTCAAGAAACCCCAATGCAACACATTCCAAATCTCCCAGATGTCAGATAGCTGGAAACTAATATAGTGATTCCACCACTGCCAAGAATAAAGTTAAAGCATTCACATCAACATCTAGCTGTTTAATTGCCAACTGTCTTCATCCCTAATTACCCCACCTCTAAGCCAACACCCTAATGGTGCTTTCAACAATAATTTGGCACTTGGCAGTGATTAAAAATG
Source organism: Lithobates sylvaticus (assembly GCA_028564925.1). Taxonomy (NCBI): domain Eukaryota; kingdom Metazoa; phylum Chordata; class Amphibia; order Anura; family Ranidae; genus Lithobates; species Lithobates sylvaticus. The sequence continues at coordinate 411,656,714 of CM053030.1, forward strand.
CCAATGGCAATACGAAAGGGAAAGTGTGCAGATATTAGCATTGGTCAAATAATAACTATGACTTCTTCAAATTAAGCATGCATGTAGTTTTATAGTGTGAAAAAAGATGAACTAAATCCATTTCTCTCTGATGCTTGTACAAGAAGTCATTGTAATAGTATGCACATTTTAACAATAATAAAGCATCTCCAGTTTCCTTGAACTGTCGTTTAAATGGCTAGGTTTCTGCTTGCTGGCATAGCATAAGCTATTGTCAGCCAAAGATCAGAATTGAGACAAATCCCATCAGAGGTGGAACAGGATGCAGCTGTATAGCTTTATATTTAAATTAGGACTAACAAGGTAAATTATATTGGTTTCTCAAAACTTTCAACACTCAGTATTGAAACTGTTATATCATTTTCACATTATATTATTGAAATATTTTAAAAATGATCATTAAGATAAACAAAATCATACTTGAATTCTATGTTTCTAGAATTATAAAACTGTCTAATAATTGACAGAATGAAGACAGAACTATAGCCAACCAATTAAAGTTAAAATTATATGTTTTATGTCTAATAATATTGTGAAATGTGTTCATTACCTGTGAAATTCAAGGGAAATGGCAGACACTCATTGAAATAGAATAGGGCAGTGTCTAGCACACTCTGTCATTAAAATCCAAGTTCACATTTTTTCCCCAAAATATAGCTTCCCTATGTACCAATATACCATTAATCTACCTCTGTTGCAAAAAATGTTTCCGCAATGTTCTGGAGCAGGTGTCACCTCAGCCTCTGCTTTCTTCTATAGAAAACTCCTCCATGTCTTCCTGGTGTCTGTCCTGCAGGACACCAGACCCATTAGTAGAGTGTGAAAGTACTTCAGCAGCTGACCTCAATAAAACACACTCTGATCCTACCCTCCTTCTCCAGGAGATTGCTCCCATCCACCTCTTCACTATATTAGTTCAGACCAGTGCTGTAGTGCTTTCTAAAGCCAGTAATAGAGAGCAGGAGGTCTTGGGAGGACCGAAGAGAGCGACTTGGTATTTTGGGACTAGGTTAGTGATGTAGCTGGGGGAAGAGTTATGGATGGCTTTGTAAATTATTTTTAGTACTTTAAATTTTATTTGTTGGGTGAGTGGAAGCCAGTGGAGGGATTGACAGAGAGGGGTGGAGGACACTGAATGGTTGGTAAGGTTGATGAGTCTTGCAGCGCATTCATTATGGACTGAAGGGGGATAGTCTATGTAAAGGTAATCCAATGAGGAGGGAGTTGCAGTAGTCAATGCAAGAGATAACCAGGGAGTGAATTAGAAGCTTGGTGGTGTCATTCGTTAAAAAGGGGCATATTCTGGAAATGTTGCGCAGGCAAAGACGGCATTATTTGGACAGGGATTGGATGTGGGCCTGAAAGGACAGTTCAGAGTTTAAGGTTACCCCTAGCACCCTGGCATGTGGGAACGGACTGATAGATATGCCATTGATCTTGACAGAGAAGTCAGGGGAAGGGGCACATGGGAGAGAAAATATTAAGAGCTCAGTTTTAGATAGATTCAGTTTGAGGAAGTGGTTTGACATCCAGGCTGATATGTCTGTTAGTAAATCATGATGCGTGAGGAGACTAATGGGGTGAGCTGAGGGGCAGAGAGATAGATGGTAGTGGAATCCATGGGAGGCTATCAACTGACCCAGGGAGGACGTGTAGATCGAGAATAGTAGAGGTCCAAGGACAGAATTTTGGGTGACCCCAACGGTAAGAGGAGTTGGAGAGGAGGAAGTGGAGTTATAAGTGACACTGAAGCTGCGATGAGATAGCTAAGATTCGAACCAATGGAGAGTGCAGCCATGGAGACCAAGCAAATTGAGCTTTTTGAGGGGGAGGGGGTGGTCATCTGTATCAAAGGCAGCGGAAAGGTCCAAGAGTAAGAGTACGGAATAATGACTGTTGGTTTTGGCTGTTAGTAAGTCGTTTGTGAGTTTTAGGAGGGCAGTTTCTGTGGAGTGCTGGGGGCAAAATACAGACTTAAGGGGATCAAGAAGGTTATTCTCAATGAGGTGGTCATAGTCAGTTGTAGACTAAACGTTCAAGGAGTTTGGGGGCAAAAGGGAGTAAAGAGATGGGTCTTAGGTTGTTAAGATTGGTGGGGTCTAGTGAGGCCTTTTTTTGGTATTGGAGTGACTAGCGCATGTTTTAGAGGGTTGGGGAAAATGCCAGTAGAGAGTAAGAGAGGTTGAAGATATGAGTTAAGTAGTGTAGGATAGAGTCACATGGTGACCATAGTATTTGAGAAGGAACAGGGTGCTTTCCATAATGCTTCATGTGCATTTTTTTCTCACCTTTGTTCTAATTTTTTTTCTATACTGAGATTCTAGATCAGAGATGACACAATCCTGGGGCCTGCACAGCTCTTTGCTGTGTTAATACAAGATGTCTCACACATATCCGTTCCCTACTGGCTCTCAACTTCAGACTTGCCACAAGGTTACAAAATTAGAGTCAGTTGCCTGTTTTAGACTGGTAATATTGTTCTATTAGATTCCTCCTCTAAGGCTACAAAAAGTCACTTGTCTATATTTCAAGAAGTGTTTTTCAGATTTAAAAGCTAGAACTTATTTAAAAATGGTACTGATTCGGTATATTGTGATGATTTTGAAAATTACTCATGCAGACTTTAAATAATTTTTAAGTTCACTTTCTCTTCTGTCATTCACAGCAAGCTATGGTTCCTCCGACTCATAGCAGTGTCTGTATTGACATTCTACAGCCACACAGCTTGGTGGGTGCCAATATCTGAACCAAAACTGAAGCCAGATAACTACATATTAGCTATAACAGTACTATTTGAAATTGCATTTGTTCAGTAGTTAGAAAACTGAAATTTTCTGTTTATTAAGTTAATATGCAGTGGCATTTGAAACGAAGTATACAAAATTTAGAAAGGGCAAATTACATGAATGCAGTTACTCGTCAATGTTTGTTAAGAAGATTAAAAAACTATCCACACACCATAAAGATAAACCTTGATTTTTCCAAAGGCTTTGTAGATCGTTGGAAGCTTAAAAAACATTTTTGATGACTTTTTTTTCCATACATTTTTATTGAATTTTGTAAACAAAGTACAAAAAAAAAAGGAATAAGTCTTATGGTCTACCACAAGTTCAACCTTGGTTATCATTAAGGCAAGACAGATAATGCAAAGCGCTATGAGTTTACACATGTCTTCGAGTTAGCGTTTGTGGAGTAGCAGCACAAATAGGTATAAAAGATAGGAGTGTAAATAAGTAACAAACTACATAAAGAAATAAAATAATCTAACATAACAGGCAGCGTACATATTCTGACAGGGCTGAGGATATTTCATAGAAGGAAAGGCGTCATGTGCAGTCACATCATTGTAACTAGAATTCCCACTGTCAAATGAATAGAAGAAATGTATCATTTCTGAGGGCTAGCAGGTGTTCATAAGTGCAGTTAAATTTTAGTAACTCAATGGTTTCTGAAGGATTGGGGGGAGATGATTTTTTCCAGTGTCTAGTGATTGTGGTCCTTGCTGTTAGGAGTAGGTGAGAAACCACCACATGAAATTGGGGGGGGGGGGGGGGGGATGTCTATGTCTAGGTTCAAAAGTGTTATGCCCAAAGTGGATTTAAAGAATAAAACCAGTGATGTCTTAAATAATCAGATTTTTTTTTCTCTAGAAACCACTGAGGTGTTTACAGTACCATAATGTGTGAGGCAATGTGCCTACAGAACCACAGTATCTCCAACAGTGGAGAGAGTACAGTGTCAAATTTGGCCAGCCGGTAGGGAGTATAATATCAGCGGAGTGCAATCTTGAAAAGCTCTTTTCCATTGTGTTACCAAAAATTTAGTCTCCAAAACGGTGTCCCATTGAAGAATAGGCATGGTTTTAGTAAAGATCAGTTTGTCCTGTACAATATTGTAAAAATAAGATGTCATCTTACTAGATAGAGGATCAAGGCCTAGGATCTTCCAAATATTTTTGGCCAGCCAGTTGAGTTCAGTAGGCAGGGTAAGGAGAACATGGGAAATCTGCCAGTATTGGAACATCTCCTTAGGCGACAGGCCGGATTGCTAAGGTATCCCAACTTTTAAATATAGTAGCCTCATAAAGGTTGGAAATCTGAGTAAAGTCTTTCTGGATCCATGATTTAACTGCAAAGTGGGGGATAACAAATTCTATTAGAGAAAGTGGAAAGGGCATAAAAGAGATATGAGAATGCAGAGAAGAGGCTTTTAACCCTTTCCAGGCCACAAGAGAAGATTAAACTGAGGGTGGAAGGGTCTTTATGTTCCAGGGTTTCTATGTATCACATAACAGACAGTGAAGTAGATTTCCTCCAGGGACTAGAGTTTATACTACATTTATCCAGGGAAGGTCTAAAGTCGGGTAAAGCCAAGCTCTGAGCTTCCAACCCACTGATGCTTTAAAATTAGAGAATGTGACAGTCTAGTTTTCTTGCCATTCCAGAGGAAACGTCTATAGAGTGTAGTGAGTGTCCTAAAGTGTTTTACAGGGAAGGGGATCAGGAGGTTCTGGAATACATATACAGTGGTGTGAAAAAGTGTTTGCCCCCTTCCTCATTTCCTGTTCCTTTGCATGTTTGTCACACTTAAGTGTTTCGGAACATCAAACCAATTTAAACAATAGTCAAGGACAACACAAGTAAACACAAAATGCAATTTGTAAATGAAGGTGTTTATTATTAAAGGTGAAAAAAAATCCAAACCATCATGGCCCTGTGTGAAAAAGTGATTGCCCCTAAACCTAATAACTGGTTGGGCCACCCTTAGCAGCAACAACTGCAACCAAGCGTTTGCGATAACGTGCAATGAGGCTTTTACAGCGTCCTGGAGGAATTTTGGCCCACTCATCTTTGCAGAATTGTCCTAATTCAGTTACATTAGAGGGTTTTCGAGCATGAACGGCCTTTTTAAGGTCATACCACAACATCTCAATAGGATTCAGGTCAGGACTTTGGCTAGGCCACTCCAAAGTCTTCATTTTGTTTTTCTTCAGCCATTCGGTGGTGGACTTGCTGGTGTGTTTAGGATCATTGTCCTGCTGCAGAACCCAAGTTTGTTTCAGCTTGAGTACACAAACAGATGGGCGGACATTCTCCTTCAGGATCTCTTGGTAGACAGCAGAATTCATAGTTCCTTTTATCACGGCAAGTCTTCCAGGTCCTGAAGCAGCAAAACAGCCCCAGACCATCACACTACCACCACCATATTTTACTGTTGGTATAATATTCTTTTTCTGAAATGCAGTGTTCCTTCTACGCCAGATATACTTGGACACACACCTTCCAAAGAGTTCCACTTTTGTCTCATCGGTCCACAGAATGTTGTCCCAAAAGTCTTGGGGATCATCAAGATGTGTTGTGGAGAAATTGAGACGAGCTTTGATGTTCTTTTTGCTCAGCAGTGGTTTTCTCCTTGGAACTCTGCCATGCAGGCCATTTTTGCCCAGTCTTTTCCTGATGGTGGAGGCATGAACGCTGACCTTAACTGAGGCAAGTGAGGCCTGCAGTTCCTTGGACGTTGTTGTGGGGTCTTTTGTGACCTCTTGGATGAGTCGTCGCTGCGCTCTTGGGGTATTTTGGGCGGCCGGCCACTCCTGGGAAGGTTCACCACTGTTCCATGTCTTCGCCATTTGTGGATAATGGCTCTCACTGTGGTTCGCTGGATTCCCAAAGCTTTGGAAATGGCTTTATAACCCTTTCCAGACTGATAGATCTCAATTACTTTCTTTCTCAATTGTTCCTGAATTTCTTTGGGTCTCTACATGATGTGTAGCTTTTAAGGATCTTCTGGTGGACCTTACTGTGTCAAGCAGCTCCTATTTAAGTGATGCCTTGATTGTGAACAGGTGTGGCAATAATCAGGCCTGGGTGTGGCTAGAGAAATTGAACTCAGGTGTGGACAACCACAGTTATAGTATGTTTTAACAAGGGGGGCAATCACTTTTTCACACAGGGCCATGATGGTTTGGATTTTTTTTCACCTTTAATAATAAACGCCTTCATTTACAAATTGCATTTTGTGTTTACTTGTGTTGTCCTTGACTATTGTTTAAATTGGTTTGATGTTCCGAAACACTTAAGTGTGAAAACATGCAAAGGAACAGGAAATGAGGAAGGGGGCAAACACTTTTTCACACCACTGTAAGATTTGGGGTAAGAGCTTCATTTTAAAAGAGGCAAGCCTGGGTGACCAGGGCAGGTTACGTTTTTCAAACAGGAAATTTTACCTTATCCACCTTATCTATCAAGGGTTTGTAATTTGATTCAGCATTATTAGCAGGGTCGGGAGATAAAATAATACCCAGGTATGGGATCCCCCTCTCCAAGTATATGGGAGAGTGTATTGTAGGTGAGCCTTAATGGAGTATTGTACACCTAGGTCAAGGATAAGGGACTTAGTATAATTGACCTTGTAGTATGAAATGGAGCTGAAGGTCTGTAGAACCTCATGGGCATGTGGGAGTGAAGATTTTGGATCAGTGAGAAGCAAAATTACACTAAGTATTGAATAGTGTGTTTTCTTTAGTTAGAAATAAAACCTGAGATCTGGGGATGGGTCCTAATTGTTTCAGCCACGGGTTCAATAAGTAGATTAAATATAGTTGGTGACAGTGGGCAGCCTTGGTGAGTACCGTTGGAGAGTGGAAAAGACTTAGACAACATTTCAAATGTGTAAACTTGAGCTGAAGGACAGGAGTACAAGGCCATAATGGCATCATATATAAAACTACAGAAACCAAATTTAGCAAGAGCGTGGGTCATATAAGTTCAGCCGTTACGAACGAATGCCTTCTCAACCGTCAATGGGTAAGAGTAGGGAAGGTATTCGAGCGGATTTTGCAAATTGTATAATACTTATTATTATTCTTGTAGCATCTGAGGTCTGTCTGCCCATTGTAAAGCCTAACTGGTCGGAGGTAATTATTAAGGGAATCACTTTTAGTAGGCACATAGCAATTTAGTTTTGCATGATTTTTTACATCTACATTTAATAAGGATATGGGGCAAAATTTTTGAGGAGTTGTGGGGTCTTTGTCGGGTTTGGGGATTGTTACTATAAAAGCTTTAAGCATTTCAGGCAGAGAAGCAAAGGCTGTTGCAGCCTTGTTGATAAAATTTGGCTAAGTGTGGATAAAGGAGATTTTGGAAGGTTTTATAGTAGTGGCTACAAAGCCTTCTGGACCTGGGGACTTGCCATTTGGTAAAGTGTTAATAATTTTACAGATTTCCTAAGATGAAATTGTCTTGTTAAGCTCCTGGATTTAAGGAGGGTAGGTTTAGTTTAGTTAGAAAATCAAGTATTGCCGTTTCCTTGGGTTGGAAAGTGGAGGGATTTTCCTATAAATTGTATAAGGACCTATAGTAATTGGTAAAGGAGTCTGCAATATCTTGGGGATTATACATTTTCTGCTTAGTATCTAGGTGATACAGAATGGGGATTTTGGTTTTAGTTCTCTGGGTCGCTATTCTCTTAGCAAGTAATTTACCAGCCCTGTTGCCGGAAGCATACAAGTTTTGTTTAAGAATCTTTGCATGATTGCCATGGAACTCTAAGGCCCCATTCACACCTGAGAATAGCATTTTCAGGCAGAAAATTGCGCGATTTTGAGGTGTTTTTTTGCTGCATTTTCACCACAAGTTTGCTGCGGTTTTTATGGCGTTTTGCCGCGATTTTGTTCAGGGCAAAAGGTCGCCAATGTAAAAAGCAGAAAAACAGCATTTTGTAGCTTCTGGCTTCAGGCATTTTGGAGTGGAGATGTGAACCATCTCCATAGAGAATGATTGATTTTTTTCCCTCCAGCGTTTTGTAGCTTCAGGCTCCAAGCTACAAAATGCTCAGATGTGAATGGGGCCTAAAAGCATTCTATGAAGCTCATGGCGATGATGGGTCGGGGCAGAGGCAATTTGGTTGGGAGAGATCTTATTTTGTGTTTCTAGGTTCGTTAATATTTTGTAAAAGGCATTTGGCCCTTGTGCCTAGTTGAATGAGAATTCCCCATATGTACGCTTTATGGACATTGCAAAGGATGATAGGATCATCGACAGACTTTTGGTTGTTGGTAAAAAATTCTGTCAGATGCCGTGAGAGAAGAGGGTTATACATAAGAGATTGTAATAGTTTAGAGTTACAGCGCCAAAGATATGTAGAAGAAGAGGGTCCATTCTTCTTGATCACCATAGAAATAGGAGCATGGTCAGACCGTGTTATATTTTGGATCTTTTGGAGGAGGAGAACGTTTGCAACAGGCGTTTATCCACAAAAAACATATCTATCCTGGAGTATGTGGTATGCCTTGAGGAAAAGAGAGTGAACTTTCTAACATTTATCAGCATGGAAGAATCATTGCAGGAAGTGTGGACGCGGCTTGATTTGGTCTGTGGAGTCAAGATGAGAGTCCATAACAATTAAAGTCCCCAGATATGAGCTTTTTAAAGTAAATTCTAGAGTCTCGGATAGCAATGAGGACCCCCCTCTTTTTGGCTGGTGCATTAGCTGTGTATATAAGAGGAATGTTTTTATTAGAGAGTATAGGAGAGCAGGAGGCTTGAAAGTGTGTCTCCTGTACACACAATACACCACACTGTAGGGTGCCTGCCTCCTTCCATAGGGAGGAATGTTTGGCTGAATGGTTTAAACCATGCACATTTAAGGAAGATAATTTAAAACCCATTAAGTAGACCAAGAGGAGAGGCTGATAGGTTGCAGTGGATCCAATGAAGAAAAATGTATCCTTGTCAAGAAAAGTATCAATGTGAGATAAATATAAACTCCTCAGGAAGCTGTTCAGACTTGAGAATAGAACGTTGCATGTGGAATATATTAAAACAAGGGGAGAAACAGGGAGTTTGAAGTAAGTATTGTATACAATTGACCGTAGCCTAAAAAATAAGAATCTAATGATCCAAGTGCATAGTGGAACAAACATGACAGAATGAGCGGTATATGAGCTTTGTTGACTTTGTCCATACGCGCTGGAGGAAAATTAGGCAATTACGTCAGTGATGTTGGGTAGTCGTCCCTCTGGTGTTTTCTTCAATTTATTCCTATAAGAAACAATTTGCAATTCCGCAGTTAACAGTGCAGGAGAAGGAGCAAGACAGGATGGCCCAGGAAGAAATCCTTTTTGCCTGAGGAAAAGGAGGCCCTCATCCAAAGTAAGTCTTTTGTCGGTTGTGCCATTGTAGGTAATCAGGAGGCTGCTTGAGTACTTCCTCTTAAATGGTATCTTGTGTTTGTGAAAAGGTTTAGGTATCGTAAGCATCTTCCTATAGCTGTTGGGTGTGGCAGGATAGATCAGGGAATGCCTTCTGGGGATGGGATGTGACCCTTGAGCAAATTATCCACATATAAACATAAAATCTATATCTTTATCAGTGCACAGGTTTAAATCCTGTACATAAATGCAGATGATATAATAATGCTGGTATCTTTTTTTTTTTTGTAAATTGTTTTTATTGAATTTTAAATAACACAGAACAAAACAGCCTATTGGGCATACCCAGGCTCAAATCACAACTATAGAACTAAAACTAGCAGAGAGAAAAAAAAAAAAAAAAAAAAAAAAAAAATATCTCCTCCCCACAGAACATTGACTCAGGAGTAAGGATGAGCCCGGTGTTCGATTCGAACCCATGTTCGAATCGAGCACCGGGTGTTCGCTCGCTCGGCGAGCCCAGAACTATTGGGACCGCTCGCATCAAATTCGTGTGATGCGAGCGGCCCGCAATGCATTGCGGCCCGCGCAGTGCAATGCTGGCTGATGATTGGCCAAGCATGCACTGTGACCCCGCATGCTTGGCCAATCACAGCGCCGGCAGCGAGGAGAGCCATAATTGGCTACAGGCAGGATGCCTGTAGCCAATTATAGCTCAGGGGCTTTAATACACGCCCCACGGTATAAGAGGCCGCCGCGGCGGCGGCCTCGCATATTATGTTTCACTCACAGTGTCAGCGTGTCAGTGTGCTGCTGACTGCTGACAACAATATGTTCTTTATTTCTGGGGATATGTGTGTGCATGCTGTTAGAACAGCATTGCAGTATCACATCTGGGGGGTGTCTATAGGTAGCCTGTGAAGGAGGGCAGGTTTCCTGTGCTTAGAACTTTCCCTGCAAAAAAGTGTCATTTTTGCAGGAAGAAAGCTATTTAAATCACTCGCGGCTAATGAATTGATGGCTCCTGTAACACAGAGAGCTGTCATTCATTAATAAAAAACAAAAAAAAAAGCGTAGGGGTCCCCCCAAATTCAATAACCAGGCCCTTCAGGTCTGGGATGGATATTAAGGGGGATCCCAGCCAAAAAAAAAAAAAAAAAATGGCGTAGGGTCCCCCTCAAAATCCATACCAGACCCTTGAGGTCTGGTATGGATTTTAAGGGGAACCCTAGCCAAAAAAAATGGCGTGGGGTCCCCCTCAAAATCCATACCAGACCCTTATCCGAGCACGCAACCTGGCAGGCCGCAGGAAAAGAGGGGGGGACGAGAGCGGCCCCCCCTCTCGCCTGAACCGTACCAGGCCACATGCCCTCAACATTGGGAGGATGCTTTGGGGGTCTAAGACCCCTAAAGCACCTTGTCCCCATGTTGATTAGGACAAGGGCCTCTTCCCCACAACCCTGGCCGGTGGTTGTGGGGGTCTGCGGGCGGGGGGCTTATCGGAATCTGGAAGCCCCCTTTAACAAGGGGACCCCCAGATCCCGGCCCCCCCCCTGTGTGAAATGGTAAGGGGGTACAAAAGTACCCCTACCATTTCACCAAAAAAGTGGCAAAAATGGTAAAAAGGACAGGAGACAGTCTTTGACAATTCCTTTATTAAAATCTTCTTTCTTCTTTCTTCATCCTTCGGTTTCTTCATCTTCTCCTTCCTTCATCTTCTTCCATCTTCTTCTTCCATTTTCTTCTTCCTCCGATCCGCTTCTTCTTGCGCTGGTCTTCTCGTCCTTCTCGTCCGGCATCTTCTTCCGTCGGCGTCGGTGTCTCTGTCTCTTCTTGGGCCGCTCCGCGCAATGGGAGGCTCCCGCTGTGTGAGGCTCCGCTCCGTCTGACAGGTCTTTTTATAATGGAGGGCACCTGGTGACCCGCCCCCTCTGACGCACAGGGACGTCATGGGGAATTCCATGATGGCTTTCCCCATGATGTCAGAGGGGGGCGGGGTCACCAGGTGCCCTCCGTTTTAAAAGACCTGTCAGATGGAGCGGAGCCTCACACAGCGGGAGCCTCCCATTGCGCGGAGCGGCCCAAGAAGACACCGACACCGACGCCGACGCCGACGGAAGAAGATGCCGGACGAGAAGGACGAGAAGACCAGCGCAAGAAGAAGCGGATCGGAGGAAGAAGAAAATGGAAGAAGAAGATGGAAGAAGATGAAGGAAGGAGAAGATGAAGAATCCGAAGGATGAAGAAAGAAGAAAGAAGATTTTAATAAAGGAATTGTCAAAGACTGTCTCCTGTCCTTTTTACCATTTTTGCCACTTTTTTGGTGAAATGGTAGGGGTACTTTTGTACCCCTTACCATTTCACACAGGGGGGGGGCCGGGATCTGGGGGTCCCCTTGTTAAAGGGGGCTTCCAGATTCCGATAAGCCCCCCGCCCGCAGACCCCCACAACCACCGGCCAGGGTTGTGGGGAAGAGGCCCTTGTCCTAATCAACATGGGGACAAGGTGCTTTTGGGGTCTTAGACCCCCAAAGCATCCTCCCAATGTTGAGGGCATGTGGCCTGGTACGGTTCAGGCGAGAGGGGGGCCGCTCTCGTCCCCCCCTCTTTTCCTGCGGCCTGCCAGGTTGCGTGCTCGGATAAGGGTCTGGTATGGATTTTGAGGGGGACCCCACGCCATTTTTTTTGGCTAGGGTTCCCCTTAAAATCCATACCAGACCTCAAGGGTCTGGTATGGATTTTGAGGGGGACCCTACGCCATTTTTTTTTTTTTTTTTTTTTGGCTGGGATCCCCCTTAATATCCATCCCAGACCTGAAGGGCCTGGTTATTGAATTTGGGGGGACCCCTACGCTTTTTTTTTTTCATTTTTTTTTTTTTTTTATCAATGACTTTTTTTTATGAATGAGTTTCAATGAATGACTGTTCTCTGTGTTACGGGAGCCGTGAATTAACATTAGCCGCGAGTGATTTTAAATAGCTTTTTTACTTTCAAAAATGACACTTTGCGCAGAGACAGTTCTAAACACGGGAAACATGCGCCCCTTCACAGGCATACTATAGACACCCCCCAGGTACGAAATTTAAAGGAATATTACACTTTTATTGTTTCAATTTAAGCATTATTAAAATCACTGCTCCTGAAAAAACGGCCGTTTTTAAAAATTTTTTTTGCATTGATACATGTCCCCTGGGGCAGGACCCAGGTCCCCAAACACTTTTTATGACATTAACATGCATATTAGCCTTTAAAATGAGCACTTTTAATTTCGAACGTTCGCATCCATTATAACTAATAGGGTTCTAAAGCTCGCACGGACTTTAGGTCCGTTCGCGGGTTCTGGTGCGAGCCGAACGGGGGGGGTGTTCGGCTCATCCCTACTCAGGAGCCTAGGAACGTTTAGGAGATCAGAAGTGCCACCTATGCTGTTCCTGATATTTACTAGAGTGTTACTAATCCTCATTTGAATCGGCATTAGTGGACTGGGATTCGGTCCATATATCCCATATTTTGTGAAATTTTTTCTCACACCCACGTGACAGGTAAGTAGCTTTGTATAATGGTAGAGCCGTATTTACTAACCTCTTCCAGAAATTTATGGTGGGAGCGGCTGAGGCTTTCCATCTGAGTACTATAGATTTACGGGCATAGTAAAGCAATAGTCCCAGCAGGGTTCTAATCGCCCGACTTGGGGCCATTGGTTCGACCAGTCCCAGCAGACATATCTCTACGGACAATGGCACAGGAATGGTGGTGATAGTCAAAATAAAACTGGTTATCTCAACCCAAAAAACTTCAATCTTAGGACAACTCCAGAAAATATGAATGAAGTCCGCTAAGGGCGAACTGCATCTCCAGCAGGAGTCGGGCACAGATGGGTAAATTCTATGTAGACGTACAGGCGTGTAGTATACTTTATGTAGTATTTTAAATTGCACTAACCTATCCCTAGCTGATACTAACTGTGAAAAAGGATACTCCCACATTTCTTCCCAATCCTCTGTGTCTAGTGAAGGGAAGTCTACCTCCCACCTTGCTCTGAGGTTTTCCAGCCCCGTGTGGACATTAGGGAGTAACGCTTTGTATATGGTGGATAAGGGCTTAGATAGAACTTCATCTCTGAGTAGAGTTTCTATAGTCGAGGTGTAGAAGGCCACAGGAGCATTGTCAAATTGGGTATTAAAAGCGTGTCTAAGCTGTAGGAATCTAAACAGGTGTGAGTTAGGTAGATTAAATTGTTGTTTTAACTTGTCAAACGTCTGTAATTTTCCCTCAAGACAGATCTGATTTATATATTTGATGCCCCTGCTAGCCCACACCCCGGGGTCGGGAATGGATCCGAATTCTGGTAATTTTGGATTGAACCAAAGAGGGTTGTGTGGGGAAATGTGTCCAGAGGGTATGGGGCGCAATAAGTTTGCCACTGACCATGCCCGTAAGACCGCTTTCATTGCCGGAGTAAGAGGGAAGGGAGCCCTGGGACCCCGGTAGAGTAGATTCCGTAGCGCCTCATAAGACCCCAATCGGGCTGCTTCCAGGACCACCGCCGCATTGGACTCATCCGAGACCAGCCAGTTGTGGGCATGGGACAATAGAGCCGCTATAAAATAGGAGTGGAGGTCAGGGCAAGCCAAGCCTCCCTCTCCCCAAGGTCTCTGCAGGACCGTCAACCTAAATCTCGGTTGACTGGCTCCCCAGAGAAAAGATACTAGGATAGTGTTAATCATACGAAATATCTTTTTGGGGATCCAGACAGGTGCGTGTCTGAGAACGTAAAGAAAGCCAGGTAAAAGCTTCATCTTAAATAAATTGATCCTCCCAATTAAAGAGAGGGGGAGATTTGCCCACGCCTTCAGTCTTGTCTTCATTCTATGGATCAGTGGTTCCAGATTAAGAGTGTGATAGTCAGAGGTAGAGGCGGATATGTGAATACCTAAATATTTGATTTTGTCTGTCCATAATAAGGGTAGGTTGGGATCTGCTACGTCTCTTGCTGCTCTATCTATCGGTAAGATTTGAGATTTATCCCAATTTACCTTGAGTCCCGAATAGCTAGTGAAGTTGGAAAGAATGTTTAGAGTCTCATGAAGAGACTGGGCAGGGTCACTCAAGAAAAGGATGAGATCATCTGCGTATAAAGCAACTTTCTCATGTATGGATCCCACCTGTATTCCTCTGACCCTGTCCGCCTGTCTGAGGGCCGAGGCAAGGGGTTCCATCACTAATGCAAAGAGAGCTGGTGACAGTGGACAACCCTGCCTCGTACCTCTTCCGACAGGAAAGGGTGTCGACAGAGCACCACCAAGTTTAACCTGTGCTGTCGGATTCTTATATAGAATATCAATCCATTGGCGGAATACCTCTCCAAAGCCCATAACTTCCAGAACTGAGGACATAAAAGGCCATGCTACCGAATCAAACGCCTTTTCGATGTCCAAGGTAACCATTACTCTCGTGGAGGAATCAGTGGGGGGTAGCTGAAGATGGGTAAACACTCTACGCAGGTTTATGTCTGTGGATTTCCCCGGCATGAAACCGGTCTGGTCAATATTAATCAGGGATGGTAAAATCGTCCGCAGTCTGGTTGCCAACATTTTCGTCAAAATCTTAAGATCATAATTTAGCAAGGAGATCGGCCTGTAAGAAGCACAGAGTGATACGTCTTTGCCAGGCTTAGGGATAAGAACTATGTGTGCCTGGTACATTGAAGGGGGTAGTGTCATCTGTTTTTTACTTTCAGAGAAGACCTTTAATAGTTTTGGGGAAATTAGAGAGGCATACATTCTGTACCATTCACCAGGTAGACCATCTGGTCCCGGAGTTTTCCCACTAGGAAATGAAAGGATCGCCTCCTCTATCTCCTCAGTGGTAAAGTCCCTGTCTAGAAATTCAAGATCCTCCCGCGAAAGAGTGGGTAGCTGCAGGGAGTGTAAAAACTCCCTACACCTATCTCCAGGCCCGCTCGGGACTGCCCTGTATAAGTTTTCGTAGAAGGATCGGAACTCCCCCAGAATCTGATCGGGAGTAGATATCAGCTGACCATCTGAGCCACAAATTCCTGACACCATCGTCTGCATTTTCGAGTCCGCAACTAAATTCGCTAGGAGCTTGCTATTTTTGTCTCCATATTCAAAGACCTTCCCCGCCAATGTATTCAAATCTAAATGAGTGGCCGAGACAAGGTGCAGAGACAATGCTCTTCTTGCCTCAGCCAACCGGCTGAAGTGATCTATGGTTGGCGAGAGAGAAAAAGCCTCCGCCGCCCCAGTCTCTTCTTCCTCAAGGGCCTGGACCTGACAGGACATCGCCAAGCGAGCCGCTTTAATAGCTGAGATATATTCACCTCTGGTGTTAGCCTTGAAGGCATCCCAGACTACCTGCGCTGATGTTGAGTCCTCGTTGAACTCCCAGTATTGTTGTAATTTAGGAGAGACCTCCTCCCCCACTCCTGAGTCCTGCAACCATTTAGGTGCTAGACGCCAACAGTCTCGTCTCCTGGTGTCCGACAACTCTAGGGTGACCTCCAAGGGTGCATGATCAGAGAGGCCCGCAGGCAAATACGAGACCCCCCTCACTGCTGCCAGGGCACAAGTGTTGCCAAAGACAAGGTCTATCCTAGAGCCCGATCTATGAGTGGTGGAATGAAAGGAATAGGCTCTAGCGGTTTGGTGTTTCCATCTCCAGATCTCAGTATAGTTAAATGCTTGTGCCCAATGAAGCAGGTCTGCTGAGTACACCCTATGTGGATTGGAGGAGTCTAGGGACGGGTCTAGAATAGAATTAAAGTCACCTGCTATGTATAATCTGGAGTATTGTAATGGAGCTAAGAGCTCATACAACTTGTAGAGGATCTGGTGGTTAAAAGGAGGAGGGACATATATATTCACCAAAGCATAGACCACCGCGTCGATCTCCAGAAGTAGTATTATGAATCTGCCCCCCTGATCAATGTGTACGTGTATAACCTTGTAGGAAAGAGATTTGTTCAGTAGTATGGCCACTCCCCTAGCATAACTAGAGTAAGTAGCGTGAAAGGATTGCCGCACCCAGGGCCTGCGTAGCGCCAGGATCTTATTCCCAAGGAGATGAGTCTCCTGCAGGAACAAGATATGGGGCCTGTGATTATTTAGATACTTAAACATCAACGCCCTTTTTACCTTGTCATTAAGACCCCGTACATTCCATGATACCAGTTTTAGCTCCATTGGTGTATTAACAAACTATGGTATAGCATAATAATACCTACTTGTGGGGGTTTAGCCACCATAAGACCAAGGGGGAGCGGTAACAACACAGCACATTTTGCAGTGGGCATAGTGAGCAGTAATGGAACATACACAGTATAAGCATCAGTCAGTGGATACAGAGCGTACAGAGAAAAGAGAAAAAAAAAAATAACCAGTGAACTCCCTACTGACCATGAGTACCCTGAAAAGAGAAAAATAGAACAGAAAACAATAACTATGGTCAGTTTTATACCCAAAACCTAAACTCAGACTCTTAGATCTTCAGACTTCTTGAACCAAAAAGTTCCAAAGTGTAGCGACTCCGTGCCGCTTCGTCTCTTCAACCCGTTGGGGAATTGAGAACCCAGATGAGGGGGAAAAGTTAATACTTCAGTGAGTTACGTCTAACCGGGTAGCTCCGAGTTAGAGGAATGTAAAAGTATTGGACGTTCAGTCTAGAACTAGAAGGATCTTGAGTGATACATTTTTCTTTGAGGGAAAACAAAATCCCAGTCAGGGGTAGTCAGCTCACCAGCCATCAGGAGTAAAAAATGACTCCCACCCAAACTAGCGGAGAAAAACCAGCAAGAGAAGCCTAGAACACAACTGGCAACAACTTTTGATGATGCGGTCCAAGGACTCCGCAACAAAAATTAACGTGTGTCCGAAACCGTCCCCCGGACATGGATCCGGAAGGAAAAGGAGCCGTCGTGGCAACTTTCAGATAGCGACTTGCAGGGGAGACAGCGACTTGTATTTACCGTAAATTGTTCAGCCATTCGTCAGCGTCAGCCGGAGAATCAAAAAACCTGACCGAGCCGTTATGAGGGACCCGGAGACGGCTAGGATACAACATACTGTACTTTATATCTTTTTCTCGTAGGCGCTTGCGGACATCATTAAAAGACTTCCTCTTGCGCTGCAAGTCGGCCGAGAAATCCGGAAACAGAAGAATTGAAGAATTGCCGTATGGAAGTGAGGGATGCCTGCGAGCTGCAGAGAGGATCCTATCCCGATCCCTGAAATTCAAAAAGCGGACCAAGAAGGGTCGGGGATTTGCACCAGGGATAGTGCGGCCCGTTGGCACACGATGAGCACGCTCGACCACATATGTTGGGGATATATCTGTGAGGCCCAACAGATTCTTAAAGAATTCTTCTGCAAATTCCGCTGGTCGGTCACCTTCTTCCCCCTCCGGGAGGCCAAGGACACGTACATTGTTGCGTCTCGCTCTGTTTTCTGCGTCATCAGATTTAGCGACAAGCAATTGTACCGTACGTTGCAAGTCCGCTATGGTGTTAGTGTGGTTAGCTGTAAGATCTTCAGTGGCAGAAATTCTAGATTCTGATTCAGTCAGCCTGCCCCTGATCTTATCCAAGTCGTTTCTAATGAGATTGCATTCTTCAGTGAGGCGGTCTATTCTCACCAGCATAGAAGTTTTACTCTGTTCAATGGCAGCCAGGATCACTGTGGTGCTGTCCTGGGAGGGTGGGGTGGGCAGAGCCGTGCTCGGAGAAGCTTCAGGCTCCATGGCTAATTCCGTGAGCAGTGACTGCAGTCTCCCAATAAGAGAGGGATCCGATTGTGCAGGTGGGTCAGGAGCCGGGCGGCCCGGCGTAGATGAGCCCTTGGGCCGGTTCTTAGGGCCCATGAAAGAGGGATGGGCAGCAGGCGTTTGCTGTTCACCTTCAGTTAATGCGTTTCCAGCGATTTCAACTTGATGGCACTATATACAGGAGCCCCAGGAGCCGGATGGATGTGGAAAGGGATAGGATGCCGAGCTTTAGAGGTCTGCAAGTGTTTAAGATAGGCAGCCCACCTGGAAGATCCAGCAGCAGTAGTCTGGGGGAGGTGGATGGCTGGCTGGGTGATTTTCGGCCACCTGCTGTACTGAGGCCGGAGGCGGTGCTCCCTCGCCGGCCGGCCGTTTAGGAAAGTGGGGCGGGCGGCAGGCTGCACTAGGCCGGACTAGGCCGCGGTCGCGCCGGTTACAACAGCGGCCCTGTGGGTCAGCGGGCCGCAGCAGCTGATGTAGAGGTAGGCCGGGGGATGTGGGGGGCTCCTACC